>JAZGTL010000021.1:572500-1772500 GCA_037349345.1 Oemleria cerasiformis
GATACATGTACTTGATGCCCCGCCCAAGAAAGAGAACCAAGGCCCAATAGCCCTTCTAAATGGTGATTCAACATGGATTCTACGTCTTGGAACAAGCCAACTTCGGAGCAGCTTTGTGATAATGGAACCAACCAGCAAAAAGCATTAAGGCAGCAAAGACCAATGCACCAATTGCAGTACAATAGAGTTGTAATTCACTAGTTATTCCAAATGCTCGCCAAATCTAAAGAAAAACTAGAGGTTATTTGTATTCCTCGGAAACCCCCGCCTACATCACTATTCAATATTTCTTGATCCACTATTGGCCAAACCACCTGCGCACTAGGTCCAATGTGAGTAGGATCACTTAGCCATGCTTCATAATTTGAAAAATGAGCACCATGGAAATACATACCACTCAGCCAAATAAAGATGATGGAGAGTTGACTGAAATAGGCACTAAATACTTTTCGAGAGATCTCCTCCAAATCACTGGTATGGCTATCAAAATCGTGAGCATCAGCATGTAGGCTCCAGATCCAAGTGGTAGTATCAGGTCCCTTAGCTATTGTTTTTTAGAAATGACCCGGTCTGGCCCATTCCTTGAAAGAAGTTTTTATAGGATCCCTATCTACCAAAATTTTAACTTCTGGTTCCGTCGAACGAATAATCATTGAGTCCTCCTCTTTCTAGACAACAAATACAAAGAGACCAGCCAATAAATAGTTAAGTAATTAGTGAACCTATGAGAGATGTTTAGACTTAGTTTTTTTATCTTCCATCTCCCATCTATCTATTTTCTTTAGTTATTCACTAGAGCAATTATGATCTGGAAGTTGATCCGGGGCAAGTGTTTGGATCTATTATGACATAGCCGTGAGGCGCTTAACGGACCCTTTTAATCTTATAAAAACCTTTTCTGGGTTTTGAATTGACGCAAAAATTTTTTTTTCTGCAACCTAGTGTTTTTAGATCTCAATTATAAGTTCCTAAACGGAACTACTTTATGTCTTACATAGAACATATTAATATTACTCTATTCCGTACTCTGTTCAAAATTTTGCGAGAAGTCATTACTAATGGACATCTCAATTAGTTGTTCGAGGGTCTCTTTTATTGGTTTTAATGGCAGTAAAAAATGCATTCTCTACCTTATTTGTGTCATATGTATCTGTACATCGTTTATTCCTACGAAATACCAGACGAAAACGATCTTAGAAGAGATATAATTAAATTATTTGATTAGTTCTTCCCAGAGAAATTATCTGTTTTAGTTATTTGATCAATAAGGACAACAAACAATTAATTATAACAAATATAAAAAATAAAAAATTTAAACTAAATCTAATTTCAATTTATAAATACTAAAGTAACTACTAAATATAATATATAAATTATAAATTAAATAATAATAGTGTTCTTATTCGAAATGCCTTGTAATCTTCAACCAATTATGTTCTTCAATATAATTACCAGGAGTAAGTGCTATAGCTTGTTTCCAATACTCGGTGGCTTGATCGAACCAAGCCTTCGCAATTTCGGAATCTCCTTGTTGACCGGCCTGTTCTCCCCGGTCGGAATAGGGGGGTAAATTCCTTCCCTTAGAATCGTACTTGAGAGTTTCCGACCTCATACGGCTCAATAGTCAAATTCTTTTGGTGTCCCGTTTTTTAATTACCCTATCTAATTGAATGAGATTTCTCAGAGATATATCCCATTTTTTTTTCGAGTTAACTAAACGAAAAAGGTTAATTACATGAGTTTCAAACTTAAATTTTTCTTAATTTTTCTCCCACCTTACAGAAGAATAAAGCATAGGCATTTTCACTATCATTCGAGTTTTCTGAAAGGTAACTATCTCGGTTTCATATATAAATTTATATAGAATCTTTGAAAAAGGCCATCCTTCATAAAAAGGAAAAGACTTACTGTCTTTGGGATCTGATGCTACACCGCTGCTCAATACCTTAGGGGATCCACTCTATTACATAGGTGTATTCCTAACTTTTATCTCATATCATGACATAAGTAAGTAGTTCTTATTGTATCGGACCAAAACTTGGCGACTTGATCTTTACGGCGCTTCCTCTATCAATTAGATCATTTATCCATAAAATAAAGTATCTAGGCATACCTATTTCTTCATATTTCGACTTTTATGAAGTTTATTTCTTTGCTACAGCTGATAAAAATCGTTGTTTTGAACGATACATAGGTAGAAAGCCTACTTCTTTTTTCTAGTATTTATTAATGGATTTGTTCTTTCGTTCCTTTTTTTTTTATTTCTATAGTGGAGATAGTCGCACGTAATGACAGATCATGGCCATATTATTAAAAGCTTGTGGTAAGAATGGGTTTCGCTCTAGTGCCCGAAAATAATATTCCAAAGCTTTCGTATGTTCTCTGTTACTTGTGTGGATAAGGCCTATGTTATAGAGTATATAACTTCGATCATCAGGATCAATTTCTAGTCTCATAGCTTCATAATAATTCTGTAAAGCTTCCGCATAATTTCCTTCGGATTAGCCGACATCCGTTATGGTCGTCATTCAATTCAAAGAATCTCCATTCCAGAACTGTACATGAGATTTTCATCTCATACAGCTCCTCCTTTATGTGCATAATGAGAATAATACTTGGAATAAAAAAAAAATTGAAATATTCTCATTACAAACTAAGCGAGGCTGGTGTTTTTACAAGAAATCTCTAGCCAAACTTCTTGTAGAAGATTTGATCTTTCCTTAACACCAAACATGTTGGTATTAGATAAAAATAGTGACTCCAACAAGTTCTTTGTCTTCAACGCCCTTAAATTTGTAGGAATTAGTCACTTCAACAGTCTTCGATGGTTATACGGGTATCCAAAATACGAACAAGATGGATGTTTGTTGTCCCAACCATTCTTGTTAGTCCCGATCCTGATAAAGAAAATGGATAATTTATAACAAAGTTTTCGTGTGTTGATTCCTAGGAGTAGTGCTTCTTCCCCTATGCCCCCTATTGGTACTAGTGGAGTAGGGTTGACCCAACCCATAGGTGTAACCTTTCGCTCAATACTGTAGAATCGACAATTGAAGCATCTGAGGCTGCATTAATCGGGGGTACACGATAGAAGGGTTTGTTTTATTTACAAACCGCACCTTCAACAAACATAGATTTATTTCAATAAATTTTTTCTTCCTATCCCGAATAATGTTGTCTTTCTCTTAAGACCGAGGGCGGTAAAAAAAAATTAATCAAATCGCACAATCTCTGTAATAGGTGAATGCCTCTTTTTCTCCCGAAGTTGTCGGAATTATTCGTAATAAGATATTGGCTACAATTGAAAAGGTTTTATCAATAAAATTTCCATTTATCCCAGATCTAGACATAGGTGTATTAATCCATTCTATAATTTATTTTAACTTCCTTTCGTGATAAAATGATTCCACAAACAAAGGAATTGTACAGTACGAAATAACATAAAAACCGATTGATTAAAATAAAAAGGAAGACCATTTACTCAAATTGTTTATTTTTTATAGGAATCAATAAAAAAACAAACAAGAAAATTTTGAATATGATTAGATTTCATCCAAATGTAGTATTATAAGAATATGTAGTAGTATATGAACTACTCCTATTTCATTGAAGCTGAAGAATCAAAGAATTTATCCTACATAAAGAGAATTTATCCTACAGATTGGGATAATTCGAGAAGTTTTGGTTGAATTATGATCCAAAGAGGAAAAAGAATCTAATAATCATTCTATGATGAAAATGGAATACCGTCTGCTTTGTGTTGTGTGTATAGTGGGTATACGCTATACAATCAAATAAAAACAATCTGGGGGACAATTCATGAATTTGGAATAAATCTATGGGTTAAGAAGTTGGAGTAAGGGGTTGTTGTTGAAAAATCTAAAAATGGAAAGGAATTTTATAATTTTTATGAAAATTGAATAATGGTCTAAACTAAATAGAATCATGATCTGAAGGTATCTATTAAACATAGTCTATAAAAAATGGATCGATCGTTGGATTCGTTCCAATTGAGTGATTTAATCCGGTATAAATATTCGAAAGGGTGGAAACACCATCTTCGCAAACATGACTAGATATATATCTTTATTGTTTATTTTATACACAATTTTTCAAAAAAAAAAAAAATTCTTTATCCCCATCCTCGAAAGAAGGATATGTATTTGATGAAAAGTTTTATATTTTTAGAGTTAAGTTCTTATAGTTAAAATTGAATGTACATACCTATCCAAAATAGTATGAATGACTCACCATTCACTCAGTTTTTGGGCCATAATCATTATGTAGGAGAGATGGCCGAGTGGTTCAAGGCGTAGCATTGGAACTGCTATGTAGACTTCTGTTTACTGAGGGTTCGAATCCCTCTTTTTCCGTACTCTTCACCTAATTCCCCAATGTTACTGACTACAATGCATCAAATAAAAATGGATACTCCAATAGTTAGACCCTTCTTTTATATAGATTCTCTATTCCTAATCCGAATTTCTGTGGTACGAAAAATACTGGACAAAATGGACAAGGAATTAAAATCCCCTATCGATATATGATAAGATCGGGTCCCTTTACTTAATTAAGCCAAAACGAAGAGGGCAAAACTGTCTGAACCCTTGTTATTTTAGTTTTACCTAGGGCTAAGTCTGACGAGAGTAATATTCTACAACTAGCAATTCATTTATTTTCAACCCGACCCATTTACTATCTATTATTTGATTGACTAATGCTTCATATTGTAATGGGTGAATTAGAGCCCTAGACCTTTGCTCATCCCTCACTGTAATAATATCTCGGGGTTGCAGCGATAACTTGGTATATCTACTATACGACCATTAACTAAAATATGTCTATGGTTAACTAATTGGCGAGCTTGAGGAATAGTCGAAGCCATACCTAATCGAAAAAGGATGTTATCGAAATGCATTTCAAGTAATTGTAGTAAAACCTGACCTGTTGACCCTTTGGCTTTTCCGGCGATACGAACGTATTTAAGCAATTGTTGTTCTGTAAGACCTTAATGAAAGTGCAATTTTTTTTTCTTCTAAACGAATACGATATTGAGATTTTTTTTCCGGGGCATGACTGGTTTCTAAGATCGCTTCCGGTTCTAGGCTTTTTACTAGCTAACTCCAGTAAAGCCACCAGACGATGGATTTTTTTGAAACGAGATCCTCTGTAACGCGACATAAAGGCTCCTTATTTTTTATGAAATTTCATAAACTAAAATTAAAACTAAACTAAAATATGATAAATTAAGCGATATTTACTGAAGTATTGTATTTCAAAGAATAATTAGAGGAATTGTATAAATATCCAGACCTTATTATATATAAATAATTGTATTATATAAATAAAAATAATTTTAAATCATAATAAAAAAAATTAAGGGTTCTTTTCTTGATTGATTTATTCTATAGAAACTGAACTCTTCTAATCCAATTTTTATTCATAATTGGAAGTTCCTACGAGATAATAGAAATAGATCGGTGACCCTTGGGAAAAGGGAAAAAGTTTTTAATTTTGATTTCACATTATCAACTATGAAAAAAATAAAACAAATGGAGAAAAGTCGGCTATCGGAGTCGAACCGATGACCATCGCATTACAAATGCGATGCTCTAACCTCTGAGCTAAGCGGGCTCACATAATAAAAATTGTACACGTATACTAATTTTAGTAAACTACTGAGATATTAACCGTTCATTCTTAGCTATTTCATAAGAAATATGATATATAGAAAAAATATATAAAAGAATTATAAAAAATAAAATCCAATTGGATATTTGAATATTATAGAACATACCTATTTATATAGCGATATTAAGCGATATTAAATTTAGATTTATTTCTAAAATATATCTTTATCAGTTATCAATATCTTAATTAGCTTAATTAGAATATAAGATTTTTTTTACTTTTCGATATTTCTATATTTAATTTAGTATTTTTGTTGATATTTTCCTATTAATAAAATGAAATATATTAAAATAATGTAATTAAATATTTCATTTTATATTTCAAAAAATTTAAAAATAATCTAGTACTAGTAATTAAGTTAGAATCTTATTGTATACTTATTGGATATTACAATCTTAGATTATAATACTTAAAAAATCTTAATAATATAGAATTAATATTAATTAATATTATAAAAAAATATAAAATTTTCATTTATTTAATAATTAATTAATTAATTAATAAATACTTTATATAAATAATTTATAATTATCTTATAATTATTTATTAACGGAATAATTAGGTATAGCCATTTTATTAGTTTTAGTTATGGCTATTAATTTAATTTTAAATTAATAATACTAAAATCTCCCTTTTTGTTTTTTGTTTTTAGTTATAGAGGGTCTGCCTTAAGACCCCTAAGAAAAGGATAAGAATAAAATGAAAGATAAAAGTGCAATCCAGATCATAATGAAACACCCATATGGTTTCATTCGTAAAGGTGAAAACTAATTAAAAAAAAAGAATCGACCGTTCAAGTATTCAAAATTGTGCACTAAAAAATGATAGAAATAAGGGCATATATAAGTATAAAAAATATATGATTATATATCATAGTATAATATATATGTTATGTGGTATATATCTATATTGAATTTTTGATATAGAAATTATAGAATTTTTTCTGATTGGACCACCGATAGAGATGAAATGAAAATAGACAAGAAATCAATAATCAATTCAATTCAATAATAATGAATTCAATTCAATATAGTAGAAAACACTTTTCAATATAGGAACCGGTATCTAACGAATTCAATGGTTCCAGCATAATTTAAATGAAAAGGGGGGGGGGGGGGGGGGGGGGGGTGGGGGGGGGGGGGGTGGCGGGGGGGGTGGCACCATGGTGTGATCCTAATCACATCACAAAAGGGGGGATATGGTGAAATTGGTAGACGCTACAGACTTAATTGAATTGAGCCTTGGTATGGAAACCTACCAAGTGAGAACTTTCAAATTCAGAGAAACCCTGGAATTAAAAATGGGCAATCCTGAGCCAAATCCTGTTTTATGAAAACAAATAGGGGTTTCAAAAACCAAGAATAGAATAAAAAGGGATAGGTGCAGAGACTCAATGGAAGCTGTTCTAACAAATGGAATTGGCTGCATTGTGTTAGCAAAGGAATCCTCATATCGAAACTTCAGAAAAAATTATTAATGACGACCCGAATCTCTATTTTTTTATATTTATATGAAAAATGAAAGAATTGTTGTGAATTGTTTCCAAATTGAAAAAAAGAATCGAATATTCATGGATCAAATCATTCACTCCATCATAGTCGGATATATCTTTTTAATTTTAAGAATTGATTAATCAGACGAGAATAAAGATAGAGTCCCATTCTACATGTCAATATTGACAACAATGAAATTTATAGTAAGAGGAAAATCCATCGACTTTTGAAATTGTGAGGGTTCAAGTCCCTCTATCCCCAAAATGACTTGGTTGACTCCCGAATTATGGATTTTTTATTTTATCATTTTATTAGCGATTCAAAATTCGTTATGTTTCTCATTCATTCTTATTCTACTCTTTCACAAACACAAACAGATCATAGTAGAATTTTTTTTTTATCGCAAACCGTGTGTGATATATATCATACACGTACAAACGAACCCGTGCGACCAAAACCCAAAAACCCACAAATTAGGACTTCGATTCAAGGCAAGATCATCGATTCTAGTTCCACTAATCGGATTCTCCTCCTTCCGACAATCACAGACGTACCAACTATCGAAGTAGGCAGCTGCGGGAGACACCGAACCGAGGAATGGAAAATTGAAACCTTTCGATCGATTTTCCGGCCAACACAGGTATGGGTTTCATGTTTCGAGTTCATTTCTGAGTTCCAGGGTTCGAGTAGATGGATTTAGTTGTAAAATTCATGAAAACGGTTGAGTTTTGAGAAAGTTAGAAAAAATTCAAGCTCGACTGGCAATGGAGTTTTTCGGTGACGGCAGACGGTGGCGTGCGACAGCGCGGTCGTCTTCTCCAGCGACTCTCCGGTGACTGGTTCGATCGAAGGGGGGCTGACGTTGCATACCACCTGGTAGCCACGTGGAGGCCACCTGGCAGCCACGTGGAGACCACCTGGCAGCCACGTGGAGACCACCTGGCAGCCACGTGGAGACCACCTGGCAATCACATGGAGCCACGTGGAGGTCACCTGGAGGCCGAGTCAGCACCAAGTCAGGGCGAGTCAGCACCGAGTAAAACCGAGTTGGCCCGTGGAACACTGTAGCAGCGCGTGGGACACTGTAGTAGGCGCAGGAGGTACTATAGCAGGCACGTGGTGCATGGTTCAACCTTCCACCGGCGCGTGGGACCGGTTCTCGAGTCTCGGCAACGCGTGTCGACAAGCTTTCGATGTTCCAGATCTTTTGGCGTAGGTTTCGGGTCAACCAGACCTCGTTTAGGGGTATTTTTGGGCGTCCGAAGTGGCTACGTTTGTAGTGTAATGCGGGCGAACCTCCCGGGGTTTAGGGAGTATGAATTTAGGATTTTACTTACAGTTGGTAATCCCGATTATTACTTTTGATAGGTGATACTGCTCCAGGAACTTCGGAGGAGCGTACGGCTCGAGATTGAGTTGATTTGGACGTGTGGTGAGTGGACTTTGGTTTATAAATTATAATGCATGCATAAAGGTATATTTGATTTAAATTCTGTTATGTATTGCTTTTGGTAAATTTCCGAAATTCAGAAATTGTTACAGGACACGGCTTTCAATAATTATTTGGAAATGATGTTTTGGGCTATGGCCTGGTTTTATGAATTCGGGTTTTATATGGTTTGACTTGATTGATTTTGGGATTTCAGTCGAGTCCTCAATTTTGAGTTTCAACCCGGTTTTTCAATGAATTTGGCTTAGGCCAGGAAACAAGGATTTCAAAACATGGATTTTGGTTTTCACTGGATTTTTGTCCCCGATGGTCAAGGTTTCTCTGACTAGCATCGAGGATCTTTCTCTGCCAGATCGTTGAGGGTTCTCCGTCGCTGGTGACGAGGGGTATTTTCTCCGCCGGGTCGTTGAGGCTGTCTACGCGTAGTTACGGTTTCTGCCCAACTCGAGGTATATCGGGTGTGTGGAGGGTATCGAGCTACGGCTCGGGATTTTATTCGGGGAGCAGTGGGATATGTTTTTATGTATATTTTTTATCTAGGTCGGTTCACATAATTTTAAACTCCTTTGAGAAGGGTTTTCAAAGTAGGGTTCTGGACCACGGAATGTTTTCATTATTCGGGTTTACGTGGGTCCCACTAAGTGTTTTAAACAAAAGATGAATTTTCCGGTGGGTTTTCGGATTATCTATATATTATATTTATATACAAAAGGATTTTCTGTTAAGGCTGCATAGTTTTACTAGTGGAGGGGGGAAAGGAATGTTTTCCTCGGAAATGATTTTTTTCTAAATGATTATTTTTTCCACTCACAACTTTCGTGTTTTCAATCCCCTCCAAGCTGTTGAGTTGACATGCACATAATCCAGAGGCGGAGGCATTAGATTTTCAGCTGCGCGTTTACCTAGACACTGGAGTAGGATATTTATTTATGTACTTTATTTATCCTACTTAGATTCTCTGATAAGTCTTTTGGACTGTTGTAAATTTGTGGTTACATCGTTGGATGGTTGACCTTATTGAAATTTGGACTGTTTTGGGAATATCCTCTTCCATGATCCTTAACTGATGGTACCCGGATCTAAGGTCAAGTTTAGAAAAATACCTTTCCCCTTTTTATTGGTCAAACAAATCATCAATTCGTGGAAAAGGATACTTATTCCGCACCGTAACCCTGTTTAACTACCGGTAGTCGATACATAGCCTCAAACTACAATCTTTCTTCCTTACAAATAATATCGGCGCACCCCAAGGCGATACACTCGGTCGAATAAGTCCCATATCCACCAAGTCCTGCAATTGAGTCTTCAATTCCATCAATTTTGTCTATGCCATCTTGTACGGTGCTTGTGATATGGGTTGAATACCCGGAAGAAGCTCTATAGTGAACTCAATCTCCCGGTGAGATGGAATTCCTGGAAGATCCTCCGGAAACACATCTGTAAACTCATTCAGCACAGCAATATCCTCTACCCTCACCAGAGTATCCCGAGAATCGATCACGTGTGCTAAATAGCTCTCACAACCTTTGCTCAATGACTTCTCAGCCATCAAAGCTAATATCACTCCCGAGGGAAGCACCGTACGGTCTCCCTGAAAAGTAAGTTCCGGAAAACATGGACTCCGGAATACCACCCTCTTATTGAAACAATCAATGAAGGCATGATACATGGTTAACCAATCCATCCCCAGAATCACAGCAAAATAATAAATGTCCAAGGTGATTAAGTCTGCCTCCAACTCATTACCTCCCATTACCACTAGACAACTGCGTATCACTAGGTTTGCCACTAACATATCTCCGGTGGGGGTGCTAATACCCATGTCCCAACCAATCGGTGACAATTCTCTATTGACAAAAAGTGTAAAACCCCGAGAAATAAAAGAATGTGTGGCCCCGGGATCTATCAAAACTCGAGCATCATGATCAAAAATAGACAACAAGCTAGTAACTACCTCTGGTGTAGCTCGAGCCTCCTGCTGTGACATAGCAAAAACTCGGGCCTATGTACCAAAAGATCGACCATGACCCCTTTGTCTCCCACTGGCCCTGTTGGCCTTACTAGACTGGTTCTAGCTCCATGCTGCAGTTCCAGATGCCTACGCTGCTCTCTGACTCGGTTCAGTAGTATCTCAGCCCAAAGAACTACTGCCCGGATGATGTGGACAATCTCTCTTAAAATGATCCGTCTCCCCACAAAAGTAACAACCGGTGTCACCCATCAGTGTGGGTTTGCCACTTTGTCTCCCGATTGACTGCACTGAAGCCCCACTAGACTGAGCTGATGACTGTTGTCCTTAACCGGCTCTGCCACTCCCTGATATGGATCTTGTCCTCCCAGAAGATCCAGAACTGAAACTGCCACTTTTAGACGGTCCCTGACTAGAGGCCCCGAAACTCAGGCGATCCCGACGTCGCCTGGACACACTAAGCTGGTACTGAGCTGGCAAACTCATTTTTACTCTGGTCGCAGCATCTGATAAATCCCATATATGTGCCACTGTAGTTACTGCTACTCTATTCTCATCTCTCAGTCCATACTCAAACCTTTGGCACTTAGCCATCTCGTTTGCCACTAGAACCGGTACAAATCGTGACAAATCAAGAAATTTCTGCTCATAATGTGCCACCGTCATGTCCCCCTATTGCAACTGCAAAAACTCAGCCTCTCTGGCATCTCAGTATGAGCAAGGACAAAACTGCTCGAGGAAGCGCTCCGGGAAAACTTCCCAAGTAAGTGTACGGACATCCCAGCCCGTCATCTGCAAGGCATGCCACCAACGGTATGCATAGCCACTCAGAAGAAATGAGGATAAATGCACCCTATCCTCCGGAGGGCACCTCATCATAGCAAACACTCGTTCCAAACGAGTAATCCAATCATCAGCATCATCTGGGCCTAACTCGCCCGTAAACACTGTAGCCCCCAGCCACTAGGTTCGCTCAATGTCAGAAGCGTCAGAAGTAGCCCTACCTTGAAGTACAATCGTCAATGCCCGAGATAATTGACCCCCGGTCAGTCTCAAATCAGGCTCTAATATAGGATCATGTGTACCCCTAACGTTATCAGCTTCTTCACCGTTTCCAAGCCGCAGACGGGGCTCGCGTCTCGGAGGCATCACGCTGAAAAGAACCATAATTTATCAGTACCACAATCATATGTAGACTAGGTGTACCGTCTTCTAGAATTTAAACCTAGAGCTCTGATACCAAGTTGACAGGACCCTTCCTGAAATTCCCCTCGAAACCCGTGAAAATCCCTGCTACCCGTGACAACTTAATAAATTTCCTAGAATACCCTTAAGCCCTTGCAATTAGGCACAGTAATTCTGCCAAAAATTCGGCAGAACCTCCCATATAAAATGGTTAATCGTCTTCCACCTGTCAGACGAATGATCAAATACCACTCTCGAATTCCAACATCACCAAATAACCATCAACGTAGTCATAATTTACAATAAGTCCAAAAGGTTTATTAAAGCATCTAGGTAGGAAAGGTAAATACAGAAAATTTATAAGTCCTACACGATGGTCTTAGGTAAAGGCGCAGTTGGAATTTAGTGCCTCCATCTTTGGATGTGCCTTCTTCAACTTAACGGCCTGGAGGGGATTTAAAACAAGAAAAGTGTGAGTGGACAAAATAATCGTTTAAAATAATTTCCGAAGAAAACATACATTTTCCCCCACCATGAGTAAAACAATGCATGCATAATATAAAATTCCTTTTTAAATGAATAATATATAAAGATAATCCGAAAACTTACCGGAAAATCCATTTTTAGTTAGAACACTTAGTGCGACCAACGAAAACCCGAACAATGGAAACATTCCGTGGTCCATAACTTTACGTTGAAAACCCTCCTCAAAGGAGTTTAAAAATAATTTAAATAGACCTGGACACAAAAATATCATAACATATCTCACCGCTCCCCGAATGAAATCCCGAGTTGTAGCTCCATATCCGAGCTAAGTTACTAGGGTCAAACCCTCCACACACCCGATATACCTCGAGTTGTGCAGATATAACCTTGTACTACGCGTACACAGCCTCAACGACCAAGTGGAGAAATACCCTTCGACACCAGCGTCGGAGAAACCTCAACGATCTGGTGGAAAAATACCCTTCGACGCCAGCATCAGAGAAACCTCGACGAACACATGATGGGAAATACCCCACATCACGTGTAGGAGAAAACCATGACCCTCGGGTACAATATACATAGTGGAAACCAACTCGTAAAGAAAAATCCAAAATCCATTTTTTGGAATACTCGTTTCTTGGCCTAAGTAAAATTCATTGAAAACCCGGGTCTATGCTCAAATCCAACAAAGTCACAAATCCGGGCCTAAACCCAAAAATCATGGACTCGACCGAAACCCAAAATCTATAAAGTCAAAACTACATAAAAGCAGAGTCCAAAAAGTCGGGCCACAGCCCAAATCGTCATTTCCAATTTATTATTGAAAACCCATATCTAGTAATGATTTATTAGAAGAATTATTCTAAATTCCATAAATTTGCCAAAAACAATAATTAACAATAAATCATTTAAAATATACATTTATGCATGCATGACAATTTACAAACCAAAGTCCACTCACCGAACATCCAATTAAGCACAATCCCGAGTTGTACGTTCCTCTGAAGTTCCCAGAGCAGTATCGCCTATCAAAAGTAACAATCGGGGTTACTAACAATAATTAAAAATCCTACATTCAGACTCCCTAAACCACGGGAGGTCCACATGCGTCCCACTAAAAATACAGCCACTTCGGACGCCAAAAACTAACCCTAAACAATGTCCGATTAATTCGAAACCTGTTCCAAAAGGTTCGAAACTTCAAAAACATGTCGGCACGTGTTGTCGTGACCCAATGACCACCAGGTGGCTCCATGTGGCAGCCAGGTGGCCTCCACGTGGCTGCCAAGTGGCCTCCACATGGCTGCCATGTGGCATGCCACGTCAGCTCTCTAACCGAACCAGTCGCTGGAGAAGATGACCGCTCCGCCGTGCGCCGTCGTCTACTATCGCCAAAAATTGACATTGCCAGCCGTCCTTGAAAATTACAATCTTCTTTAAATCTTAACCATTTTTCACGAATTAATAGCCTAAAAGTATCCATTCAAGCCCAGGAACTCAAAACTGAAGTCTAAACACGAAACCCATGCCTGAGTTGGCCAGAAAATTGATCGAAAGGTTCGATTTTCTCCTTCCTTGGTTCAATGTTTTCCATGGCTGTTTCCCCCGACGGCCAGTATGTCCTTGATGTAACGACCCGGAAATTTAATTATTTAATTTTCGTAAATTATTTTGTGAAAAGATGAAATTACCCTTGGGTTTTAAGGGGGCTCAGAAGTTAATTTTGTGTAGAGACACATTTGACAGGTTTTGCGGGTACCTTTGCGTAGGTCTCGGACTCACGAGTTCGTAGACAGGCGGCACGCGAAAAATGGAGATTGTGCGAGAAAATATCGGGTCTCGATTATTTAGGGGCATTTTGGTCAATTATCTTTGGGATGTATTTAAACCCACATCCCAGCCATTCTGAAGGGATGGATCCTTTCCAGATTCTTCTTTCCCATTCAACCCGACCGACACCGACCAAAAACCAAAGAAAGCTTGAATTTGGACCTTCCGTTCAAGTGGACTTCGACCTGTTTCATCCACATCATCAGCTTTCACTCCTTCCCGCGAGCACAATCGTACCCACCACCGAAGGAAGTAGCCGTGGGAGACACCGATCGGAGGAAAAAAAAGGCCTAAAACCTTTCGATCGCTTTTTCGGCCAGCCCAGGTATGGGTTTAATGTTTTGAGTTCAGTTTTGGATTCCTGGGATCGAGTAGATGAATTTAGACATAAAATTCGTGAAAACGGTTGAGTTTTGAAGAAGTAAGGAAAGCTTGAAGATCGGCCGGAAATGGCAAATTCCGGCTATGGCTACGGCGACGGCGGCGCTGCAACAGCGCGGCTGTCTTCTCCGACGAGATTTCAGAGAGCCTCCAACAGGTCACCGGCGACCGAGTCGAGTCGAGTTCGACGGGGTTGGGTAGAGTTAGACCGAGTCAGGCCGAGTTGGGCCGAGTCAGATCGAGTTAGGCCAGGTCGGGTCGAGTAGGGCTGGGTCGAGTTGAGTTGGATCGTGTCTGGTCGAGTTGGGCTGGGTCGGATCGAGTTAGGCCAGGTCGGGTCGAGTTGGATCGGGTCAGGCCGGGTCGAATCTGGTCAACGCGTGGGTAATGTAATAGGCACGTGATCGGCGTTTGACAGGCTCGTGACGCGTGGTCGGCCTTTCACAGGCCCCTGGCAGCGCGTGGGGCTATTTTTCTGCACAAGACGACGCGTGGCTAGTGTTTTGGGACGTTTTGAACGGGATTTTGATGGTTTTTAGGCCGTAAGAGTTCATTTAGAGCCTCGGTTGGGTAATCCCAGTGGTAACGGTTGACCATGGAGCTGGTTTTGAGCTCGGGAGGTGAAGGGAGTTAGGTCAATAATGTGTCAAGAGTTCCTTGGGGCTAGGGTGTCCATGATTTGGTATTTTATTCGCGCTGTGAACGGACGGGTTCTGGGATTGAATGGGTATGCATACTTCTAAGTATTGGGTAATACCACGAGATTCTCCGATGATTGGTGTGGAGGGTGTCTTTTTCACTATATTATTGAGGGTTCTCAGATTGGCGTTAGAGGGTATGTCTCCACCAGATTGTCGAGGGGTTCTCCAATGTTGGCGTTCGAGGGATCTTTCTCCGCCATATCGTTGAGGTCTAAGGTAGCTCTAGAGGATCAGGGATATCGAGTTACCACTCGGGGGCTCAAGACGAGCCGGGATATCGAGTTACTACTCGGGGGCTCAAGACGAGCCGGGATATCGAGTTACCACTCGGCGGCTCAGGACGAGCCGGCATATCGAGTTATCACTCGGGGTGCTAAGGACGAGCCAGAATATCATGTTACCACTCTGGGTGCTCTGGAGGAGCAGGGATATCGAGCTCAACTCGAGGTAATTTTTAACCAAGTATGGTTCCTTCGTCATCCGGGTCCGTGGGTTGGTGTGGGCGGTGACCCAGATTGACGAGTTATTGATGGTTCACAAGAGGCTGATAAGTCAGTTGTCTTGCGTTATTACAGTAGAAGTTTCAGCAGTGACTGATATACTGATAATTGGTATCAGAGCGTATTACCTTTTCGGACCACCACTATTCAGAGGTTTCGGTTGTGACCTGTAAGTTATCATGCGTCTGACAGGTATGTGTAGTCAATAATTACAGAGAAGTTTTTTCAGAACCCCTGTACAGTTTATTTAATATATTTATGAATTAAGGGTATTCCTGGTAGTAAATTCTGTGGAACAAGAGCTGTCATACAGGATAAAGACTTTTCGCGGATTTCGAGGCGAAATTCGAGAAGGGTCCTTACAATTGGTATCAGTGTTCTAGGTTTAACTTCCTGCAGACCGCACACTTGTGTGCAACTTATTTAAGGATTCCTATTAGCAAGATGCCTCCGAGATGTTTATCTCTTCAGCGACCTTGAACTGAGGGAGGCGGAAGTCATGTGATGCACGGGAGAGGTAGGCGTCGATGTTGCTGGTGAGTGACCCTGGTTATGTAGATTACAATGAATGCATACACATATATTTGAATTAAACTCTTTTATGTATTGCTTTTGACAATTTCCGATGAATGCATACACATATATTTGAATTAAACTCTTTTATGTATTGCTTTTGACAATTTCTGAAATTTACAAATCTTACTGGACATATGTTTTCAACATTTCAGCGAAAATGTGTTTTAGGGAAATGGCCTGGTTTTTGGACTCAGTTTTGATATCGTTTTGACGTGGTAATTATTGACTCCGTGATTTGGGTTTAGACCCGAAATTATGATTTTATTGGCTTTGGCCGTAAATGATTTTTCAAAGAGTTTGACTGAGGCCAAGAAACAAAGATTTCAAAATTGGTTTTCACTGAATTTCTGTCCCGATGGTAAAAGTTTCTCCGATTGGCGTTGAGGGGTTTTGCTCCACTGGTTCGTTGAGGGCTCCGACGCTGGTGTCGAGGCTTTTCTCCACCAGGTCATTGAGGCTATCTATGCATAGCACAAGTTTCTGCACTACTCGAGGTATATCGGGTGTGCAGGGTCATGGTTTTCTTCGACTGGCATTGAGGGGCTTTGCTCCGCTGGATCGTTGAGGGTTCTCCGACGCTGGTGTCAAGGGGTTTGTCACCACCGGGTCATTGAGGCTGTCTATGCATAGTACAGGGTTTCTGTACAGCTCGAGGTATATCGAGTGTGTGGAGGGTTTTGAGCTACGGCTCGGGATTTTAATCGAGAGCAGTGGAATATGTTTTGATATACATGTTGTGTCTAGGTTGATTTACATGATTTGAACTCCTTTAAGGAGGGTTTTCAAAGAAGGGTTGCAGACCACGGAATGTTTTCATTATTTGGATTTCGTGGGTCCCCCCGAATGTTTTTACAATAGATGGATTTTTCAGGTAAGCTTTTGGCTTATCTTTATGAACTTGTTTGAAAAGAAATGTTGTATATGCATGCATTGTTTTACATGATGAAGGGTCTTCTCCATCACGTAATCGTCAAGGTTTTCTCCGACTAGCGTATAAGGGTATTTCTTTGCCAGATCGTTGACGGGTTCACCGATGCTGGCGTTGCAAGGTGGTGCTCCGCTAGATCGTTGAGACTAACTGCACATAGTACATGTACCCCTATCTGGCACCTAGCTTGGAGATATGTTCGGTCATGTGACGTCATAAATTCATGTTGGGAGTAGGACCCGCAGTGGACTTCTCAGGCTTAGATATGTGTTTCGAGGTATGTTCCGTGTTGAGTAGATTATAGTGCCTCAAGGATGTTGTTCTGGCCTACGTTTTGTTGTTGAGACTCTGTGCAGCGTGCATAGGTTCTTATGAGGCCCAATTCGTGTCGGTGGTGACGCGAGAAGACTTGAAACAAGAGGTTGGCCCTTTGACCTGAGTTAAGGGAATTTCGGGGACGAAATTTCTTTAAGGGGGTAATTTGTAACGACCCGGAAATTTAATTATTGAATTTTCGTAAATTATTTTGTGAAAGGACGAAATTATCCTTGGGTTTTAAGGGGGCTCAGAAGTCAATTTTGTGTAGAGACACATTTGATAGGTTTTGCGGGTAACGTTGCGTAAGTCTTGGACTCACGAGTTCTTAGACAGACGGCAAGCGGAAAATGGAGACCGTGCGAGAAAATGTCGGGTCTTGATTGTTTAGGGGCATTTTGGTCAATTGTCTTTGGGATGTATTTAAACCCACATCCCAACCATTCTGAGGGGTTGGATCCTTTCCAGTTTCTTCTTTCCCATTCAACTCGACTGACACCGATCGAAAACCAAAGAAAGCTTGAATTTGGATCTTCCGTACAAGTGGACTTCGACCCGTTTCATCCGCATCATCAGCTTCCACTCCTTCCCGCGAGCGCAACCGTACCCACCACCGAACGAGGCAGCCGTGGGAGACACCGATCGGAGGAAAAAAAGGACCGAAACCTTTCGATCGCTTTTTCGACTAGCACATGTATGGGTTTAATGTTTTGAGTTCAGTTTTGGATTCCTAGGATCGAGTAGATGAATTTAGACATAAAATTGGTGAAAACAGTTGAGTTTTGAAGAAGTTAAGAAAGCTTGAAGTTCGGCCAAAATTGGCAGATTCTGGCTACGGCGACAACGGCGCCGCCGTCTTCTCTGGCGAGATTTCAGCGAGGCTTTAGCGGGTGGCCGATGACAGGGTCGGGTCGAGTTATGCTGATTCGGGTCGAGTTGGACCGGGTCTGGTTGACTTGGGCGGGGTCGGATCAAGTTGGGCCGAGTCGGGTCGAGTTGGACCGGGTCAAGCCTAGTTGGGCCGAGTCGGACCTGGTCATCACGTGGGTACTATAGCAGGCGCGTGGCCGGTGCGTGACCGATGCGTGGCGCGTGGTTCGGCCTTCCATCGGTGCGTGGGGCTATTTTCCGGCACACGGTGGCGCGTGGCTAGGGTTTTGGGACGTTCTAGACTGTATTTTGATGGTTTTGAGGCCTTGAGAGTTTGTTTCGAGCCCCGGTTGGGTAATCTCAGCGGTAACGGTTGACCATGGAGCGGATTTTGAGCTCAGGAGGTCAAGGGAGTTGGGTCAATAATGTGTCAAGAGTTCCTTAGGGCTAAGGTGTCCATGATTTGGTATTTTATTCGCGCTATTAACGGAAGGGTTCCGGGATTGCATGGGTATGCATACTTCTAGGTATTGGGTAATACCACGGGATTCTCCGATGATTGGTGTGGAGGGTGTTTTTTCCGCTACATTGTTAAGGGTTCTCCGATTGGCGTTAGAGGGTATGTCACCGCCAGATCGTCGAGGGGTTCTCCAATGTTGGCGTTCGAGGGATCTTTCTCCGCCATATCGCTGAGGTCTAAGGTAGCTCTGGAGTAGCAGGGATATCGAGTTACCACTCAGGGGCTCAGGACGAGCTGGAATATCGAGTTACCACTCGGGGGCTCATGACAAGTCGGGATATCGAGTTACTACTCGGGGGCTCCGGACGAGCCGAGATATCGAGTTATCACTCGGGGTGCTCAGGACGAATTGGAATACCGAGTTACCACTCGGGATGCTCTGTAGGAGCAGGGATATCGAGTTCGACTCGAGGCGAGTTTCAACCAAGTCTGGTTCCTTCGTCATCCGGGTCAGTGGGTTGGTGTGGGCAGTGACCCAGATTGACGAGTTATTGACGATTCATAAGAGACTAATAAGTCAGTTGTCTTGCGTTATTACAGTAGAGGTTTCAGCAGTGTCTGATCTACTGACAATTGGTGTCAGAATGTATTACCTTTCCGGACCACCACTATTCAGAGGTTTCGGCCGTGACCTGTAAGCTATCCTGCGTCTGACAAGTAGGTGTAGTCAGTAAGTACAGAGAAGTTCTGTCAGAACCCCTGTAAGGTTTATTTAATATATTTATGAATTAAGGGTATTCCTGGTAGTAAATTTTGTGGAAAAAGAGCTGTCAGACGGGATAAGGGCTTTTCGCAGATTTCGAGGCAAAATTCGAGAAGGTTCCTTACACTTGATTGCGGGGAGGAGGAGAAAAAGATGGGTTGTACCAAAAGGAACGAGGTTACTTCAAACCAAAAGTTCAAGGTATGGGGTTTTTGGGTTCGATTGCACGATTTGGAGGAGGAATCGCGAAGAGAGAGAGGAATAATGAAGAAGACTCCGGAGAAGTCTGATTTAAAATATCTACCCATTGAAAATTACCAAAATGCCCCTGAACACTCTAGACCCACAACTCTCTCATACGAACTCCATTTTTCGCATGCCGCCTGTCTACGAACTCGTGAGTTCGAGACCTACGTAACGGTCTACGAAAACCTTCCAAAGGTGGTTCCAAACAAAAATTTACTTTCAAGCCTCTTATAAACCAAGGGTAAACTCGTCATTTCCCAAATTAATTTATGAAAATTCATTAATTAAATTTACGGTTCGTTACATTTCTGTGCATATATTTCTCATTGTCTAATTCATAATGTGCAAGTACAGTTTAATCCGTAAAGTACACTCATTTCCATTAACAGTTTTATTAGCAACAATGAGCTACTAATACTAAAACTAATGTAACTCGCTCTAGAAAATTCAAAATCATGAGCCCTACAGAAACTAGACTTCCAAAGCTTTGAAAACATATGTGGCTTGTTATCTAGTTCCTTTAAAGAAAGTACAGTTTAATTCGTAAGGTTGACCCATTTGCATTAACAGTTTTATTGACTTCCAAAGTTGCTGATTACAAGTTTGTGCTTTCTTTGCTTATTTTCACCATATTTAGCTCATTTTACCTCCTAATCAACTTTAGGAACAATTTATCCCCAAAATTGCACTCAACACATTAAAACGACCAATTTCACTGAAAAAATAGATACAAAACATAAGAATAAAGTATGGAAAGTAAATGCAAATATTATCAGGTTTCAGTTTTAATTTATATTATTATTTTAGTTATTTTAATCTTTAAAAAAATGCAAAAAAAAATTGGAAGTGAAAAATATTTTCGCAATTAATCATATATTAATGTGTATGATTATCATTAATATTAATTTAACTAAATAACCAGTGAGTCATTTCGACATTATTATTTTCAAATTTGTGTGGTGAAATTCCTTATTTGAAATCCTCAATTCAAATCCTTATAAATAAAATATTTATCAAATAATAAATTTTAAATAAAATAATTTTAAATCTCCAAATAAATAATTATATTGTCAAATAAAGGAATTTCAAGTGAAGAGAATCTTTTCCTTTCAAATCCAAATCCAAATCCAAATCCAAATTGCCAAATAATTAGGCTGCCAAATTAGGTTCCCAAAACAGCCTCGACATGATACATAGGAACACAATCATGCATTGCATGATTGATTTTTTTATTGCATGATCCGTTGCATGATTGATTTTTTTATTGGCGAGAAAAAGAAAAGGACAGGGAAGGACTTTTATTTGATTTTATTTTTTTATAGAGAATGGTTTCTGTATTGGCCCCCTCCACTCTCATGGTGAAGATGAATTGAAGAATTCAATTGATGATGTCCATTTCTAATAGAGTATAATTCATATACCCAATATGACAACGAATGCCACCAAAATTATCATACGGATTAGTGTAAGGAAAAATAGTTGCTAGAATTCTTAAATTTTATAATAATTTTAATTATTATCCGTAAATTATATTATTAGTAGCAAATATCACTGAATTATATCTAAAAATATAAAAAATCATTTTGTTAAATTTCTCAACGATTTTTATTAAAAAAACACACATAATAGAATAACTTTATTTTTATTCTTAACATAAATCGTTGAGAAATTTAACAAAAGAATTATCTTTGCATATTTAGATATAGTTTAAGGACGTCTGCTATTAATAAAGTTTAGATGCAATAACTAAAAGTAATGTCAAATTTATAAACGTTGACAATAGTTTTCTCATTAGTGCAAATGTAGTTGTAGCTTTTAAATCGACGACTGCTAATGCAACAATATAGATTAAACAATTCACTGAATAAGTAGACGTGAATGTAAATCCCATGACCCGCCGAAAAAATCACATTCAAATTATCGGTGCGTATCATGACAACCCAAATGCACACATGTAACACATACCAATTGTCCACCACATTGAAATGACAACAAACCAAACCAAACCAAAACGTCATGTGTAGCAGAAGAAGAAGAAAAAAGCATAATGATTAACCTAAACTTTACAGATAAGATATTCCATTTTCCAAATATAAAATAGAAGAAGACACTGAAAGCATTAAGAACTAATGAACCCTTCACCGATTTGGTGATACTGCAACCAAAACAGCACAAAAATGAGCTTGTGGTCGACAGGAGCCCATAGGAGCTGCAAAGGTAATCACTTTCTCCACAAACCCATCAGTTCTTTCTTCTTCATTTCATCCGTGACTTCTAATCTCATGGTCAAAAGATAACTGACGATGGACCACCAAAGTACCAGAGCGTGGCCCTGGTCGCCGGTGTCACGGGCATAGTCGGCAACAGCCTTGCTGAGATCCTGCCGCTCTCGGACACCCCGGGAGTGCCGTGGAAGGTTCATGGAGTGGCCCGCAGGGCCCGCCCGCCTTGGAACGCTGATCATCCAATCCAATACATCCAGTGTGATCTCTCAGACCCTCATCAAACACATTCTCAGCTGTCCCAGCTAACAGATGTCACTCACATCTTTTATGTCACTTGGGCAAATAAGCCTACGGAAGCTGAGAACTGTGAGGCCAATGCAAATATGTTTCGAAACCTGTTGAATGCTGTAATCCCAAATGCACCAAATTTGCAGCACATATGCTTGCAAACAGGTCGCAAGCATTATGTTGGCTCATTTGAGATGTTGGGCAAGGTTGAGCCCCCGTTTCATGAGGACCTCCCAAGGCTCAACGTGCCCAATTTTTACTACACATTGGAGGACATTTGTTTGAGGAGGTAAAGAAGAAGGAAGGGTTGACATGGTCAGTGCATATGCCTAGGGTGATATTCGGGTTTTCGCCAAATAGCTTGATGAACATGGTAGGGAGTTTGTGTGTGTACGCAGCGATATGCAAGCATGAAGGGAAGAAGTTGAGGTTTCCGGGTAGAAAAGGAGCTTGGAACGGGTACTGGGATGCTTCAGATGCTGACTTGATAGCTGAACATCAGATATGGGCAGCTGTTGATCCTCTTGCTAAGAATGAGGCCTTTAACTGCAGCAATGGAGAAGTATATAAGTGGAAGCATTTGTTTAGGGTTTTGGCAGAGCAGTTTGATGTAGAGATTGAGGACTATGATGGTGATGATGAGGATAGATCACAGTTGAGTTTGGAAGTGATGACGAAAGATAAGGGCCCAGTATGGGATGAGATTGTGAGAGAGAAGGATCTGGTGCCTACAAAACTGGAAGAGATTGGAAATTGGTGGTTTCTGGATGTTATGTTCGGGGTTGAGACTAGTGTGGACACTATGAACAAGAGCAAATAGCACGGTTTTGTGGGGTTCAGAAATTCAAAGAAATCTTGTTACTTGGATTGATAAGATGAAATCTTACAAACTTGTTCCTTAAATGTGTTGGTGGTGCCCTAGCTGTTTTTAGTACTTGTGTTACTTGTGGTTGAAATTACCAAGTTTATTAAGGTTTTCACTGCCTTTGTGATTGTCTTGTGTGGAAATGTCACCCTAAAGTTACATGTGTAAACTATAAATCTACATTCCAAAGATTGTGGCAACAATAATACAGTGTTTTTTTCCAAAGCGAGGCTGATTCACTCGTACAAACAAGGGTTCCCATTTTCTACAATGAAATCGAAAATATGATGTGAAATATGATTAGAATATCCTATTATTAAAATTCAGATCATGCTTGAAGTTCATGTAAAAAATACAAAAGTTGACCTGTTTTTGCAGTTCTTCAACTTCTAACGCCAAATTTTGGCGGTCCATGTATATCAGAGTTTGGAAAGAAGCAGAGCCAGCTGCTCATCATGCACCTTAACTTCAATGCAGGCTCCCAATGATGCAGCAAACCTTGCAGCTAGTTGATGCTTACACTGGACAAGAAGAAACAAAGTGAAATAAGAACAACTTTTTACCTTTTTTCAATTTCAGGGAAATAAATAATGTAAAAGCAAGAGAGGGATCTCACACAAAGCTGCTCTCCTCTGTTTACAATGTCATAGAAGAATGAGTAACAAGTACAATAATGTTCAGCAAAACAGAAGTACTCCTCCTTCCTCCGGGATTCTCCGACGACCTAACCAGACAATATTATGAGAACTGAGATTTCATATTTCATTCTACTTCAAATAAATTTATACATTTGACCCAAATGGACATTGTGACCAAGTTTATTATCATTTTGGCTGAACATGAACATAAAGCAAATCAACTAATTCCAAGTTCTTGGACCATAAAGATAGTTTTTTCTTCCCTAATGTCACGTAATCTTCATCCAAATTTTTGCCCAAATTACTTCAAACCTTCAAGGTGCATGTCAAAATGGCTACATTATTTTCTATTCAATCGACATTCTACTTTAATCTAAATCTAAACTACTTCGAAGATTCAAACTCAGGTGGGGGAGTACAACCGCTTTAGGTAACTTGGCTAGAGCCAAAATGACTAAATTTAGTTGAATACAAGGATACAAAATGAACCCAGAACCTGATTTGAGTGAAAATTGAACCTGAAAGATAGAACGTCCACTGGGCTCACCCAAAATCCTCTTGACACCTCTTTGATCCACTATCCTTGTTGCTCTCTCCAAGTTCTTACCGAACAAGAAATGCAAGCTGAATTTTCCCAGTAAACAAACACTCAATAACACAAACTGGAACGGTCATACAAATTTTGAAAGGGTTTAACAAGGAATTTGAAATGAGATGAGAAACTGACTTGGAAAGTTGATCATCGGTCACTGTCCCATTTCAATTTAGTTGCTTCTCATCAATACCCACATTATAATTTACGAAAAATTAAAGTCAAGGTGTCTTGTAAGTAGAAAACAATCAAAAGGAGAAACAAGAAGAAGAGAAAGGACCTGAACCAGTTGATTCAATGGCGGCCCAAACTGTCTCTGCAACCAAGCTACTTGCACTCATATTCTTCACTTTGCCTCGGCCTGAAATAATGGGTTTTCTGATAGAGCTTGGGGCCGGGAAGCTCAAGTAAAAGGTCTCCAGTGCCTGAATCTGATAACGGTTTTCTATATAGATGAAGCAACTTTTACACACCAATGAACCTTTCCATTACTTGAGAGAATTGGGTTCGTTCCCAAAAGAAAACTATTAAATAGGCCCATGAATTTTGGAAAACAAATATAAGATCCATTGACCAAAAGATTTACAATTATACGGTGGATGCTCACCGATATGTGTACTACTAAGAACTTCTGAAATTATTGATGTGTTTGTGGTATCCTACAGAACATTAGTAATGTTTTTTGGTAAAACGCTACTCAAATTTTCTGAAATATTTCTGTACTTATTTATCGCCATGCCATGGGTTTTTATTTTTTAATTTTATTACTAGAATAATTTTATTGTCGCAGTAAAATTTGTTAAAATCACAAATTTTTTGGATAATATTTGCATCCCACCTCGAGATATCTACTAGTACCACTCTTACGATTTATTGAATAATTCTTATACATATATCATAATCGGTGTAACGACCCAATTAATAAATTATGCGATTTTCGTAATTTAATTTAGGAAATGACGATTTTACCATCAGGGCTCGAAAGTCACTTTTCGTTTGGAGATACATTTGAAAAAATTTCTTGGACCACTGCGTAGGTCTCAAACTCACGAGTTCGTAGACAGACGACACGTGGAAAACAGAGTTCGTATGAGAGGGTTGTGGGTCTACAATGTTCAGGGGCAATTTGGTAATTTTTACTTGATAGATAATTTTAGTCCCATATTCCAGGTATTTCTTTCCCACTTTGCTCTCTCTCTCTCTCTCTCTCTCTCTCTCTCTCTCTCTCTCTCTCTCTCTCTCTCCCCCCCCCCCCCCCTCGTGCTCTCTCTCTCGTTCAACCATGGAGAACATGTAACGACCCGGAAATTTAATTATTGAATTTTTGTAACTTATTTTGCAAAAAGATGAAATTACCCTTGGTTGTTAAGGGGCGTGGAAGTCAATTTTTGTTTCAAGACACTTTTGGCTGTGTTTCGGGTACCGTTGCGTAGGTCTCGAACTCACGAGTTCGTAGACAGGCGGCACGCAAAAAACGGAGTTCGTGTGAGAGAGTTGTGGGTCTAGAATGTTCAGTGGCAATTTGATAATTTTTGCGGGTCAGATATTTTAAAACCCATTACCCCAGATTTATTTTCTACATTTCATCCTCTTTCTCCCCGTGCTCTCTCTCATTCACACCGTGAAACATACCTAAACCCTCAAATTTTGATTTTCGATTTAGGCCAAACCACCACAAACCATTCACATCATCATCTTCCTCACTTCATTATGAGCTCAACCATATCCTTCATCAAGCTTGGAGGTGTTAGGAGAAGGAGATTCGAAGGTGAACAATAACTTCCACCTTCCTGGTCATTTTTCGACCACCACAGGTAATGAATCTCAATTCTAATTACATATTTGGAATCCTTGGCTCGAGTAAATGAATTTTCTTTATTAGAACGTTGGATTTGGTTGAGAGATAAGGGTGATATTAAGCTTTGAAGTTCGATTGGTTATGGAGTTTTCTGCATAGTGAATAGTAACCACAACTAGAGGTTGAAGGCGAGTAGGATGCGCAGTCGCGTGTGGAGAAGGAGTCCCAGCCGTCCACCGGCGCGTGATGACGCGTAGAGCTCCTCCTCGAGCTCCGGCGAACATGGGCTTCAAAGCTCTCGACATTTCGGACCTTTTGACGCAGGTTTCGAGTAAATCGGACATCGTTTTGGGGTAGTTTTGGGCGTCCGAAGTTGCTGCATTTTTAGTGTGATGCGAACGGACCTCTCGGGGTTTGGGGAGTTTCAATATAGGGTTTTTAATATTAGTCGGTAATCCCGATTGTTATTATTGACAGGCGATACTGCTCCGAGAACTTTGGGGGAGCGTACGACTCGAGATTGAGATTGCTTGGACGTGTGGTGAGTGGACTTTGGTTTTGTAAAGTATAATGCATGATAAAGGTATTTTGATATAATTGTTTATTACGTATTGTTTGGTAAATGTCTGGAATTTAGAAATTGTGCTAATAAATTATTACTGGACACAGGTTTTCAATATTTCAATGAAAGTGATGTTTGTGGATGTGGCCTGGTTTTTGGACACTATTTTTATGTCGTTTTGACATGATGGATATTGAGTCCAAGATTTTGGGTTTAGATTGTACTTGTAATTTTAATGGATTTGGACATAAACCGGTTTTTCAATGAATTTGGCTTAGGCCAGGAAACAAGGATTTCAAAACATTGATTTTTAGTTTTCACTGAATTACTATCTCTGAGGGTCAAGGTTTTCTCCGACTGGCATTGAGGGGTTTTGCTCCGCCGGATCGTTGAGGGTTCTCCGACGCTGGTGTCGAGGGTTATTTTCTCCACCGGGTAGTTGAGGTTGTCTACGTGTAGCACAGGTTTCTGCACAACTCGATGTATATCGGGTGTGTGGAGGGTATTTCGGGAAAAGTAGGATATGTTTTGATATATTTTATGTCCAGGTCGGTTTCCATGATTTAAACTCCTTTGAGGAGGGTTTTCAAAGTAGAATTTTGGACCACGGTATGTTTTTCATTATTACGGATTTTCGTCGGTACAACCAAGTGTTTTAACAAAAGATGAAAATTCCGGTGGTTTTCGGATTATCTATATATATTATTTTATATACAAAGTGATTTTATGTTATGCATGCATGGTTTTATTCATGGAGGGGAAAAAGGTAAGATTTCCTAGAAAAATGATTTCGAAATGATTATTTTTGTCCACTCACAACTTTCGTGTTTTAAATCCCCTCTAGGCTGTTGGGTTGACGGGGTCATAATCCAGAGGCGGAGGCATTAGAATTTCAGCTGCGCAATTACCTAGACTTTCGAGTAGGATATTTAATTCTGTAATTATTTATCCTGCCTAAATGATTTGATAGCACTTTTGGACTGATTGTAAAATTTCGATTCCATCGTTGGATGGTTGATGGTTCTTGGAGTTTGGAGTGCTATCTGATCCCTTGTCTGACAGGTGGAAAACGGTTAACCGGTCCTTAGGGGAGATTCTGCCTAAAATTCGGTAGAATTCTCATAATTAATTGTAAGGACTTAAGGGTGTTTTGGGAATTTTCTTTAGGTTGTCAGACGGGAGCAGGGTTCTTCTGCGGTTTCGAGGGGAAATTCGAAAGGGTCCTGTCAACTTGGTATCAGAGCACTAGGTTAAATTTCTGTAGACCGTACACCTAGTGTACAACTGATTGTGGTATTGATAATTTATGGTTCTTTTCAGCGTAATGCCTCCAAGACTCGAGACCCGTCAACAGTCTAGAAACGCTAAGGATACACATGAACCCGTAATAGAGCCTGATTTGAGGCAGTCCCTGGATCAATTGGGTCGGGCTTTGACTACAGTGCTTCATGGTAGGGCTACTACTGAGGTGTCTGATATTGAGCGAGCCGAGAGGTTGGGGGCGATAGTGTTTACGGGCGAGTTAGGCCTATATGATGCGGATGAGTGGATTACTCGTTTGGAATGAGTGTTTTCATTTATGACGTGCCATCTAGAGGATAGGGTGCGGTTAGCCACATTCCTTCTAGGTGGTCATGCATACCATTGGTGGCATGCCTTGGACCTTTCAGGTTGGGATGTCCATGCATTCACCTGGGAAACTTTCCGGGAGCGCTTTCTTGAGCAGTTTTACCCTCGCTCATACCGGGATGCCAGAGAGGTTGAGTTCTTGCAACTACAGTAGGGGGAGATGACGGTGGCCCAATATGAACAGAAATTTCTTGAGTTGGCACGATTTGTACCGGTTCTGGTGGCAACCGAGAGGGATAAGTGCCGCAGATTTGAATATGGGCTGACAGGTGAGGTTCAAGCAACAGTAACTGTTGTGGCTCATACTTCGTTGAGAGCTTTGTCAGATGCTGCTACCAGGGTTAAGTTGAGTTTTCCAGTTCAGCATCAATTCAGTGGTTCCAGGCGACGCCGGTCAGGGACAACAATCATCCGCTTAGTATAGCGGTGCTTCAGTGTCCACATCCTCATTTCAAGAGGGATTGTCCACATCGTCGTCCGGGGAGTAGTTCCTTGGGTCGAGATGCCGCTGAACCTTGTCAAAGAGCAGTGTAGACATTTGGTTCTGCATCAAGGAGCCAGACCCAAGCCAGTGGGGCCAGCAGGGCCAGAGGGCGACATGGGGGTCGTGGTCAGTCTCGGGGATTTACACTTTTTACTAATAGAGAGTTGTCCCTGATTGGTTGGGACATGGGTATTAGCACTCCTACCGGAGATATGTTAGTGGCAAACCTCATGATACGTAATTGTCCGGGAGTAGTAAAAGGTCATGAGTTAGAGGCAGATTTAATCCCCTTGGACATTTATGATTTTTATGTGATTCTGGAGATGGATTAGCTAACCATGCACCATACCTCCATAGATTGTTTCGACAAGAGGGTGGTTTTCCAAAGTCCAGGCTAGCTGAAACTTATGTTTCGGGATGATCGTAGGGTACTTCCCTTGGGAGTGATATCGGCTTTAGCGGCTTAGAAATTATTGAGGAAAGGTTGTGAGAGCTATTTAGCTCATGTGATTGATTCTCGGGATACTCTGGTGAGAGTAGAGGATATTCCTATGGTGAATGAGTTTCCCGATGTATTTCCAGAGGATCTTCCGGGGTTGCCACCTCATCGGGAGATTGAGTTCCCCATAGAGCTTATTCCGGGTACCCAACCTATATCACAGGCACCGTACAGAATGGCACCGGTAGAATTGAGGGAATTGAAGACTCAATTGCAGGACTTGGTGGATATGGGGTTTATTCGACCAAGTGTATCACCTTGGGGTGCGCCGGTGTTATTTGTCAGAAAGAAAGATGGTGGTCTGTGGTTATGCATCGACTACCGGCAGTTAAACAGGGTTACGGTGCGGAACAAGTATCCTTTGCCACGAATTGATGATTTGTTCGATCAATTAATAGGGGCAAGGAATTTCTCAAAAATTGACCTTCGATCTAGGTACCATCAGTTAAGGATCAGGGAAGGGGATGTTCCCAAAACGGCGTTTAGGACACGCTATGGGCATTATGAGTTCCTAGTGATGCCCTTCAGATTAACTAATGCCCCGACAGCATTTATGAATTTGATGAACAGGGTGTTCCGAAAGTATTTGGATCGGTTTGTGATTGTGTTCATCGATGATATCTTGGTCTATTCGAAAAGTGCTAAGGCACATGAGAAGCACTTGAGGTTGGTGCTGAATATGCTGAGGAAAAGGCAATTATTCGTCAAGTTCAGTAAATGTCAGTTTTGGTTTACCAGTGTGGGATTCTTAGGTCATGTGATTTCTGTTGAGGGTATCAGCGTGGATTCCCAAAAAGTTGAGGCAATGGCAAACTGGGAGCAACCGAAAACAGTGACAGAGGTGAGAAGTTTTCTGGGTTTAGGGGGATATTATCGGCGATTCGTAGAAGGATTTTCTACGATAGTTGCCCCGTTAACCCGGTTGACTAGGAAAGGAGTCAAGTTTGACTAGGATGATGGGTGTGAATAGAGTTTTCAAGAGCTAAATAGGAGGTTGACTTCTACCCCAGTGTTAACCTTCCAGAGGATAACGGAGGATTTGTGGTGTACAATGATGCATCATTGCGGGGTATAAGCTGCGTATTGAGGCAACATAGGAAGGTGATAACTTATGCTTCCAGGCAACTTAAACCCCATGAGTTGAATTACCCCACACATGATTTGGAGTTAGCTGCAGTGGTGCATGCTCTGAAGATTTGGAGACATTATTTGTATGGGGAAACGTGTCAGATCTTTACTAACCATCAGTGTTTGAAATACTTCTTTACCTAGAAAGATATGAATTTGAGACAGAGAAGGTAGCTACAGCTGATAAAGGATTATGAGTGTACCACAGAGTATCACCCAGGAAAAGAAAATGAAGTGGTGGATGACTTGAGCATGAAGTCCATGAGTTCTTTGGCCCATTTGCATACTATTTACCTACCGCTGCTGGTGGAATTCCGAAGAGTGGGAATTATACTTGACATGGATAGCTAGGGGGCTTTGTTGGCTAGCTTCAATGTGAGGCCTGTCTTGATTGACCGGATTATTGATGCTCAACTCCAGGATCCTACTTTGTCTGTTATTAGGATGGAGTTGGAGGCTGGGAACAGGCAGGATTATGCGATTAGGGATGATGGGGCCTTGGTTAAGGATGGCCGGTTGTGCGTACCTAATGATCCAGAGTTGAAAAGAGAAATTCTTGAGGAAGCTCATAGTTCTGCTTATGCTATGCATCCAAGAGGTACCAAGATGTATCGTACTCTAAAGGAACACTATTGGTGGACTGGGATGAAAAGGGAAATAGCAGAGTTTGTGAGTAGATGCATGACGTATCAGCAAGTAAAAGCAGAGAGGCAGAAACCATACGGGGCTCTACATCCATTACCTATTCTGGAGTGGAAGTGGGATCACATTACGATGGATTTTGTGTATAAACTTCCTAGGACTCAAAAAGGACATGATGGAATCTGGGTAATTGTTGATAGACTCACGAAGTCAGCACATTTCTTGCCAGTACGGGAAGATTACCGGATGGGCTAGTATGCCAAATTATTTGTGGATGAGATCATACGGTTACATGGGACTCCAGAGTCGATTGTATCATATAGGGATCCTAGGTTTACTTCGAGGTATTGGTGAAGTTTGCAGAAAGCCTTTGGCACTGTATTGCATTTCAGTACAGCTTTTCATCCTCAAACTGATGGTCAGTCTGAGAGGACAATTCAGATTTTGGAGGATATGATGAGAACTTGTGTACTACAGTTTAAAGGAAACTGGGGTTCACACCTGTCCTTGATGGAGTTTGCATACAACAACAGTTATAAGTCTAGTATTGGGATGTCTCCTTTTGAGACACTATATGGGAGACAGTGCAGGACACTGATATGCTGGACAGAGGTAGGTGAGTGGAGACTGTTGAAACCGGAGATTGTGGAAATGACAGAGGAAAAGATTAGAATCATCAGGGAAAGGTTGAAGGCAGCTCAGGACCGCCAGAAAAGCTATGCGGACCGACTGATAAGAGATCTTGGGTTTGAGGTCGGAGACTGGTTTTCTTGAAATTATCCCCCTAGAAAGGAGTTGTTCATTTTGGTAGACGAGGAAAGCTGAGTCCTCGCTACATTACACCTTATGAGATTGTTGAGAGGATAGGGCTAGTGGTGTACAGACTTGCTTCACCCCCGGAACTGTCAAGGGTTCACAATATTTTCCAAGTATCCATGCTTTGAAAGTACCTATTCGATGAATCTCATGTATAGAAGGAGCAACCAGTTGAGTTGAGAGATGATTTGACTTTTGAGGAGCAACCAGTGCAAATTCTAGATTTGAAGGAAAGAGTACGGCGCAGAAAGACTATTCCTCTAGTTAAAGTGTTGTGGAGGAAGCCACCCGAGAAACCGAGGCACTAATGCGCAGCGTCCACACTTGTTCCAATGACAGGTATGAATTTCGAGGAAGAAATTTCTCTAAGGGGGGTGAATTGTAACAACCCGGAAATTTAATTATTGAATTTTTGTAAATTACTTTGCAAAAAAAAAAATTACCCTTGGTGGTTAAGGGGCGTGAAAGTCAATTTTTGTTTTGAGACACTTTTGGATGTGTTTCAGATACCGTTATGTGGGTCTCAAACTCACGAGTTCGTAGACAAACAGACGGCACGCGAAAAACGGAGTTCGTGTGAGAGACTTGTCGGTCTAGAATATTCAAGGGCAATTTGGTAATTTTTTCGGGAAAGATATTTTAAAACCCATTACCCCAGATTTATTTTCTACATTTCATCCTCTCTCCCTGTGCTCTCTCTCATTCACACCATGAAACATACCTAAACCCTCAAATTTTGATTTTCGATTTAGACCAAACCACCACAAACCGTTCACATCATCATCTTCCTCACTTAATTCTGAGCTCAACCATATCCTTCATCGAGCTTGGATGTGTTAGGAGAAGGAGATTCGAAGGTGAACAATAGCTGCCACCTTCCCGGTCATTTTTCTGCCACCACAAGTAATGAATCTCAATTCTAATTACATATTTGGATTCCTTGGCTCGAGTAGATGAATTTTCAATATTAAAACGTTGGATTTGGTTGAGAGATAAGGGAGATATTAAGCTTTGTAGTTCGATTGGTTATGGATTTTTCTGCACAGTGAACAATAACCGCAGCTAGAGGTTGAAGGCGAGTAGGATGCGCAGTCGCGCGTGGGGAGGGAGTCCCGACCGTCCACCGACGCTTGGCAGCGCGTGGAGCTCCTCCTCGACCTCCGGCGAACATGAGTGTCAAAGCTCTCGACGTTCCGGACCTTTTGGCACAGGTTTTGGGTTAATCGGACATCGTTTAGGGGTAGTTTTGGGCGTCCAAATTTGCTGCATTTTTAGTGTGATGCAAGCGGACCTCCCAGAGTTTAGGGAGTTTCAATGTAGGGCTTTTAATATTAGTCGGTAATCCCGATTGTTAATATTGACTGGCGATAATGGTCCGGGTAGGAGGAGCGTATGACTCGAGATTGAGCTTGCTTGGACGTGTGGTGAGTGGACTTTGGTTTTGTAAAGTATAATGCATGCGTAAAGGTATTTTGATATAATTGTTTATTACGCATTGTTACGTATTATTTGGTAAATTTCTGGAATTTAGAAATTGTGCTAATAAATTATTACTAGACACGGGTTTTCAATATTTCAGTTAAAGTGATGTTTTGGGATATGGCCTGGTTTTTGGACACTATTTTTATGTCATTTTGACGTGATGGATATTGAGTCCATGATTTTGGGTTTAGACCGTACTTGTAATTTAATTGATTTTTCCATAAACCAATTTTTCAATGAATTTGGCTTAGGCCAGTAAACAAGGATTTCAAAACATGAATTTTTGGTTTTCACTGAATTACTGTCTCTGAGGGTCAAGGTTTTCTCCAACTGGCGGTGAGGGGTTTTACTCCACCGGATCGTTGAGGTTTCTCCGACGCTGGTGCCGAGGGGTATTTTCTCCATCGGGTCGTTGAGGTTGTCTACATGTAGCACAGGTTTCTGCACAACTCGAGGTATATCGGGTGTGTGGAAGGTATTTTGGAAACAGTAGGATATGTTTTGATATATTTTATGTCCAGGTCGGTTTCCATGATTTAAACTCCTTTGAGGAGGGTTTTCAAAGCATAATTTTGGACCACGGTATGTTTTTATTATTACGGATTTTCGTGGGTCCAACCAAGTGTTTTAACAAAAGATGAATATTCCGGTGATTTTCCGATTATCTATATATATTATTTTATATACAAAGGGAGTTTATGTTATGCATGCATAGTTTTATTCGTGGACGGGAAAAATGTAAGATTTCCACGAAAAATGATTTCGAAATGATTATTTTTGTCCACTCACAACTTTCGTGTTTTAAATCCCCTCTAAGCTGTTGGGTTGACGGGGGCATAATCCAGAGGCGGAGGCATTAGAATTTCAGTTGCACAATTACCTAGACTTTCGAATAAGATATTTAATTATGTAATTATTTATCCTACCTAGATGCTCTGATAACACTTTTGGACTAATTGTAAAATTTCGATTCCATCGTTGGATGGTTGATGGTTTTTGGAATTTGGAGTGCTATCTGATCCCTTGTCTGACAGGTGGAAGACGGTTAACCAGTCCTTAGGGGAGATTCTGCCGAAAATTCGGCAGAATTCTCATAATTAATTGTAAGGACTTAAGGGTGTTTTGGGAATTTTCTTTAGGTTGTCAGACGGGAGCAGGGTTCTTCCCCATTTTCGAAGGGAAATTCGGGAAGGGTCCTATCAGAACAAACCCTCAAAATTTTAATTTTCGATTTAGGCCAAACCAAGACCAACCATTCACATGATCATCTTCCTCTCTTCATTCTGAACTCACCCATATCCACCATCGAGCTTGACAGTGTTAGGAGAAGGAGATACTAAGGTGAACAGTAACCGCTTCAATCTCGGCCATTTTCCGGTCACCACAGGTAATGCATCTCAATTTGGACTTCATATTTGGATTCCTTGGCTCGAGTAGATATATTTCCATTATTAGAACGTTGAATTTCGTTGAGAATTGAGAGAGTTTTGAAGCTTGGAAGTTTAGGGTGGTTATGGAGTTTTCAGCAAAATGAACAGTAACTGAGCTTAAGGTTGAAGGAGAGTAGAGTGTGCAGTCCCACCTGCAGGCGCATAGGGAAGGGTTCATGACCGTCCACCAGCGCGTGGTGGTGCTTGGACCTCGTCCTCGAGTTCTGGCGAACACGTGTTTGTAAGTTTTTGAGGTTCCGGGCCTGTTGGCGTAGGTTTCAGGTCAATTGGAGTTCGTTTAGAGGATGTTTTGGACGTCCGAAGTAGTTGCATTTTTACTTTAAACGTGTGCGTACTCCCGGGGTTTAGGGGGGTTGGATTTTAGGTTTTTAATTATCGTTGGTAATCCCGAATATTATTGTTGACAGGCGATACCACTCCGGGGATGGCACAGGAGCGTACGGCTCAAGATTGAGCTTATTCGGACTTTCGGTGAGTGGATTTTGATTTTGTAACTATAATGCATGCACAAACATATATTTTAATTAAATGTCTATTAAATAGTGATTTTGGTAAATTAGAATAATTATTTCTAAATTGTTTTATTATTTGATGAATTTTTGGAATTTAGAATAATTATTCTAAGAAATTATTATTGGATGTGAATTTTCGATAATGGATTTGAAAATGAAGTTTTGGGCTATGGCCCGGCTTTATGGACTTTGATTTTATGGATATTTGGATTTATGGATTTTGACTTTGGCCAAGCTTATGATTTTGGGTTTAGACCGGTTATGAGGTTTTGGGCTACATCCTGGTTTTATGGATTTTCGTCTTAAGGATTTTAAACTTGTTGGAATTTGGCTTCGGCCGAGCTTATGGTTTGGGGCTTGGGCCCGGGATTTCAGTTTTATTATGTTTTGGGCTTTGCCCCGGATTTTCCATGATTTTGCCTTAGGCCAAGTAAAAAGGATTTCAATTAGGATTTCTACTTCACGTTACGGTTTTCACTTGTATACCATCCCCAGGTATCATGATTATTTCTCCGACACATGACTTGAGGTATTATCGGTCATGTGCTCGTTGAGGTTTATTTCTTCGACACATGAATTGAGGTATTATCGATCGTGTCCACGTTGAGGGTTATTTCTCTGACACATGACTTGAGGTATTATCGGTCGTGTGCTCGTTGAGGCTGTCTACGCACATTATAGGGTTGCGTCCGCACATCTTGAGGTATTATCGAATGTGTGGAGAGTAGGTTTCCGAGTTGGACCTCTCGGTTTCTAACCATTGCTTGAGGTATTATAGGCGGTGGTTAGGAGGGCTTGTCCCCGTGTTGGACGGCTCCGGATATCGAGCTACGACTCGAAATTTCATTCGGGGGATGGTGGGATACTTTTTTACAGTTTTGTGTCTAGGTTTTCTTATGATTTTAAGCTCCTTCGATGAGGGTTTTCAAAGCATGATTGTGGACCAAGAGATATTTTCATTGCTTGTATTTTCGCAGGTCCCACCAGGTTTTAAATTAATGAATGGATTTCCGGTAAGTTCTTTTGTGATTGTTTTATTTAGTTAATTACTTAAAAAGGATTTTACATTATGCATGCATGGTTTTATTTATGGAGGGGAAGGTATGCTTTCCTCGGAAATTATGTTTTAAATGATTATTATTTTATCCACTCACACTTTTTATTGTTTTACGTCATCTTCAGGCCGTTACGTTCGACGATGGTACATTCCAAGGCGGAGGCATCCCTTCCTAGTTGCACTACTACCGTACCTTTCGAGTAGGGTTTTTTGGACTTGTAATCTAATTTTGCAACCAAGTTGCTCTGATGAACTATTTGGGGTTATTGTAAATTATTTCGTAGTTGCTTAATTTGAATTTGGAGTGGATTGTTTGGATGTTTGTTGGTATGTGAATCCTTCGTCTAACAGGTGGAAGATGGCTTGATCAAATTACAGGGAAGATTTTGCCGAAATTTCGGTACAATTCTCGTAGTGTAGTTACGAGGCGATAAGGGTATTTTAGGAATTAGTTTGAATTTTCAGACGGGAGCATGATTTTTCACGGATTTCGAGGGGAAATTCGAGAAAGGTCTTGTCAATCGGAACCGTTCAACTCCTAAATAATCATTTCAAGATCATCTCCGCAAAAAATCAACAACATAGGAGGTCGTTTAATCGTTCATATGTATCAAACAATTAACGGTATCTGTAAAAATGAAGATCCTCATTGTGAACCATTCATTTAGTTTATGCATATGAATGACTAAATGATTTCCAATTTGGTTGATTTTTTGTAAAGATGTCTTTAAATAATGATTTAGGAGTTGAACGGAACCGATTATAATATATGTAGAGGAATTATTATTTAAATCGACATGATGGAGTACCTACCACACTGTGGTACGTAGGGGATGCAAGTATTACTATACACTCACGTGTTGAGTTTATACCCACCAAACTTACCCAAATTACCCATACCAATATCACACACAATACACCCACGGGCTGAGTTTTCCAAGTGGTGGTAGGATGAATAGATTTGTAACTCCTTAGAGGATTAGGAGAGTGGATGGTTGGCTGCCTAGATCAGAAGATGAATGGGGTACAGCTTCTTTGTATGTGGCATTTGTGCTGAGGAAGTGTGGACAACCCCCTCATAACACACAACTGCATGCTCCAAGGCACAAAGGGAAGGTGCATATATCCAAACAGGAAATCATGTACATTCCCTACTGAATATTCATTCATGTATAGGTGTCCTTAAATTTTACATTAATTTTAACTATCGTCTCTAAATTTTATTATTAATAGTAAATGTACTGAATTATGTCTAAACGTGCAAAGACAATCATTTTCATTGTTAGTAGTAAATATCCTGAACTATGTCTAAACGTGCAGGACAGTCATTCCATTAAATCGTTGATTTAATGATTTCTATTAAGAATAACGGTAAAGTTGTCCTATCATGTGTCCTTTTTTAAAAGAAATCGTTGAGAAATTTAACGAAAACACTGCCCTTACTTGCACGTTTAGACATAGTTCATGGACGTCTAATAATAAAGTTCATGGACGATAACTAAAATTAGTGTAAAGTTCAGGGATGTTGGAACCATTTTCCCTAATGTATATTACAGTAACAAAACATTCCTTTTTCATATTTTTGTCAACATCAGATGCCAACGTGTAGTCTCTCTCTTTCTCATCAACAAAATTTCAATTTAATTTTTTGTTGCATCTTTGATGTTAAACCATGTCCTCATCAATCTCTTACTTCCTCTATTATTTCAGTAGTTGGGATGCAACCATTCCTCTAAGCTCCCGTTGTCCATCAACTTATAAACCAAAGCCTTGAAATCATTGCCACGAAAATGAACACTCCAACATGTAGTTACAATCTTGACAAGGTTCACATTCTGCTACGAAGCTCTTAGAAGCTCCCCGGCCTTTGAATAAGTTGTCTGCCTTGAAAGTGTAGGACTTGTAAATTCACACAAGTATCCTGATATATATATATATATATATATATATATATATATATAATATCAGCGACATCAAATATTTGCCCTTAGATTCTTCAAGTTTCCAACCATGAATGGAAAGGGGCCAACAAAGTGGTTTCATGACAAGTTGAGAGACATTGATAAGGAGGGGAGGCCAATTAATTTGTCCATTGATCGAGTTGGTTCTCCGAAACATCAAATTAATTCTACTAGATTTGTGGCATTGGCATTGGATATGAGCTAGGAATGTTCCCAGTAAATTGGTTCCCATTGATGTGGAAGAATTGGAGATTAGGAAGAGTATTTGTATAAGTATAGATGGCTGAAGCTGTTGTTTTGGAGATGTAGCTCCCTCAAGAAGCTCAGATTTCCTCTGTGGGGAGATGGATCCCACCAAATTTTGAGAACAGGTCTTGGATGATGTTGATGATGATGTAGGCTGCAGGTAACACCATGCCACAAACACAAGTCAATGGAGTCCATCCAGGAGGGAGTCCATCATGACGACCCTGTGAGGGTCGTGCTTTGTTTGAGCTTTGATGCCTAGCAATGCAAGCCTATCCTGGCAATGAGCTCCAGCAGCAGACCCATAGGGCTCGTTTGATGAGCGGAATTGAATTGGATTGGATAACTCGTTAAATTCAATGTTTGTTGAATGTAAAAATGAATGTGTTTTCAGGCTAAAGGGATTAGAAGGGATAGACATAGGAGAAAACTTATCCAATCCAATTGACTCATAATAATAAGATTAGAAGATGTAAGTTTATTTCCATGTCTAATCTTATGTAATTCATTTGCAATCAAAACATATCAATTTTTACGTTCAAAATACATTGAATTTGATGAGTTATCCAATTTGATGAATAGATGTGTCCATAATATATGAAGTAAATTAATAACAACGAGTTGATTAATTGAGTAGTTTTTTGGTGTCACCCTCATACCTACAAGTAATATTACTAATTCACTAATGTCCGTCCATTATAATATATGACATAAATTAATAACAACGAGTTGATTGATTGAGTAGTTTTTTGGTGTCATCCTCGGACCTGCAAGTAATATTACTAATTTACTAATGTTTGTCCATTATAATATATGACGTAAATTAATAACAACGAGTTGATTGATTGAGTAGTTTTTTGGTGTCACCCTCAGACTTGCAAGTAATATTACTAATTTACTAATGTCCGTCCATTATAATATATGACGTAAATTAATAACAACGAGTTGATTGATTGAGTAGTTTTTTGGTGTCACTCTCATACCTGCAACTAATATTACTATTGTCACCATTATGATATATGAAGTAAATTGATAACAATACGTAAAATTAAGTCTTTAGGAATTGTGACAGGGGTCACATTACCATTTTAATAAAACAACACTTATACCATACTTGGTTATATAAAGATTAAAACTCCAACATGAGGAAAACATAATCAATGAGAAGTGAATAGAACAGATCTCGTTAGCGTATTTCAAGAAAGAAAGGTCACAAAATTGGTCATCAACTTCTGGAGTTTGCTGTCAGTCTGCATCGAAAAATGCTTGTATACATACCTATGCTATCATTCTTCATCTAATATATCCAATCCAACCCAGAAAAAAAAAACCCTAATCTTATTCACATGGTTTCAATTATTTCAAATATTGGGCTAACTATGCTAGAGTATCAACCATTTAGAGGTTTACTTCACGAAACGATGCAGATCCTGTTCTGCTTCATTTGCGGTGACTGAGAAAATATCAACAGGTGCTCTGGTGGTGCCAAGAATGTGCTTAGATTTATGTCTTGTAGACATTTTGTGGTGATCAAGATAGACTACTATAACCGTGATGTCATCGTGAAAGTGTCGCCTTACTCCCTTTTCAATTTTCTTAATGTCATTGTATCTCATCTCTCTCTTCTTTGCAGCCTCATGAAGAGCAGCTCTTACCAATCTCTTTCCAATGCCCTGCCAATGTTAAGCCAATGAATTGAATTGAGTCACCGAGATATCCTCAACCCAATTTCTGACAAATTTAAAACATTTGATCTAGCAACCAGTAATAACGCAAGTTATAATGAATAAGTAAAGGACCGGGAACTTACAGCTCTAGGGTTTTTTAAAACTATTTCTACTGCTGCTTCATCGCTCAACTGTTCCCATAGGCCATCTGATGCAAATATCAAAAACAAATCCTGTGGCTTAAGCTTTCTAGTAATGATTGAGGGCTCTGCTGTCATCACCGGCCTCTTCATTGGAACGGGGTTCACAAATGTCTGGTATATTGGGTCTCTGTTAAACTCGGGCTTCTTTAGATAAACATCCCCAATAGATCTTGACACCTGAAGATAAAAACACCTTTTAGGTCACATACTCCATTACAAATAAACTCATCCAGATACAAATAGCTAAACTGAGACACCTGCAGCAAGAAACTAAACATTCACAAGCTCAGCAAAACTAGGCACGTTATACATACAAGATTCAGAAACTATACTTCCGGGGGTCTTTCTGTACATCTCATGCATGAAAAACAAACCCTTCTAACTAACCTGCATGAGATACTGGATCAGGACGTGGAGCATAAGATTCCTGGAACATACACCTCTTTTTAGAAAATTAAACTAGGAATACAAGGAACAAAATGAATAACTTTATCTCAATAAAGAAATAGGAAACAACAGATGAGCCTCCTCGAATTCATTATTTATGCACAAGATCTTGACCAAGTAAAACAACTAGCATTCAGTGACACCAAACATACATCAAAAATTCATTCTTACTTCTAGGATAACCAAATTGCAATTCACCACATAGGCCCTGTTTGGTATTGTTTTTTTTTTTTTTAAAAGCTGCTTTATTTCAAAGTGAAACAGTACAAAAGTGTTTTTTAAAAATGAGAAATTTTGCTTTTTAAAAAACAATGGACTTTTGACAACAACTTTTAAAAGCAACTGTTGCATTTAACCAAAATTATTTTAGTGTACAACTATTTATTACGGAAGAACAAAAACAACTTTTCGAAAAAGCACAACAGAAGCAACTTTTCAAAAAAACACAGCAACACCATACTGACCCATAGAATCTCATACTTGCAGGCAGAAACTAAAGTCCAATTCTTTTGTGAAAAAATCCATTCCCACTGTACCTGAATTATGCCCTTTATCCTCCAAACTCCACGAGTGTAGACCACAACATGCGAATCGTCGGGATGCAGTGCTTCAACCTCCTTTCTCACCTCCTCAACTCCCACATTGTGATCGGTGGATAACCGTTCTGCCACCACTGGACCCTTCTTACCGTCCGAGGCTCTCCGGCCAAGGACAGCTCTCGAGTCCCCAAGATTGGCCACATACAAAACATCATTGGATATAGCACCCACAAGGCAACACGACCCTACAGAAGCAATTTGAGGCATCATAGGTAACGATCGCTTGACCAGATGCAAAAAATCCTCTTCAGTGGCGTTGAACGCCTTCTTTATCACATCCGCTGACAACCCACCTTGCTCCGTGGAAAATTCTACAAAAACCCACCAAAAATCTATGAACTTCTAACCAAAAACATAATCCAAATCTTACACTCCCCAAAACCCAAATTTATTGAAACCATTAAACCCAATTCAGATATTCAAATTAAAGACTTGCTTTAACCCAGAATTATAAACCCAAATTTATTACAACCATTAAACCCAATTCAGATATCCAAATTAAAGACTTGCTTAAACCCAGAATTATAAAAACGAAGATGGAGAGACTTACTGTGCAAATAAGGGAAGAGATGGTTGTTGACGAATCTAGAAGCTTCGGGGCCGCCATGGCCGTCATACACACCAACGTAGGTTGCAGAAGGTGAGGTAAAGACCTGACCCTGATCTTCCAAACTGGAATTGGCTTGAACCACAGCAATCGAGTAGTCGCCGGAAGCGTGGGGCTTCAAGTCCACGTGCCAGAGCCCATCTCCAGCACCGCATCGCAATCCGAAGCAGAACTCGAGCGGCCTGTAACACGAGCGCAGCATTGTGTTTCAGTTGGTCTCCGTTGATGGGTTGTGGGGTTTAGATCGTCGGTTGCGTTCCGATTGGGGTATTTTTGAAGTCTGTGGGTTGGAATTCGATGGTTAGGTGACAGAAAATCCAGAGATGATCGGGAACGCAAAGTCGTGGGGTGGGGGGAGACGCGTGAAGAGAGAAAGCAAAGCAGAGACTGCTGAATATGAAACAACGAATGAATCAATGAATCCAACATTTTATACACTCTACTCTACCGCGTCAAATAAAGGTGCTTTTTCTTTGTTTTTAATTTTTAGCTTTTAATTTTTAACTTTTAATTTTTTTCCCTTATTTTTCGGTCAAAAGAAAATATTAAAATTACTCTGTCATTAGAGTACACATTGCGTGGTAGAAGAAGTCAATATTTACCAATCACGAGCACGTCACACGTATTATGTAAATTTGAGTCTTTACATTGTAGAAATTGAAGCATGTGACATTGACGTTACTCCTCAGTTTGTGCTCATACTACAGTGTTTTTTAACGAAAAAACTTCAAACACGTGATATTTGAATTTACAGTTCACTGAATGCTTATAATTTAATCACTGTGTCACAAAATCACTCGAATGTGTTATTTTTTTATTTATTTTTATTATTTTAGTATTTTATAAAAGAAAAATTATATTCATTTTTACAGGGTAAATATTTAAATGTACGAATCAAAGATAAAAATGATAAGTTTTTTTTTTAATCAGATGATAAAAATGATAAGTATGAAATCAATTTATCTCCTAATTTTTCAAATATATATTGAATCATTATGATTCACCCCGCTTCGGAAATCCAACAGGGTATCGGAGTCACCGGTGCTAACCGACACTTGGACGATGAGTCCAGGTGATGAAAGCATATTTTAAATGGTGCGTTTTAGGAAGTTCAGTGGAAGGTAAAGTAGTTAACGCTAAATTACTATTCATCGCACCAGCTGTAAGCCCAGGACATAATTAAAGCACGTAATTGATGATCATAAATAATGCTTCGAATGCTTAACCGATTATTACCTTATTATACCCTCCAAGTGTAGTGTCAGAATTATCATCGTGTGACTTCCTCCTCGCACTCACGAACCTTCTCATAGACCCGAGGGGTGCAAACAACGTGATGGAGAACACATGCAACTCCCTCAGCATGTAACAAATCAACATCACAACTATAATCTCATAGTAAACAAAACGAGGTACAACTTTCAAATAACAACATAATAAACAAATAACCCCAAAGGGGCTAGTAATCACCTACATCCATCACATAATAATTTGTAATGTATCTTCATACAATGAAGACGACAATACTAGTATACTTAAATACCATCGCCTCACAGTGATGGTATGGATCATCTCACGCACACATTGTCCATTCAAAACATAATTTCAAAAATTGGGGTCACCGCCCACACCATACCCACTATCCTTGATAATTAATGTACCCTCACTGGTACATGAACCCTGATCACTAATCATGACCATCGTCATCATATCGTGTGAATCGGTAAATCCCTCGGCTCCCATATCGTATCGACTCGTATGTCATATCGTATCGGCTAGCATAACCCTCGGCTATAATAATCGTATGAGTCGGCATATCACCACGGCTATCATATCGCATCATCAGCCGGCATAACCCTCGGCTAGCATCAGTCGGCATGTATCATCGACTAGCATATCACATCATCAGCCGGCATAACCCTCGGCTGGCATCAATCGGCATGTATCATCGTCTGGAATATCACATCATCAGCCGGCATAATCCTCGGCTGGCATCAGTCGGTATGTATCATCGACTGGCATAACACACACAATATCCCAAAGGCACTGTAGCCGCACGAGTCACGCACACGTGACAGGACTGGGTGTCTTCGCTTGTACCACGACCACGTGAAGGACTGTGTGCAAGCACCATCACCACGAGTTCCCCTAGGAGACTGGGACCATAACACATGGCTTAGGAGCAGGACTAATGCCATTTAACTAGTATAGAATGGGCGTAGGTGAACGATCACGTGGAGGCTGGTATGTGGCCTATAGATAAGTACGACACTAGAGGAAACCATATGGCCATACCAAAACTGACACACGTGCTATGCCGACATGACTCCTCGGCAATCATCACACCACAATACATACCCATGGGCTATGAGATCTATCACTGTATTATTAGTTTATACTCATTTTGGAGTATTTACAATTTTACAAGGATTATCGTCCTAAATCCCGAATATCGACTATATGCCAGGCTCTAAGTCTAGCCCAAGGCATCGTCTATGATTTCCTATCATCATCTTGTAACATCACCATTCCATGAACATATAGTTGGTCAACCAAACATTCATTGCCACACACATAAACACGTTAAATACTTACTAAAACCATTAAATCCATAATTATTCAATGAACACCCAATCATCATGTAATCCATCACATAACAATACACAAGTCATATTCAATCAAATAAGTATGAGTTTAGGATGAAATTCCACTCACCATACGCCGGGGAGAACTCACCCGACCAAATCCATTATTACACGTATTTCGAGATACTCAATCCCGGAAGTCCCCTCGAGCTCCGTCTCGACCCCCACAGCTCATCGGACTTTCCATTGGCAAAATACCTCGCAAACAAGATAAATATAATCTTAATAAATCATATTTAATCATTATAATCAAATCCTTAGCCCCCGAACATTTACGTTATTTAAATGTTAATCAACTTAACTTAGGACGTTCGGAACTAATACTAAACGAACTCTGATGGACTCCAAACCTATGCCATTAGATTGAGAACGTCAAATTACTTAAAACACCGGTCGTCGAAGACCGGGGATGGGTCCCACGCACCCTCACGCGCACTGGGTGTCCAGTGGGTGCGACTGTGGGTTTCCATCGCCCCCTTCCTTTGCAGACTCTCCCTCGCCAGCGCCTGGCTGGAGAAGCCATTAAAGGTCGTACAAGCTTTTTCTGCAACTTCTCCATTTCCTCACCAAATCTCACAACCCATATGTCTAAAATCATCTACTCGATGAGAGGATCACGAATATGAGGTCCACATCGAACTCTGTTACCTGTGGCGGTCAGAAATCTCCTTGAAAGGCATGATGACCCATTTCTTCCCAGCTGGCTGCGCCGCGTACGGTGGAAGATACCCCAGCACTAGGAGGAGACTAAGATGATGATGGTTTCGTCATGGTCTGGGTCGCCGTGAATCGCGATGACCGTGTGCGGGTTTTGGGGTTCTTCTCCGCGTGTTTTCGCGGGAGTGAGAGAGATCAGAGTGACTCTGACCAATGAGTGGAGAGAGTGAGTCTTTTTATAATTTTGAACTTTTCTCAAAATTACCATTACGTCCCAATATTCTAGACCTGTAATTTTCTCGTTTGAACTCCGATTTCAACGTGCCACCTGTCTACGTACTCATGAGCTCAAGAGCTACGTAATGATGCAAAGAAATTCCCAAAAGGAGTTCTCGATCACAAAGTGACTTTCGGGCCTTCGTGAATTTCAGGAGCAAAACGGTAATTTTGTAAATCCAACTTTAATTTACGGTCCAACAACTTTGGCCCTCTCTAAGGTCCATCTCCAACTTTAGCCCAATTCCAAACTCAAATCAATCCCGCAACTCCCGGTTATTTAATTTAATTAAATTTCTACTTTTATTTTCCGGGACGGGTCGTATCAATCTACCCCCCGTAAAAGAATTTCATCCCCGAAATTCACTTAATCAGTGGGGAATACCCCACTCATATGACTACGACCCAATATTTGCCACTTATCATTCACTTTACTCACATTTTGAGTGTGGAGATTTCATCTCTCAAATTGAATAGGTCGTAGTGTCAGGACCTGTCTCGAATTTCCCCTCGAAACCCGAGAAGGACCCTGATCCCGTCTGACAACCGAAGGAAAGGTTCCCAAAATACCCTTCAATCCTTACAAATATAATATGACTAACTTCACTTGTCAGACAAGGGATTCAAAGCACTTAACATTTCCAACAAATAACGACCATCCAATTCAAATATAATATCAGCGCGTCTAGGTAGGATAAATAGTACAATTTAGATATCCTACTCGAAGTTCAAATACACTGTGCAGCTGAAATACTAATGCATCTGCCTCGTAAGAAGTGCCCGCGTCAACTCAACAGCTTGGAGGGGATTTAAACACAAAAATTATTAGTGGGCAAAAATAATCATTTAGAAATCGTTTTCCGAGGAAATCTTACCTTTTCCCCCTCCACTTTATAAAACCATGCATGCATCAAATAAAACAGTTCATGATATAAAACATCATCTGCAAATCACCGGAATTCCATTTTTCTTTAAAAGCACTTGATTGGACCCACATAAAATCTGTACAAAGAAAACACATCGTGGTCCACAGTTTGGTTTGAAAGTTCTCCTCAAAAGAGTTTAAAATCATTTATTTCGACCTGGACACATAAGATATCAATCCACTATTCTCGACATATCCACTAGCCACTAGCCACTAGCCACCAGGGTATCCCTTGGGGTGTGCTAGCCCTGTACTACGCATAGACAGCCTCGCGACCGGGAAGAGCAAAACTCTCGATGCCAGAGTCTGAGAAACAGTAACCATCGGGACAGAAAACCAGTGAAAACCAATTCTTTGAAAAATCACCAATTATATTGGAGGTTCACCGGGTCATCGCTGATAGCGGATCCTGGCCCCGGATCCTGGCCCCCCTCAAATTGGTATTGTTTATATTGGAGGTTCACCGGGTTCACCACTAACAGCGGATCCTGGCCCCCCTCAAATTGTTCAACCCAAAATCATGGACTCAATAACTACCAAGTCAAAACGATATCAAAACCGAGTCCAAAAACCATGTCATTTCTCTTTCACTGAAATATTAGAAAACATGTGTCCAGCAATCATTTCTCAATTCCGGAAATTCAATGCAACAATACATAACAGTATTTAAACAAAGATACATTGATGCATGAATTACAGTTTATAAACCAAAAGTCCACTGACCACCTGTCCAAGCAAGCTCAATCCCGACTTGTTTGTCCCTTCGAGGTTCCCGGAGTAGTATCGCATGTCAATAATAACAATCGGGATTACCGGTTAGTAATAACACTCTTATATAACAACTCCCCAAACCCCGGGATATCTAGCTACGCTGCCCTAGAAAATGCAGCAACTTCGGACGCCCAAAGCTACCTCTAAATGACGTCCGATCAACTAGAAACCTGCACTAACAGGTCCGGAACATCGAAAACTAGCTGCCACGCGCCACCGTGACCCCGAACTTGGCCTCTTCTGCCGCCACGCACCGGCAGAGGTCAGACCACGCGCGGTCACACGCCGATCACGCGTCTGCTATAGTACCTAGGCGCCTGGAACAGTCCAACCCGACCCAACTCGACCTGACCCAATCAAACTCAACCCTACCGATTCACTCAACCCGATCGATCCACTCGGTCCAACCCGGTCTGACTCGACCGACCCGATCGCGACGACTCACCGGAGAAGATGACTAGACCACCGTCACTGTCACCGGAGTCTAGTCGGAGAAGATCACCGGACCACCGCCGCCGCCGTCTGGGTCACCGGAATCCTCCATTTCCGGTCGATCCAAGCTTTTTCCTAACCTCATCAAAACTCAACTATTTTTCACAAATTTTACGTCTAAATCTATCTACTCGAACCCAGGAATCCAAATATGACCTCAAAACATCAAACTCGTACATGTACTAGCCGAAAAATCATTCGGAAGGGTCAAATCTTCTTTCCTCGGTTCGACGGCTCCCGTAGTCCTCTCCTTCGATGCTTGGTACGGTTGTGATCGTGAGAAGGAGTAGAATTCGATTAGTGGAACAAAAATGGAAGTTTAGGCCTTGAATCAAAGTTAAAGTTTTGGGTTTCTTGGTGTTTTTCTCTCACGGTTTCGGGATGGGTTGGTGTGGTTCAGAGAGAGGATAAGAAAGAGATGATGAAATGAATTATTATAATAATGATTTGGGGTTAAAAATATCTACCCCAAGTCAAAAACTACCAAAATGCCCCTAACAATCTAGACCCGTAACTTTCGTACACGAACTCCATTTTCTGCGTGCCGCCTGTCTACGAACTCGTGAGTTCGAGACCCACGCAACAGTACCCAAAACACCGCCTAATAAGTTTCAAAACAAAACTTGATTTCCACACCCTTAACCACCAAGGGTAAAATCATCTTTTTACAAAAATAATTATGTAAATCTAATAATTAAAATTCCGGGTTGTTACAATCCACCCCCCTTAAAAAATTTCGTTCTCGAAATTCAACACTTCCATTGGAACAAATGAGGATACTGCGCCCGCATTAGTGCCTCGGTTTCCCACGTGGCCTCCTCCACGTTATGATTCCTCCATAACACTTTAACTAGAGGAATAGTCTTTTTGCGCAGTACCTTTTCCTTCCAATCCAGAATTTGCACTGGTTGCTCCTCAAACGTCAAATCGTCCTTCAGCTCAAGTGGTTGATCTTCCAACACATGAGACTCATCAAATAAATATTTCCGGAGCAAAGATACATGGAAGACATCATGAACTCTTGACAGTTCCGGGGGTAAAGCAAGTCTGTACGCCACTGGTCCTATCCTCTCCACAATCTCATATGGCCCAATGTAGCGAGGACTCAGTTTTCCTCGTCTACCAAAATGTACCACTCCATTCTGAGGAGATAATTTCAAGAACACCCAGTCTCCAACCTCAAATTCAAGATCTCTGGTTCGGCGGTCTGCATAGCTCTTCTGGCGATCCTGGGCTGTCTTCAACCTTTCTCTAATGATTCTTATCTTTTCCTCAGTCATATCCACCAACTTTGGTGTTAATAGTCTCCTTTCACCTACTTCAGTCCAGCACAATGGTGTCCTGCACTACCTCCCATACAGTGCCTCGAAAGGAGACATCTCAATACTCGACTGATAACTGTTATTGTAAGCAAACTCCATCAGAGCCAGGTGTGAATCCCAGTTCCCTTTCAACTGAAGTACAGAAGCTCTCATCATATCCTCCAAAACCTAGATTGTCCTCTCAGACTGACCATCCGCCTGAGGATGAAAGGCTGTACTGAAATGTAATGTAGTGCCAAAAGCCTTCTGCAAACTCCGCCAAAACCTGGAGGTAAATCTAGGATCTCTATCTGAAACAATTGACTCTGGAGTCCCATGGAGCCGTATGATCTCATCAACGAACAATTTGGTGTACCTACTCATCCGGAAATCTTCCCGCACTAGTAAGAAATGTGCCGACTTCGTGAGTCTATCAATAATTACCCATATTCCATCATATCCCTTATGTGTCCTTGGCAATTTATACACAAAGTCCATCGTAATATGATCCCACTTCCATTCCGGGATAGGCAATGGTTGAAGTGCCCCATATGGTTTCTGCCTCTCTGCTTTCACTTGCTGACATATCAGACAACTACTCACAAACTCAGCAATTTTCCTTTTCATCCCAGTCCACCAATAGTGTTCCCTTAGGGTATGAGACATCTTGGTACCTCCTGGATGCATAGCGTAAGCCGAACTATGAGCCTCATCAAGAATTTCCCTCTTTAGCTCTAGCTCATTCGGTACGCACAACCGTCCATCCTTAACCAAGGCTCCATCATCCCTAAGCGCATAATCCTGTCTGTTTCCAGCCTCCAACTCCATCCTGATAATGCACAATAGGATCCTGGAGTTGAGCCTCAATAATCCGATCAATCAGAACAGGCCTCACATGTAAACTAGCCAACAAAGCCCCCTAGCTATCCATGTCCAGTACAATCCCCGCTCTACGAAACTCTACCAACAATGGTAGGTAGACTGTATGCGAATGGGCCAAAGAACCCATGGTCTTCCTGCTTAAGGCATCCGCCACAACTTTGGCTTTCCCTGGATGGTACTCTATAGTACAATCATAATCTTTTATCAGCTCAAGCCACCTTCTCTACCTCAGAGTCAGGTCCTTCTGAGTGAACAAGTATTTCAAACTTTGATGGTCGGTGAAGATCCGATACTTGTCCCCGTATAAATAATGTCGCCAGATTTTCAGTGCATGCACCACTGCAGCTAACTCCAAATCATGAGTGGGGTAATTCATCTCATGGGGTTTAAGTTGCATGGAAGCATACGCTATTACCTTCCCATGCTGCATCATCACACAGCCTATACCCCGCAATGATGCATCACTGTATACCTCGAATCCCCCGTTACCATCTAAAAGGGTTAATACTGGAGCAAAAGTCAACCTCCTCTTTAGCTCCTGAAAGCTCTGCTCACAATCAAGATCCCAGTCAAACTTGACTCCTTTCCTAGTCAATCGAGTCAACGGGACAACTATCGTAGAAAATCCTTCTTCGAACCGTCTATAATATCCCGTTAAACCCAGAAAGCTCCTCATCTCTGTCACTGTCCTCGGTTGCTCTCATTTTTCCACTGTCTCAACCTTTTGGGGATCCACGCTGATACCTTCAGCCGAAATCACGTGACCTAAGAATCCCACCTCGGTCAACCAAAACTGGCATTTACTGAACTTGGCAAACAATTAATTTTTCCTAAGCATATTCAGCACCAACCTTAAGTGCTTCTCATGTGCCTTGGCACTCCTTGAATACACCAAGATATCGTTGATGAACACAATTACAAATTGATCCAAATACTTTCGGAACAACCTATTCATCAAGTCCATAAACGCTGCCAGAGCATTAGTCAACCCGAAGGGCATCACCAAGAACTCATAATGACCATAACGTGTCCTGAAAGCCGTTTTCTGAACATCCCCTTCCCTGATCCTCAACTGATGGTACCCGGATCGAAGGTCAATTTTTGAGAAATACTTTGCCCTCTTCAGTTGATCAAATAAATCGTCAATCCTTGGCAAAGGATACTTATTCCGCACCGTAACCCTGTTTCACTGTCGGTAGTCGATACACAATCTCAGACCACCATCATTTTTCCTCAAAAATAATATTAGCGCACCCCATGGTGAAACACTTGATCGAATAAATCCCATATTCACCAAATCCTACAACTGAGTCTTCAACTCTCTTAATTCTGCCGGTTCCATTCTGTACGATGCCTGCGAGATAGGTTGAGTACCTGGTAGAAGTTCTATGGTGAACTCAATCTCCCAGTGAGGTCGCAATCCTCGAAGATCCTCTGGAAACACATAATAGAACTCACTCACCACAGGTATATCCTCCACTCTCATCGGAGTCTCCCGAGTATCAAACACATGAGCCAAGTAACCCTCACAACCTTTCCTCAATAATTTCTCAGCGGTCAACGCCAATATCACTCCGGAGGGTAGTACCCTACGATCTCCTCGAAACGTAAGTTCCGGAAAACCTGGACTCTGGAATACCACTATCTTGTCATAACAATCTATGGAGGCATGACGCATAGTCAACCAATCCATCTCCAGAATCACATCAAACTCAAAAAAATCTAAGGGGATTAAATCTGCCTCCAACCCATGGCCTTCAACCATCACCGAAAAACTGCGAAATACGAGGTTCGACACTAACATATCTCCGGTAGGAGTACTAATACCCATGTCCCAACCAATCGGGGAGAACTCTCTATCAGTAAATAGTGTAAAATCCCGAGAAATAAAAGAATGAGTCACCCCGGGATCTATCAAAACATAAGCATCATGGTTGAATATAGATAACATACCCGTGACCACCTCTGGTGCTGCTCGAGCCTCCTGCTGCGTCATATTAAAAACTCGGGCCTGTGTACCTGAAGATCGACCACGATCCCCATATCTACCTCTGGCCCTACTGGTCCCACTAGCTCTACCGGCCCCACTGAATTAGGTCTGGCCCCCAACTGCAGTACCAGACATCTATCCTGCCCTTTGGCTCGACTCAGTAGCATCACGACCCAAGTAACTACTGCCCGAACAACTATGTGGACATAATCTCTTGATGTAACCAATCTCCCCACAGATGAAACAACTGAAGCCACTAGATCTGCCACCCTGTCTTCCGGTTGACTGCATTGAGGTACCGCTAGACTGAGCAGATGATTGTTGCGCCTGGTCAGCTCCACCACTGCCTGACCCGTTCTCGCACTCCCCGAAGATCCAGAACTATGACTGCCTCTCTTGGATGGTCCCTAACTAGAGGTTCCGACATTCCAGCGCTCCCGACGTCACCTGGAACCACTATACTGCTGCTGGACTGGCAAACCCAAACTCAACTCTACTCGGGTTGAAGCATCAGACAAAGTCCTCAAGGAAGTGTGAGCCATAGCCGTAACTGCTGACCGAATCTCACCCCTCAATCCTCTTTCAAATATGCGGCACTTGTCTCTCTTGGTCACCACCAAAGCCGATGCAAAGCGACTCAGCGCTATAAATCTCTGTTAGTACTGGGCCACAGTCATGTCTTCTTGCTGTAAATGCAAGAACTCGACCTCCTTAGCCTCCTGGTACGAGTGAGGGTAAAATTGCTCAAGGAAGCGCTCCCTAAAAGCTTCCCAAGTAAGTGTATGGACACCCCAGCCTGACACTTCCAATGAGTGCCACCAGTGGTAACCAGAACCACTTCGCAAAAATGTGGCAAAAAACACACTGTCCCCTAGAGGACATCTCATGACCAAGAATACTCGCTCCAAGTGAATAATCCAATCCTCAACATCATCAGGGCTAGACTCGCCTGTAAATATCGTCGCCCCTAATCTCTGGGCTCTCTCAATAGCTGAAACCTCAGTAGTAGCCTTATCCTGAAGTACTAAAGCTAATGTCTGACCCAGCTGTTCCAGTGTCTGGCTCAAATCAAGCTCCACTGCGGGTTCATTGGCGTCTCCATCGTTCCAAGACTACTGACAGGGCTCGTCTCTCGGAGGCATTACGCTGAAAAGAAATTGTAACTCATCAATACCAAACATTCACTTGTACACTAGGTGTCCGGTCTACATGAATTTAACCTAGTGCTCTGATACCAATTGTCAGGACCCGTCCCGAATTTCCCCTCGAAACTCGAGAAGGACCTTGATCCCGCGTGAAAACCTAAGGAAAGGTTCCCAAAATACCCTTCAATCCTTACAAATATAATATGACTAACTTCACTTGTCAGACAAGGGATTCAAAGCACTCAACATTTCCAACAAATAACGACCATCCAATTCAAATATAATATCAGAGCGTCTAGGTAGGATAAATAGTACAATTTAGATATCCTACTCGAAGTTCAAATACACTGTGTAGCTGAAATACTAATGCCTCTGCCTCGTAAGAAGTGTCTGCGTCAACTCAACAGTCTGGAGGGGATTTAAACACAAAAATTATGAGTGGACAAAAATAATCATTTAGAAATCGTTTTCCGAGGAAATCTTACCTTTTCCCCCTCCACTTTATAAAACCATGCATGCATCAAATAAAATAGTTCATGATATAAAACATCATCTGCAAATCACCGGAATTCCATTTTTCTTTAAAACCACTTGATTGGACCCATACAAAATCTGTATAAAAAAAACACATCGTGGTCCACAGTTTGGTTTGGAAGTTCTCCTCAAAAGAGTTTAAAATAATTTATTTCGACCTGGACACATAAGATATCAATCCACTATTCCCGACATATCCACTGGTCACCAGGGTATCCCTTGGGTGTGCTAGCCCTGTACTACATGTAGACAGCCTCGCGACCAGGCGGAGCAAAACTCTCGACGCCAGAGTCTGAGAAACAGTAACCATCGGGACAGAAAACCAGTGAAAACCAATTCTTTGAAAAATCACCATTTATATTGGAGGTTCACCGGGTTCACCGCTGACAGTGGATCCTGGCCCCCCTCAAATTGGTATTGTTTATATTGGAGGTTCACCGGGTTCACCGCTAACAGCAGATCCTAGCCCCACTCAAATTGTTCAACCCAAAATCATGGACTCAATAATTACCACGTCAAAACGATATCAAAACCGAGTCCAAAAACCATGTCATTTCTCAAAACACACTTTCACTGAAATATTAGAAAACATGTGTCCAGCAATCATTTCTCAATTCCGGAAATTCAATGCAACAATACATAACAATATTTAAACAAAGATACATTGATGCATGAATTACGTTTATAAACCAAAAGTCCACTCACCACCTGTCCAAGCAAGCTCAATCCTGACTTGTTTGTCCGTCCGAGGTTCCCAGAGCAGTATCGCCTGTCAATAATAACAATCGGGATTACCGGCTAGTAATAAGACTCCCATATAATAACTCCCTAAACCTCAGGATATCCACCTACGCTGCCCTAGAAAATGCAACAACTTCAGACGCCCAAAGCTACCTATAAACGACGTTCGAACAACCCGAAACTTGCGCTAACAGGTCCGGAACATCGAAAACTAGCTGCCACGCACCAACGTGACCCCGAACTCGGCCCCACGCGCCGGTGGAAGGCCAGAAAATGCACCCACGCGCCGCCACGTGCCGTCACGCACCGGTCACATGTTTGCTATGGTACCCACGCGCCTGGACCGGTCTAACCTGACCCAACTCGACCTGACCCGGTCCAACTCAACCTGACCGGTTCACTCAACTCGATCGGTTCACTCAACCCGACCAATTCACTCAACCCGATCGGTCCACTCAGTCCAACCCTATCTGACTCGACCCGTCCCGATCGCCGATGACTCGCCGGAGAAGACGACCAGACCACCGTCGCTGTTACCGGAGTACTACCGGAGAAGATGACCGAAACACCACTGCCACCGTCTAGGTCGCCGGAATCCTCCATTTCCGGCCGATCCAAGCTTTTTACTAACTTGTTCAAAACTCAACCATTTTTCACAAATTTTACGTCTAAATGTATCTACTCGAACCCAGGAATCCAAACATGACCTCAAAACATCAAACCCGTACCTGTGCTAGCCAGAAAATCGATCGGAAGGTTCAAATCTTCTTTTCCTCGGTTCGACGGCTCCCGTAGTCCTCTCATTCGATGGTTGGTATGGTTGTGATCATGGGAATAAGTAGAATTCGATTAGTGGAACAAAAATGGAAGTTTAGGCCTTGAATCAAAGTCAAAGTATTGGGTTTCTTGGTGTTTTTCTCTCACGGTTTCGGGATTGGTTTGTGTGGTTCAGAGAGCGGATGAGAATGAGATGATGAAATGAACTGATGTAATAATGATTTGGGGCTAAAAATATCTACCCCAAGTTAAAAATTACCAAAATGCTCCTAACAATCTAGACCTGTAACTTTCGTACACGAACTCCATTTTTCGCGTGCCGCCTTTCCACGAACTCGTGAGTTCGAGGCCCACCCAACGGTACCCAAAACACCGCCTAATATGTTTCAAAACAAAACTTGATTTTCACACCCTTAACCACCAAGGGTAAAATCATCTTTTTACAAAAAAAAATTATGCAAATCCAGTAATTAAAATTCTGAGTTGTTACACGTAGTCACCCGAGTGGTAACTAACTCCACGCTTTTGCTGCGTAACTCGTTAACTATTTTTCCCACCATCTCGGACAGTCTTCACCGTTTCAGTGAATTATTACGACACGGAGTCGCGCTTAATAGTTTTCATCATCGTCACCTCATTCATAAGGTTAGCTCGGCACCCTCCTCGAGCGTAAACAGTTCTGAAACATCATAGAGTGTGCAAATGTTTATTCACAACCTCAGTTGACTCTCATAGAGTCTGGCGGTCACTATAACACAGTTATCCTTCTCCGAGATTCCTTATGGAGTTTTGTCCAGTAGCTCGGAATATCTTCGAGCTCGGTCATTATCACTTTGCTCAGTTTTTCATTTAGCAATCCTAGGCATCCTGACCATTTTGATGTAACTACATGACCGTCAATCATATATCATTCCATTCAACAAATTCCTCAATATTGGAAAAAGCTCTTTCTTGAGGGATTCTCCTGAGCATCTCCATCACCTCACAGGGGAGTAAGGGCCGTATATGGATATCACTATAACAAAAACCATATCGCTCTAGGAAAATCCAAAAACAAAGAGGTGGTCTTTATTTAGGAGGCCTCTTCAATTGCAAGGAACAAGAAATATCTATTGGATTAATTTCTCCAATGGAAACTTGTGAAGCACCCTCACAACATGAAGATAACTTCCTTTCTGCTAAACCAGCATTCACTGTTGGAAGGTTGTTCTCACCACCACGCTTTTCTGCGCTGTTAGAGTCTCCCCAAGGTCTCTCTCCGACTTTCATTCTTCGAGGTCGTCACCTTCGTACGTAATTCGGCCAAGTTTATTTACTTTTTGGTACTCATACCACATGAAGAACTCATTGATGCCAGTCGTGACACTAACTCGGCACAGCCCTCGAGTGTAGTCACATCAATGTCTCAAATGGGGACATAACTCAGGTATTGACCCTGAATTACTCTCATCCCATACGTAACCAATCACTACACGACATCGGTGTTTCGTTTTCATTCCATCCCAGTCTCGGTCAAGCAATACCCCTATATCAGAACTCACAGTGGCGATCGAAACTTTACTTCGAAGGGCCGTAGATTCTTCTCGTCCTCTTTGACTTCGAGGAGAGAACCATTTGGTGGCAAGGCAGAAGGCATCTTGAACTATGGCAAGCAACATCATAATCCCTAAGATCCGTGTTTTTCATAGCCACCCTTTATGATTACCCTTTTTGGGTTTCTCCATCATCCACACAGAGGGATGATTCGCGATCTACTATATGATTCCTCTCTTGAGTCATTACATATTTCTTCGTCCTGTGTCAACCCGTGATTTTCCTTCGAGAATATTCAATTCTCGGGAATGCATCACTGAATTCGAGAGGTATTGATCGCCACACTTTTCTTACACTTCCTATTCAGTAGGATACGGCTTAGTCACTGAAATGACTCTCTAAGTCTCAAGCACTGAAGCGCAATCTTCGGCTACTAGCCATGAGCGGAACTACATCGTCGCGCTAACCGTCAAATAACTCGATCACGCTACCCAGACGAGTCTTATTACTCATTTTCACCACCCAAGCGAGGTGTTTGACTGGGATTTTACCAACTTGCCTCAAATAAAGGGTCAAGGTTACTCAAATACCACAACCAGGATACAAGCCTTTAAATACACTTACTAGTCCAACACGACTATGAAAATTCTACCAAAAATTCGGCAAACTCTCCCCTGTAAATGGGTCATGCCGTCTTCCACCTGTGAGGCAAAGAAATTTACATACTATCTATTACTCAATCGGTCCAAATCAAATCACAATCATTCTGGTCCAACTCATACTCACGCGGCATTTAATACCTTTATGGTACTTTATCATTTAATCATCATATGGTACTTTACCATTTAATACCTTTATGCTACTTTATGGTATGTTATCATTTAATTATCATATATATATATATATATATATATATCCTCATATCATTTCGCATTTGGTATCTCAATCATATAATACACTCTGACAAATTTGTACCTGCAAGGGTACTTTCTCAAACAAGTCCTCCCTCAGGACCACATGGCACCAACCATATACAAAAATTTACTAATTCCAATATGAGTCGCCAAGACAATCGACTACTAGACATGATCCATACCCGTCGTTGCGTAGCAATATCTCTTCGTAACTCACGTATTTCACTGATCATATCGTATCTCACGACTCGACATCGTGATACGTATCTCGAAATTGACCCTCGAGATACCCTAATCTAGTGGTAGTTTATACTCATTACGGAGTATTTACATTTCATCGATATTCTATTATAAATCTCAGAATCCATCTTTGAGATATACCACTATATTATTAGTTTATACTCATTTCGGAGTATTTACATTTTTACAGGGATTATCGTCCTAAATCTCGAATATCAACTATATGCCAGGCTCTCAGTCTAGCCCAGGGCATCGCCTATGATTTCCTATCATCATCTTGTAACATCACCATTCCATGAACATATAGTTGGTCAACCAAACATTCATCACCACACACATAAACACGTTAAATACTTGCTAACACCATTAAATCCATAATTATTCAATGAAGACCCAATCATCATGTAATCCATCACATAACAGTACACAAGTCATATTGAATCATATAAGTATGAGTTTAGGAAGAAATTCCACTCACCATACATCAGGGAGAACTCACCCGACCAAATTCACTATCGCACGTATTTTGAGATACTCAATCTGCTCCCTCTCGATCCCCACAGATCATCGGACTTTTCATTGACATAATACCTCGCAAACAAGATTAATATAATCTTAATAAATCAAATTTAATCATTATAATCAAATCCTTAACCCTCGAACATTTACGTTATTTAAACGTTAATCAACATAACTTAGGACATCCGGAACTAATAATAAACAAACTCCGATGGACTCCAAATCTACGCCATCGGATATGGAACGTCAAATTACTTAGAACACCGATTGCCAGAGACCAAGGATGGGTCCCACGCACCCTCATGCGCCTTGGGCGTCCAAGGGGGTGCGACTGTGGGTTTCCGTCGCCCTCTTCCTCTGCAAACTGTCCCACGCCGGCGCCTGGTTGGTGAAGCTATTAAAAGTCGTACAAGCTTTTTCTGTAACTTCTCCATTTCCTCACCAAATCTCACAACCCATATGTCTAAAATCAACTACTAGATGAAAGGATCACGAATATGAGGTCCATATCTAACACTATTACCTGTGGCGGCTAGAAATTGCCTCGAAAGGCGCGATGACCCATTTCTTCCGTCACTCGTTGTGCTGCATACGGTGATCGATACCCATGCGCGAGGTCATGGTTGTGATCGCGAGGAGGAGACAAAGATGATGATGGTTTCGTGATGGTCTAGGTCGCCGTGAATCGCGGCGGCTGTGTGGAGGTTTTAGGGTTCTTCTCCTCGTGTTTTCGCTGGAGTGAGAGATAGAAGAGAGAGTTCAGAGTGAGTGTGACCAATGAGAGGAGAGAGAGAGAGAGAGAGAGAGAGAGAGAGAGAGAGAGAGAGAGAGAGTCTTTTATAATTTTAAACTTTTTCCAAAATTACCATTACGTCTCGATATTTCTAGACCCATAGCTTTCTCGTTCGAACTCCGATTTCAGCGTGCCACTTGTCTGCGTACTCGTGAGCTCGAGAGATACGTAATGGTGCAAAGAAATTACCAAAAGGAGTTCTTGATCACAAAGTGACTTTCGAGCCTTCGTGAATTTCAGGGGAAAACGGTAATTTTGTAAATCCAACTTTAATTTACGGTCCAACAACCTTCTTTAGGCCCTCTCAAAGGTCCATCTCCAACTTTAGCCCAATTCCAAGCTCAAATCAATCCAGCAACTCCTAATTATTTAATTAAATTAAATTTCTACTTTTATTTTCTGGGACGGGTCTTATCAACTGAGTATATTGTGTAAGCCCACGTAATTTGTTATATCGATGTATTAAGAAAAACACTGAACGTCAAGAATGTGAGTGATTCCGATACCAATAAATAAACATAAAAACCACTTGAATCAAAAGGTAATTCGATCTGACCAAAAAAACCATAAGGTAATTCGATGACTTAATTAGCTTGTTTTTTGTTTTATATAAAAATGATATCTGAGAAGAAAATTACATTATACATATTAGCTATCACCCTCTCTTTGTACGAGGGTGGAATCTGAACCTCCAACCAGTGGCGAAGCTAAGGGGGGTCCAGTGAGGTCTTGGGCCCCCTCTCCAATATATAACATTTAAAGATATAATATGTTTTTAGCAAAATAAATATAAATAAAATATATTTTTATAAGAAATATTTAAATTTAAATTGAGTATATATTTAAATTAGTCAATATATCTTTTAATTATGGAAAGATATCAAAGAAAATCAAATACTAAATAATATCGATTTCAAAAAATAAGAACTCGTCGATGATAATTATATAATAAATCAATAATATGATATGATTTTTTGCTTATTTTACTTAGTTTGATAATATTTTGTTGATTTGAACATTTTGATTACTATTGTAGGTCATTAAAAGTTTTTTTTTAAGTATTTTGTGAAAGGTCCCCTCCACAAATTGAATCATGCCTACGCCACTGCCTCCAACCACACAATAAGTAGCAAGAAATACCACTAGAAGTGGCCTTGTTCCCTAAGTTTTATTTTTATCTTTTAACAATTTATTTTTTAATTTAATCAATTACGATTAACTCCACAATATAATAATTTGTCATGAGATTGTTTATTATAATTTTTTTTTCTTATTACTTGAATTCATGTATATCAACCTACACGATGAAGCAACTCAAAATGTTTTTAAAATGGGATGGAATTGACTTTAGAATTAGACAGAAAATATATTTTTATATTATTTTAGAATCTGCACAATATTTTGTGTAAACAATTTGAGAACCTAAGACAAAAATGTTTTTACCTCTAATATTATTTTCAAAACAGGTAATTCCTTTACTGTAATTAATTTGAAAACTAAATTCAAATAAAGCATCCAGCTGGATCTTTTACCCATCTTTTATTATTATTAATATTTTTTTTTTAGACCTTTATTATTTCAATAAGTTCGTAACGAATTCGTCTTTTATCATCTTTTTGTGGTTACCAAATTAACGTTTATTTTTTAAATTCTTTCTCAATTCCTGTTTTTCATATATTTTTCATCTAGTATTTGGGTTCATGAGTAATTGAGTTTATGCTAGTAAAACAAGAGAATTGTCAGGGGTGTATTCAATTGTGATTTTCATAGAGTTTGAATGTCTATAAAAAGTTCAGATGTATTCAATTATGATTTTAGAAAGTTGGTAAAAGTTTGAGGGTATTCAATCTATATTTTTATAAAGATTTATAAAGTCATTAAAAATTGAGGTGTATTCAATCATGACATTTCATAACTTCATAAAAGTTTAGGTGTATTCAAAATATCAATGGACATTATAGACTTCATTAAATGGAAGAGTTTTATGGAATTTGGCAAGTATTTTAGTGTAAATTAGCTTTACCAAAGTTTATGATTTCTCTAACATCCTCCCGTCGGATTTCTACCGATTGTACAAGACTTAAAAATATTATTTGTAGTTTTTATATCTTTCAAATAAAGTCATAAAATTCAAGCCTTCTACCTATATTTAAATCCCAAATTTTAATTAACAGTTGATATGACACATTGACAATACATGTCATAAGCCCCTTCACTTATTTTATTTATCAAAAATAAAATATTAAAATTACTCAATATTTAGACCTAATCGAGTATCGTTTCATCACTCAGCCTTCCATCGCCGTCACTCATCAAGACACAGTAATCTAGAAACAACCTAGCACATCCACAACCACATCATCCCTTCCTTGAGAGGGAGGGGTCAAAAGGTTTTGATGCCTAGCAGCCAATACTGAGCTTTTCATTGCTTGATCGATACCCACCCAACCCAACATAGTATTGATCTAAATTAGACGCAATTGCAAACCGGCTTTTTTTTTTTTTGCAATTCCAGTTTACTGTAGCCAGTATACCCAGATAATCATGGTGGTATTCAGAGAAAATATTATTTTACAAAAACAATTCTGATCGGTCGAAGAATTACATCCAAATCTAAGTTGGGAAGATTTTAAACTAATTGATGAAAAAAGTCCATTTGAAAGACAAATTGAAATCATATCAAGTAATTGAAGAACAAATGAACATCAATTCTCAGATTTTTCATATTAACCACACCATCTGAAGCCGGTTTGATGGTGATGGTATCACGGTGGCGTTGCTATGTTGGTGGAGCAGCGGTTATCGGGTTACGAGTTACGATACTATCAAACTTATTTTTTGTTTTGTTAGAATAGTTGTTTTATTCTGAAAGACCTTACGAAAGTACAAAAATAGACATTGAGTTCATCAAGAACCCAATCGTGAACATCAGGGTCAATAACATAATTTGTAAAAGATTTGCGGCCTGATTAGGTTCACGGAAAACTAAAAGAAAAGTAAAAAAAGATAAAATATAATTGCGTTCCAACTATAATGTAACTACAAAGAAAGCATCGACATAGAGTTCAGCAGCCGAGTATAACTTGTGAAGTGCGCATAATACTGTCTTGTTAAAAAAGATTGTTAGGAAAAAACCCGATGGGACAAAAACCTAAGCGAAGGAAAAAAAACCTAAACGAAGGAAAAGAGTGCAACGCGCATGAGTTAGCAGTGGAGGCTATGAGCCTACATGAGTGTTGTATTTGGAGAGGAATTGGACTCCCACATATAGACAAAATCATGCTGCAATGAAATAATTTCACAAATAAAATGAATGAATAAGTAACTTTTTTATTGTAGAATATTATAGGTGAATCAGAATAAAATACACAAAATGAATATTTAAATTTTTAATACTTTATTTGTAGTAAAAGTAGTAAAATTTGAAAAACTAAAACTTATCCGTTGAATTTGAAATTGTTTCAACTTCTCCCACCTACTACTTTTTTGCACATACGTAGAACCAAAAACTCTGATAACCAGCATAGCCTAAAACCATCAATATTCTCACAAAGGGCACAACCATACAACTGCAAAAGGGTTGCCGTTGGAATCTGTGTTGGCGTTGGAAGTTTGATGAAGACGGCATAAAGGGAGTTTTGAACTTGTGATGGCTGGTATTACAAGTTGGTCGATCTGCCACTGATCCTAGAAACTAGGTCTCAAGATTGAGAGTTTGACAAAAAAACCAAACTCTGATTTAAAAATAAAATAAAATAACTAAAAAACTAAAAAACTAAAAAAACTCCTCAACTGCTATGCACTACACCCTTAACCGTGATAAAAGTACCTTTAACTGCCAAAAACCTACCCTAAACTGCCACTAGTGGCTACAAACATTGTTTTGTCGATTCCCTCTAGCACAAAGGGCATGGGCACACCGTTCAATGGGAAACAACAACATCGTCCACGAAAGTGGAGATTATTGTAAAATATGTGTCAATTGAGAACATAGAAAACTCTTACCAAAATAGAGAGGGTATTGTACATGATGAAATGTTCGAACTGAAGAGAGTATTCCAACTTGTAAAGGGATCCATGTTAAAACATTCCAACTTGAAAACTTCGTAACCAACCAAACAAAATTGTGTAACAAAATCAAAATGCATCCAACCGATCCACCATGGGACAAAAGAAAGCAATCACAATACCATGCACCCAAACAACAATTAATAATCAAATTGGACCAAACAAAAATTGCAGAACAAAATCAAATTTCATCCAACGACACTACAGAACCACGTATCATTCAGAGTATAGCCTTCAGTAGTTAGAGGGGTGTTAGGAAAGGTTACTTAATTTAAAGAAAGAATTAAGCATGCATGTAACCTGATCGATCTAAATATGGTAATCATGAGTTTGAATACAAATACGGTTTTAATTATATATGCATATCAATATGAAACAGAAGATATCAACTTTATCTAATTGGATGATGATAATCACCCACATAATCGTAAGTGAAAATGGAAATGGATAAATATGCCAGCCAAGAATTATAAGAATGGAGAATAAGAAATGGAAGAGATAATGAGGAGAAAAATGCTTTGAAGTGGATCACTGACTTAATAAATGATCGAATAATGGATAGAATTCAAAAACTTACTAATCTGGTTAACATGTAAAATCAATGACCAACCGACTTGCAAACTGAATGTTGGCGCTGAAGAAGCCATGGTTGTAAAGATTGGAGGAGATGAAGCCAGACCCTGTGAAGCGGTCGAGGAGGAGACGAACACCTTTACCGTCTGGCGAGCGGACGATACCTTAGTATAGAGGATTAAAGTTTGAAAATGGTAAAATGGATTGGAGGATTGTCGGTACCATATCTGCAAATTATTGCAACAAACCTAAAATGTTCATATAAATAAAAGTACCAAGTGATGGAGGTCTAATCGGAGCCATGTCCATTTGACGAAATTTGGAATAGCACACCATAGATGATTTAAGGAGTTCTTTGAACTTCAAACAAAACTGATTCTACTTTTTTCGCATTATGAGGAACTACTTTAAATTTTTTTAGTGTGAATGGTGTTCGTACCTAATCTGACAAAGCAACGGATCTAACGAAAATATCATTTTGGTCAAGACCAAATCAATCATCAAGGTCCATCAACAAAGCCCATGTCTAAATCCCACTAACAATGCCGATCATCTAAACCTAAACATTAGCCTATAAATAGGGAGTCCCCTCCCTCATTATAGAAGGATACTCCCCTTTCTACAATTCTCACTCTCTCTAGAGAGACAATCTCTCTCATTTCTCTCTGCATTTATATCATGTATCATGTACATTGGATGAACTACGTATATCATTGTGACTTGATGTGAGTGTGAGCTTTCACAGTTCGACCGATCCATTTTATGGTTCAATAGTTAGCGCCGTCTGTAGGAAATGCGACAAAAATCCAAGTCGGTTCCCCCTCAAAAACTGACAGTCCTGCTGAAACACCATGAACACCCAAGAACACCAACCCAGCCTAGATCCAAAATTGGTTCTCTGCCAAAAATATCCCAAAGGGCTCCGGCCCAAATCTCTCTTTCTTCTCTTCAGACCACCGTGGAGGAGGACCTCCTCCCTCTTTGCCAACATCCAAAAATTAGATGGCCTCCCATCTCGCCTCCCATCTCACCTCCCACCTCTCTTCCTCAGGGAAGAGAAAACAGAACACCAAAGAGAACCCAGAAAATTTCTCATTTTTCTCTCTGGGTCATGGCCCGAAAAATCTGCCAAAAAACACATCTCAAACATCCCTCACTCAGTCTCTCACGACACCACACCAACAGAGACAAGCAACAAAGAAAAATCCAAAAACCTTCCCTGGTAAAAGCCCATCTCAACACACAAACAACATTCATTCAACCTCACTCTCTTCTGCAAGGATGAAGAAAAGCAAATACCTCCAGTACGGCTATGGGGGACCAATCCAGTCGACGCCGTGTGGCTCCAACACGAGGCCATTCTTCTCGGCACGTGCCTATCAGTGATGGGGGGCCGAGTACGTGGCTCACAACCCTGCGCCTTCGAGCTCTAGACCAGCAACCACGGCACGATATACTTCACCGGTCGGACGCAGCCCCGGTCCACCAATCCTCATCACCATCCTATGACGTCGTTCGCATCAAGCCAGTCTCCACCGACACGGGGTTCTGAGCGGGTCTCCTACCGACCCAAGTGTGTCGGACCAGTCTCCACAGCCCCGGAGTGCCGAGCAGTCTCCACCGACCGCGAGGTGTAAGGCCAATCTCCACCGACTCGATGACGATCGCACGCCGCATCTCCACCAAGCCCAGTGCTCTGCCGCCAAGTCAGGTCCTCCACACCCAGCGCCGACGCTCCACTGGGTTGGACCCAGTCGGATCCAACGATCCCCAGCTTACCTTCTCTCTCGGCATCTCCTTCGAATCCATGACAGCCTCGCCTTTGAGTCGGCTTGGCGATGGGAACTCGCGTCTCCAGGGATCCCTCTCGATGGTGCCCGGCGGAGGCTCCGACTACATGGAGAAAGGAGTCCACTATCCTCTGCCAATCGCGCTTTGACGAAGATGAGTTGTTTATCAGTTTTTTTTTTCTTTTAACATGCATGTACAACTTAACCGTAAGTTGGGCTGAGCACAAATTGGGCTAAACAATTTAAAAAAAAAAAGCAAAAAAAAACGTGTGGGCTTTTCTAGCGTAGCATGGGCTCATCAGTTTTTTTTTAATGGGCCACATTAGCCTAGTAAGCTATCCTAACCATGTTAGAGGCCTTTACAAATTATTGGGCATGCATACAAGCCTATAAACTAACTTTTTGGTCATAATGCCCACACATTCAATTGCATTATTTTATAATACCAATTATTATTAGGCCTCTAATGGTAGTTTCATTAAATCAAATCACATTTGATTAGTGGCAAACACATGATGATTTTAGATTCTAATATTTAATTGATACTCAAACCATATATCATACATTCTATGCTTATTACGTAAGTATACATTGGATTTCATTTACACAATTACATATTCTTATTTGTGCAATACACATATATATTGTTAAATCCTACGGATTTATGGATCGGAAAATTAATTTCTTATTCTCAGGAATTACCGAATGGCCTGATTATCGACCGACATAATCAATCGGCCATCTTTACCCCTCAGCAACATGTTTTACGATGCATATTGGCAGGTCCTACCTGCATGCCCACGACAATTACTCGGCCTACGTCAAGATGCCCCATGACGATCAAATTTCTTACGGAGCGGCGGGCATCACTCCCCCCAATTGCCTAGAGAATCACTTTTTTCACTAAGTGACAAGCATCATGACACGTGAGTATTTGTCTCTCTACATGCTTTACGCTACATTCAAATTATTCTCTTTCGATGCAATATCATTTTATAACATTATAAGTATCATACTCATATGCGCATCATCAAGCTCACGTCATTTCCCATGGCACATGAGCATCATATTAACATCATCATGCGAGCATCATTGCCCATGGAACATGAGCATCATATTAACATCATCGCCTCTCGGCACATGCTCACATCATGGCCCATGGCACATAAGCATCATATTAACATTATCGCCTCTCGGCACATGCTCACATCATTGCCCATGGCATGAGCATCATATTAACATCATTAAACATCATGTACACATCAAGAGCTCGCAGGCATTCCCTATTACCGTTTGGCATGAGCTCGCAGGCATCCCTGCAAGAGGGATGGTCATACACCTCCCTATAGATCGGCATACTCGCAGGCGTTCCCTGCTACCGATCGACATAAGCTCGCAGGCATTCCCTATTACCGTTTAGCATGCGCTCGTAGGCATCCCTGCAAGAGGGATGATCATACGCCTCCCTATCGATCGGCATACTCGCAGGCGTTCCCTACTACTGATCGACATGAGCTCGTAGGCATTCCCTATTACCGTTTGGCATGAGCTCGCAGACATCCCTGCAAGAGGGACGGTCATACACCTCCCTATAGATCGGCATACTCGCAGACATCCCTGCAAGAGGGACGGTCATACACCTCCCTATAGATCGGCATACTCGCAGGCGTTCCCTACTACCGATCGACATGAGCTCGCAGGCGTTCCCTGCTATCGATCGACATAAGCTCGCAGGCATTCCCTGTTACCGTTTGGCATGCGCTTGCAGGCATCCCTGCAAGAGGGGCGGTCATACACCTCCCTATAGATCGGCATACTCGCAGGCGTTCCCTGCTACCGATCGACATAAGCTCACAGGCATTCCCTGTTATCGTTTGGCATGCGCTCGTAGGCATCCCTGCAAGAGGGACGGTCATACACCTCCCTATAGATCGACATACTCGCAGGCGTTCCCTGCTACCGATCGACATAAGCTCGCAGGCATTCCCTATTACCGTTTGGCATATGCTCGTAGGCATCCCTGCAAGAGGAACGGTCATACACCTCCCTATAGATCGGCATACTCGCAGGCGTTCCCTGCTACCGATCGACATAAGCTCGCAGGCGTTCCTTGCTACCGATCGACATGAGCTCGCATGCATTCCCTGTTATCGTTTGGCATGAGCTCGCATGCATCCCTATATGAGGGGGCAAACATAGTACCTCGAGTGGCACTCGATCGACCATGGACATTCCTAGCCGATCAGTCACCTAATCGTGCGAGGTTCTGCTCCTGCGAGCAGTACAAGATGACATACACTCATCTTGCAAGTGGCACTCGATCGGCCATGGACATTCCTAGCCAATCGGCCACCTAATCTTGCGAGATTCCACTCATACGAGCCGTAAGAGGTGACATACACTCATCTCAAAGTGGCTCTCAATCAGTTAAAACAGGACATTCTCCACGACTGATCAGTCACAGTGGCAACCCCACATCAAAGTGGCACCTGGTTGGCCGAAGGCATCACCTCAGCCGACCAACACGACCTTGCAGGCATCACCTAGGGACTACAAGGTTCCCATTACTACTAGGTCGACTCGACATCAACACAACAGGCCCAGGCCGCCACAAAGCGGAGCAGTCAGTCTTTTTCACCCTCGCCAAGACGACTCTCATCCCTCTGTCATATCAGACAGTACAACAACATGTGAGTCTCCCTCGGCATCCCACCTCAACCGAGGACTTGGGGGACTGGATATAGTGCACCGTACGGATTGGTAGACAGAAACAAAGAAGTTGCTCGGTCAGTGCACTCTTATTACAAGTCCTCCACCAAGGCAATCCACCTCAGTCAAGAACTTGGGGGACTTCCGTTCGTACTTAATCTGACCAAGCAACGGATCTAACGAAAATACCTGAAAGATCATTTGGGTCAAGACCAAGCCCATCATCAAGGCCCATGCCTAAAGCCCATTAGCAAGGCCCATCATCTAAACCTAAACATTAGCCTATAAATAGGGAGTCCCCTCCCTCATTATAGAAGGATACTCCCCTCTCTACAATTCTCACTCTCTCTAGAGAGACAATCTCTCTCCTTTCTCTCTACATTTATATCATGTATCATGTACAAAACACATATATTCTTAATGAGAGTAGAGCAACACCGTGGACGTAGCCCGAATTGGGTGAACTAGGTACATCGTTGTGACTTGGTGTGCTTTCACAGTTCGACCGATCCATTTTATGATTCAACAAATGGTAAAATAATTATCAAATTATTTTAAATAATATGATGAAGTGGAATATGACATATATTGCCATCTCATGTGCCACATAAGTTGATAAATAAAACATTGGGATTTAAGTTGGTAATTAAATGATATAAACTTTAAATGAATTTATTTGTTGTATGAAGAAAAATAAAATAAAAATGTATAATTAATAAAAGGAAAAAATATATATTTCAAAGGCATGCATGATGCCTAGCGGCCCTAGCCTCTCGATCTCATATATCGTTAAAAGTTTTATATTTTTGTAATTATTTTTGTGGTATTAGAAATATTATTTTATTTTAATTTAGTGAGAATTTTTAGTAAAAAAATAATTATAATTTTATTAGAAAATTCTTCAAAATAATATATATATCAAATTATCCAACTCAATATCATTTTTTGTAAAACTCAATCACAATATATAAAACTCAGTATGATTATGCAAAACTCTGTCACGTGTCTGTATATAATTTCATTTTTAACTCTGTAAAAGTTTATGAAATCAATAAATCTGTAAAAATTTGATCATTTCAAAAAACTCTGCAATTATCTATATAAATATGAATTTAATACACTCCCCTTCGTTTACAAAATGAGGAGAGTTGGGGCTCTTTTGGATGGATAAGGATTTGAATTTGGATTTGGGCCTCAAATTCAAATTAGTTGTTTGAATAAATATTATTTATGTGGATTTGAATTTGACCCAAATTCATTATGGATTTCATCTAGCAAAATCTAGGAATTTCAAATATCTTTTGAAACTAGGTATTTGACACATCCTCACCCATTCCCTATTCTATCTTTTATTTGTGTACGACTAAGAAATATCTCAGCCACCCACTCTGCTCCCAGTCTCTCTCTTTCTCCTCCGCTTCTCTTTCTCTTCCATCTCTATATCTCTCATTTATCTCTCTATGTTTCTCTCTCACTCTCTCTGTCTCTCTCTTTCTCTCAATCTCTCTGTCTCTCTCTTTCTCTTTATATCTCGCTCTCTCTTATGTCGCTCGCTTCCGTGGCTGTCCCAAATTTGTCGATCTCTCTCCTCCATCGCTCTCTCTCTCTTCCACGGCTATTGTTGACAAAGATCTAGGTACATGCTTCTTCATCTCTTCGAGCCCAATAAGCATATGACTTTAGATTTCTCAAATCGTGATTCGTTTTTGCTGATTTAACATGAGAACAAATTTTTTGGACTTTTCCAACCACATCTGGCCACTTTTGGCTGTCGACCCAGGTATACAATTTTGTCTACTCATTGCTCTACATGATGGTGATTTTTTTTTTTGAAATTCGAGGTAGTTGAAAAATGGGTGTTTCCACCCACCACCACCGCCACTACCACCGCACGTGGCAGTGCGTGGGGCGTTTCCCACATAATGTCTCGCTAGCGGAGACATGTGGACTACTATGTGAACCTGGGTCTATGAATATTTTGTGAAATTAGAATGTTGTCTAGAAAAGCCAAATTGGAAAACATGTCATTTCCGCAATCTACGAAGATCTTATCATTGAATTGTTGCCCTATTTCAGGGATATGATCTTGTAGCCTTTCTTAAGCAATCAAAACTTTCGAATCGAAAACTCGAGATCCGTAGACCCTAAACTAAATAGCTAGGGTTTTGGCATGAATTGGGCCCATGTTGGCCAAGACTTGACCAAAAGTCAACTCTCTTATCTTGCCTCATGGTGACTTGTCAACTAAAAGTTTCTAGTAGGTCGGTCTCAATAGACTATTTGACCCCTAGTTTGTCAAATTGGGTCGATTACGCTTTAAGGTACGTTTAATCGTTTATGAACTGAAATCAAATTGTAATCCTTATGGCATGAGATTTAGGTGACTTGACACGTTCTTCGAGATGTTACTTTCGCAATTAAAAAAAACTGGATATCTCTGTGAGTTAGACATTGTTTTTAAGGGTTAATGTCTGAAATGGTCCTTAAACCATACCTTGAGTGTTATTTTGGTCCATGAACTAAGTGATTACATTTTTTAGTCCTCAAACTTCATCATATGTACCAAGTTGGTCATTCTTGGTAAACTTTGACCATTATACCCTCCATTTGAAGAATATAAGGTTAAATTCATGTATATTTAATAAAAACAAATTATAATAAATTAAATAAAAGAAAATTTTAGAAATATAAAAATACCGAAAAATAAATATATTGGTAATCCCTATCCACCACTGTGCCCATCAAACAATCTTCACTTGTCATCTATTATTGACTTGGCCCAACTTAGACGTTCACTTTTAATGTCTGCACTAGAAACGTTCAATCCAATTTTTTCCCCTTAGGAGTTTAATTTGTTGGTACTTCAAAAAATAAGGGTCCAGAGAAAGGAGGCGGGTTGGGTGGACTCAATGGGAACTCTGAGCACTTTTCTTTTTGTTTTTTTAAAATTTTCCTTCATTTAATATTTTGTTGAAAAAAAAAATAATGAATTGACCCTTATATTCCTCAAAATAGAGGGTAAAATGGTCACAATGGACTAAGAATGTAACGACCCGGACCAGAAATTAAATTATTTTGAGAATTGGACGATTTTACCCTCGATTTTAGATTGGTTCAAGAGTCACTTTTTGACTGGCAGTACTTTGGGAAATTTTTCTTGAGTCGTTGCGTAGGTCTCGAACTCACGAGTTCGTAGACAGGCGGCACGCGGAAAACGGAGACCCGGTGAGTTCGTTACGGGTCTAGAAGCTTCAGGGGCAGTTTGGTAATTTTGGAAAAGTTGGAACTATATAGGAGATATTTTTCTCTCTCCTCGGCAGATTGGTCCGTCTCTCTCCTACCCGAGTCATCCCCGTGCGAACACCGAAGACCCATTCTCATCGGATGGATTTTGACCCGATTCGAACGAAAACAAGGTCAGGAGGATCTTCCCCGGGACCCCACGAGCATTTTGGGGTAGTTATTGGAGCAGGAGCACTGCCGTAGGCGACAGACGGAGGAGGGAGGGAACCGAATCTTCTCGGTCGTTTTTCCGGCCAAACCAGGTACGATCTCTGAACTTTGACCCCATATTTGGATACCTAGTGAAAAGTAGATGAATTTACATGTGTGGATCGTGAAAAACGGTCAAGAAATGAAGAAGTTAGAAAACCTTGAAAATCGACCGGAAATGGCGATTCCGGCGAACCAGACGGCGGCGGAGGTGGCGGTCCGGTCATCTTCTCCGGCCAGCCTCCGGCGACGGTGACGGCAGTCCGGTCGTCTTCTCCGGCGAGTCACCGGAGACTGGTCGGGTTGAGTGAATCGGTCGGGTCGAGTTGGACCGGGTCAGGTTGAGCCGGACCGGGTTGGACCGATCCAGGCGCGTGAACACTGTAGCAGGCGCGTGACCGGCGCGTGATGGCACGTGGGACCGTGTGCCGAACTTCCGGCGGCGCGTGGGCCGAGTCTGAGGTCACAGCGGCACGTGGTAACTAGTTTTCGACGTTTTGAATCTGTTGGTACAGGTTTTAGGTTGATCGGACGTCGTTTAGAGGTCATTTTGGGCAATCCCAGCGGTAATAGTTGACCGTATTAGCGGATTTTGAGCTCGGAAAGTTAAGGTAGTTGGGTTATTATTGTGTTAGTAGTATTTGATGTAATTATGTGTGTGGTGATGAATGTTTGGTTGACTATTAATATATTTATGGAATGAGAATGATGCAAGATGATGATAGGAAATCTAGATTATGCCAGGGTTAGCTTTAGGACCCAGCATTGTTAATTATGAGATGTGAGTATAAACTACCACTAGATTAGGGCATCTCGAGGGTCAATTCCGAGATACGTATCACGATATCAAGTCGTGAGGTATGATACATTCGGTGAAATACATGAGTCACAGCGAGATATCATATTGACGCGGTAATTATTTGAGTCCATGATTTGAAGTTGAAACCGTATTTGTGATTATAAAATACTTGATTTTTGATCCAATACCGATTTGAGGAGGCCAGGATCCGGGGCTAGGATCCGCTGAGACGGTGAACCCGGTGAACCCGGTGAACCTCCAAAATAAACAATACCGATTTGAGGGGGGGCTAGGATCCGGGCCAGGATCCGCTATTGGCGGTGAACCCAGTGAACCTCCGAGATAAACATTGATTGAGGGAGGCTAGGATCTGGGCCAGGATCCGCTATTGGCGGTGAACCCGGTGAACCTTCAATATAATTGGTTACTATTCTTCGAATAGCATCGAGAGTTTTACTCCGTTGGTTCGTTGAGTGCTCCGACTCTGGCATCGAGGAGTTTTGGCTCCGCCGGGTTGCGAGGCTATTTATACATAGTACAGAGAGTTGTGATACAGGACTAGCACACCCCAAGGGATACCCTGGTGGCTAGGGATCTACCAGTCGAGAGATATGCCGACTGATGTGATATGATAGCCAAGGATATTTCCGGCTCTAATATGATTTGACGACGTTTGTCATGGGCTTAATCAGCCTACGGAAATACTTCGTCATCAGGGTCAGTGGGTTGGTGTGGGCGCTGACCCAGAATGACGAATTATTGTTGGTTCACAAATATCTGACTAGTCAGTTGTCTTGTGATATTCCAGTAGAGGTGTCAGCAGTGTCTGACCTACTAACATTTGGTGTTAGAGGGTATTCCTATTTGGACCACCACTATTCCGAGGTCTTGGCTTTGACCTGTATGCTATCCTGCGTCTGACAGGTAGGAGTGGTCAGTAAGTATAGAGGTTCTGTCGGGAACCCTGTAAGGTTTACTAAATATTGTTTTTGTAAGGATAAAGAGTATTCCTGGTATTTAATGTTTGAGGTAAAAGAGCTGTCAGACGGGATAAGGGTTCTTCCCGGGTTTCGAGGGGAAATTCGGGATGGGTCCTTACAAAGAAGGACCAACTTGACACATTGGATACAATTTAAGTACTAACAATTATAATAATTTGGCTTATTAGCTCAAATGCACTCACAACAGGGCACAAAATCACAATTTGTACATAGAACAAGACTTCGTGTGACTTTGAATGCATAACAGGGCTTTTGTTTACTCCGTTGCACCAATTTCGTTACTCATATCCAATTGATGTTAGTTATTGTTAAATTTGCTTATGTGGCAGTAATATAACAACACTTATATGGGAAATTAAGACATTTGTTGCATTTTATTAAAATTAAAACTAAATCTAAAATTACCCGATTCTCACGGTCAACCCACCACAACCACCGCTGCCAATACCCTCATCCACTAAACTATCTATGCATCCACATTTTGCATAGAAATCTATCAATGCAGTTCCCAGAGTAACAGTAAGGATAGGTAAAAAACCGTGAGCGGTTAAATGCGGTCTTTTTGACATAAACCATTTATTAACCATAACCATTAATATTTGGTTAACCGCGAAAATAATTTTTATGTTCATCTATTATTATTTCTATTTTTTTAAAAGACTAAAATAACTAAAATTAATATTAAAAGAACCAAAAAATAATAAATAAAAAAAGGTAGAATTGTATGGGATAATCAACCATCTCGGATATCAAAAAGTCAATAGCACCAAGTAGAGCTCGACTAGTAGAATAACTTTAATACTTAGGTCAACGGCCAAAAGTGTCCAAAGGTGGAAAGAAAATGTGAAAACCACTCTCAAATTACGAAAATTTTCAACTTAGATCCACAAAACTAAACTAAGATATGACAAATATAAGAACATAGGCTTGTTAGACTCGAAGAGAGGAACAAATCTTTATCAAGTTGGCCGCCTTAGGTGGTCGGAAATGGTGGGGAAAGTCAGGACGACCCGGTTGGCTACGCAGGTCGCCCATGGGTTTGGTGTTAACTTTTGTTTTTTATTTTTTTTTATTTTTTTTACTCTTGTCAATATTTTTTTTTCTTTTTTTCAAATTACTTAAACTAAAAACCACTATATAAATTGTTAAATAAATATAACCAAAAAAAAGTTAGGGGAATTTTCACCAATGACCCCTTTCCTAAAAAAAATCCATTGTTACCCCATTTCTGATTTCTAACCACAAATAAGAATTGGAAATTGGGTATTTGCACTTTTGGCCCAAGGTATAAATAGAAAAGGGGAGACGGCAAAAACCCACTTAGCTACTTCCTCTTCTCCCTCTATTCTCTCCTCCACCTCGATTGCAACCGAGACGCACCAAAACAGAAAGCCCTTCGCCACCGAAGAGCAGAGAAGAGGAGAGAGGGAGGCGGCGGGCTCTCATCTCTCTTAAACCCACCCTTCCCAGAAAATCCTTTCAATCCAGCTTTATGAAATTGAATCCATCTCCATCTCTCTCAAACACGTATTCATCATTCTCCTCCACTTGTCTTCTTTACGCGAAGAAGACCCAGACCAATTGACACCGGGCAGAGCCACCAGTCGACACCACCACCATGGTTGTACCTCCGCCGCTCCACCCAAGACCATTAACCCACTCGAGCTATTCTCTTCTCCCTCAATTCTCTCCTCCCCCTCGATTGCAACTGAGAGGCACCAAAACAGGGTTCTTTTTCTATTGGATCTTCTTCTCAATCCATAACCAGGTTCTTTCTCTTGAGCTCTCTTTCTTAATCTTTCACAAGTTTCAATTTCGTTAGTGATAAATTGATTCCCAATAGGGGTGGGTTGGGTTTTCAATCGGATGAACTAGGGTTCTCACCAAGGAAGGATATTTGATTCCCAAATCTTCTATTGTAAATTAATTAAGGTTTGAGTGATTATTGTTTGCATAATTAGCTAAGATTTCTTTGATCTGGGTCTGAGTTGGAAACTGAAGGTGTTAGATTCACCTATTGGGTATGTAAACCATATTGCAGACGGCAATGGAAGAAGCTCTTGTTCGAATTTGAACTCCTAGGCGCTCTATTGACATACTGAGGGATGTGCATGTTGCCAAGGAACAAAGGAAGTCGTATGTTGTCGTTTTTGTTGGTGTCAATGGAGTTGGGAAATCAACCAATTTGGCTAAGGTTAAGCTTTATCCTTGTATTGCACATTAGAGTATTCATCTTTGTCGAGTGGTTTATTTACACATTGTACCTCGCAGGTTGCTTATTGGCTTCAGCAGCATAACGTCAGTGTTATGATGGCTGCCTGTGACACATTTCGATCGGTGAAGATATCTTTGCAGGTTGATAGATGCGGTTGTATTGTTATTTTTTCTGTGTATTGCCATTGTGCATGATGTGTATTTGAGTAATTTTATTTATTTATCAAAAACAAATCTTCATTTATTGTTGTTCATATTTAATTAGCAGCCATTATGATAGGGAGTTGGTGTAATCTCTAAAAACTTGGAGGTCCTATCTTTCAGTCAAAGTTTAGTTTCCCCTTTGTCGACTGCATTGCTCAATTTCTCCATTGACTTCTGCTGCAGGCCATTGTCAGTTTTGTCACAATGTCAGGTTTGATCCCTTAATTGTTTCTTCTAGTATTGTCAAATTAGGTTTGTTTGTTGTATCATTATGCTCAGTGATTGGTTTCTAAATCCAACTCCCCGGTTTCTGCAGAAACTAGCTGACCTCTCAACTTCGCCGAACCTGAGACTGATAGATAGGATATTGCTCACTAAGTTTGACAACATTGACGACAGGGTAGACAAACCTTTTTAAGTGCTTCGTTTTCTTTCTTTCTTTAATTGATTGATTACATTAGGTGAATGACTGAATTCATGGTTGATGTAGGTTGGAGCTGCGATGTCCATGGTTTACATATCCGGAGCTCCGGTCATGTTTGTTGGGTGTGGACAGTCGTACACAGACCTCAAGAAGCTGAGCGTGAAATCAATTGTCAAGACACTTCTGATATGAGAGACTTGACTTTGTGCCGCTTAATTTCCTCATTTTCTTTCGAACTTTCAAAGTAGGCTAGTTGTTGGTTATCTTCTATGATGAAACTATGAACTATGTTATGCTGTTTGCTGCTCTAGCTACCTCTAGTTTGTATTTTTTTTGTTTGACCCTATTTTACGGTTATCGTCGTCTTGTTGAATATTTGGGTGGTGAATCAGTCTTTTTGGTTGTAACTAATATCGAAGACATGCGATGGTGTTATTGAATTTTGATGTTTATCGTCACTCACCATTGGTTGAAGCAGTCCTATCTACAATATCTAAACCAGTGGTGTTTATCGTCGTTTTGCTACTAGTTTGAGGCCTATGCCAATGTTGAAGGAAGACATGTGATGGTGTTATTGTATACTTACTTTTATTCTCCCCATGAGTTCACATATATGTGTTATAGCTTGAAATTAATACAACCAATCACCTTGCTATGCCTACACCAAATGACACATATTACATTGTTTCTTAAAATTTTAAATTAGATTATACCACATAGATACCACTTATATACATTTTATCTACCGGTTATATACTGATTTAAAACCTGTTGAATAGCAATTATAGACCACTTACATATCGCTTACAGACCACTTATACACCAGTTATGTACGGGTTATATGCCGGTTATCTACCACACATGCGATTTGGATGCCACTGTACTACGAAAGCAGCAAGTGATGACCATTACAGGGGAGGACTAAAAACTCATGGAACGTACTTCATTTCATACTCCCAAGTACTTCCCCTATGTTTCTTACACCATGAAGTTTCTACAACCAACCAATCAAATTGCGGAGCTCGTCGTGGTGGATTAGGTACTTTGTTCAAACCAGCTTAGAAGAGAATGAAGTAGCCTCAAAGAAGTTTGAACAAGCTGCAAGGTGATTGGTTGTAGACATTTCATGGTGTAGGAAACATAACGGAAGTACGTGGGAGTATGAAATCAAGTACATTCCATGAGTATTTGGTCCTCTCCTCTAATAGTCTGCAATCAATATATAAGTGGTTTATAACTGCTCGTTAACAGGATAGTTCGTGGAATGAATGATTGAGCCTACTTATTCTTATATTTGATGAGACAAGAATGATACCGTCTATAGGGTTCTTTCTTGTTGAGTGAAAGCAATATGTTTCTGGATATAGATGACTATTGATTTTTGTGTTTGCTGAATTAGCTTAGAATTTTGTTCACTTTGCTGACTTGGAGCAGAAATTTCTTAATGATTCTTCGATTCTACGTCGTCCAGTACGACTCTTAGTCCCAAATGACTCTTGAGTAATGTGATTTTTAATTGAAAAGTTTCATAGCTACTATTTTGAGGCCTATGCCAATGTTGATAGAAGACATGCGATAGAGTTCTTGTATACTTACTTTTATTCTCCCCATGAGTTCACATATATGTGTTATAGCTTGAAGTTAATACAACCAATCACCTTGCTATGCCTACACCAAATGACACATTTTACACCGTTTCCTAAAATTTTAAAGTAGATTCTACCACATAGATACCACTTATATACAATATATCTACCAGTTATATACCGGTTTAAAACCTGTTGAAGACCAATTATAGACCACTTATATATCGCTTACAGACCACTTACACACCGGTTATGTACGGGTTATATGCCGGTTATTTACCACACATGTGATTCAGATGCCACTATTATGAAAGCAGCAAGTGATGGACCATTACAGGAGAGGACCAAATACTCATGGAACATACTTGATTTCATACTCCCACGTACTTCCCTTATGTTTCCTACACCATGAAATGACTACAACCAATCACCATGCAAATCCTACCTCAAATGACACGTAGGAGACAATATCTTATGTTCTCACTTGGAATCTGCCACATAGAAACCACTTATATACATGTTATCTACCAATTATATACCGATTTAAAACCTATTAAAGCACAGTTATAGACCACTTATATATCGCTTACAGACACTTATACACCGGTTATGTACTAGTTATATGCCGATTATCTACCACACACGCGATTCGGATGCCACTGTACTATGAAAGTAGCGAGTGATGGACCATTACAGGAGAGGACCAACAACTCATGGAACATACTTCATTTCATACTTCCACGTACTTCTCTTATGTTTCCTACACCATGAAGTGACTACAACCAATCACCTTGCACGTATATGACAATTTCTTAATTTGTAAATTGGAATCTACAACTTATGAAGCACGTATATACCTATTATCGACCACTTCTATGCCAATTATATACCGGTTATATACCACACCTGCAGCTGAAAACCACTGTACTAGCTATACCAGTAAAATCAAACCTATCAATGCAAAACATAAAGCTCATCGTACATCAAACCAGCAAGTTACGGACAATTACAGCTCGGGACCAAACCTAATAACGTCACAATGCAAAACTGATATAATGTAGTCAAACATGCTTAAGTAAAATACATAATGCAACAAAATATCTAGAATACAGAGAAAATAGATTTTCATTGACAATAGTAAATTGTACACATTGTTCAAATAAACGATATATTTTCCAATATCTTACGAGTACAATTAGCCAAAAAAACATTTACCCTAACTACTTGGACAGTTTTGTACATATTATAAGTCAAGCGAAAAATTATGTTCATGAACTTCCAGCAACCGAGGATGACCAACACAATTATTCCAGTTAATAATTAAGAGGGAAGAGAGTCTGCCCATCAGTTGGCATGAATTGAAAGATCTACAAAGGACAAGTTGGAATAGAGCAAGTTGAAATTCTTCCTCTGTGCAAAAAGATTCTGCTTACAGCTTTGAAATAGAGCTAGTTGGAATTCTTCCTGTTCATATTATGACAAAGATTTTAGAGTTAAGCAACTTAGGAAAATAAAATAATTAAAGATTCTATTTTGAACTTCAACAACATAAGTTATCTCAAGGAATGTATAAGAAGATTCAAAAGGCAACCTTACCTGCTGTAAAAGACCATCTATAATTATGGAACTTCTTAGCTTCTTAAACAGATTACACAGGGCCTCGACTTCATTTACTTTAACTATTAAACAAATTAATGCTAAGAAAAGATCCCAAACACATAGTCATAGTCAGCTTCATATGGAAGTACAATTTTAGTGATGTTGCACTTCTTGTGTCCAAGGTGACCTCAAAGTCTCTGGTTCTTTTCAAATGAAAAAGTTCAACTCAATCCAAATAAGAAGAGCTGAAGAAGAGTTGAAGTAGGATTAAATACAAGTTCAGCCGTGCTAGTCCAAAAATGAGAAGACCTGCTACAGATATTCACATATCTCCACATCTCTACAAGGACATTCAAGGATTCAAACCACAATGACATAAGCCCAAAACATTAAATTTTGAATATGACATTAAAACAGCGTAAACACAAGAAAAACAACAAATTATGATTAAGATAGACCCTCTATCGACACATCAATTGATACAGAGTAAGAATCACATCAATGCAGTCCAAGGGAAGACAATCAATCATGATTAAGATAGTTCAACAAACATACATAAACCATTTTCCCAAAATTCCCTAATATCATGATGCTCAAAGACTCACATAATCCCTCTACTTCCTTTCCCGTAGTCTTTAAAGACCCTATTTTGTTGTCCAAGCCCGACACCCTTGCTGCATTCGAAATGGAAATTCTAAGGCAAGTTTGAAGAGAAAAGAATTCATCATCAAACAAGGGTTGATTTTGGCATATAATTCCAAACCCAAAGTGTGTGTCATGCAGAGAGTCCAACATCAAACATACACAATTTAACATCCAAAATATTATCTCAAGCTTATAGTATGTGGTTAAGACTCTACCAGATGCAATGGCCACTGCAATCATGAAGAACAAGCTTCAATTTGTTCAAATTATCAAAAGCAGGTACACACCACACCTTCATGACAAAGAAATTTTTTCATCAAACATACAATGGCTGAAAGTATACAGCAGACACACATCTATAAGAACATTATAACTTGCCACCACAATTTACACAATATGAATACATTTGTCATATAACTTTTTATTCAGCTTCTTACATACAACAAACACACATCTATAAATTCTCTGCTAAGATCTTTAAAAAGGTAACCTTTTGTTTCACTTTGAGAAAGAAATCAGGGAACATTCAGAAAGTTTTTTTAGCGTTATAAAATCAAATGAACCATTAAAGCAGTATAAACACACGAAAAACATGAAATTATGATTAAGATAGACCCTTTATCAACACATCAATTGATACAGAGTAAGAATCACATCAATGCAGTCCAAGGGAAGACAATCAATCATGATTAAGATAATTGAGGCAACTCTAAGAGAAAAGGACTTAAGTAGACAATTGAGGCAACTTAAACCTGGACAATATCTTAACTAATTACTGCCTAACAGACTAACATAGCTCAATCCAACCATAATTAACATGCAAATCATAATTCCATCTTCTTTCTTCATAATAAGCCGCTAGTCCACATATTTTGAAATCCAAAAAACCTTGTCAATGAGTCTATACTTTCTAGGGACAAACACCATACCTATATATACAAACACAATACTTTCTAGGCTCTCAAATTTTCCTTTGAGCAATTTTATCAAACAAATTGTGTGCATCAAAATACAGAGTTGCTCATAAGCAATCTTTGAATCAAACATCATCCACATTCAATCAATTACAAAATCAATCCCTAACCCTCCGTTTTACCTAGAGGAAGAGTTAAAAAACCATACCTGAATCCAATCTGCTCTGTCATTACTCCGAAAATACCAACAATATTTTGATTTTCACAGAATGTTCTAAAGATATATAATATATATATATATATATATATATTACATAATAATTAGTAACAGAATTTTAAAAACTTAGGGAATTCAAAAACATTAAGGGAAATCAACCGAAAATCCGTTAATATCAGGTTAATTACCATGAAGTGGTCGAACTTGGATTGTGTAGTCAAGATACTTCATCACGTCTCTGTATCACAATTTCATCCCTCCAGCAGTTCACCATTAATTTCACCAGTCTAATCCAAAGATCAGAAGAAGAAGAATCAAATAAGACCTGAAATTCCAATACAATTAAAGGAATATATTTTTAGATCATTCACACACCAGAAAATCAATCAAACTAATAAAGAAAATGCTATTATAAATCATTAAAAATGAAGGCTCGATCATAAAGAAATCTAGAATTTAAATTTCCACTTCATTTTGAAAAAGAAAATCCCAAAATTAGAACAGATTCGTAAAAAACCTCTTAAATTAGAAAGAAATTTGCAGCCAGATTTACATGTTTAAGAGGAATTGAAAAATTAAATGAAAAGGAAAACCATGAATGGGTCAATTCCTTAAATTTGAAACGAATTGAAATAGAAGGGACTTATGGATCTTAAATTTAGAGTACTGGAGAAATAAGGAAAACGATAAGTAGCAGAAATCGAGGGTGTGACGGTGAATCGTGTGTCATAGATGATTGGTGATGTAGAAGGAGTGAGTATGATTCCACTGAGAGAATATGGTGATATGAGAAGCAAAGACAAACTTGAGAGTAGGTTAGATTATATACCTATGAATCCTCTTATGCTAGGGCTTTGGAACCTGCCGTCGAACGCAGCCTTCACCTGCACCTCCAGTCGAACCTACCGTTCAAGCTCCAGTCGAGAGAGTTGGCGAAGAGGGACAAAGGAGAGAGATACAGTGGGGAGAGATGGCGGAGAGGGACGAAGGAGAGAGATGGCCGAGAGCGATTGAATTGGTTGGTGAGGGAGGGTGAGCAACTCCACACTCCGCCGCCTCCCACTCTCCTCCTTTTCCAACTCCACTCAAGTTCTCTCTTGTTTCTCCACAATCGAATCAGTTGAAACCAAGAAACTAAATGGATCATATGATTTTTCTCATTTCTATTTATACCTTGGATTAAAAGTGCAAATACTAAATTTCCAATTCTTGTTTGTGATTAGAAATCAGAAAGGGAATAACGATGAATTGTTTTTTTAGAAAAGAGGTTATCGGTGACAATTCCCCAAAAGTTATATGCTTATGTAAAAAATAATTAAATAATTTATTCATTGATTAAATGGTTAATAATCATAACCAACAATTTAATTATGAACTTAAATTATTAACTGCGATTTTTTTGTTCATTCCTACGTATGAGCTACAGTTTCTTCTTCTTTATATACAACTCAACCCATTTACCTGTTTTCAAAGCTCCAAGCCTCCAAGAACAGCACACGAATAAAGCACACTAACCATGGTAACCTCATTGGGATCTACATTTGCATTTTGCATGTCATGAACCAGATCAAGCGCCTCCCTGCATCTTTTCGCTTGGCTATAACCAGAAATCATGGCACTCCACGTAACAACATCTCTTCGATCCATTTGATCAAACAATAGTCTCACGGTATCCACCTGACTACATTTTGCATACATATAAACCAGAAAAGTGATCAAAGCAAAGTTACCATACATTCGATATACTCAGCAATCCATTCTCCCAGTTCCAAATTTGCCAGTCTCCCACATGCTGTCAAAATACTAATCAATGTCACCTCATCAAATCCAACGCCCAATTTAATTAAACATTTCACGGAATAGCTTCACAACCTCTTCCCAACACTCGTTCTTCATGTAACCCGCTAACATCGAATTCCAAGCCATACAAGCCCTTTCAAGCAATCCATCAAACACCTGGCGGGCAACCGCAAGTTCACCACAGGCAGCAAACATACAGAGGCGGAGCCACCTTGGGACTGGAGGGGTTCCAGGCCCCTCCTATGATTTTTTTCATTATGTTTTTTAGGTGTATATGCATATGTAAATTATACCAATATTATTAAAATGTTTAAAGTATATTTCTTTTCGTTTTCTTATTTCTTTCTAATTCTCTATTAACATGTTACATTCACCTAATAAATATTGAAAATCTGAGTGCATGAGTATTTGTTTTGCATACTTTTAGGTACTCAAAATAGATAACATATATGTCCATAAAATTCTCTCAAATAATGTTATTGTCATTATATTAATTTTGTGTTTTTTCTGCTATTATCATTATTCATATGAAGTGACGTCTCTCTTAGCATTAACTTCTTAATTAAAATGGAATTAAGGCACTGATTTCTTTTCGACCGAAAAAAGTGTAAGCATTTGATCTTTCCCTGATTATGGATTTCAATATCGGTTTTGAAATGACTTGGGCTTAGGCAGGTTGTGGATTTTTGATTTAGGCCCGGTCTATGAGATTTTGGGGCTACGACTCGATTTCATGGATTTTGAACTTATTGGATTTTGGATGAGCATATGGTTTTTGGGCTTAGGCCCAATTATATGTTGTGAGGCGTCGGGCTGGGATTGTGATTTGAGCTTCAGCCCAAGGTAAGTATTTGGGCTTTGGCCTTTGGGCGATGGTTGGGAAAGAGTAAGTCGTTGTCTATCGAGTTAGGGGTTATGGGCACATGCCGGGTAGTGATGATGTTAGTTTCGGCCGGGATCTTGATGAGGTATGGCAGGAATGATTTCTTCATACGATCGGTAGGGTATGAGGTCTGGCATGAAGGATTTCCTTCTACGCTCGGTAGGATATGAGGTATGGCATAAAGGATTTCCTCATACGCTCGGTAGGGTATGAGGTCTGGCATGAAGGATTTTCTCATATGCTCGGTAGGATACGAGGTATAGTAGGAAGGATTTCCTCATACGCTCAGTAGGGTACGAGGTATGGCAAGAAGGATTTCCTCATACGCTCGATGGGATACAAGGTATGGTAGGGAGGATTTCCTCATACACTCGGTATGGTATGAGCTATGGTATAGAGGATTCCATCAAATGTTCACCGGGATATCGAGCTACGGCTCAAGATTATGGCTTCGGTTAGGGACTACGGCTTCGACCGGGATATCGAGCTATCGCTCGGGATTACGGCTTCGGCCGAGGATTACGGCTACGGTCGGGTTATCGGGCAACAATCTGGGATGGGGGGGGGGGGGGGGGGGGGGGGGGGGGGGCGGGGGGCGGGGGGTGGGGGGTGGTATTATCATGTTTACTTCTTGGTCTAGTGCCCATGCAATGAGTCTCTTAAGCTCACCCTTACACATTCATACCTCTTTAGGTTGTATGTTTAGTTCTCTGAAGCTACTAAACTTCTAATCAATTATGTTCTCTTAAGCTACCAAAGCATGCAAGAAAGCTTTAAGTTCGAAAGGAATTTAATGACACTACACTAACCCTAAGGATTACACGGTAACCCTAGGAATGTCATGGATTTCTTCACAGATTACGTTTGTTATATTCCTTGATGGCTAGGGCTTTAAGATCAGCCCTAACCTAAAGTAAACTACTTACTACGCATAATGAAAAGCATATACAATGAATTGTATTGAATATGAAAGTTAAAGATTAAACCCAATTATACTCTCAAAGGCAAACTCCAAGCACAACTTCAAGTACTCCTTTAAGAACACAACCAAGTCTTCGTGAACCAGCCTCACGCTAATAGCTCAAAACAATAAGTAAAATGTCTAAAGTGGTGTAATGCGGGGTTAGGTCAGGTGTCTGAACATGGGCTCCCTTTTATAGACAAGGCAAACCTTATCCTATAAGGACAAGAATTAGAAACATAGGCTAGAGTATTCTAGAATGATTATGGCACTCCTAAGTAATTACAAAGTCCTAAAATCTATGAGAACCAATAAAAACATGTATGGGAATGCAAATGCAAGCTGGCAGGTGAGAACACAAGCTGGCTGCAGGGCAGCCAAGCTGGAATCTGGGTAGGTCCTTGGGCAGACACAGAAAATGAAAACTAGGCCCTTATGATGTTTTTGTCATGCCACACAACGCCTTAGCACTTGGATGGCTTCATTACATGCCAAATAATTTGAAAATACTTCATGTCTCAATCAAATGGCTGTAGACATGCATATGTCCTCTTTGGAACTTATCGGGTCAGGTTGGGGACCTGACCTAGAACTGGAGCTATCGAGGACCTCAGGACCTCAATCAGGACCTAAAACTGGTATTGCTGAGGCACTCCTTGGCGGGAACCTCGATAAGGACTTGGTTCCTGGGACATCGACTGGGGCTCTTCAGGGACCTGATTAGGGAGTACTTTGGACATGTCCTTGATATGTCTTGGCATGGCCTTGACACTTCGAGCACGTGTTCTCCTAGTCATGAGACATGACATTTGGACCCGGATGGCTTGATCTGAGGTACTTTGTTAAGGACCTAAAATAGGGTGCATTGGCGCATTCAGGGCCTAATTTAGGACCCGATATTTGAATGAGGACATCTCCTTCATTTGAACTCCGATTTGAGTCATTCTTTTTCCTATATACTTATAATTGCATTATCTTTCTAAAGCATGCACATGTCTCACAAAAGCATCACTTTCTACTATGGATGGCCTAATTGCTAACAAAAGACAAGTAAAGGGCTAAATATGGCATGAAATGCATGTAGGAAATATGACCTAACAAATACCCCCAAACCTAGCTTTTGCTAGTCCTCGAGCAAAACAAAGAATAAAACGGAAGTAAAAACTAAAGGACTCAATCTTAATTAAGGATAGAACATTTAAACCCCTAGGTTCACCTAGTAAGAGGAGTTTTGTTTCATTTTACTTACAACTAAAACACAAGAAAAATACTAAATAGAATACTTAACAAGTTAATAAGGAACACATCAAATCAATCATATCATGCCAAACTAAAGATATGCCAATCTCAAGTAAGTACCATGTGTAAGTGTGAATGCCCTTGCTTCAAGATTTCAAGCTTAAAAACAACAAAGCTCAAATGCCTTAGAAAGATTTCACCTTGATTCTAACCTCACTAGGAAACTCTCAAGTTCTCTCATGAATCCTAAGGTTACACTCTTGTAATCATATGTGATGAGTTTATGTAAAGGAATCAAATATAATCACATATGAAATAGTATGAAAGAAAGGCAATTTCTGAACATAGATTTCATGAAGGAATTGAACTTTAATAACGTAGAGACATACCTTAACTCCAAGCAAGACTTCCCATAAGATCAGTTATGTCTTCATTCAAGGGTTGTAATGGGGCTAGGCTCATGGGTTTAGAAGAAGGGGATTGGAATTCAAAAGCCTAGGCTCTGAGAAGGCATGAAGCAGCATGACTTGGAAACTTGATCTTCTTCTCTTTGAACTTATGGCCAGACTATGTATTTTCGATGTTTTCTTATGTCGAGGTTTGATTCCCTTGAATAATGATGATTTGTGACTTCTATTCTCATTGGCTCAATTAGCTTAGCTCATTGTTTTCTTTTCGTCTTTCTTCTTTTCACTTTTTTTTCTTCTTTTGTTTTTCATACATTCTTTTTCTCTTTTTTTTTTTTTCACAAACTAAGCCATGATCATGCAATGGGTTACATTGCTTTGGTTTCTGTCCAAGATAGGACTTGGGTCACTTGGGATGTCTAGGACATTCCCCTGATATCAACTTTGTAATTTGTCCTTGATGATCTTCACAGCTTGACTTTGATTTTGAACACTTGAACTTGTCTTTCCTTTCCTTGTCATGAACTCCATTTGATGCTGCCTTTTCACAATCAAGACTATAGGGTATGGCCAAGATTTAGGGCTTCCTATCTAGGGCTTAGGTTATGATTCGGGTGATGAAAGAAAGGTCTAATTGTTTAGCTTCAAAGTGGGTTAGGAAGCATACAAAAGGGACATATATTGCTTTTATAGGCTCAAGCATGCATAGCTTACATCCCTTCTTATGGTACATCCAACTGAGAATCAAGAGCCTCTACATAAGATGTTAGTTTTTTAAAATTCAATGCAAAGTGATAATAATGAGATCAATCAATATAGAAAGAATTGAATAGTGTTTAAGAGTAGAACAAAGTAAATCTCTCAAAAAGAAAGGCATTAGGCTCAAAATCTCACATAGGGTAGTCTCCACTAATTTTCTAAAGTTCACTTAAACAAAGTCATCTTCTAGCTCAACTTCTTGAAGTTAGGCATTAAGTGTAATGAATAAAGCACAAACTTAAGTATGGCATGGCTCTAGCTAGCAAGACACTAATGACTAATTCACAATGTAATTTATTAACAAGCAAAGTATTAAGTACTTAGTCGTGTACCCCCAAACCTAAATATTGCAAAATTTTGATCCACACCCCCAAACCTAAACTAAACATTGTCCTCAATGTTTAACAAGTTAAAACATTAAGATCAAAATTAGTAAAGATTCAAAGGAGGCATGTAAAACATAAAACACAAAGAAAAGGGAGGAGTCACAAACTAGGGCTAGGCTGCGTCCTAGGAGCGATTGATTTAACGTCTAGGAGGGACATGGTTGGCTAGTAAAGCAAGGGGTGGCACAGCCAGAAACAACACTTGAGCTGGTCCTTCTTGGTAAGCCTCATAATAAGGCTTTAAACAGTGACCATTTACCTTCAATTCAAGACCTGACTTTTCATGCCCACAGCACGATGAGGTAGAATTTTAAGCATGAGGTATGGCCCTGTCCAACGAGATCTGAGCTTGTAAGGGAAGAGCTTCAATCTGGAATTGAATAGCATGACCTTCTATCCTACTTGGAAGGTTTTCCTAACTAAGTGTTTGTCATGATAAGCCTCGGGCTTCTCCTTGTATATCCTAGAGCTTTCATAGGCTTCATTCCTCAATTCCTCAAGCTCTTGCAATTGCTGCTTCCTAAGGTGTTCTGCCTCATCCATGTCCATGTGGACACGCTTGATGGCCCATAAGGCCTTGTGTTCCAACTCCACAGGTAAGTGGTAGCCTTTCCCCGGCAACGATGCCAAAAACTTGTTGGAAAAAAAGTATGACAAGTAAATGCACACAATCCTTAACAATAATATCTTAGCAAGTGCACTAATCAATAGACAATATAGTAGTACAAGCAAGGGTCGAATCCCACAAGGGCTTGAGTTAACAATGTAACCAAAGCAATAGATTATATAGTTCACAAGTAGATACTCAAAACACTAATTAGATATGCTTGACTCTGGGGGCTTATGATGGACAAAACTTGGATTCATCTATCAAGGTTTTTCTCATAACTTTATCTTAGGAAATGTCCAAATAGAATGTAGTTAATTTTTTCCAGTAATGGGTTGTCCTTTGTTTGTAGACATTCTAAGGAATATAGAGATGGAGCTAAAGAATTTGTTAATAAGGCTCAGCAGAGTGCAGGAGAGGTTTCTAATATCATCTGCCCTTATATTCAATGTCAAAACCTTCGCTCCCAACATGTCAATTTAGTTTATGAGCACTTGGTTACGAAAGGAATGGATCCTGCGTATATTATATGGGTGCTTCATGGGGAAAATCCAAACGTAAATTAAGAATGTGAGGATTTTGAGAAGTCAAATACATATAAGATGTATAAAGATGCGTATAGTCAAGATAATATTAATGAAGAAGTACCTTGTGAAATTGGAGAGGAAGCTTTCACAGAGGTGTTGCAAGATGCTGTGACTCCTCTTTATCCAGGATGTATAAAGTACACAAGGATGTCAGCAATTGTAGTCTTATCTCTACATGGTCTATCTGATATAGGTTTCACAGAGTTTCTTGAGGCAATTCAGGATATGCTGCCTGAAACTAACTGTCTTCCAAATTCTATTCAGTCAACAAAAAAGTTATTGAAAGCATTCTATTTAGGCTATGATAAGATAGATGCATGCTTGAATGATTGTTGTTTGTTTAGAAAAGAAAAACAAGACCTAGAGGAACGCCCAAAATGTGGCTCTTCACGTTGGTAGTTAAATGAACGCACTAAAAAGATTCAAAAAGGAATCCCTGCCAAAGTGTTGCGCTACTTTCCTATAATACCAAGGTTTAAGAGGATTTTCAAATCAGAAGAAAGGGCTGAACAACTAATATGGCATTCTAAGAATCAAAGTGGAGATGGGAAAATGCGGCATCCAGTAGATTCACCAGCATGGAATACAATTAATAATAAATGGCCTGATTTTGGTTTAGGAGATAGAAACCTTAGACTTGGACTAGGAACTGATGGTTTCAATCCTTTTGCTGACCTAAGCTCTAGATATAGTTGTTGGCCGGTGATATTAGTTATTTATAATCTTCCCCCATTGGTTATGTATGTTGAAAGAAAACTTGTTGTTGACATTGTTAATTCCGGTTCCAAAACAACCAGGTAATGATATAGATATCTATCTGCAACCACTTATAGATGATTTGCAGGAGCTATGGAACAATGGGGTGGAAATGTATGATGCATACCACAAATCCATGTTCAATTTGAAAGCTATTTTAATGTGGACAATAAATGATTTTCCGGCGTATGGAAACTTAGCGGGCTGTCCTAATAAAGGGAAAGCAGCTTGTCCTATATGTGGGCTTGGTACATGCTCAATTCATTTACCAAACAGTAAGAAACTTGCCTACATGGGTCACAGACGATTTCTTGCATCAAGCCATCCATTTCGGATGAAAGCTAGTTGGTTTGATGGACATGAAGAAATTAGAGACAGACCTAAACCATTAACTAGCAAAGAAGTTTCACATGCAGTGAAAGACATTGAGAATGAGTGGGGAAAAAAGCTGAAAGAAGATAAGAAAAGGAAGAGAAGGAGCCCACAGAACTCAAAGGTCCCAAAGGCTCCAAAAACCCCAAAGGAAGTAAAAATGTGGAAGAAAAGGCCAATATTTTTTGACCTACCGTATTGGGAGGTATTCCATTTTGAATATGTGCATTTCACTTTTTTAATACTACTTTCAATTATTTTTGCTCTTTTAATCTTTGATAAAATTAATATCGTTTTTTTATTTTGTAGGGACTACTCTTGGGTCATAACTTGGATGTTATGCCTGTCGAGCAAAATGTTTATGATAACATTATTAGCACATTGTTGAACATTAAAGGAAAGTCAAAAGATGGGTTGAATTCTCGTAGAGATTTGTAAGCAATGGACATTAGACATGATTTGCATCCAAGCCCTAAAGGTAAAAGAATGTACTTGTCACCACCGTTTCACATGCTTTCCAAGAAAGAGAAGAAAATATTTTGCAATAGGTTATTTAATTTAAAGTTACCAGATGGATATGGATACAATATTGGGAATTGTGTATCAGCAGATGAATGCAAACTGATGGGGCTTAAATCTCATGATCATCATGTTCTAATGCAAGGAATGCAATATTCAGACTTTCTGCATTCTTTAATGAATTATGTCAGAGTGCCATTGATGGAAATAAATTGGAAGAACTAGAAGAAGAAATTGATGAGATTTTATGCATGCTTGAAAGGTTTTTTCCTCCTTTCTTCGTCATTATGATTCACTTGACAATTCACTTGGCTTGGGAAGCTCAACGCTGTGGTCCGGTCCAGTTCCATTGGATGTACCCATTTGAAAGGTATGCTACCATTCTTCTTTTGCATTGAATTGTATCACCAAATAAATTATAATAATTAGTTTAATTATTTTACTAGATATATGAAAGTACTGAAGGGATATGTTAAAAATCGTGCTCGGCCTGAAGGATGCATAGCTGAAAGTGTTACAGATGAAGATTGTGTAAGGTTTTGTAGCGAGTACATGGAAAAAGCAGGCATAGTAGGTGTTCGGCGTGACCGCAATGAAGATATGGATGATGAGAGAATATTATACGGAGGGCGTCCATTCACTAAAGGGGTACCGATTATTTTGTCTAAAGATATGTTAGAAATTGCCCATCGTTATGTGTTGCATAATAATGCAGAAGCTGAGCCATATTTTTAGTAAGTACAATGATTATTCCTCTGTTTTTTTTAGAGGTATTAATAGTTTATCTCTCAATAATTATTTTTTTGAATATTAGAATGCATATAGAAGAGCTAAAGCATGAAGATATACGCCTTAGGAATCCAAACAATAAAAAAATACTAGAAAAAAGGCACAAAGATCAGTTTTGTGATTGGCTGTCAAACAAGGTTATAAACTCTTAAGAACTTAGTTTTTCATTTCTATAACATAGGTAATTTCTTATTGAATTTTTTGTTTAAACAGATTAAGGTTGAAGATGGGGGAATCAGTGACACTTTGAAATGGCATACATATAGGCCTAGATGTCATGCTATGTCATATTCAGGCTATGTTATTAATGGACTCCATTTTCACACAAGGGATAGTGAGAAGTCAACACAGACTAGTGGTGTCTCCACTGCAGCAGAAACTATTTTTAGATCTAGTGCAAAAGATTCAAGTCAAGTTATTGAAACATCTTACTATGAGATTCTAAAGGATATTGTTTTATTGGATTACCACACATTTCGTGTTCCTCTATTTAAATGTGATTGGGCTAACATTTCAACTAGTATCAAAAGGGAAGATGGATTTATATTAGCTCTTTTACGTGATGGAACATCAGCTTTTAAAAGAGATCCCTTCATATTGGCATCACAAGCACAGCAAGTCTTTTATTCTAGGGATTCTGATACATCTTCGTGGTTTGTTGTGCTAAAAGAACCGCAGAGAAGCTTCAATGATGGAGAGATAGCTTATGAAGATGATTCTACACCATATGCAACTCTAGATAAAACTATAATAGACTCAACTGATGTTAATGAAGGCGATCAGTTTGTAAGGAGGGATTGTGATGGGTTTTTTGTGTAGTGCTACAATGGTTAGAATGAAGCTGCTATGGATGAGGACATGCTATAACATTCTCATGAGGACATATTGGAGCATTCTGATGAGGATGATATACAGGTCTGTATATTTATGCATAAATTATAAGTACATGGCTGGATTATTTTGTTGGTACTGTGCTCCATCACAATGAATATAATTTTAATCTTACTGCTTTCTTTCTTTCTGTTTCTTTTTTATTTTTAATTTCATGATCATGATTATGTCTATGCATGCATTTCTTACTGAAAATTTCTCTCATATGAATAATGATAGAAGATGCTTCACCTTTCCTTGTGATAAATTTTGATTGAAATTTTGTTCACTGCCATTCTCATGTGCCTTGGAGTTGTTCGAGTTTTTGTGTTGGTTTATATTTAAGACCAATGTTAGTAATATACAGGTTTCTAGGTCTTGGAACCTCCCTGGTAAGTAGTTAGGGGCGGTGATGTTGGTTTCCTTGTTGTTTGGCTTAATTGGTTGGTTCACCAGATTTCTAGGTGTGTGTTTGACTCTGTGTTATCTCTGTTTTGGCACTTGGTGTCTGCTTGCGGCCCAGGTTTTCTGGGTTAGCTGTAGGGCTTGTCCCTTCTTAATAAATTTTGAGTTAAAAAAAATATGTATATATTTTGATTAATCAAAAGACTTTTAGCTTTTACGTCCACTTAGATGACTTACTTTTACATTGCTACCATGTTACATGGTACAAGTTTCCAATGCTATCAGCTATCTTACCTATTGGAGTATTGTAGTAACATTATATCGGTGTTTGAGAACTGTCTGTCTAGAGTGTAGATATTGATGCATCTAGAATTTTGATTTGTCATTCCTTGGGAACAATTTTACTTGACCACACCAATCTTAGCATTGCTTGTTGCATCATCTTCTTTTCATGTTTCTTTTTGTTTGTTTTAGTAGAAATAACGTTATATTATTACATCATTTAATTAGGATCAAAATGATAGAATGGAGGATACTATGGAGCATTTTGGAGACATTTCACAGGTTTGATTTATAGATGTGCACTGAAACTTTGAAATCCCCACATGAAATTCCTATTTAGTGGGCTGACATCAATTTTTTTAGCTTGAATAAAAGTTTAATTAACTAAGTTTTAATTACTTTTCATTGCATATAATAGTTGGGAAAGAATCAGCCAACTGTACCTGTTGAAACAATTGGAGGTAAGTCTCGTTGTAAATTAGTATCATGGATGGGAACAGGAGAAGTTGTGGCTGAAGGGACTATTCAATCAACAATTCCCACTTCAAAGGTACATCATGTGTGCCTTGGACCAGATTATTGGAGGATTGGGGTAGACATTGTAGTGGTAGAAAATACTCCACTCATCCGCCCAACATCAGAGTTTGTGTATCTTGATGATGCAATTGGGAGCACTGTTGCTTGGCCCAACCAATATATTGTTCCTTACTAAGTATGTTTCATAGCTCAAGAATGGTAAAACTGTTTTTGTCTAATGTAGAACCTGTAGTTTCTTTTGCTTATGCATGGCTGGTTCTATGTATGTATGATATTTTTAGGTGGTTAACATATTTAGGGTGAAGTATGTGTACCCTTTTTTGGTTTTGCACTTTTGATTCAATGTTGAATCATGTGTTGAAAACATGTCTTTTGTAAATCCTACTAATTAAACTACCTGTGAAGAATATATATGAAGGCTATCTCTTATTGATGTTACTTTATATATATGCATAAAGATTCAAAATCAACATTAAGCTTATGTTGCAAATGACCATTTAAGAGAATTGGGAAATGCTTTGCAATTTATTTTTCAGCATTTTTAAAGGGTTACAAACGAGAAAAAAACAGCGTTTTTAAAATATAGTTAGTGAATGGAAAACAACGTTTTTAGTGTAGCTAGTGGAGCAAAAACAACGTTTTTCAATTGTTGCTAGCAAAAGAAAATAACGTTTTATAGCTATTGTCAACATCAATTTAGAACATTTTACTTTTGTTGCAAATTAAAGTCCTTTATGACAATAGAAAGCTGTTGCAAAAGAGACCTACTTTTTGCAACATCTCAATATACAGCATTTGGAGCAACGTTGCTAATGATAATTTGCAACGTTTTTCTAAAGTTGCCAATTTGCATTTTTCTTGTAGTGTCATACGCTCGGAGGATATGAGGTATGGCATGGAGGATTCCATCCTACGCTCAGTAGGATATGAGGTATGGCATGGAGGATTCCATCATACGCTCTGTAAGATATGAGGTATGGCATGGAGGACTCCATTATACGCTCGGCCGGATATGATCTATGGCATGGAGGATTCCATCATACGCTCGGTAGGGTATGTGGTATGGCATGGAGGATTCCATCATACGCTCGGTAGGATATGAGGTATGGCATGGAGGATTCCATCATACGCTCGGTAGGGTATTAGGTATGGCATGGACGACTCCATCATACACTCGGTATGGTATAAGCTATGGCTTGGAAGGTTCCATCGTATGCTCGGTGAGTTACGAGCTATGGCTAGGGATATCGGGCTATAGCCCCAGATATTGGGTGCGACCAGGAATTGGGCTACGCCCCGAGATATCGACTTCGGCCGGGGATTATGGCTTCTGTAGGGATATTGGGCGAAGGCTCGGGATATTGAGCTATGGCTCGGGATTACAGGTAAGGTCGGAATATATGCTTCAGTCGGAATATTGAGATGGCAGGTGCAGTTGAAGGTAGTGTAGGTTCCACCGAGGTAAATTAAATGGTTTCCGGCAAGTTGTATATAATTGCATATGTGGGTCTTGCTTGCATGTATGGTTTTATAACGAGGTGGGATTATGATGATTTTGTTCTCGCGGCTACAATTTACTTTGCTCTATTGACTACTCATGTTTTCCTTTGGTTTTGTACCCTCCATGCTGTGGCGAGACGAGATTCGAGACTAGGAGAAGGCATCACCTTCCGCTGCTTATCCCACTTAGAGAGATTTCCTTGGAACTTGAAAATTTAAATTATTGTCCTAGAATGCTCTGATTACCCTTACGGGATTGTGTTGAGATATTTTGTGTTTTGGTTGGTTTTGGTTTCATGGAGGTTGTTGGATTTGTATCAACTAACAGGTTGGATTTCGGGAGGTTCTGCTGAATTTTCGATAGAAATGTTTTACTTTGGTCTTTAGTGTAAGTGTAGTTTCGGAAGGATTTTTAACCTTCAGGAGTTGTCAGATGGGAGCAGAGCTTCTCACGGATTTCAAGAGAGAAATTCGGGAGGGATCCTGTCACTCGTTGATTAACACATATTAATACTATCAATTTTCAAGTATCAGGGAAATCAAAACCAATTATATCACTGCGTAGAGCTCAATGAGTAGATGAACTTTCATACCCCCAGCAAAGGCAAAAAGCGATCCTATGTTAATTGAAAAACATGAAAAACAGTCCGAAAACTCAAAAATTCTCGGGCTAAAACTGAAAAACGAGTAACTATTTTATAAAACCTGAAACTATTGGATTGTTAGGTTCGTCGGGAAGAACACAAAGGTGCTAACCTTGTCGTCTGAGGAGGTCGTAAATGGCCGGAATCACCGGCGGAGGCACAAGGTTACTTTGCGGCAAGGGGGAAAGGGTCGGTCCGATATTTTTTGAAGTTTGGGTGGTGCTTACTGATATTAAAAAGTATGAAGGCTGATGTTGTTTTTTTTTTATCAAAGTGGATATTTCATTCATAAATCAATAATGATTACAATGAAACTTGGGGCTGCCTAAGTTAGCTGGGGTCTCGTTAAAATCTCACCATAAAACCCCGAAAGGGAAAAATTGGCGAGGAAAAGAGTACCCCACCCCATACAATATCATTAAACATTTCTGTCTTTCTCGATGACTTCAGAAAGCCATGGAGGAGCAGGAGGCAGCCAACGTTGCTGCAGTCCCATCTTGGCCAGTTCGTGCGCAACAACGTTACCCGACCTGGGCGTGAACGAGAGACGGTCAGCTGTGATCAGCAATGAGGACATCAGCTGCTGGACTTCGTATACCAGGTTCCCTACCAGACCTCAAGTACCCTCTGTGCCATTCAACCACGCCAGCACTTCTTGAGAATCGGTCTCCACTATGGCTGCATTAAAGCCCAGTGATTGTACTAGTAACAGACCATCCCTGATCGCCGTTAACTTCACCACTACTACGTCCATTCCTGGAGCACCCAGGCCAGAAAACCCTGCCAGGAATTCCCCATCTGAGTTCCGTATCACCCCTCCAACTCCTATGCTTATGTTGTGCGGATTTAGGGCTTCATCGCAGTTGAGCTTGACTACCTGCAGTGGTGGTTTCACCCACCTCATGTGCCTTTGAACTTTGGCAGTTTGTTCCTCCCATTGTGGCTTGCGAATTTAGTATGAGCCTCCATCGTTTTTTCCACCAGTTTTCTCATCTCCTCAATTGGTTTTTGATGTAACACAGCATTTCGAATATTCCAAGCCTGCCAACACATGTAAGATAAGCAATCCAAATTTATTGAGTTTAAAATTCCTACCGCTCGTTCAAAGAGTTCAGTAAAAGAGCTTGAGTTTTAGTAGCTTTCCAACGCAAACCCGGACTCCCTCCATAGCTTCTGGCTTTGTTTGCAGTTCCATATGGCGTGGAGGATGTCCTCCTCTCTTTTACCACATCTGAAATATAGTCCTGATGGCACCACTTTCTTCTTGACCAGATTAGAGCATGTCGGCAGGATACCGAAGCTTGCTTTCCATGCAAACAACTTCAATTTATTAGGGACTCTAAGTCCCCATACTTTCTTCCAATAGGCGGTAGTTCTTTCACCCTCAGAAACCCCTTGGTCATCCCCTACTTCCTCCTCAATTTGTGTCAGCGCCACGTGATATCCAGATTTCACAGAATAGTGGCCATTTTTGGTTTAAAACCAATACTTCCCATCAACTATCCTTACGGTTCCTCCCAGTGGTATACGGCAGATACGCATCACATCCTCCTCACAGAAACTTGCATTTAGGAGATGAATATCGTAGCAGCCATCAGGGGTGATTAGATCAAACACACGGACTTCAATTGGCAACCACATAATCAGTATAGGCCGAAAAGTTGAAGGTCTTGGTATCCATTTATCTGAGAACACCCTAACTGATTCACCTATTCCAATTCTCCATATTAACCCGGTTGGACGACTTCACGCCCCCACACAATAACCCTCCAAACCTGAGAGGGAGCACTACCAATCTCTGCATTCATAAAATCGCCACTAGAAAGTATATAGCCTTAAGCATTCGACTTACCAGCGATGTTGGGTGCTTCAGGATGCACCAAGCTTGCTTTGCCACCATAGCTTTATTAAAGGCCTCAAAGTTTCGGAACCCCAGCCCCCCTCCACTCATTAGCCTACAGAGCTTCTTCCAGCTCAACCAGTGAATACTTCGCTTTCCCGCCTTTCCCCACCAGAACCTAGCCACCGTAGATGAAAGTCCTCTGGGCAATTGGAAGACCGTCTTGACAAAAGCTGATGTTGTTTGAGTTTATATATATAAACACAAGTTTTGAGCCCTTAGATTTACTTTAGTATGGATGGCTGAGACGCAATAACCCAAATATATATTTTTATTTTCTTACCATTTTAATAATAAATCTGCAATATTTGGAATTAATGTTTCATTCGAATTCTCTCTCCTATCTCTTTAATTCACTTTAACTTCATTAACAAATGAAAATTTGTTTTTTTGCCCTCATAGCAACGCACCACCACTTTCAGGAGGTATATAGCTTATTTATTTTTGTTAGAATAGATGCTTTTTAATAAACATCTTACGATTGTACATGGATAGACACTAGATTCATCAAGTACCTAATCGTTAACGTTAGAGACAATAGTACGATCTGTAAAAGATCTGCAGTATGATTAGGTTCACGGGAAACTAATAAAATAAAATATATTTGTGCTCCACATATAATGTTTACAAAGAAATCATCAATATAGAATTCAGCAACATAATGGAACTTGTGAAATGCGCATAATGCTGTCTTGTTAAAAAACATTTCCTAGAAAAATCCAATGGGAAAAAACCAAAGTAAAGGAAAAAGAATGTAGCGTGCTTGCATAATATCAGGAGATTGAGCATCCTCAAAGGAGACCCAGCTCGAATGAGAGGAATCTTGATGACTTTCCTCCTCAATGTAAAATGACTACTCAGAGGAAAATATGGCATTCTGCATGAGTTGTAATTGAAGATGACCTATACTGCCACCGATGAATACAGTTCTAATATTTGTTGAAGTTGAAACTCCTTCAACCTAACTGCCAAAAATGCTGATGCCTTTTTTCACAACCGTGGAACCAACCCAAAGGGAAAAATATATATTGGTAAGAAGTAACGAAAAATTAAATTAAATTTTGAATAAATAGATAATTGTGAAAATAATAATAATAATAATAATAATAATAAGAAGATATATAATTCCCATAAAAATGCGTGTAAACACTTCCCTAGAAGAAAAGATAACTGGCACCATCACTGCCGGAAACTGTTCCCACCTTCCTCTAACCGCCAACACTGCCACAAAACCATCCCAACGGCCTCCAATCACACTCATTACAGCAACTGGTGTGGCCAACCATATTCTCCAAAGCATTGAGGAATAGGAAAGTACTGTGAATACTCTTATTCACTGTTGAATATAGAATATCCATGTAATGGAAGTAGAATTGTTCAAAAACTTCGATAGATAGATAAAAATCTATGAACTGTTCAAGTTAGTTTCAGTCCTATCAATCCAAGAACTGAAGGTCAATTGTTTTCTTTTCTTCAAAATAAGCATCAACAATTACAAAACCAAAACAAGTACCGATTTGAAAAACTATAGGCAATGTAAAATTGGGAAATTCCTGGCCAAAATCGCATAAAGGTTCTGTATGAAAACTGAAACGAGTAGCCTAGGTGACAACCAATAATTATTAAGATTTGATAGAAAATGAAAGTTCAGTCTGACAGCGCATGAGGATCATGATGAGGCATGCTCGAAGTTTACGTAATCAGGATTGGCGGTTGCAGTATCCTGAGGCTTGTGTTAGACATGGCAAGAGCTAAGTCTGATCATTGCCCTGCCCTTCTTGGGCTGAACCCCTCTATTCGGTGTGATCCTAGGCTCAAACCCTTCTGGTTTGAGGCTATGATGCTGAAGCATGCTGAGTTTAAAAAAAATTTGGGTCAGAAGTGGGCAACTATAAATGGGGGTTCGCAGGTGAAACAACACCGTCTTGAAGGGTGTTGCGTAAGTGAAATATGGAGGTCATCAGGCACCTTAGAACAAGGAAAAAGAAAGTGCTGGCCCGGTTGGGAGGCATTCAGAAGGCTCTTTGTTTGCACCCTGATAATGCTTTAGATAGGTTGGATAGGGAATTACAGCGGGAATATTCCCAAATTCTTGAGCAGGAAAAACTGCTATGGAAACAAAAATAAAGAATAAGTTGGATGCGGGATGGAGATACAAATATGAGATTCTTTCACATGTCCACAGTGGTCCGTAGGAGGAAAAATAAGCTTATTAGGCTTAAAGACGCGGCTGGGGTGTGGACTACAAGCAAAGTAGGTATGAAAAGTATTGTGGTTCAATATTTTAAAGATTTATTCTCGGTAGGGACTTATGGGGTGGGGGACATGTTGTTGTTGTGCTTGTTCCCTCCTATGCTGGATGAGATGACTGAATAACCATGTGAGTGAGGAGGAAATCAGAGCTGCGATGTTTTCTATAGGCCCTTACAAAGCACCAGGGCCAGATGGGTTCTCAGCTTGTTTTTATCAAAGTTGTTGGGATGTGTGTGGGGCTGATGTGTGCCAGTTTGTGAAGGAGATTTATTGGAGTGGCATGCCTTCAGAGCTTAATCGAACTATCATCACTTTAATTCCTAAAGTGTCTAGTCCTACAATGGTGATGCAAATGTGTCCTATCAGTATATGTAATACTTTGTATAATGTTGTTTCGAAGATTCTGGTGAGTAAACTTAGACCCGCCTTGCAACATCTTATTTCTCCAACCCAGGTGAGTTTTATTCCTGGCCGGCATATTACTGATAACATTATTATAGCCCAAGAGCTACTTCACAAGTTTGGGCATGCTAAGGGAAAGAAAGGCTTTATTGCATGGAAGATTGACCTGTCTAAGGCCTATGATCGTATTAGCTGGGACTTCCTACATAAGGTGCTTAGTGAGGCGGGGTTTCCTGCTACTCTATGTCGGCTGATTATGCAGTGTGTTTCGTCAGTCAATTCTCAAGTTTTGGTTAATGGTGAGCTCACTGATGCGTTTTACCCAGAGAAGGGGCTGTGGCAAGGGGACCCCTTATCTCCTTATTTGTTTGTTCTTTATCTCGCATATAATTACTACTGCAGTTACTGAAGTGAGATGGAAGCCGGTAAGTGTCTCTCGTAATGGCCTGAAAATTTCTCACCTTTGTTTTGCTGATGATTTGATTTTGTTTGCTGATGCTAGTAACCTGCAAGCTAAAATTATGAAACGTTGTTTGGAAGATTTTTGTGCAATCTCTGGGCAGGAGATTAGTTTTGAGAAGTCTCGAATCTTTTGTTCTCCTAATGTGCGGCGAAGGTTGGCGGGCTATATTAGCAGAATTTGTGGGTTTCCGTTAACTGGAGATCTTGGGAGAGACTTGGTTGTACCATTGATTCAAAAACGCATTACGCGAAGCACTTATTGGAATATTATTGAGAAAGTTCAGCAATGGTTGGCGGCTTGGAAGGGTAAGCAGCTGAATATCGCTGGTAGAGCCACTTTCATCCACTCGGTTAAAGTGCATTATACTATGCAAACAGTGAAGTTACCGGCTAGTGTGTGTGGGGAGTTGGATAGATTGAATCGAAATTTTCTGTGGGACAGTGTTGACGATGCCAGGAAGGTGCACCTTGTGGGCTGGGATACTGTGACGAAGCCTAAACGATTGGGTGGTCTTGGCATTAAAAAAGCTTCTCTGATGAACATGGCTCTCCTGGCTAAAGTTGGCTGGAAAATGATTCAACGGCCAAATGAGCTTTGGGTTAAAGTTATGACGACTCGATATCTGAATGGTAATGCCAATAATATTCTCTTGGAGGGATTGCCGCGAGTTTCCTTGCCGTCTTCCACCTAAAGGGCCATAAGTTATGGTGCATATCTCCTTCATAAGGGGTCCGTTGGCGTGTGGGGGATGGCAGCACTGTGGATTTTTAGCATGATTGTTGGTGTGATGGTGTCCCGTTGGCCGATCAAAGTGACGGGTTTATGGTCCCTGAAGATAGAGAAGTTGTGGGGGATTAGGACATCGAGAATGGGTGGAATATGATTAAACTAAATGCAAGGTTGCCAGAGAATTTGATTGACAAAATTATATCCAAGCCAGTGGGGCTAATGGGCTACGGAGAAGATAAGCCGTTTTCTCGATGAAGTCTGCGTATGGGTTGATCGTTGATGGTATTGGTGGGGGGGGGGGGGGGGGGGGGGGCGCGGAGGGTGGTGTGGTCTCAAGTGGATTGGCTCTATTTGAGTTACAATCTTCCCCCTTTAAGAAAATTTTGTCCTCTGAAATTTCGTACCTGTCAAGTGAAGAGGTATGGGTACTGATCTTGCACACAAGTGGCTTCTTCTACTGAATGATTCCTGTATGGGTTGATCGTTGATGGTATTGGTGGGGGGGGGGGGGGGGGGGGGGGGGGGGGGGGAGGTGGTGTGGTCTCAAGTGGATTGGGTCTATTTGAGTTACAATCTTCCCCCTTTAAGAAAATTTTGTCCTCTGAAATTTCGTACCTGTCAAGTGAAGAGGTATAGGTACTGATCTTGCACACAAGTGGCTTCTTCTACTAAATGATTCCTGCACAACACCTTTACCAATGGAATTATCTTGTTGCGCAAAGCCTACTCTTTGCAATCCAAGATCTTTACTGCATGCTCTTCGTAACTCAAATCATTCTTCAACTGAATTGGTTGAGATTCCAAAATATGGGAGGGATCTGGCATATAGTTACAGAGCATGGATACATGAAACACATCATAAATCCAAGAAAGTTCCATAGCTAAAGCTAATCAGTAAGCAGATTGACCAATTCTCTCTGTGATCTCATAAGGTCCAATATAACGAGGACCTAGCTTCACACACTTACCGAAATGAACAATACCTTTCCAAGGAGACAACTTTAGAAACACATGATCACCGACCTCAAACTGTAAGTCCTTGGAGCGCTTATCTACGTAACTTTTCTATCTATCGTGTCCTGCCTTAAGCTCTTGATCGCCTGAACCTTATCAATAGTTATCTGAATTAATTTCGGCCTAACAAGTTTCCTCTCTCCAACCTCATCCCAAAAAATGGGAATTCGACACTGTCTCCCATCACTACAAAAAAAACAACGTTGCCCGGCGAAATGATGTCGCCGAGCAACAAAACACCTCCGTCGAGTAACACTAACAACGGTGATTCCCCGTCAGGTAACAGGCGTCGGTCTATCGCAGTCGGGCTTTGTTTTTACTCGACGAGGACAATGTACTCGTCGAGCAATTTCATTATGCCCAGCGGTAGTGTTCATCATTGATACCGTCATCGAGCAACATAAAGTCAACATCTTATTACCGTCGGGTAAGGTTAATACAATCTGTCGGGTAACGTCACATAGACCCGTCGGGTAACGTTATATACACCCGTCGAGTAACGTTATATACATCTGTCGGGTAACGTTATATACACTCGTCGGGTAACGTTATATACACCTGTCGGGTAACGTTATATATGTCCGTCGGGTAAAGTGTTACAAAACCCGTAGGGTAACATTATATATGTCCGTCGGGTAACGTGTTACAAAACCCGTCGGGTAACGTTATATATGTTCGTCGGGTAACGTGTTACACACCCGTCGGGTAACATTTCCCCCTTTCGTCGGGTACAGTTTTAAAAAAATCCTGTTTTTATGCCCGATGGAATGACTGTGCGTTGGGCAAGCGTTCCATATTTAATATATTTTTTAATAAAATATTTAATTAAATAATTAAAAATTAAAAATTTAATTAAAAATTTTAATAAAAAGAATCAAAATTAAATTAATATTAAAAAAAATGAATGTAATATTTTGACATCATTAAAACTATAAAAATATTGTATATATAGTACACTCTAACAATTAGTCAAGGGGTCAAAGTAGCCGGGATCCTGAGGGGGCTGTTGGGTGGGCGGTGAGAAAATGGCATCCAATCCACGGTCACCCAAACATTGAAAGATGCTATCAATGGCGCTCTTGATTTGTTGGTTTTGGACTTGCATCTCCGCGAATTGGGTTTTGAGCTGAGCATTTTCGGCCTGTAGGATATCGAAGTTTCTCCTTAGGTCCGACGTCTCCTGGGTATTGCCTATCCGAGATGAAGAGGACGACTGAGAGACAGCCCGCACAATCCCGTCGCCCGCCCCCCGAAACGACCCTCCCTGGGCGCCTCCCAAGTTGTCGCTCCAGAATAGCGATCGACATATCGACATTAGGGAGCTGCTGCTCCAACGGCACATCCGGATGTTGTTGGGTGAGCTCAGCTTGTGTCTGCTGGACGTCTTTCTGCATCGCATCCTACAAATTCGAATAAATATTAATTAGAAATATAATTATCAAATTCAGGAAAAATGTTTAATCTTCAAAAAATATACTTATGTCAATTCGATCAGCCTCTTGATCCCCCCATCCAGTGTACACCTGCCCCCAGGCATCCACCTCTGGGACATCGACCCGGCGATGCGCCTATCCTCCTACCGGGCCGATAAGGATCACGACCCCCCGTGGTGGTTGAATTTTTTTGCTCCCCGGTTCGATTTGTTGGCAATCGATTTCCGCTATTCATTCGTAAAACCAAAAATTAGATTTTAAAATGGAAAATAACATAAAAATTAAATAATTTAATTAATTAAATAGATAATACATACCAAATAGGTGGGGGACACGAAATGGTCGCACAACCACAACCACCCTGGCAGTTTCGCCCCATCCAACTCCTCCGGAGGATTTGCCCGAGCTTTTTCCGGAGAAGGCCAAGTCAAGAAGTACTTGTGGAGCTCGTACTTCCAGTCGGTGTACCGTAACTGCCAGTGGTGGCATAGGTATGTATTGAGCTCGACGTTCTCCAAGTCGAACTCAAAATTAATCTGCAATCAATTATTAAAGTTAGTAAAATAATTAAAAAATATGAAATTAATGTTAAAAATGGGAAAAAAATATATTGATAACTCGCCCCAACAACGCGTGATCTCCTCTGGGTTTGGGTTCGAAAAGTCTCCCTCATCATCAGTGACTTGGTGCGAAGTATCGCACAAATGTCATGAACCAGGAGGCAGTGAATTTTTACCGACGTGGACCGGAGGCGCGACACGTATACCACAAGTATCTTTGCATTTGTTGTCCTGCAAATCCGTTGGGATGTCAAACCTCGGTTTACCCCGCGCACGTTCATCGACCTACCTGCAAATTCGATGAACATTAGTAAATAAAATGAGTAGCAAATAAAAATGGTTGGTTAAATAAACAAAATAATGAGCTTACGCTTAGGGAGTGATCCGACATTAGAGCCTGTTTCGTCGGCTCCGACGTCATCCTGTGAGGGTTGGGGGTTAGTACGGGGTTCCCCACGTTTCTTACTATGTTGTCGACAAGCCGATCGGGCACCGGGTCGCATATAGATCGACAGCGGTGCCTAAACGGACGCCGCTGTTGAGGTAACCGAGTCCGGGGCTGCCTCCTCCAGCTCATGAACATCAACGAGATCAGGGCAAGGGCAAGACCTAGACGTGATTAAGGTGCGATGCGACATCTACAATAACAAATATAAATTAATTAATATAAAATTAACCATCACATTTTTAATTAAATAAAAAAACCAAACATTTTTAATATTAAATATTAAATTCAAAAAATAAAAACAAAATCACATTTTAAATTAACCAACATTTTATAATTCCAATAAACTTAAAAAAATAAAGCAATAATTGTTTTTAGTAATAATTAGTAAATTGGTATCTAAAAACTAAAACCACCAAATTCTAATTTTTTTAAATAAATCCAACACAAACGAAAAATTAACTTAAAAAACTAATTAATCCAAACGTACTAAACTCAAAATTCACAACATTATACCTAAATTTCTAAATCCAAATTTCGGGACCAAAATCTAACTTACATATTAATCCAAACATATAATATCCAAATCCTAAAATTCACAAATTAAAAATTTATAAAACTCACATTTCCAAAATTCACTTATACTACACCATATAAAAATTTCCCAAAATTGTTTTTAAAATTCAATTACCCAAAATTCATAAATTTCACATATCCAAAATTCACATAAATTTCATATCCAAAAGCATAACAAAAAACTTAACATTATATCAATTCCAACATTATACCAAACATCAAATTTTCAACAAATCTTCAACTATTATATATACATTAAAAATAACAATAAACCAATAACAAATATATATCCAAATATATACATAAACATTAACAAAAACAATATCCAATTTCATAAATTCTTTTTCCAAATAAAAATTAACACTAAATCAATAAATCCACTATCAACCAATATAAACCAATAAACCAATATATCCAATATCAACCAATATAAACCAATATCAACAAATATATCCAAATTAACAATAAAAAATATATTGAAATTAACATTAACATTAACATTAACATTAAGATTAACATTAACATTAACATTAACATTAACATTAACATTAACATTAACAAGGGAAGCGGCGGCGATAGCATACCTCGGTGAGGGGAGACTGTAAGGACCCTTCCCGAATTTTCCCTCGAAACCCGGAAAGAACCCTTATCCCATCTGACAGCTCTTTACTTCAAAATTTAAACACCAGAAATACCCTTTGTTCTGGAATAATTTTTATTAAACCTTACAGGGTTCCCGACAGAACCTCTGTACTTACTGACCACTCATACCTGTCAGACGCAGGATAGTATACTGGTCAAAACCAAAACCTCGGAATAGTGGTGGTCCAAATAGGAATACCCTATGTCACCAAACGTCAGTAGGTCAGACACTGCTGACATCTCTACTGGAATACCACAAGACAACAGACTAGTCAAATACTTGTGAACCAACCATAATTCGTCCCTCTGGGTCACCGCCCACACCTACCCACTGACCCGGCTGACGAAGTATTTTCATAGGTTGATTAAGCCCATGACCATTGTCGTCTGTTTCATATTAGAGCCGGATATATCCTCGGCTATCCTATTGTATCATCAGCCGGTATAACCTTCGGCTATCATAACATATCAGTCGGCATATCTCTCGACTATCCTGTCCCTAGCCACCAGGGTATCCCTTGGGGTGTGCTAGTCATGTATTATATCATATCAGTCGGCATATCTCTCGACTATCATAACATATCAGTCGGCATCTCTCGACTATCATATCATATCAGTCGGCATCTCTCGACTATCATATCCCTAGCCACCAGGGTATCCCTTGGGGTGTGCTAGTTATGTATCATATCATATCAGTCGGCATATATCTCGACTATCATATCATATCAGTCGGCATCTCTCGACTATCATAACTTATCAGTCGGCATAGTCGGCATCTCTCGACTATCATAACATATCAGTCGGCATCTCTCGACTATCATAACATATCAATCGGCATAGTCGGCATCTCTCGACTATCATATCATATCAGTCGGCATAGTCGGCATCTCTCGACTATCATAACATATCAGTCGGCATCTCTCGACTATCATATCATATCAGTCGGCATCTCTCGACTATGATAACATATCAATCGGCATAGTCGGCATCTCTCGACTATCATATCATATCAGTCGGCATCTCTCGACTATCATAACATATCAGTCGGCATCTCTCGACTATCATATCATATCAGTCGGCATCTCTCGACTATTATAACATATCAATCGGCATAGTCGGCATCTCTCGACTATCATATCATATCAGTCGGCATCTCTCGACTATCATAACATATCAGTCGGCATCTCTCGACTATCATATCATATCAGTCGGCATCTCTCGACTATTATAACATATCAATCGGCATAGTCGGCATCTCTCGACTATCATATCATATCAGTCGGCATAGTCGGCATCTCTCGACTATCATAACATATCAGTCGGCATCTCTCGACTATCATATCATATCAGTCGGCATCTCTCGACTATTATAACATATCAATCGGCATAGTCGGCATCTCACGACTATCATATCATATCAGTCGGCATCTCTTGACTATCATAACATATCAGTCGGCATAGTCGGCATCTCTGGACTATCATAACATATCAGTCGGCATAGTCGGCATCTCTTGACTATCATAACATATCAGTCGGCATCTCTCGACTATCATAACATATTAGTCGGAATAGTCGGCATCTCTCGACTATCATAACATATCAGTCGGCATAGTCGGCATCTCTCGACTATCATATCATATCAGTCGGCATAGTCGGCATCTCTCGACTATCATAACATATCAGTCGGCATCTCTCGACTATCATATCATATCAGTCGGCATCTCTCGACTATTATAACATATCAATCGGCATAGTCGACATCTCTCGACTATCATATCATATCAGTCGGCATCTCTCGACTATCATAACATGTCAGTCGGCATAGTCGGCATCTCTCGACTATCATAACATATCAGTCGGCATCTCTCGAGTATCATATCATATCAGTCGGCATCTCTCGACTATTATAACATATCAATCGGCATAGTCGGCATCTCTCGACTATCATATCATATCAGTCGGCATCTCTCGACTATCATAACATATCAGTCGGCATAGTCGGCATCTCTCGACTATCATAACATATCAGTCGGTATAGTCGGCATCTCTCGACTATCATAACATATCAGTCGGCATCTCTCGACTATCATATCATATCAGTCGGCATCTCTCGACTATTATAACATATCAATCGGCATAGTCGGCATCTCTCGACTATCATATCATATCAGTCGGCATCTCTCGACTATCATAACATATCAGTCGGCATAGTCGGCATCTCTCGACTATCATAACATATCAGTCGGCATAGTCGGCATCTCTCGACTATCATAACATATCAGTCGGCATCTCTCGAATATCATAACATATCAGTCGGCATAGTCGGCATCTCTCGACTATCATATCTCTAGCCACCAGGGTATCCCTTGGGGTGTGCTAGTCATGTATCATATCATATCATATCATATCAGTATCATATCGGTCGGTAAGTATCCTCGACCATCATATCATATCATATTAGTCGGTAATTATCCTCGACCATCATATCATATCATATCAGTATCATATCAGTCGGTAAGTATCCTCGACCATCATATCATATCATATTAGTCGGTAAGTATCCTCGACCATCATATCATATTAGTCGGTAAGTATCCTCGACCATCATATCATATCATATTAGTATCATATCAGTATCATATCAGTATCATATCAGTCGGTAAGTATCCTCGACCATCATATCATATCATATTAGTCGGTAAGTATCCTCGACCATCATATCATATCATATTATTATATTGGAGGTTCACCGGGTTCACCGTTAATAACGGATCCTCGTCCCGAGTCCTAGCCTCCCTCAATTTGACCAAATCCGATAAACTCATGTAACAGGGTCAAAACCCAAATCATTGACTCTATAATCTCCTCGTCAAAACGATATCAAAATCGAGTCTAAAACCATGATGTTTCTCAAATCACACTTTCACAGTAATAGTGGAAAACATGTATACAATAATCATTTCTTAAAATACAGAAATGCAATGCCACAATACATAACAGTATTTAAACACGGATATTTGAATGCATGTATTTCAGTTTATAAAACAAAGTCCACTCACAAACATCAACCGACCCTTAATTCAAGGACGCTCTAGCCCAAGCAACACATGCACAATAATGTCCCAACTACCTTGACTTCCCGAGCTCAAAACCCGCTAATACGGTCAACTATTACCGCTGGGATTGCCCAAAACCACCTCTAAACGACGTCTGATCAACCTCAAACCTGTACCAACAGACTCGGAACGTCGAAAACTACTTACCACGCGCCGCCGTGACCTCAGTCTCTGCCCCACGCGCCGCCGGAAGGTCGGCACACGCGTCCACGCGCCGGTCACGCGCTGCTACAGTGTTCATGCGCCTGAACCGGTCCAACCCGGTTCGGCTCAACCTGACCCGGTCCAACTCGACCCGATCGGTTCACTCAACCCGACCAGTTCAACTCGACCCGACCGGTCACCGGTGACTCGCCGGAGAAGACGACCGGACTGCCGTCACCGTCGCCGGAGGCTGGCCGGAGAAGATGACCGGACCGCCACCTCCGCCGCCGTCTGGTTCGCCGGAATCCCCCATTTCCGGCCGAAACTACCAGTTTTCTAACTTCTTCATTTCTTAACCGTTTTTCACGATCTATACATGGAAATTTATCTACTTTTCACCAGGAATCCAAATATGAGGTCAAAGTTCCGAGATCGTACCTAGTTTGGCCGGAAAACGGCCGAGAAGTTTCGGTTCACCTCCCTCCTCCGTCCGTCGCATACGGCGGTGCTCCCGCTCCAATATCTACCCCAAAATGCTCGTGGGGTCCCGGGGATGATCCTCCCGACTTTGGTTTCACTCAACTCGGATCGAAATCCGTCCGATGAAAATCAAGCTTTGTGTTCACACGGGGGGTTTTCGGGTAGGAGAGAGAGAGACCATCTTGACCAATCTACCGAGGAGAGAGAAAATATCTACTATATAGTTCCAACTTCTCCAAAATTACCAAACTGCCCCTGAAGCTTCTAGACCCGTAACGAACTCATCGGGTCTCCGTTTTCCGCGTGCCGCCTGTCTACGAACTCGTGAGTTCGAGACCTACGCAACGACCTTAGAAAAATTCCCAAAAGTCTTGCCAGTCAAAAAGTGACTCCCGAACCCGTCCAAAACTGAGGGTAAAATTGTCCAATCCTCAAAATAGTTTAATTTCTGGTCCGGGTCATTACAGAGACGGTGTCCTTGACTGCTTGGCCGGCGGCTTGAGGGATAGCAAGACAAGTTGGTAGCTTGGAAAGGTTGAAAATGACGAAGTTTTCGGGTCGGAAAGCAAGAGGAAGAATGGGTCGGCAGTTTTCGGCTAGGAGGAAATTTCAGAAAATGAAGAAGAAGGAAGAAGAAGAAGAGTCGGTCTGATTTAAGTATCAGATTGTCTGTTGCCCGACGAATGCGTCCGTCGGTTACCACTTTAATGACCCGTCGGGTATTAAAAACCAGTGCTTATTCGTCGGGTATTTGTGTCCTATATCCATCGGGTAACTATTAAATAATATCGTCGGGTAACTTTTTAGTTACCATCGGGTAAAATCTTTGACATTCGTCAAGTTATTTTACAGTATCTGTCGGGCCATATTCGGCGGTAAATTTCAGAATATGCGAATATTTAGGTAAGAAGCCCGTCGGGTAACAGCCAAAACACCCGTCGGGTAACGATAATGGTCGGATATCCGTTGGGTAACACCTTTACTATCCGTCGGGCAACAAAACACTGGACTTTTGAGAATCCGCGAAACTTTAGGCGCAGGGTCCGTTGGGAAACATTTAGAATATCCGCCGGGTAATATACCCGGTCGGTAGTCCGTCGGGTAAGAGTTAAATTGTCCGTCGGGTAACACCAAGCGGGAAATTTGAGATTTCGCAAAAAATTAGGTGGAAATTTCGAATTTTTGAAAACTGGCCATTTGATTATAGTTACCCGACGGAGGTTTTCAAATATCCGTCGGGCATGACCTTTCTGTTGCCGTTTTTGGCCTTAATCTGAAAACCAAGTCCGGCGAAAGTATAAGCAACTTCGGGACCGTTCAAATTTTGGTTTTTACATGCCTAAAGCCCCATTTATCGTTATCGTGTTGTTTTGAGGATTTCAAGCCGTCTGATCGTGAAAAAACGTTGTGTAACCGTTGAATCGTCGCGCACCGTTACCGCATCCCGGGGTACCTACCATAAATGTGGACGGTTAGATCGGTAATTTTCAATTTTTTAGTTTTTGAAAATCAGAAAACAACCATATTGCCCAATGAGTTTAAACTCTTCATGGAAAATTCAATACATTTTTCGAATTTTGGATCCTATTGATATTCAAACAATTGAATTTGAGCGATCTAACCGTTCACTTTGTGGTTTTACATGCCTAGATCTCGCCCGTCGAAAATCTTGATGTTTTGAGGATTTCAAGTCGTCCGATCGTGAAGAAACGTTGTGTAATCGTTGAATCGTCGTGCACCGTTACCTAATCCTGGGATTTCCAATTTGGCAAATTTTTTGCTTAGGAGATCTATGGGTACCTACCATAAATGTGGACGGTTAGATCGGTCATTTTCAATTTTTAAGTTTTTGAAAATCAAAAAACAACCATATTTCCCAAGGAGTTTAAACTCTTCAAGAAAACTTCAATACATTTTTCAAATTTTGGATCCTATTGATATTCAAACGATTGAATTTGAGCGATCTAACCGTTCACTTTCTGGTTTTACGTGCCTAGATCTCGCCCGTCGAAAATCTTGATGTTTTGAGGATTTCAAACCGTCTGATCATGAAGAAACGTTGTGTAACCGTTGAATCATCGCGCACCGTTACCTAATCCTGGGATTTCCAATTTGGCAAATTTTTCGCGTAGGCTATCTATGGGTACCTACCATAAATTTGGATGGTAAGCTCAGTAATTTTCAATTTTTAAGTTTTTGAAAATCAGAAATCAACCGTATTGCTCAAGGAGTTTAAACTCTTTAAGGAAACTTCAATACATTTTTCAAATTTTGGATCCTATTGATATTCAAACGATTGAATTTGAGCGATCTAACCGTTCACTTTGTGGTTTTACGTGCCCAGATCTCTTCCGTCGAAAATCTTGATTTTTTGAGGATTTCAAGCCGTCTGATCGTGAAGAAACGTTGTGTAACCGTTGAATCGTTGCGCACCGTTACCTAATCATGGGATTTCCAAATTGGGAAATTTTTTGTGGTGGCGATCTATGGGTACCTACCATAAATGTGGACGGTTAGATCGGTCATTTTCAATTTTTAAGTTTTTGAAAATCAGAAATCAACTATATTGCCCAAGGAGTTTAAACTCTTCAAGGAAATTTCAATACATTTTTCGAATTTTGGATCCTATTGATATTCAAACGATTGAATTTGAGCGATCTAACCGTTCACTTTGTGGTTTTACGTGCCTAGATCTCGCCCATCAAAAAATCTTGATGTTTTGAGTATTTCAAGCTGTCCGATCGTGAATAAACGTTGTGTAACCGTTGAATCGTCGTGCACCGTTACCTAATCTTGGGATTTCCAATTTGGGAAATTTTTTGCATAGGCGATCTATGGGTACCTACCATAAATTTGGACGGTTAGATCGGTCATTTTTAATTTTTAAAATACATCATACCCGATGGATTTTCAAATATATACCCGTTAGGTAACATGTGTAATAAAAAAATTGTAAATATAATCTGCTAAATCATACCCGACGGATATTCATTTATACTCGTCGGGTAATTATAAGAGGAGGTAGACGTCGGGTAACGCGTACCTTATCCGTCGGGTAACATGTGTAATAAAAAATTGTAAATATAATCTGCTAAATCATACCCGACGGATATTCATATATCTATACGTCGGGTAATTATATGCGAAGGATTTCGTCGGGTAATCCGTACCTTATCCGTCGGGTAACATGTGTAATAAAAAATTGTAAATATAATCTGTTAAATCATACCCGACGGATATTCATATATCTATACGTCGGGTAATTATATGCGGAGGCTTTTGTCGGGTAACCCGTACCTTATCCGTCGGGTAACATGTGTAATAAAAAAATTGTAAATATAATCTGCTAAATCATACCCAACGGATATTCATATATATACATGTCGGGTAATTATAAGAGGAGGCGGTCGTCGGGTCACCCGTACCATATCCATCGGGTAAATAATTGTTTATAAAAAAAATTATCAAAGGACATTTTATAGACAATATTTTTGGAAAAAAATTGTTGTATCTTATTTGGTTTAATAGGAATATATATTGGGTTCTATTTTTTTCATATTGCACTAAAGAGTAAAAAGTGACCCTCATGATTTATCACTTTGACCTTCATGACTTATCATCAAAATATTTGAAACAATCTTTTACCTTCATTTATTTTGAAGTTGCGTATTTTGTGGAGTGCATGTATGGTCTCCTCACATTAAGAAAGCAAAAAAACTATTTTTGTGAATGAAATCATACAACATACATATAAATCAAATATATTGATTTGAAGATGGATATTACATATATGAATGAAATTTCGAATTTACAACGTTCATTCGGAATCGCTTTCCCCCTCCCAATCATGCTCGTCATCCGACATGTGTACAATACTTGATTCCTCCGAATCACTTTCAATTTGTTCTAATTCCCCCAGATCAATAAAAATGTCATCAGTTGCAATTGGTGGGATGATGTCATTGGTCCGAACTCCATCCACGTTATGGGTGCATGCCGATGAATCCACCTGGTAAATGATTTGGTCATCGTTTATTTCCCCATCTTCTTCATGGTATCGGTCATCCAAGTCCCAAATATATCTATGATTCACCATCTCAGCTACTCTCCATCCACCACCAGCTTTTGGATCATCCAAATAGAATACTTGTTTCACCGTACTAGCGAGGATGTAGGGATCACTCTCAAACCACCGAGTGTTTGTGTTTATAGAAGTATATAACTGATCTTTGATGACACTGTTTGGGATACTTGGGTTCGTATCAAACCAATGACACTTGAACAAGACGACTTCCTTGCGATCAGCGTATAACACCTTAACCACAGTTAACAATTTGCCGTAGAAACCTGTCTCAGCATTTTCCCCATCCCCCAGTACGAAGACCCCGCTGTTTTGCGTAGACAACTTGTCGTCTCGTTCTGTGCACACGAACTTAACTCCGTTAACATGACAACCAGCGTACGTTTCTCCTCGGAATGGGCCAATGGCCAGCTGCATTAATTATTTATTGAATTTTGGCGAGTTGACATCTTTCAGCTATGCCATCTGGTAAGATACACACAAGAAACGAAATAGGTAAGCTTAAAACCAATTTAAGAAATTTGGAAATAAAATATTTGACTTACATGCTGGGAAAACTAACGTGGAAACAGTTGTTTGTCCATTTCTTCCCAATTAGAAGGAAATGGGCCTTCATCAACGCCTCGTGATGCTCGTAGAAGGGCCAGACTTCATCACAGTTGTTGAGAATGAACCAATGAGCCACCTCCATGTAGCTATTGATGAACGACTCTGAGATTGGACCAGTGCCGAATGGTCGTCCGGGTTGGGCAAATACAGATAGGGTCTCGGGACGTTGACCACCATCGTCGTTGCGAGATGCCCTATTGAAGGCAGTTTCAACATTTCGAATGTACATTGCACAAAATGTGAGTGCCTCCTTTGCAATGTATGCCTCGGCTATAGAGCCTTCGGGACGTGTCTTGTTCCGAACGTACCGCTTATACGTACCAAACATTCTGCACGGAAAGTTACATTAAGATTCACATATATACATGATAGTAAGGAAATATTATCAAATAGCAGGGATAAGTTATACCTCTCGATTGGGTACATCCAACAATAATGCACCGGGCCAACTAGCTTTGCCTCATCCGGCAGACGTATTAGTAGGTGCACCATTATATCAAAGAATGTAGGTGGATATATTTGCTCAAGCCGGCACATGATGTACACAATATCCTCATTAATTGCTTGAAGGTCCGCCTTAACCAATGACCTGGCACATAGTATCTCGAAGAATCAATACAAATAAACTATTGTCTCAACAACACCAGCCTCCAAGAAGGGTCGAATACCAATCGGAATAAGTCATTGTAGCAAAACATGATAGTCATGGCTCTTCATACCAGAAATGGTCCCACCGTCCGTGCTAACACTCCGGGATATGTTGCCGGCGTATCCGTCGGGAAATTTCACACCCTGCAACCACTTCAGGAATTTTTTGTGTCCTTTGACTTGCCATGGACGACTTTTGGCCACAAATTAGGCCGAATCCCCATTTCTTTCATGCCCAGACGAGTCTTTTTTGTGTCCTTTGACTTGCCTTCAATGGGTAAAGTCGTTCCCACAACACTCTCAGCAACATTCTTCTCGATGTGCATAGGATCAGCGATGTGTCTGATTTTCAATTTCGACCAATATGGCAACCGGAAGAATATGCTTTTTTTTTGTCCAATTTTCCTGTTCGACTGGTTTCGATCCTCTTGTCACGAACTCATGTATTATATCATCACCGTACCTCTCCCTTGGTCGACCTCTTAACTCTGATTTACCATCAAATGAGTCAGACTGCATTCGCCATCGGTGATCCCAGGGCAGAAACCTTCTCGCACCCAAGTAGCATACCTTAGATGCGTGCCAAAAAGATGTTGTGTATGGTCCACATGTCGGGCAAGCAAGATAGCCCTTAGTGTTCCATCCCGATAACATACCATAAGCAGGAAAATCATTAATTGTCCACATTACGGCCGCTCGTAGGGTGAACATTTCTCCACTACACTTGTCGTATGTTCGGACACCATTTCCCATAAATCCACGAGCTCGTCAATCAACGACCGTAAATACACATCGATGGAATTACTCGGCGATTTGGGCCCTGGTATCAAAGTACTGAGGATTGTGAATTCTTTCTTCATGCATCTCCAAGGAGGCAAGTTATACGGAACCATAACAACCGGTCAAGTGCTATAGGGCTTTGCAAAACTCCCAAACGGATTAAACCCGTCAGTAGCGAGCCCTAATATGATATTTCTTGGCTCCGCAGCAAACTCGGGATACATTTTATCAAATTCCTTCCGAGCCTCTCAATCCGCCGGATGCCGCAGTACATCATCATCAATGCGTTCATCCTTATCCCACCTCATATCACGGGCTCTGTGGGACGACATGTAAAATCTTTGTAACCTTGGCTTCTGTGGAAAATAACGCAACACCTTGTTAGGAATCTTGTTCTTTTGAAACCTAGGCTCATTGCACATGGGACATTTGTCAAGCTTCTCAAATTCACCGTAAAACAAAGCACAGTTGTTCTTGCATGCATGGATCTTGATATACCCTAAACCAAGCCCCTTCGACAACTTCTTCGAGGTATAATGATCTTTTGGCAGACAGTTGTCTTCAGGGAGCATTCGGATGATAATGTCCAACGTGTGATCAAAATGATTGTTCGTTTGATTATACTAAACTTTCATGTGCATCAACTCCACAACTGCCCCTAGAACCGAAAATGATTTACAACCGGGGTATAATTCGCACTGAGCTTCTTTCAACAATCTCTCATAATGGAGGTCAGAGTCTTCGGGTTGCAACCTTGGCGCATCATCTTCCATATCATCTGATGCCGGAGGAAAAATATCGGTTAATAACTCAACGACTTGATCATTATCACATCGCCCATCCAAACCACTTTCGTCCCGACGGGTCCTGGGAACCGAAGATGTCGATGCGGAAAATATTTCTTCACCGTGATAGATCCAATTAGTGTAGTTGTGTACGATCCCATTCCATTCCAGATGAGTTTGGACCTCATTCAATGACATCCAAATGCTATTATTACATTTACGGCACGAACACCTTATACGTCTTGTATCACTGCAATGACTATGTGCAAAGGCAATTAAGTTGTCGATCCCATCCAAATACTGATAAAAAGATCTATCAAACATTTGCATCCACCCTCTGTCCATTGTGTTTGCTTTCACAACATAGAGTCAACGTAAGTAATTGAGTTAACATTGTCCCGTAAATAGAACAAGTTAAAATCAAAAGCAACCCTTCTCCTTATGCCTCCGGTGATTTGGCCCTATCCCATTCTAGAGTGCACGTTCTGTGCTGTGTAGTTTGCGACCTACGAGGCTAAGTTCCGATCGAGGGAAATTTCGGCAGCATCTCCCTACAGTTCCCCAAATGCACGACGTAGATATTATAAACAAATATCTAGTATGTATTCGGAGAACGTGCAGGGGATACAAACCGAATTTCCCACAATCGAAACCTAACATCGTAGACCGCCAACTACACAACACATAGTTGCGCACCCCCAAACTGTCCGAATAAATGGACAATTCAAGAGTCAGTCAATCAATCCGATTCACTGACTCTCAAACGGGTCTAAGGTTTTTCATTGAATTTCATTAAACGAAGTTAATGACATAAACGGTTATGAAATATGAACGTATTTCACTCCGTCGCAACTAAATAAAGCATTTTAATAAAAATATCACAACAAATTAACAAATACGAACATATATAAATTATGCATAAAACAAAGTTTTAAATTTTATAATTTCTGTATATATTTTCTATTTCCCTATTTTCCTAACATATTTTCTAATTCCCAAACTTAATTTCGAATTTTAATAATTTCATTACATATTTTTTATTTTCCTAAAATGTTTTTTAATTTCCTAATTTCCTAAAATATTTTCTATTTCCTTATTTTCCTAATTTATTTTCTAATTTCAATAATTTCCTTACATATTTTTATATTTTCCTATTTTCTAACAAAATTTTTTAATTTCCTATCATATTTTATATTTCCCTAATTTCCTAACATTTTTCTTAATTTCCAAACATATTTTCTAATTTCAATCATTTCATTACATATTTTTTATTTTCCTATTTTACAACAAAATTTCCTAATTTCCTAACATATTTTCTATTTTCCTAATTTCATAACATATTTTCTATTTTCATATTTTACTAATTTCATAACATTTTTTCTATTTTCATATTTTCCTAACAAACTTTCTAATTTCTAATTTCCACAAATTCTAAACAATTTCTACACATTTTCCACAATAAATACAAAAATTCCTAACATAATTATATCCAACATTCTTAACAAAATTAAATAGAGAGGTAAACACACATACCTTTTTATAAGTATTCCTTCAAATCAACTACAAAATTTCTACAACACAAAACATAATTAATTCCTAATCAAAAATCAAAATTTCAAAATAAAAAAAAAAAAAATTCATACCTTAATATTTGATCTTTTATGATTGATAGAGAAAAAGGATTTGATTAGTAGTAAAATTGGTGATGAGATGATAACAATAGGTAGAGAAATAGAGTGAGTGAGTGAGAGGGAGAGAGAGACAGAGAGAAACCGATGAGAAGTAGAGAGGAGGAAGAAGAAGAAGAAGAAAAGAGAGTCTCGGGTATTTAGTCTGTTTAGACTTTTGCGCAACAGAATCCACTCGCAGGGCAAGCTTTAATGATTAGTCGGGCAACATAGAGTCAACGCCTAGTGTTATCCGACGGCGATTGGTCGTCGTTGTTGATGATGTTACCAGACGGGGTATATAAACTGTCGGGTAACAACCACCAACTTTGCGCGCCAAAGGCTTTTTCTTCCCGCCAAAAGGTTACCCGGCGAGTATGTATATCCGTCGGGCAACATTGTATTACCCCGCAAGATTGTATTCGTCGGGCAAACACTAGTCGGGCAACCACGATTTTCTTGTACTGCATACAACGCCTCATAAGGGGTCATGCCGATGCTAGAATGATAACTATTATTGTAAGAAAACTCCATAAAGGGAAAATAAGTATCCCAATTCCCCTTGAAGTGTAACACAAAAGCCCTCAACATATCTTCTGGGGTCTAAATAGTCCTCTTAGATTGTCCATCCGTTTGAGGATGAAAGGAGGTACTAAAATGTAACTTGGTTCCCAAAGCACTCTGTAAACTATATCAATAACGAGAAGTAAAACGGGCATCTCTATTGGAAAAAATCGACATTAGAGCTCCATGAAACTCACAATCTTATCTACAAACAACTTTGCTAACTTTTCTAATGAATAATTCTCCCTGATGGGTAAGAAGTGTGCAGACTTAGTGAGTTGATCCACGATCACCCAAATACTATCATGGCCTCCTTGAGTCTTAGGGAGTTTAAATAGAATGTCCATAGTAATGTACTCTCACTTCCATTCAGGAATAGAAAGTGGTTGCAAGAGTCCTGAAGGTTTTTATCTCTTACTGACAAACCAAACATCTACTCACAAACTTTGCTATCTCTCCCTTCATACCTAGCCACCAATAATGCTCCGTAAGAGTAAGATACATCTTGGTTCTACCAGGATGCATGACATAAGCTAGATTGTATACTTCTTCTAGAATTTCCTTCTTTAACACTTTATCACTAAGAAAACAAAGTCTAGCTCCCATAACTAGAGCTCCATCACTCATGATTTTTTAATCTACCCTTTCTCCTTGCTTAATTTCTTCCCTCAACTTAATCATCACATGATCTCAAATTTGTGCCTCACGCACCTGATTAGCTAAAAATTAAAATAGGTCTTACTCAAAATGTAGCTAACAAGGCACCCCAAAAAATTCGTTGCAAGGCTTACTCCAAGGGTCCGCAACGTATATAGTAATGGAAGGTGCACTATCTTCAGATAAGCCACAGAACCAGAAATTTTCCTTCTAAGAGAATCAGTTACAACGTTATCCTTCTGTTCAGTCATTATTTCATACATCTTTTAGATGTCATTTAGTGCGCTTTTACTTGTCTTTTGAGTGATTTCATGTCATCCATAGGTGAAAATGATCAATCTTGTGAGGCATGTGCATATTTGAAAAGACAGGTCAATTATGAGAATACCAAAAAAAAAGGACTCAATTTGGAGTTGAAATGAAGGAGAGGCCTAAAAATCAATTTCAGGTCCTAGATGTCCAAACTGTGTCCCAGACATGTCTTGGTGCCCCGCTGAGAGCCGTGTCCAAGAACTGCAAAACAGGCTAGAATCGAGTCCTTAAGGTGTCTCGGACATGTCCCTGACGTGTCCTAGACTCGCCCAAGTCCCAGTCCAAGACGCATCTCTGACGTGCCCCTCAGATGCCCTATCGATGCGAATACCCTACCCTGAGTTCCTGATTTGAAGCCCATAAGAGCCAAGGGATTGAGCCAAAGACGTGCCCTTACATGTCCCTTGACATGCCATTTAATGTAACGACCCGGACCAGAAATTAAACTATTTTGAGGATTGGACAATTTTACCCTCAGTTTTGGACGGGTTCGGGAGTCACTTTTTGACTGGCAAGACTTTTGGGAATTTTTCTAGGGTCGTTGCGTAGGTCTCGAACTCACGAGTTCGTAGACAGGCGGCACGCGGAAAACGGAGACCCGGTGAGTTCGTTACGGGTCTAGAAGCTTCAGGGGCAGTTTGGTAATTTTGGAGAAGTTTGAACTATATAGTAGATATTTTCTCTCTCCTCGGCAGAGGGGTCAATATGGTCTCTCTCTCTCCTACCCAAAAACCCCCCGTGTGAACAAAGAAACTTGATTTTCATCGGATGGATTTCGATCCGATTTGAGCGAAACCAAGGTTGGGAGGATCTTCCCCGGGACCCCACGAGCATTTTGGGGTAGCTATTGGAGCGGGAGTAGCGCCATAGGCGACGGACGGAGGAGGGAGGTGAACCGAACCTTCTCGGCCGTTTTCCGGCCAAACCAGGTACGATCTCGGAACTTTGACCTCATATTTGGATTCCTGGTGAAACGTAGATAAATTTCCATGTGTAGATCGTGAAAAACGGTTAAGAAATGAAGAAGTTAGAAAACCTTGAAGTTTCGGCCGGAAATGGGGGATTCCGGCGAACCAGACGGCGGCGGAGGTGGCGGTCCGGTCATCTTCTCCGGCCAGCCTCCGGCGACGGTGACGGCAGTCCGGTCATCTTCTCCGGCGAGTCACCGGTGACCGGTCGGGTCGAGTGAACCGGTCGGGTTGAGTGAACCGGTCGGGTCGAGTTAGACCGGGTCAGGTTGAGCCGGACCGGGTTGGACCGGTCCAGGCGCGTGAACACTGTAGTAGCACGTGACCGGCGCGTGGCGGCGCGTGGGGCCGAGACTGAGGTCACGGCAGCGCGTGGTAAGTAGTTTTCGACGTTCCGAGTCTGTTGGTACAGGTTTGAGGTTGATCAGACGTCGTTTAGAGGTGGTTTTGGGCAATCCCAGCGGTAATAGTTGACCGTATTAGCGGGTTTTGAGCTCGGGAAGTCAAGGTAGTTGGGACATTATTGTGCATGTGTTGCTTGGGCTAGAGCGTCCTTGAATTAAGGGTCGGTTGATGTTTGTGAGTGGACTTTGTTTTATAAACTGAAATACATGCATTCAAATATCCTTGTTTAAATACTGTTATGTATTGTGGCATTGCATTTCTGTATTTTGAGAAATGATTATTGTATACATGTTTTCCACTATTACTGTGAAAGTGTGATTTGAGAAACATCATGGTTTTAGACTCGATTTTGATATCGTTTTGACGAGGAGATTATAGAGTCAATGATTTGGGTTTTGACCCTGTTACATGAGTTTATCGGATTTGGTCAAATTGAGGGAGGCTAGGACTCGGGATGAGGATCCGTTATTAACGGTGAACCCGGTGAACCTCCAATATAATGATATGATATGATGGTCGAGGATACTTACCGACTAATATGATATGATATGATGGTCGAGGATACTTACCGACTGATATGATACTGATATGATACTGATATGATATGATACTGATATGATACTGATATGATACTGATATGATATGATATGATGGTCGAGGATACTTACCAACTAATATGATATGATATGATGGTCGAGGATACTTACCGACTGATATGATACTGATATGATACTGATATGATATGATACTGATATGATACTGATATGATACTGATATGATATGATATGATGGTCGAGGATACTTACCGACTAATATGATATGATATGATGGTCGAGGATACTTACCGACTGATATGATACTGATATGATACTGATATGATATGATATGATGGTCGAGGATACTTACCGACTGATATGATACTGATATGATACTGATATGATATGATATGATGGTCGAGGATACTTACCGACTAATATGATATGATATGATGGTCGAGGATACTTACCGAATGATATGATACTGATATGATACTGATATGATATGATATGATGGTCGAGGATACTTACCGACTGATATGATACTGATATGATATGATATGATGGTCGAGGATACTTACCGACTAATATGATATGATATGATAGTCGAGAGATGCCGACTATGCCGATTGATATGTTATAATAGTCGAGAGATGCCGACTGATATGTTATGATAGTCGAGAGATGCCGACTATGCCGATTGATATGTTATAATAGTCGAGAGATGCCGACTATGCCGACTGATATGATATGATAGTCGAGAGATGCCGACTATGCCGATTGATATGTTATAATAGTCGAGAGATGCCGACTGATATGTTATGATAGTCGAGAGATGCCGACTATGCCGACTGATATGATATGATAGTCGAGAGATGCCGACTGATATGTTATGATAGTCGAGAGATGCCGACTATGCCGACTGATATGATATGATAGTCGAGAGATGCCGACTGATATGTTATGATAGTCGAGAGATGCCGACTATGCCGACTGATATGATATGATAGTCGAGAGATGCCGACTATGCCGACTGATATGTTATGATAGTCGAGAGATGCCGACTGATATGTTATGATAGTCGAGAGATGCCGACTATGCCGACTGATATGTTATGATAGTCGAGAGATGCTGACTGATATGTTATGACAGTCGAGAGATGCCGACTGATATGTTATGATAGTCGAGAGATGCCGACTGATATGTTATGATAGTCGAGAGATACCGACTGATATGTTATGATAGTCGAGAGATGCCGACTATGCCGACTGATATGTTATGATAGTCGAGAGATGCCGACTATGCCGACTGATATGTTATGATAGTCGAGAGATGCCGACTGATATGTTATGATAGTCGAGAGATGCCGACTGATATGTTATGATAGTCGAGAGATGCCGACTGATATGTTATGATAGTCGAGAGATACCGACTATGCCGACTGATATGATATGATAGTCGAGAGATGCCGACTGATATGTTATGATAGTCGAGAGATGCCGACTGATATGATATGATAGTCGAGAGATGCCGACTTATATGATATGATAGTCGAGAGATGCCGACTGATATGTTATGATAGTCGAGAGATGCCGACTATGCCGACTGATATGTTATGATAGTCGAGGGATGCCGACTGATATGTTATGATAGTCGAGAGATGCCGACTATGCCGACTGATATGATATGATAGTCGAGAGATGCCGACTGATATGTTATGATAGTCGAGAGATGCTGACTGATATGATATGATAGTCGAGATATATGCCAACTGATATGATATAATACATGACTAGCACACCCCAAGGGATACCCTGGTGGCTAGGGACAGGATAGTCGAGGGATATGCCGACTGATATGTTATGATAGCCGAAGGTTATACCGGCTGATGATACGATAGGATAACCGAGGATATATCCGGCTCTAATATGAAATAGACGATAATGGTCATAGGCTTAATCAACCTATGAAAATACTTCGTCAGCCGGGTCAGTGGGTTGGTGTGGGCGGTGACCCAGAGGGACGAATTATGGTTGGTTCACAAGTATTTGACTAGTCTGTTGTCTTGTGGTATTCCAGTAGAGATGTCAGTAGTGTCTGACCTACTGACATTTGGTGACATAGGGTATTCCTATTTGGACCACCACTATTCCGAGGTTTTGGTTTTGACCAGTATACTATCCTGCGTCTGACAGGTATGAGTGGTCAGTAAGTATAGAGGTTCTGTCGGGAACCCTGTAAGGTTTAATAAAAAAAATTTATTCCAGAACAAAGGGTATTTCTGGTGTTTAAATTTTGAAGTAAAGAGCTGTCAGACGAGATAAGGGTTCTTTCCAGGTTTCGAGGGAAAATTCGGGAAGGGTCCTTACATTTAAGGCTATATGAGCCATCACTTAGCCAACGATGGAACCAAGTGAGCCAGCAAAAAGAACTAAACTTCAAATGATGTTTTCAAGTGAATGAAGTGCGAAGGCGAGCTCAAAACTGGCCAAGACATGTCCATGGCCTGTTCTGCCCTAAATGACCTTCCCGAGTGTCCTTAATTAAGCCAGATTGAGCCCTGGACGTGTCTATCACTTGGCAGTCGGGCCAAAGTCCAGAACCAAGCTTTATGCATCATATATGAATGAGATAAATGATAGGGAGTGTCTAGATATGTGCAGGACCTATTTAGGGCTCGTTGTGCCCTAAATGGAGGTCTTTGAGGCACCAAATGAGGAACTTTGTCTCCAGACATGTCCAGAAGGTCTCATGCTGTTCAAGAACGTCCAAGACATCCTCATAAGCTTCTAGAACCTACCTTGCCACACAGGATTATTGTGCGTAATGATCTTAGTTTATGATTATGAGATTGATCACCTTGTTTGCATATAACTATAGATGAATAATTGCTTGTATCATTGATCATCTTCTTGTGATTGTTTGGCACCAAGGGTAGTGGCTTTACATCTTACTTGTAATCCACCTCATGACAACCTAGATTATTAATCCTTCTCTGGGGTAGTGTGATTGCTCATATTCTCTTTTGTGCTTCATGCATCATCTTAATCAAGTTGATAGACGTTTTTAAGTGCTCACACGACTTAGAACATGCTAAGTAAGAAGGGAATAGAATATGTGGGGTGGGGCTTAATTGGACCCTTGCATGGGCGTCATATTCAGATGTTTCTTAATAATTGAATCCTGGAAATCTTGTTAGGAACTTGAATTGGTTAGTGGTGGATAGTTGGCCTTAATTCGACGTTAGTTAAGTAACTGCTTCAATCGTCATTGCCATTGTTTTATTTGTTTCTTACACTTTAAGTTATTGTGTTAAATTCCAATTCCAAAACAACAAACCCCCTTTTTGCCATGAGTCTTTAATTGAGTCAGTTTGAGTTCCTTGTGTCCCAAGGTAGCGTCTAAGTCTATTTTAGGTGTCTAACTTGTGTCTTTGAGTCTTTGTATATCTAATTAGTGTTTGAGTCTAGGTCTAGGTTTCTTATTTGTTTTCTTTTCTATTTGTGGAGTCATATGCTAAGTTAGTTGAGTCTGAATTATAAAGTGGATAAAACGTTGATTCAAATTCTTGAGGGATCGATCCTTGCTTTTCTGCTACACTATCTTAATTGACTTGTTGACTTGCAAGGTTTTAACTGTTAAGAATATATTTCATATTCTTGTTCTCTATTTTTACCAACACCTTCCCAGGATGATAATCAATAGTGCATTCATAATCCTTGACTAATTCTAGCCACATTCATTGTCTCAAATTCAACTCCTTATGTGTAGACAAGTACTTAAAACATTTATGATATGATCGGTGAAAATCTAACAATTCTCGTCATAAAAGTAGTGCCACCAAATCTTAAGTGCAAACACAATAGCAGCAAGCTCGAAATCATGGGTTGGGTAATTCAACTCAAGCTTCCGAAGTTGTTTAGAGGCATAAGCAACCACCTTACCATGCTGCATCAACACACAATCCAAACCTTGCAACGAAGCATCACTGTAAAACACAAATCCTCCACTATCATAGGAAAATTGAAAACAGCCGGAATTGCCGGTGGTGACGTGAGTTTGCTTCGCGGTGTCCGAGGGGGAAAGTGTTGGTCTGAAGATTCTTTTAAGTTTGGGCGGTGCCCATTGATATTAAAAGGGATAAAGGTTGCTATTGTTTGAGTTTATATATATATATAACACTTAGTATACATATCAGAAGCCTTTTCCATATCCAATTTAAGGGCCATTTTTTAGGGACCAGTTGCTCTGAAACTTTTCATATGATGTACACACTCAAACGCCTTCAAAAAATTGTCAATAATATATCTGCCAAGTACAAAAACCCTTTGTGTCTGTGAAATCACCTACGGTAAGACTAACTTTAATCTATTTGCTAGAGTTTTGGCCACCAAATTGTAGAGCACTGTGCACATGCTGATTGGTCTGAATTCATGGACATGAGTGGGAGACTTAACCTTTGGAATTAAGGCAATCAAAGTGTGGTTAAAATCATGGACACTACCCTCCTCATTTAGAACATTCAGGCAACTAACGCTAACTTCATCACCTACAACATGCCAATATTTCTGATAAAACAATGATGGCATCCCATCATGCCCATGTGCCTTGGCATGGAACATATGTTTGAGAACTCGCTCCAACCCCTCTTTGGTATAAGGCTCAGATACAACCCCATTCATAACACTCGAAACACGGGGATTTATAGCTTTGAGGATTCTATGCATATATCATGGCCTCCTGTTTTAGTGAATAAATGGGAACAGTAGTTGCAAAACATTGAACCCACTATTGTTTGATTAGTATGCCATACCTGGTTTTCATCAAAAAGGCCACGCACTTGATTATTCCGAGCTCTAGATTTCGCTCTCTCAGTGAAAATATCTTGTGTTTCGGTCGCCTTCTTTGAGCCATATATTCGATTCGGGAACGTTGCTGCCACTTTACCTCCTCATTTGCCAATAAATTATCAATTTGTCCTTCCAAAGTCTTCCTCCTAGCACAATTCTGATTAGCTCCAATTCCTTATGCGCCCTATTAATCTTATGTTTAATGGACCCAAAGTGATCTTTATTCCACTTGGTCAATCTTGCAGCACAATTGTCAAGTAACCGGGTCCACAATCTTGGGGCCTAGTATCCCAAGCTTCTCTAATCACCTCCTCTCAGTGAAAATCCGAGGACCAAACTTTCTCTAACTAAAACCGATGCTTGGCATAATTTTAGAAAGACCGGTCAGGGGGCAGGTACACATCAAGCATAATTGGAGCATCATCAGAACCAATGGTAGCCAAATGTTGAGTAACCAAATATGTGAATAGAAATGGTTTCTGGACATCCAAACGGACTTCAGTGGTGATCTCTATGTCCCTCCTCCCTACCCAAGTGAAGGGATATCCCGAGTAAGGAGAGATATAAGCGAGCACTCGCGAACCGCTTCCTTGAACTGAGCTATCTGTCTGAGAGGTCTGATTCTACTGCTTATTGCTACTGGGCTTGTAGACCTCATTAAAGTCTCCCATCACTATCTATGGATGCTGCCCAACTAAGGCTAATCGCCTAAGAAGGGTCCATGAATAGTGACAGAAGTGTGTTACTGGGTGGCCATAAAAGCCTGTAACATGATCAAAGTGGGATCTCAATTGATTTTGATCAAAGGGGTGGCACCAATCAATACCTGGATTTCTCTAATCAAAACAAAAATTCCATAAATAATTATAAAACAATGAAATTGATTCTCTTCAATTCTTCTTCATCAATTATCAAACTTAGATTCTTTATTTCGTCCACTGCCTCCATCCAAACACAGCCACACGATGAATTTCAAAAATTGTCATTGAAAGCTTCATAATTTCTTTATTCTGATGATTTTCATAATTTCTTTATGTCGAACAGCACAGCCCCACTTTCTTTCCATAAAATACCGAATTGGCAAAGAACCAAGCGGGTGCAAATCACTCGGCAGCAAGTCCAACAGCAAAACGGCAACCGCGGAATCTGATTCCACAATCACATATTGACCAATCAAATTCCAGGCTAACTCCATGGCCATGTAATATCAAAACTCAATATTTCGCTTTGCGAGGAAAATGTCAAAACTCTTTTTGGGAGAAAGATAAGTTGAGTTAGGTTTGGCTGGCTCCATCCATGGCAGAGAGCCATAGCATGAGAAGAAGTTTGGTGGGTTTTTCGAGCCGCTATGAGAAGTTTTTGCTGTCAATGTAATTGAGTTTTGGTTTAAAGGGCATTTAAGTCTATTCATGTTCATTATTTGCTATATTTGAAAGTTTTTTATAAAAAATGATATTTGTAAATTTAAAGGCCAAATTTGGACTATTTTGATAAATTGAATCCTTCGCGGCTATTCTTTTCTGCATATTAGGTCTGGCGCTATTATGTGAACACTCTATTTTCATATTAGTTTCTTATCAGAGGAAACAATCTCTCATCGCACTTTGACAGTTCGATGGTAGCCTATTTAATCAAGGTACGTTTTATCTCTCTTTTCCTAAAGCAAATTTGGTTTGAAGGTTTCATATGCCTTTCTCTAATGTCAATTGATTTTAGGGTTTGATTTAGAGTTTTGTCGCAATCTAGTGTTCAATTTCAATCTTTGAAGATCCAATCGAGTATTCAATCTTTGAAAATCCAATCGCGTCTTCAATCTTTGAAGATCCAACAAAGGTTTCTCACAACTGCCGTGCCGCTCAATCTCTGAATATTCCAAAACTCTCGATTATTGTAAGGTAATTTCTCTTCAATCACTCTCTTTTTATGGTGGGATGTGTAAGTCAAGGATCAATTTGCTATTTGTTTTTTGCTTGGTTTCTATCTCTGAACTGTGTTCTTTTTATGTTTCTTGTTGGGATTGAATTTGTTTTTTTTTTTGTTATTGGTTTCTTGCACCACACCAAAAGTGAGCTTTTATGGCGTAAGAATTAAGGCGTGTATTGCTGCGTGCCGTAATTAATTAGTATTTAAGGCATGCATCTACTGCACGCCGTAAATAAAATATTATACTTGACTTTTTAAGGCGCACATATGAAGCATGCCATAAATAATATTTTATGTTTGACATTATAAAGCGTGCATATAATACACGCTCTTAAAACTTTATAATTGAAAGAGTACTCACGACGTGCAGTTTTGCACACCCAAAATGACGTTTAATATTTTAACACCCGCGAAAATTTAAGCTCTAAACTTTAAGGGCCTGTTTGATATCGTTTTGCAAAACAGTTTTTCGTTTTTCAGATACAAAAACAGTTGTAAAACGCGTTTGGTAATTCATTTTTGAAAAATCAATTTATAAAATCAAAACACAAGATATAATAATTTGCTTACGTTTTATAAAACAACAACTTATAGTTTTCTGAATTTTAGGATACAACTAAAAAATATAAACAAATAAAAGATATACAATATTAACATAGTCATTATCACCACCACCACCCCACAACCACCACCACCACCACCACCCCACAACCACCACTACCATCACCTCCATCATCGCCGTCACCACCATGACGACCACCGCCGCCACCACTACCACCACCACACCACCACCACCACCACCACAACCTCCAACACCACCCCATCACCACCACCACCCCTACCCCTACCCCACCACCACCACCATCAACCCCCACCACAACCACCCCCACCACCCCACAACTACCTCCACCACCACCACCCTTGCCACCACCACCACCACCCCTCCACCACCTCCACCATTATCACCACAACTACCACCACATCAACCACCACCATCACCACCACCACCTCCACCACTACCACCACCACCAACCACCACCACCGCCACCACCACCACCACCGCAACAACCCCCACCACCAGCTCATCATCACCGACACTACCTCTGTTGCCGTCGTCGCCACCACCACTACTCCTGATACCACCACCACCACCACTACCATCACCCCCACCGCAACCACCCCACTACTACCTCATCACCACCGCCACTGTTACCGCCACAGCCACTACCACCATGACCACCGCAACCGCCACCCCATCCCCATAACCACAACCACCACCGCTGCCGCCACTACTACCACCGCAGCCACTCCCCTCACCACCCTATAACTGCCGCCATCGCCACCGCTAATGAGACCACCGCCGCTACCACCCCCCACAACCACCTCATCAGCGCCACCACCCCATAACCACCACCGTCACCGCCACCCCTCTCACTACCACCAATTCCAGCCCATAAACACCACCGTCGTCGCTATCCCCACCACCACCACCTCCGCCCAACAACCACCACCGTCACCGCCACTCCCGACCACCACCACCAACCCCCATCACGCTACCACTATCTCTACTATTACCATTCGTTTTGTCGTCATCTCAAAATTTATGTTTGGAAATAATTGTCTAATGTGTATTTACTCTTTTTAAATTTTATATATTTGTACCAAACAAGTTTTTCATTTTTCATTCTTACAAAATTATTTTCAGAATAAATTAACAAACGCAGTCTCAAATATTAAATACACAAAATTCAATTTGTTGTTTTTGTTTTAAAAAACAATATTTCAAAAATTATTTTGCAAAACTACCAAATGGCCCTAAACTCCCAAAATTTTGTTCTTTTACCCTCCTCAATCTCTACCAAAGTAATTTAACCTCGCCATGTCTGCCCAAGGCGATTCTCGATCTCTCCCTTTCCCCCTTGCCGTCCCTGATTTTCCTGCGATTCTGAGTCCCAGCCTTCCCTAATTATCACCTCACCACCATACCAAACTAGATCAGCCTTGGTCCCCATTGTTCTCGGAGGCCTCTGGCGCCTCACAGCCCTCTGCCAGTCAGAGACTCCTTGATTCCCTCTGTGTTGAATCACTTATTCTCAGCCTCCAACGCCTCCATTCGCTTCGATTCTCTCCCAATCTCTTCGTCCATGTTGACAATCTCGTTCTCTAAAACAGGGACAATGGCGACGATCTCGAGAAACTCCGTCTTCAACTTCGATTCTCGCTTTCAGATCTCTTCGAAGAGGCGGAGAAGCTCTGTCACGTCCGGCTGTCGAGACTGGACCTGCGCGGAGGAGAACGGGAAGTAAACGTCCAAGGATCGCAAGAACATTGTCTTCTGCGATGACTTACCAGAGCTCAACGACGGCGACGATGACTTCAAAGGAGTCTTTGAGTTTACATTTGAAACCCTAGCCCAATTCAGAAAACCTCTGCCTCAAAACCCTAGCCGGCGAGGAAGGCATTGGGCTTAAAGAAAACGGCGTCGACGGCTCAATTGACTTGTGAGACCTTAAAATCTACTCTCCACCCCCACTTCAAATCTATGCATTTGGTACTAGTCTTAATTAGTGTAATCGTACTTTTGAATTTGAAATTTTGGATGTGAAGCTAGTTTCGATTTTGGTGAATTTAATAGAAAGTGTGTTGGAATTTATTCTCATAAATGGATTGTGAAACCAATTTCGATTTTGGATGTGAGGCTAATAAGGTTTTTTTTGTGTACTTGTTTTTATTTTGTATGTTTTGTTTGTATTTGAAATTCAGAGATGGACTCTCCCATAACTCAGAGAAGGCCAAGCAGAGTCTAAATGTAGAGTTGGCTCACGGAAAAATGAATGCAATAGGACGATGCCCTCCATATCTCCACTGCTAGGTTAATCAATTTATTAGTTAATGTATGTGTATATATATATATATATGTAAATGTAATACGTTAATCAAAATTGAGTATTGAAGTGGTTGTGTTGTTGGACTTGTAGCTTAAGTCTCCCATTTGGAGAATTTTGAGGCATATTATTAATATTATAGACTAGTGTTGATGACTTCTAAAACTATGGGTTTACTGTTTTCCAGTGTCGGTTTGGAATCAGTGGTCAATTTGAATGATATTGTTCTGTGGTTTATAAGTTTTTTGCATATCGGTTCTATTCAACATTTATATGCATCTAGATGAACTATCATATGTCAAAGGGTTGCTTAGTTCTGAAATTGACTGTTGATGCATGTGAATGTTCATTAAGACTGGAATTTGGTGTATACCCTAACCAATTTGTCCTTTTGCATCTGTAAATGAGCTTATAAGAACACTTGTGAATCCTAAATGTTGGGTGTGTTGGAAGGCTCTGCGCATGATAACTAGTACATACCTTTTTTGGAGATGAGCAATTTTAGCAGAGAGAAATATCATCCATGGCTGAAGAAAAGGTATGTTTTTTATATCTGTCATATGACCACTAGATTTAAAAGAACAAATTGAACAGGAAAAGAAAAACATGTGTTTTGTTTTGCTTAATAAGTCTAATAGGAGTTTGTAGTCATTTTTGGTTGAGTTTGGGAACTGGTTAGATAAGAGTTTAGGAGCACTCAAGAATGTTTTCTGATGAATTATGGTAACAAGATTTAGTAAAGAATTTAAGTTAGAGAATCTCTTTGGTTAGTAAAGGCATGCAAGAGAACTTCATTGTTTTATATCCAGGTAAGCTCGTCATTTCCTAATATAATATATTCAGTTGGTGCTATATATGTAATCTTGATACTCTTCGGATTTTCTTGTATGAATTGGATTAACATCTTGACAACGCGCTCATCCTTTCTCTATGGTGATGTCTTGTCTTCTTAGATCAATTTCTTGTAGTCTGATTTTGAACTTTTGTTACATTTTTTCTGAGTTTGATTTGTATACTTGGACCAGTTACCGGAGGAAAATTCTATTGCTCGAAGATTGGAAGTATCCCATGATTCATACTTTCCTCTTGAGTTAATGATCATATTTGTGGTAAGTTTCATCTGTAATAATTATAGTTCTTTCCTTTGGTGTTTGTCCACATAACTAGTTAAGGCTTTTTATTTATTTATTTATTTTTAAGTTATGGCTTTTCGTTGATTCTATCCCATGTAGGCATGGTTTCCTTGTTGCCTACTTGTACACTTCAAATTGAGATTTTGTAATTGAAATTAATTAAGATGATGATTAAAGTGTTTTTGTCTTGCATTCGGTTCATAATTATTGTACTTTTTGTTTTGTTTTTCTTTTGGTGAAATTTTAAAGAAGCCATCCGACACAATAGTAATTGTAATATAAAAAAGGAATTGGAATACGCAGGAAGCTACCTATTTTATTTTTTAAATAAAATTAGTAAACAGGGCGTGCATTTGAGAGCCTTAAATTGTCTCTAGATACATTTTCTCTAGATACATTTCACGGCATGCAATGTGTCCTAAATACATCTATAACCTATATTACGATATACGTTTTCTCTTCACATACGACATTTAAATGCACGTCATAAATGATAATACATCTATAACCTATATTACGATACGTTTTCTCTTCACATACGACATTTAAATGCACGTCATAAATGATAATTACTTTTTACGGCAAGAGTTTTTACGGCGCACACCGTGAAAGGTTATTTACGGCACGAAATGCGCGCCATCAATGGCTGATTTTGGCCTAGTGTTGCTCTGAATCTGGTTTCAATTTGTTTTTTATTGGGTTTCTTGCTCTTGTTTGTGTGAAATTGTGTTGGCAATAGAGAGGGAGTCTGTCAGAAAGTGGAAGCCTGCTGGAGATGAGATGGTGAAGGGGAAAGAGGGTCCGAGGTTTAAAGACTTTGGGGGAATAAAGGTGATAGACCAGCTGAGGATGGAGATGATTATACCGCTCTACAATCCACGTGCTCTACAGTACATAGGAGTGGAGCCACCAATATCTGGGATTTTGTTGTGCGCCACCCGGGTGTGGAAAAACCGACAATGAAATCGACAGTTTGTGTCACAATTCTCCACTCCATCTCTCGTTGCAAATTCTCTCTTTTGGAAGCAATTGCATCAATCCGATCAATAAACACAATTGAAGGGGCAGTTTTATGAGCTTTAGAAAAAAGTTGTCGTATGTTTTCTTCAGATGCTCCTAAAAGAATTTATAACATGGAAAAGTAAATTACAAAAAACAAAATACAAGAACAGTGTGTAGTGATGGAGTTTTTCAGCTTTAAAATTCATTTCCACTCAATCCTTCATTCATTCATAGAAATTAGTAATTAAGTACCTGATTCACCAGAGACGATCTCTGTTCCAGAAATCTCATATAAGGGAATGCCGGTTTCATTGGCAATAGCATGAGCCAATTCGGTTTTTCCACACCCGGGTGGCGCACAACAAAATCCCAGATATTGGTGGCTCTACTCCTATTTACTGTAGAGCACGTGGATTGTAGAGCGGCATAATCACCTCCGTCCTCAGCTGGTCTATCACCTTCTTTATTCCCCCAAAGTCTTTAAACCTCGGACCCTCTTTCCCCTTCACGATCTCATCTCCAGCAGGCTTCCACTTTCTGACAGACTCCATCTCTATTGCCAACACAATTTCACACAAACAAGAGCAAGAAACCCAATAAAAAACAAATTGAAACCAGATTCAGAGAAAGAAACCAATAACTAAAAAAACAAATTGAATCCCAGTAAAAAACACTAGAAGAACACAGTTCAGAGCCAGAAACCAAGCAAAAAACAAACAGAAAATTAAGCCTTGACTTACACATCCCACCATAACAAGAGAGAGAGTGGTTGAAGAGAGTTTTGGAATATTCAGAGATTGAGCGGCGCGGCTGTTGTGAGAAACCTTCGTTGGATCTTCAAAGATTGAAGACTCGATTGGATCTTCAAAGATTGAATACTCGGTTGGATCTTCAAAGATTGAACTCGATTGCGACAAAACTCTGAATCAAACTCTAAAATCAATTGATATTAGAGAAAGGCATACGAAACCTTCAAACCAAATTTGCTTTAGGAAGAGAGAGATAAAACTTACCTTGATTAAATTGGCTTCAGTCAAACTGTCGAATAGAATAGCCGCGAAGGATTAAATTATGGAGTTTTCACACAGTAGCGGCAGACCATAGCAACTAATTTTGAAGCCAATTTAATTATGGAGTTTTCACACAGTAGTGGCAGACCTAATATGTAGAAAATAATAGCCGCGAAGGATTCGAAAAAAAAACCGCACGAGATTAAAAAATTGAGCGCTCAGGAAATAAAATCAAGAAAATAAGATTAAATGGTTTAAACCGTCATTTAACTTTTCTATAATTTTAGCAACTGTTCTTATATTTTAATATTAATGTCAATTTTTATTAAAAATAAAAGTAAATATGTCAATACACAATAAATTGCATTATCATTCCTGAATTATACCGTAATTTTATAATTCATCCATGATCTTCAAAATTAGTTGCTATGATTCTCCAATTATGTTAATTTTCTATTAAATTCAAGGGTACATTTGACACTTCAAAGTTATACCATAATAGCTCCTCTCTCTTTTTCACATTATATATAAAGGGTTTGAATTCAATAATAACTAAAATATTAAACTATCGAGAACGTATCAAAAATAGACAAACTTTAGCCCTTAAATTGAAAAATGTCACTGTTTTTAAAAAACTTTCAATTATAGCAAAAAAAATCTAACAAAATAGACTCAAATACCCTTACAAGTCAAAACCAAATAAATCTTATTTTTTTAATCAGAACTATGTACACAGAGTACATGTTTCCAAGTTTCTTCTGATTCTTCAAATTTCAATTTGGCATCATTCTTTTATGCTCCTAACTCTCTGATAAGGTTGACTAAAAAAAATGATTCATTCAAATTTCATATACGAAGGAAGTTGAAGTTCCACCCTAAAACCAATTGACAATGGGGGGAGAGGTCAAACTCCTTATAAGTCCTTGTAAGGTTGTACAATTTTCCAATATGAGACTTTTGTACCTTCACATTCTCACATGCCCCGTCACGTGTGGCGAATTTTCAAGCCTAACACGTGGACAACTCATATTGGGTGACGTGGAGCACGTGTGGCGGTTAGCCTTACACGTGGGATAACCCGCTCTGATACCATGAATGAAGTTGAGGTTCCACCCAAAAATCAATTGGCAGTGGAGGGGAGAGGTCTAACTCCTTATAAGGCATTGTAGAGTTGTGTAACTTTTCAATGTGAGACTTTTGTACTTTCACATTCTCACAATATCTTTGAACAAAAACAAATTCTAACCAATTGTCTTTGAACAAAAATAAAACCTGTTTGCCACAATCAACCAAAACTAATTTCATGATACAAATATTATTTTTGTTACTATCAAATTTCACAAAACATCATATATTAAAATAACAAAAAGACAATTAATTTTAAAAAAGTATAAAATCAAAATACTTATTCATTACAATCCTTAAATTGAAATAGTAAAATGTTACATCACTTTTTCTAAAGAATAGGATGAAGTGCAATTGGATTCATGCAAGTTTGTTGGTAGTGGCCAATTGAACCACATCTTGCACACTTAAGAGTTGATTTTTCTTCTCCAAGTGATGGGATTCTCTTTTCCTTATGCCTACCATACCTTCTTTGTTTGATTGGTGGTAGGACAATCATGTCTCTCACATCATCAGACACCTCCCAACCTGCTTGAGCACCAACTGGCCATGTAGCTTCTGCATATGCAATGACCAATGAGTTTGTACTATAATATTAGGAACACATGGAGTAGCATGAAATTTTCCTATGTCTACATGCTGCACAAGCATGTGCACATGGTAGTTGGTCAAGATCAAATTCTCGACATGAGCAACACTTATTCTCTAAATTAACAACTTTAACATGACTTCCATTATATACATGAAATAAATAAGTCTCAGTCGGTGATACCTACATATTTATAAAATATGACCTGCATTTACAATATACTCAGCAAGTTATTCAAAATGAAAAATGTATATATGTAACCCACTAAATATGAGATGGACATACTGAGAAGCTCAAAATGGAAGCCGGCCAGAGAAGTAGAAAAGCTTTTTGGACAAACACTTCCACTTAGGAAGCTAAGATAGTTGAGTACGATCAAAGGTATGAGATTCATGTTATTTGTTGTTTTTGTTTTTTTTTTTTGGCAGAATGTAAGCTGATATTACATATCAATATTATCCTTCTTGCAAGAAAATCTATCTTGCTTTCAATTGATTTTATTACTAGTGTCAGGACCCGTCCCGAATTTCCCCTCGAAACCCGGGAAGAACCCTGATCCCGTCTGACAACCTAAGAAAAGGTTCCCAAAATACCCTTCAATCCTTACAAAATATAATAACAATAATAAATACTTCCTCTTGTCAGACAAGGGACTTAGGCACTCAATAATAATTCCCGTAATTAATGACCAATCAAATACCATATAATATCAGACCGTCTAAGTAGGATCAAGAGTAAAATTGAGATATCCTACTCAAATATAATTACACAGCGCAGTCGAAGTACTAATGCCTCAGCCTCGAGATCAATGTTCGCGTCAACTCTACTCAACTGCCTGAAGGGGGTTTAAACACAAAAGTTGTGAGTGGACAAAAATAATCATTTATAAATTCCTTTTCGAAGAAATACCTTTCTTCCCCTCCATTTATAAAATCATGCATGCATAACATAAAACAATTTATCAATAAAAACATCATATGTAAATCACCAGAAATTCTCATTTCTCTTTAAAACCATTTAGTTGGACTCACATAAAATCTATATAATAAAAATACCTCGTGATCCACAATTTGGTTTGAAAACTCTCTTCAAAGGAGTTTAAAATCATTTAATTCAATCTGGACACAAATTATCTCAAATTCAAATCATTTCGTACCATCTGCCACATAATATCTCAAATTTCACTGTTCCCGACATATCCATAACACACCAGGGTATCCCTTGAGATGTGTTCAAATCTGTACAACTCTGTGTACCATCTGTACTATCTGTACTCTCTGTACTATGCATAGACAGCTTCGCGACCCGGCGGAGCAATGCCCTTCAACACCAAGGTCCGAACCCTCAACAACTGGTAGAGCAAGGCCCCTCAACACCAGTCAGAGCAACAATAACCATCGGGACGGGAACCAGTGAATCAAATCCATACTTCGAAATCTTTGTTTCGCGGCCTAAGCCAAATTCTTTGAAATATCATTTTATGGCCAAAATCGGTAAAATCATAATTATGGGTCTCAACCCAAATCACATACTCAAATAGTTACCACGTCAAAACGATATCAAAATCGAGTACAAAAACCAGGCCATTTCTCAAAACATACTTTCACTGAAATATTGTAAAACATGTGTCCAGCATCATTTCTAAAATCCAGAAATTCATTGCACCCATACGTAACAGTATTTAAATCAAAGATACATTTATGCATGCATTACAGTTTATAAATCAAAGTCCACTCACAAACCTGTTCAAGCAAGCTCAATCCCGAACTGTACGCTCCCCTGAAGTTTCTGGAGCAGTATCGCCTGTCCAAATTAATAATCGGGATTACCAGCTAATCATAAGAACCTTAAATATAAACCCCCTAAACCCCGGGAGTCTAACTATGCTGGCCTAGAAAACGCAGCAACTTTAAAACGTCCGAAACAACCCCTAAACGACATCCGATCGACTCGAAACCTGCGCCAACAGGTCCGAAACGTCAAAAACTACTTGTCACGCGCCACCGTGACATCAGACTCGGCCCCACGCGCCGCCACGCACCGACGGAAGGTCGGAACATGTGCCCACGCGCCGCCACGCGCCCTCACGCGCCGGTCACGCGCCTGCTACAGTACCCACGCGCCTGGACCGGTCCAACCCAATTTGCCTCAACCTGACCCGGTCCAACTCGACCCGACCGGTTCGGCTCAACTCGACCCAGTCCAACTCGACTCGACCGGTTCAACTCGACCCGACCGGTCACCGGTGACTCGCCGGAGAAGACGACCGGCTACCGTCGCAGTCACCGGAAGTTGGCCGGAGAAGATGACCGGCTGTCGCCGTCGCCGCCGTCTGGTTTCGCCGGAATCCTCCATTTCCGGCCGAAACTTCAAGCTTTCCTAACTTCCTCAAAACTCAACCATTTTTCACAAATTTTATGTCTAAATCTATCTACTCGAACCCAGGAATCCAAATATGACCTCAAAACCACAAACACATACCTGTGCTAGCCGAAAAATCGATCGGAAGGTCCGAAACTTCCTATCCTCGGTTCGGCTTCCACCGTGGTCCTCTCCTTCGATGGTTGGTACGGTTGTGATCGTGGGAAGGAGTAGAATATGATTGGTTGATCAAAACTGGAAGTTGGAGCCTTGAAATCAAAGTTGACTTTGTGGGTTTTTGGATGATTTTCGCACGGGTTGGTTGTTTGTGTATGTTTGTCACAGAGAGAAAGAAGGAGATGAAGATGAAATGAAGATGAGGATGAGGTGGATCAGATAATATCTGATTTGGGGGTTAAAAATATCTACCCCAAGTCAAAAATTACCAAAATGCCCTTGCACATCTAGACCCATAACTTTCGTCCACGAACTCCGTTTTCCGCGTGCCGTCTGTCTACGAACTCGTGAGTTCGAGACCTACGCAACGGTACTCAAAACACCACCAAAAGTGTCTCGTAATAAAACTTGATTCCCAAGCCCTTTAACAAGCAAGGGCAAAATCGTCATTTTACATAAATAATTACGTAAACCCAATAATTAAAATTCCGGGTTGTTACAATCTACCCCCCTTAAGAAATTTCGTCCTCGAAATTCAACTCTACCCTTGGAACAAATAAGGATATTGCGCCCGCATTAGTTCCTCAGTTTCCCACGTGGCTTCCTCCACGTTATGATTCCTCCACAACACTTTAACTAAAGGAATACTCTTTCTACGCAGTACCTTCTCTTTCCAATCCAAAATTTGCACCAGTTGCTCCTCAAAGGTCAAATCATCCTTTAGCTCAAGTGGCTGCTCTCCCAATACGTGAGATTCCTCAAACAGATATTTCCGGAGCAAAGATACATGGAAAACATTATGAACTCTGGATAATTCCGATGGTAAAGCAAGACGATATGCCACTGGTCCTATCCTCTCTAGAATCTCATACGGACCAATGTAGCGAGGACTCAGTTTTCCCCGTCTACCAAAACGTACCACTCCCTTCCAAGGAGATAGTTTCAAGAACACCCAATCACCTACCTCAAACTCAAGGTCTCTGGTTCTACGGTCTGCATAGCTCTTCTGGCGATCCTGAGCTGTCTTCAACCTTTCTCTGATGATCCTTATTTTTTCCTCAGTCGTATCAACCAACTCTGGTGTTAACAGTTTCCTTTCACCCACTTCGTTCCAGCATAATGGTGTCCTGCACTGCCTCCCATACAGTGCCTCGAAAGGAGACATCCCAATACTCGACTGATAACTATTATTATAAGCAAATTCCATTAGAGCCAGGTGTGAATCCCAGTTCCCTTTAAACTGTAGTACACAAGCTCTCATCATATCCTCCAAAACCTGGATTGTCCTCTCAGACTGACCATCCGTCTGAGGATGAAAAGCTGTACTAAAATGCAAGGTAGTGCCAAAAGCCTTCTGCAAACTCCGCCAAAACCTGGAGGTAAATATAGGATCCCTGTCCGAAACAATGGACTCTGGAGTCCCATGTAGCCGTATGATCTCATCAATAAACAATTTGGCATACCGACTCATCCGAAAATCTTCCCGCACTGGCAAGAAATGTGCGGACTTCGTGAGTCTATCAACAATTACCCATATCCCATCATGTCCCTTCTGTGTCCTTGGAAGTTTATACACAAAATCCATCGTAATGTGATCCCACTTCCATTCCGGAATAGATAATGGTTGAAGTGCCCCATATGGTTTCTGCCTCTCTGCTTTCACTTGCTGACACGTCAGGCTTCTACTCACAAACTCAGCAATTTCCCTTTTCATCCCAGTCCACCAATAGTATTTCCTTAGGGTATGATACATCTTGGTACCTCCTGGATGCATAGCGTAAGCCGAACTATGAGCCTCATCAAGAATTTCCCTTTTTAGTTCCAGCTCATTCGATACGCATAATCGGCCATCCCTAACCAAGGCTCCATCATCCCTAAGCGCATAGTCCTGACTGTTTCCAGCCTCCAACTCCATCTTGATAATGCACAACGTAGGATCCTGGAGTTGAGCCTCAATAATCCGATCAATCAGAACAGGCCTCACATGGAAACTAGCCAACAAAGCCCCCGGGCTATCCATGTCCAGTACTATCCCTACTCTACGGAACTCTACCAATAACGGTAGGTAGACTGTATGAAAATGGGCCAAAGAACCCATGGATTTCCTGCTCAATGCATCTGCCACAACATTGGCTTTCCCTGGATGGTACTCTATAGTACAATCATAATCCTTTATTAGCTCAAGCCATCTTCTCTGCCTCAGATTCAGGTCCTTTTGGGTGAACAAGTACTTTAAACTCTTATGGTCGGTGAAGATCCGACACGTCTCCCCGTACAAATAAAGTTGCCATATTTTTAATGCATGCACCACTGCAACTAACTCCAAATCATGTGTGGGGTAATTCAACTCATGGGGTTTAAGTTGTCTAGAAGCATACGCTATCACCTTTCCATGCTGCATCAATACACAGCCTATACCCCGCAATGAGGCATCACTATACACCTCGAATCCCCCAGTATCATCAGGAAGGGTCAATACTGGAGCAGAAGTCAACCTCCTCTTCAGCTCCTGAAATCCCTGTTCACAATCAGCTCCCCAGTCAAACTTGACTCCTTTCCTCGTCAACCGAGTCAACGGCCCTGCTATCGTAGAAAATCCTTCTACAAACCGTCGATAATATCCTGCCAAACCCAAAAAACTCCTCACCTTTGTCACTGTCCTCGGTTGCTCCCAGTTTTCCACTGCCTCGACCTTTTGGGGATCTACGCTGATACCCTCAGCTGAAATCACATGACCTAAGAATCCAACTTCGGTCAACCAAAACTGGCATTTACTGAACTTGGCAAACAAATGCTTTTTCCTAAGCATATTCAGCACCAACCTTAAGTGTTTCTCATGTTCCTTAACACTCCTCGAATACACCAAGATGTCATCGATGAACACAATCACAAACCGATCCAAATACTTTTGAAACACCCTGTTCATCAAATCCATAAATGCTGCTGGGGCATTAGTCAACCCGAAAGGCATCACCAGGAACTCATAATGACCATAACGAGTCCTGAAAGCTGTTTTCTCAACATCCCCTTCTCTGATCCTCAACTGATGGTACCCGGATCGAAGGTCAATTTTCGAAAAATATCTTGCCCCCTTAAGTTGATCAAACAAATCATCTATCCTTGGCAAAGGATACTTATTCCGCACCGTAGCCCTGTTTAGCTTCCGGTAGTCAATACAATATCTCAGACCACCATCAGAGAACTCACTCATCACTGGAATATCCTCCACTCTCATCGGAGTATCCCTAGAATCAAACACATGAGCCAAATAACCCTCACAACCTTTCCTCAGCAATTTCTCAGCGGTCAAAGCTGATATCACTCCACAGGGTAGTACCCTACGATCTCCCCTGAATGTAAGTTCCGGTAAACCTGGACTCCGGAAATCCACTCTCTTGTCATAACAATCAATAGAGGCATGGTGCATAGTCAACCAATCCATCCCCAGAATCACATCAAAATCAAAAATATCTAAGGGGATTAAATCTGCCTCTAATGCATGACCTTCCACTAACACTGGACAACTACGAATCACGAGATTCGCCACTAACATATTCCCAGTAGGAGTACTAATACCCATGTCACCCTGAGGACATCTCATAACCGAGGACACTCGCTCTAAACGAGTAATCCACTCTATTGCATCATCTGGGCTAGAGTCGCCCATAAATATTGTAGCCCCTAATCTCTGGGCTCTCTCAATGTCTGAACCTTCAGTAGCAGTCCTACTCTGAAGTACAGAAGTCAACGTGTGACCCAATTGTTCAGTGTTTGCCTCATATCAGGCTACACTGCAGGTTTAGGTGTGTCCCCAATATTTTCCGACTGTTGACGGAACTCTCGTCTCGGAGGCTTTACGCTGTTAAGAACTATAACTCATCAATACCAAAATAATTGTACACGTAGTGTACAGTCTACATGAATTTAACCTAGTGCTCTGATACCAATTGTCAGGACCCGTCCCGAATTTCCCCTCAAAACTCGGGAAGAACCCTGATCCCGTCTGACAACCTAAGAAAAGGTTCCCAAAATACCCTTCAATCCTTACAAAATATAATAACAATAATAAATACTTCCTCTTGTCAGACAAGGGACTTAGGCACTCAATAATTCCCGTAATTAATGACCAATCAAATACCATATAATATCAGACCGTCTAAGTAGGATCAAGAGTAAAATTGAGATATTCTACTCAAATATAATTACACAGCGCAGTCGAAGTACTAATGCCTCAGCCTCGAGATCAATGTTCGCGTCAACTCTACTCAACTGCCTGAAGGGGGTTTAAACACAAAAGTTGTGAGTGGACAAAAATAATCATTTATAAATTCCTTTTCGAAGAAATACCTTTCTTCCCCTCCATTTATAAAATCATGCATGCATAACATAAAACAATTTATCAATAAAAACATCATATGTAAATCACCAGAAATTCTCATTTCTCTTTAAAACCATTTAGTTGGACTCACATAAAATCTATATAATAAAAATACCTCGTGATCCACAATTTGGTTTGAAAACTCTCTTCAAAGGAGTTTAAAATCATTTAATTCAATCTGGACACAAATTATCTCAAATTCAAATCATTTCGTTCCATCTGCCACATAATATCTCAAATTTCACTGTTCCCGACATATCCATAACACACCAGGGTATCCCTTGAGATGTGTTCAAATCTGTACAACTCTGTGTACCATCTGTACTATCTGTACTCTCTGTACTATGCATAGACAGCTTCGCGACCCGGCGGAGCAAGGCCCTTCAACACCAAGGTCCGAACCCTCAACAACTGGTAGAGCAAGGCCCCTCAACACCAGTCAGAGCAACAATAACCATCGGGACGGGAACCAGTGAATCAAATCCATACTTTGAAATCTTTGTTTCGCGGCCTAAGCCAAATTCTTTGAAATATCATTTTATGGCCAAAATCGGTAAAATCATAATTATGGGTCTCAACCCAAATCACATACTCAAATAGTTACCACGTCAAAACGATATCAAAATCGAGTACAAAAACCAGGCCATTTCTCAAAACATCCTTTCACTGAAATATTGTAAAACATGTGTCCAGCATCATTTCTGAAATCCAGAAATTCATTGCACCCATACGTAACAGTATTTAAATCAAAGATACATTTATGCATGCATTACAGTTTATAAATCAAAGTCCACTCACAAACCTGTTCAAGCAAGCTCAATCCCGAACTGTACGCTCCCCTGAAGTTCCTGGAGCAGTATCGCCTGTCCAAATTAATAATCGGGATTACCAGCTAATCATAAGAACCTTAAATATAAACCCCCTAAACCCCGGGAGTCTAACTATGCTGGCCTAGAAAACGCAGCAACTTTAAAACGTCCGAAACAACCCCTAAACGACATCCGATCGACTCGAAACCTGCGCCAACAGGTTCGAAACGTCAAAAACTACTTGTCACGCGCCACCGTGACATCAGACTCGGCCCCACGCGCCGCCACGCACCGACGGAAGGTCGGAACATGCGCCCACGCGCCGCCACGCGCCCTCACGCGCCGGTCACGCGCCTGCTACAGTACCCACGCGCCTGGACCGGTCCAACCCAATTCGGCTCAACCTGACCCGATCCAACTCGACCCGACCGGTTCGGCTCAACTCGACCCAGTCCAACTCGACTCGACCGGTTCAACTCGACCCGACCGGTCACCGGTGACTCGCCGGAGAAGACGACCGGCTACCGTCGCCGTCGCCGGAAGTTGGCCGGAGAAGATGACCGGCAGTCGCCGTCGTCTGGTTTCGCCGGAATCCTCCATTTCCGGCCGAAACTTCAAGCTTTCCTAACTTCCTCAAAACTCAACCATTTTTCACAAATTTTATGTCTAAATCTATCTACTCGAACCCAGGAATCCAAATATGACCTCAAAACCACAAACACATACCTGTGCTAGCCGGAAAATCGATCGGAAGGTCCGAAACTTCCTATCCTCGGTTCGGCTTCCACCGTGGTCCTCTCCTTCGATGGTTGGTACGGTTGTGATCGTGGGAAGGAGTAGAATATGATTGGTTGATCAAAACTGGAAGTTGGAGCCTTGAAATCAAAGTTGACTTTGTGGGTTTTTGGATGATTTTCGCACGGGTTGGTTGTTTGTGTATGTTTGTCACAGAGAGAAAGAAGGAGATGAAGATGAAATGAAGATGAGGATGAGGTGGATAAGATAATATCTGATTTGGGGGTTAAAAATATCTACCCCAAGTCAAAAATTACCAAAATGCCCTTGCACATCTAGACCCATAACTTTCGTCCACGAACTCCGTTTTCCGCGTGCCGCCTGTCTACGAACTCGTGAGTTCGAGACCTACGCAACGGTACCCAAAACACCACCAAAAGTGTCTCGTAATAAAACTTGATTCCCAAGCCCTTTAACAAGCAAGGGCAAAATCGTCATTTTACATAAATAATTACGTAAACCCAATAATTAAAATTCCGGGTTGTTACAACTAGGCAGTGTATAGGGTTGGTTGCTGTAGAATTTTATTTCAAACAAGCTAACTTACAAGAAAATGCAAAGCTTTTAAACAACATTATTCCCAACAATTTACGCAGATTATGTTGATCTCTATATTCAATTTGAAAGAACATTAAGCAAACAAAACCACAAAAGAAAATTGGATTAACTTTGTACATACCTGCAATGATAACCCTTTCTTGCTATTCCATCTAATCAAACTTTCAGTCCAATCTATCAAATGTGAATTCATTATGACTGACACAGTTCGGCGACATTGAACCACTTTTGAAGTATATTTATTCTTAAATACTCAAGAAAATTCACTAAAAGAAAGATAACTTTAGCATACACTCCATAGACAACAGTAAATATAAAACTGGTGCAACAAGTAGTTTAGGCATCAATTTTAAATTGTTGTTGTCTAATGTATGATATAGCATCAGTAAAATTAACTAGTGTTGTCTAATCCCACAATATAGCATCAGCAATAACATACTGTTATCTTTTGGTACTTTTTAGCACAGTAAATTAGAACTACTGATGCAGCTTGAATTTTTTATTTTTTACTATCTAAATACCGTTGTCTATACCTCCAAAGAAGTACTAGGTCCCTAGTTTGAAACCTAATAAACGCAAAACATCAAAGCTAGTCAATTGAGCGAAAAAAGTAAGGGAAATTAACAGCTTTGGAATAGGCTCTACCTTTTTATTCAAAAATAGAACATTGTGAAAATAATTACAAAAATAGAATCTATAAATACTAAATAGTAACCTTGCAGTGACAACCTGAAAAAATTGAACCCTACCACCAAATCCAACTCGCAAAACCTCAGCTAAAAGAATTGAACCGTACAACCAAATCCAAATCGCGAAACCTCCCACCAAATCCAGCTGAACCCTAAACTGAAATCGAACCCTCCCACGAAATCGAAATCGCGAAACCTCCCAGCGGCGAAATTCGCGAAACCTCCCACCGGTGAAATCGAACTGCGACCTAGGTTGGGTTAGGCGAATTCGAATTGCGACCCATCCAGCCATCTTGGAGTTGCGACCTGAAAAGGTTATCGCGACCTCAACAACAAAATCTAACTGCGAATTCGAAGTGCGACCCATCCGCTCATCTTCGAGCCGCGACCTTAACGGCAAATTCGAACTAGCCGGCTACCACTCATCTTCTCATCGCTCTCGTTCGTCATCGGCGACGGTTCAACAACGTCAAGAAGAAAGTTCTGGTCAGTTCATCTTTCTTCTTTCTATTTCTCTAATATTTTTCTTAATCATTATTTTGGATTTTGTGTGTGTTGAATTTGTAGGTTGTTTGTTTAATTATGTGGCATGGTGATGGGTTGTTTGTTTGTTTAATCCTGTGATCATTGATGATGAAAAAATAGCTGTCCAACATGCATGTAATTCATTTCGGGTTCTGAGTTTAACGTGTAGATGCAGCATTTTGTTGTAATATAAAGAACATGAATGATCAATTAAGTTTTCAAATCTGTAGATGCAGCATTGTGTAGAGGCCGATATTGTGTAGAAATTGACTTGCGGGTTTTCTATGATATTTGGGCTGCTGCATAGACAACTTGTTGAAGATATGGTTCTAACCGCTTTTGGTGATTGGTCCAAATTGGAGGAGATAATTCTGGATTTAGGTTTTCATTCATATTTTAGCATAGGAAGGATAAAAAAAGATCATTAATGTACGTTTCATATTTAGGCTTCCATTGTAAACATTCTGCATTGTTAGCATAAGAAGGATTAACAATTGATTCTTGACTCAATTAATGATTTGAGGTAGATAAGTGTATGAAAATTGATAGGTGTCTAAATTCAAATGGTGGCCATTGCTAATTGCTATATGTAGTTAGACCTTTGATGATATTTGACTTGCAAAAAGTGATCATATATTTGACTTGGACAATTTGATGATAGTGTTTTGAATGATAATGGATAGTGTATTGAAAATGGATGATCTCTGGTTTGCAAAGTGAGGATACTGGTTTGGAAATTGATGGTAGTGTCCTTATAGTGACCCAGTAGTTATGCAGTGTCCTTATAGTTCCCCAATAGATCAGCAATGTCCTTATAGTGCCCCAATAGCTCTGTAGTGCACTTATTGTGTATGTGGAGGTCAAACACAACAATAGGGGTATTATATGCAGAATGGGGGGTGTTCCTACTAATATGGTTATACATTGTATGTGCAGGTCATGAGTATGGATTACAAACTACTAATTTCAGAGGAACAAATATTCGCAAAAAAGGTACAATGCCTTTGCCATACAAAGCGATGCATTAACGAAATAAAGAATCAATTGGGGGATGAAATGGATGTGTTTACGGGCAATTGTTTTGGACATCTCGTTGGAATAGAGGAGCTGGAGTGGAGCCATGCCATAGTGCACGGTTTTATGGTTCGAAAGCTAACGGGACATGGCATAAAACAAAATGAAGGTACGTGTTTTCTGCTTGGGGGGCGTGTGAAGCAGTTCACAGTCAAGAATTTTTGCTTGATAACTGGTCTTGTGGATGGAAAGCCTTCAAAACCTAAAGCATTTGATTGAGCAAGTAGATTGAAGGAGATGTACTTCAAGGAGATGAAGACTGTTTCAATTGGCCAGCTGGAGGAAAACATATACTCTCATAGACTTGTACCATCTGGTGCTTGTTGACGACCTGCAGGTGTGGAACAAATATCCGTGGGGAAGCGTCTCATTTGAGAAAACCAATGAGTCTCTAACTCGGGCGCTAGTTGGTTTCTACAAGAAGAAAAACAAGTTCATAGAGGAGGAGGGTGATGAAGAACAGAATGAAGAGGAAGAAAGAAATGAGGGGAACAAGAAAAAAAAAGGCTAAACTAGATGGCTGAAGATATATATAAGCTGCGTGGGCTTGCTTATTCTGTTCAGGTATGTCATAGAACTTACTGAGATCTGTTTTCAATAAGTTTATGAATAAGTATGTAAGTACCCATTTATATGTTAACTAATTTTTTGTCTTGCGTAATCAGACTTGGGCATTTGAAACATTGCCCGCTTTCACTGAGCTGGGGTATGTTGAAATGAGTAGAAATCGCGAAGTGCCCCGTTTACTGCAATGGAAGCAAGTGAAACCTGCCCAATTTCACAAGCTCTAAACTCTGATTTTCCAGTCTACGATTGTAAGTGTGATAGTTCATGTCTCGTTTTTTAGTTCCTGGATTTTATTCCAAACAGCATTTTACGAGCAATAAAATATATATGTTGGTGATATTGCAGGTTGAAGTGCAGAGTTTATGTTCAACCAACGAAGATGTTGCAAGGCCTTAAGCAGTGGTTGTAGGGGAAGCATCAAGGAGCCCAGATGCAATGGAGGACAATTCTAGCCTCCCGGATCTGACGATTCCAGCAGAAAATGATTTGGGAGGATGGCAACAACTTGTCAAGAAGCTTGTGAGTGAAGTTAGGAACCTTGCAAAAGAGAATAAGGAGTTGAAGAATAAGGTACAGGGAAGTAGACGAGCTTCGTCTCAAGCAGGCTTCCTTGGAGATTGATGTGAAAGTCAAGCTTTTTGATTTTGACAAACGCCTCACAACCTTTTCAGCTTGGCCTGTGGATTCTAGCATCCCCTCACCACATCAGGAGGAACCGGAAGATCATGGCTTTACTAGCTTCCCCTCCCTACATCACAAGGATGTCGAAGATAAGGCCTTCACGAGCCTACCCTCACCACATCAAAAGGATGCCGAAGCTGAGGCCTTCATGAGCTTCCCCTCACCGCATCAAAAGGATGCCGAAGATGAGGCCTTCACGAGCATCCCCTCACCACCTCACAAGGAAGCCGAAGATGAGGCCTTTACAAGCATCCCCTCACCACCTCACATGGATGCTCCAATTGAACCGGTGGAGGATATTGCAGAACAGCAAGTGGATGTGGGTGTAGAGAAGGACCCCAATGTAGGTGAGGAGGGCCAAGGAGAGCCTGGTGTTGAGGTCCCTCAAGAAGTGCAAACCTGTAAAGAGAAGTCACCATTGTAGGTGAGGAGGCCCAAGGAGGGACTGGTATTGAGGTCCCTCAAGAATTGCAAACCTATAAGCAGTTTTCTTTGGTTTACAAAAAGATTGCTACATTCTTGAAGGGCCATGTGAAGAGCCTTGAAGATGAGGATACTACTGACAATCCAAGAGAAGTCCTCAGGGGTGGTGAAGGCAAGGAAGACATGTTTACCAATCCAACCATCGTCATATCAGACGTGGAGACCCCTAAGCGCATTGGAGGGAGGACGAAGCGTAAGGTTGCAGCCTTACTCTCCCCATTTACAGATTTTGCAAGGAAAGGCAGCAAGGGGGAGATGGGTTGGATGAGGATGACATGTACGACCCTTGTGCTCCTATACCGCAGGAGGATGTGGTGATTTTCGCTAAATTTTTGACAAAGTGGACAACTACATCTCGGTAAGTATTTTCCTCCATGTGTTGGTTATCAACCAGGCAAGACTTATATTTGAATCATGGTATTTAATATGGTATTTATTAAATTAGGGAGCTACTTGGGGTAGATGTGGTGCATGTGGATTTGAAAATTTTCGCCAACTTGTTGGACAACTCAAGTTTTATCACAGATGAGGTTAGTAAGTGAATTGACAAATGTTTGGTTCACTATTATGCTTAAGATTCCTATTCTAAGACCATAATTTTATATTGCAGCACATGGATATGGCAATATATTTGTTTCGGAAACGGTAGTATGCACATCCAGATTCAGAAGGCTCAAAATGGACGACAACTAACTCCTTTTTTCAGGTATGAATTTGGTTTGCAAGTGTTTCTGTGTTAACATGTGCTTATGTCTATTTGGTTTGTTAGGATGTATTTATAGAATATTTCCTTTGCTGTTATTTTTCTGTTGTGTAGTAATATTTGGTGTGCGAATGAGAATTTGCCAAGCTTGGCTTATGTACGTTCAGGTGGCCCCCTATCCCCAAATGTCAAGGCAATAAAGAACTACGTTTTGGAGATTGCCCAACAAGTTTTCCTTCCCGGTGGCACATTGGTATGAAAGTATATTTGCCATATATGTTGGGGACTGACCATTGGGTTGTTGCTGAGTAGGACCTGCTGCAAAGGATGGAAATGTGTATGATTCTTTGCTGTCGAAAACTTCCCACAAGGAGTATGGTGAGAAGATGAGGCCACTTGTGAAGACCCTCCCTTGGCTCCTCCAAGTGTTAGGGTTGTATGACTTTAAATGTCCGGATGGAACCCCAAGACCTCTCCCTTTCAAACGCACAAAGCCTTGGAAAATGAGGAGGTTTCAAAAGAATGCCACAACAAGAAGACGGGTTAGATTTTACATCCATGATTTTATGTTTTCATGTATTACTTTTCTTATATTTCTTTTACACCCTTGATGACAAGGTTCGTGGTGTATTTTATCGCAGCGCTACTTGTGGTGTTTTTGCTATCAAGTTCATAGAAAGTCAAGTGTTCGGAAAAACAATTGAAGCTTCTTGTGAGCAGCGGCAAGTGCCTTTATTCAGGTTGAAGTTGGCAGTTGAAACAATGCGTAGGGAGGCGTATTGGTAGCATGGTAGCATGAGACTCTGTGAAGATTGTTGTGGAGCTGACTAGTGATATTCAATCCATAATTGAGTGGTAGAAATAAGGGCTGGCTTTGTCAAACAAGCGGTTCACTTTTGTTTCATTGGCATCAAACTTGAACTCTCTCACTTTCCTTTCTAGTCTAGTTGAATAGTATTCTTCTTATGATGAATCAATGTGAGTGTAGTTGTCTTGCATTTTTCTTTTGTAAGTCAGATTCCCAAAGTGTTCATATTTAGCTTGGTAGTGTCTTATATTTGTTTGATTTTTGTTTTGGACTCTAGACTTATTCGTGTACTCGCATCATCTTCAAGACAACTAATTTGGGCATTTGGTTCAACAAACAAGACAACTTTGAATGCGAGAATTTACATTCCATATGTTTATTTGAATTCATTCTACTGAGCAGGTCAACCTCGTTGTGTCTTCATAGTGTCCCTATAGTTAGGTAGTGCTCATATTGTAATATTAAATATTTAGTTACCAACTTATTTTTACAAACCGAGCATGCATAAATGTGAAAAGACTCCCATAAGATCTTAATGAAGTTGTTGTCATCAGCGGACAATACAACCATGCTTGACTTTAGTGGTATGGACTACAATATGAAGTGATTGGCCTTAAATCAAATTTGAACCCTAACTATATTTTACGCAGTAACCCTGTAGTGCCTTTAAAGTGCTCCCATAGTCAGGTAGTTCCTTTATAGTGCCCTTATAGTCAGGTAGTGTCCTCATTCCCAAGCTCATATCTCCCTTGCTCATTCACATTTCTATTGTCGTGCATAACTTGATTACTCTCATCTATGCCATTTGAATTAGGAGCTAATTGACCATTTTCCCTCGTGATATTCAAGTTCACCCCTCTAGCACATTCCACTTATGTTTCTTCTCTACTAACAGTAAAGGGACAACTTTGGATCCTATTGTGTCATTATAGCACCTCATGAAAAATTGGACATCATCATCAATCACAATTTCAATATGCTTGTATTCAATGGATATTACGGGAACTGAGAACTTCAAACTAAGTTTTTCGGCAGGATTGTTTGGTTGGGCAATATGGCTAACACGGTTTATAAGCACAACAAACGTTGTAGCCCTTGGTACTATAATGGCTTTCATATTGCCCCCTTCATATCTGTACTTCTTTTCCGACCTCAACCATTTTCCATTGGAACAAACCAAAATTGCAACCGATTCCATTCCTGAAATTTCATACAATAAAATGTATTACAATAAAGTTAAACTGTACTACATAACTATAAGTACACTATAGGGCTATTGGAGCACTATGAGTACACTGCAAAACTATTGGGAAACTATGAGTACACTACAGAACTATTGGGGCACTATCAGACTACATCTATAAATTCGATTTGGTTTCTATCACCTTCTATCCAATCATCTTCAGAAACTCACACCTCCAAATTCATATTCCTCATATAAGAAAACATCAGCTAAATATCGAAGAAGGGTATGTGGTCTCTACCTTAGCACTGTAGAATTTCTCTTTCCTAAGCTTCTATTGTTTCGGTGAAGGCAAACAACGATGCAACAAATATTTGCTTTGCTAACCTAGCTTCTACCTTTACATACCCAATATAATTGGTGGGTTGTTCATTTTCTTGACACCTTTTGTTTTGGTTATTATGTTGTTCTACTTCAGCTTGTGAAGCTCTAATTTTTTTCTTTCTTTTCAGGATGGGTACTGTATTGAGTCATCTTGCAACATCCATGCGGAGTGGACCTTCTGCGGATGATTGTAGGCTTGCACTGTTGCAAGTTTTTTGGCCCATGCTTGAAAAACTTTTCAGGTCTGAGCACATGGAGAATGGTAGTTTATCCACAGCAGCTTGCCCAGCTCTGACACAAGCAATTCAGTCATCAGGTACTGGTGTTTACATCTCTCTGTGGAGCTTCTGCAAGTCTATGTACTTTTTTTCTTTTGCAGACAATAACTGAGTTTTCTTATTGTGCAGGCCAACACTTCTTAAGATTACTGCCTAACGTACTAGATTTCTTATCAAGAAATTATGTGTCATTTCAAAGTCATGAATGCTACATAAGAACTGGTAGGATCTTTGATATTATATACTTGAGAAAGTCTTGTACTTTAGTATTTTGTTACTTACAACTTTTAATGAATCATTTTTCTACATGAATAGGGAGTGAAGGAGGAGGGAGACAGGATATTAAATTAAGTTAACTCGAAGAGAAGGATAGATGGATTATTTAATGCGATTACTTAGTAGTTTATGCATGATGTAAATGTCCCAGAGAGAGAACAGGTGTGGGTAAATGGATCTCATATACTTGCTTAAAACACATAAGATGATAGCGATACTGCCCAGAGTTTAAATGTAATTTGGCAGAGCACATTTTTATTTACAACGCTAGGAAAGTGTTAGGATTTTTACATGATTAGATGGTACAAACTTTGTGTTGAATCATGTACCATTTAGACAGTATTTTGATTGTTCCAGCTTTAATTGGTTTTTTAATCAAGATCGTAAGTAATCCCAACAGTTGAAATTTCTAGGATTTGTTCGTTGATATCTATGGTTCAGGGTTAGTAGGAACAGGAGTTGCAACTGTTAATATTGGTTCCAATATTTTGGTTATGCTTTATCTTTTGTTGTTGATTTTGGGTGCCGTGTAACTTGTGATTACTTATTGTCTATCTCTTCTCCGTATTGGAATTATACCATTTCAGCCTCTTTTGTCATTGAAGAGTTTGGCCACAGAGGAGTATGGATCTTTGTTTGTCACCACTTTGGAGAGATTTACACATGCAGCATCGGTAATGGCTCTTAATTCTTCATATATATGTGACCAAGAGCCCGATCTAGTGTAGGCATACACAAATTTTGCGTCCACATATGTCCGTGGAACTCGTAAGGTTTTGTACACTTGCCGTCTTATAATTCCTTCCATTATTTTGGTAATTTAAGTGATTAAACCAGACTTACTTATCTTATGAAATAAATATGTTATAGTAATGTGACATCTCAGGAAGTGGTGGCTGCATCTGGTACCCTTCTTGAAATATCCTTTCAAAAGGCAGCTATATGCTGCACAGCAATGCATCGTGGCGCAGCACTCTTGTCTATGTCTTACTTATCTTGTAAGCTGATTTCTTCTTTTACCTCTACTTACCAGAACCGGAGAAAATTTCTTGTAATGGACAAGTTTCTGTTTTCTGAGTCTTAAAGGTTGGTCCTGGGGCTTGTGAAGTTTTATGCTTATTAGTTTATTGGCCTTCTCTAGTTTTGACTTTGCTTTTTACAGGGAGATGTTTTGAAAGCAACCCTTGCAACAGATGCTGTAATAGGGGCTACGGTAAGAGTTCTCGTGAATGGTGGGAGATTCATCGCTTCAAAATTTAAAGTACTCATCATACACAGTGACATTTTGTATTTTTTTTGTTTTGTTTCATCAGTAACACACACGCACTACTTAAAGTACTGTGCAACTATGCCTTCCAACTTTTTTCTGAAATGGACTGTCATTTCATATCATTCCCATTGTTTAGTCATTTTGCTGCCTCTATTTATTATGAAGGGAAGTGTCCATACACCTGGGAGTGGATATGTGCTGCTACATCATGTGATGGGAGAAACTGATGGTGAGCGTGGAATTTGGTCGTAAGTTCTCTAGTGCTTCTTTGACAAATCTCTACCCACTATTCAAAATTGGTTTCCCAATGTACTCGACAGAAATTCTTGGATACCTGCATTGTTCTTTTCCTGTCAGCATTCATTTATATACCTTCGCTGGGAATTTTCGTGTTACAGTTCTGATTCATCCCAGTTTAGACTCTCTTAATTCTGGAAAATCATCTTTGCTTGTAGGTATGTCGAAGGTGGGATGGGTTCCGTATCCGTGGCTATCGGTAATGCTGCTAAAGAAGCAGGGGCTCTTATTGTAACATCTGCAGAGGTATTTATGTCCAGAAATTAGCTATAACTAGTTAATGTTTCAGTTCTCAAACTTTTTGCTTCACTCATTTCTTTTATATTGTTTGTCTGTTTAGGTTCAACAGTTGTTGATTGATGATGCTGGCACAGTCAATGGGGTTAGTTTCTTCTTGCTTTCCCAAATGAGAGTCTTGAAACTTAACGAGGTTATTTTCTGATTGGACATTGTGGACGTGTCTCCATAATTTAGGAAATCTCCATAATTTTTCAATAAAACCATTGATTAATTACAGAAGCAAATCTTTGAAGATTGGTTCTGCAACTTTACGTCAAGTTTTACCATCAAAACATCATGAGTTCTAGTCCTCTGACTTTCACACATGGGAGAATGGAGGAACGAAAATTGTTAATTTCCTGTATTCCTGCTACTTGAGATTACTTGCATTCTTTTTTGTGTAGGCAACAACAAAAATAAATATAGAAGTTGATAAGTTGCCCCAGTTCAAATGTTGCAATTTAAATCATCCTGATGCAGGTCCTCAGCATGTGGGCACCGCACCATTCATATTGGTTCCGAGAGGTATACTCTTATCTCATCGTTTTCATTTACTTGGTTCCACATGTTGTGCTTTCTTATATCTTTTCTGTCACTCTTCTAAAGCATGGAAGAGGTTCACTTAGCCTGCCATTATCAATTGTCTTCCAGTATATTCCAAAATCTTGAAGAAACGACTGCTTTTTCCATTTACGGTTGAATCTTTATGATGCCACCACGAATCAAAATCATTTTGATGTTGAGTGAATAAAACTGGAATGGAAGGTCTTTGTTATTTCTAAGAAAAACATTTGTCCTATATAGTTTGTGATAAGAGCCTAAAGATATGTATTTCTAATTTTACATGCTTTGGTTTAATGCAATGTACGAGGCTTTACTGTTTTCCCTCTTGTGCAAGAGCTTGTGTTTGATTATCACTATAGTTTTTGATGTTTGGTATTCATTTTGGCAATTTTAAACATTACCATATATATTATGTCAATCTCAAAGTATATCTGTTTTTATTTCTTGCCTAGTATTCAAAATCTGCAAAACGGCCGGTTGTTTATTACACCCACAAGGACCTTGATGAGGTGCGAGAAGAATGGGCAGATCATGTCATATCAAAGTAGGTGCAAAGATGATGAAAGTACTGCTATGTTGGAATTGATTATGATATGGTTTTTGTTTCATTCAAACCTATTGTTTCTTAATGGCTAGTTATTTAGAATTTTTATGATACTTGTGATTCTAATTAGGACATACATATGTGGCTTCGAGATTGAGCTGGGAAGGGTAGAATACTAATACCTCATCTTCTTTGTGAACTTGATTAATCAATTATGTACGAGTACTTTTTATTCATGGATGGGAGCAAAATTTTGATATGAATTGTTATGATATAGCTTTATGTATAGTTTATGAATGCAATTGATTTTTGTTATAAACTGAAGTTTAAACAGGGAAATAGAGACATGTTTGATTGTAATGTTGTAAAGACTGTTGTAGAATGTATGTTCAGCATCAATTTTAATGAAAAAGAGTAGCTATTTAGACACTTTCACAACAGCAATTACATACAGATCGTTACCTTTTTCCACTTATTGCATCGGCTTTAATGTTCAAACCGTTGTAGGAAGTCATTTATGCATTGGTATTGCTATATTCCGTGTTGCTATTTAGCCCTTTTCGCAACGGAAATTACATAAGACTGTTGCCTTTTCAAGAATATTATGTACAAATCGTTGCGTAAAGTAGCTTTAGACAATGGTAGTAACTATATTATGGCTTTGGGGAAGGATGAAAAGACAACGGTAGTAACTGTATCATGGTTTTGGGGAAGGATGAAAAGACATCGGTATGAAGTAAAAATTGATGCAAAAAGTGGCTTTAGACAACGGAGAAAATCCATTGTCTAACCCCCCAATAGATAACACCGAGCAATACCACGGTATTTTAGGGAAATAGACAACGAATTTTCTCCATTGTCTAAAGCCAATTTTCTAGTAGTGATTGGAGATAGGTAGTTTACGAGCATCTATAGTAATTGAATTGAGACATTAAAGCTATATTTGTCATCAAAAGGCTGTACCGCTTCCCATTAAAGTGCGCACGAGCCCACTTTTCATATCCACTCTTTACGATACTTAGCAACTTTAGAGTCCATATTAGATATTTCCACCATAAGACAATCAAATTCATGAACACGATATGCCTTCGCAGCTTTAAAATATAACGAATGCGCCTCTTCATGTTTATAGTACCTCTTAAGGTGTTGACACCATATTGCATCAGGCTCAATGGGCCATATATCTCAAGCTCAAAGCCTACTGTACAAGGCTTAAGTATCACATGGGCCCAAGCCCACAAAACAAACAAACCCCTACAAGGACCAACAACTCACTGACATATGGACACATCACCACCATCCATATGGGTGCCACGTGTTAGCACCACAGTAGAAGTGCATTTATCCCATTTCGAAACTATTCATCAAGTCCCCCTCAACCATCAATACAAAAGGTTGGCACATTTCCCAAAAAGGTAACGAATATTCACTATTTACTCTTACTCTGTCAAAATTACTATTTACCATTTATCTCTTATAGACTAAACACTAACTTGGGCATCGGAGAACCTTTAGGTCGGCACCACACCGGTGCCTATCCTTAATCGACAACCAACCGCTCTTCCTATTTACAGGTCTTCTGAAGAGCATGTGGCACACAGTGATTGGACAGAGTACAACTCCTAAGTTGGCACATTTTGTGCATTAACAGTTTGGCGCCGTCTGTGGGAATTCTGACTAAGTCTACCCATCACTCTACTAGGCTGAGCACTACCCCCTACCTTCACACATAAAACATGCAAGGTGACTAAGGGGACGGCGAAGTAACGCCCCGACAAGGGTCAAGACCACTGAGGGATAACTCTCCCAATGTCATGCAGTTGATGGAAAAACTCCAACAAGACCAGGCCGAGGTCAAATCCAATGGTACTCAGGCCGATTTCAGATACCAAGTGTTGAATGAGCAATACATCGACATGGTAACTCAACTGAAAATAGCCTAGGCAGAACTTGCAGCTCACCGAGCAAGGGTAGAGGCTCACGAGGCCGAGCGAGTGGTTGCCGAGTGCGCCGAAAGAGCCGAACGTATTCGCCGAGCTACCAAGAAGGACAAAACCAAAATACCTGTGGAGCCGACCCACATAGCCTCTCGTCTGCTTATCATACCAGGCAAGGGACAAGGCATAACCAAGGTCTGCAGAGACGCTCGACAAGCTCTGAGCACATAATCCCACCGAGATCAGTCTCCGATCGCCCTCGTCAAACTTATGTTCCCCTGAGAAGAGGGCCAAACTTCTCGGCCATAGGGAGCAAAGGTCGATCGGCCTCATATTGATACTGACGCAGGTGGATTTCCATCGGCCGAACTGAGGCCACACATTTCTGTCTCAGACTCTGAAGGAGATGGATCGTCCCTAGAGGGTCAAAGTGCAAGACAAGCCGAATGACCTGACAACCACGAGGCCAACCGACATCACCGCAGGCATTCAATATGCCCCCCTCAAAGTGCTCACTAGGAGGTACTCCCCGGGTCATCTCCTCTAAGACAGGGTGAACGACCTCATCACAAAGAATGCCGAGAAAGAGGAAAGCCTACCAAGGCCGACCGACCAAACCATAGTGATCACCTTGTTGCCCGAGATAAATCACCGCAGACCGACCCACTTGTCCGACAACTCCTAGAACTGGTCAGGAGCCTCGAGGCCGAGAAAGGGTAGCCACTAATGCCAACCTGGGGCAAGACAAGCTGTGGACCCTTCATAGAGAGGATCAACTAGTTCATACACGATCATGAGATCAAGCCTCTCAAGATCCCACTCTGCATCGGGTAGGGAGACCCCATCACTCATTTGAACAATTATCAGTCAGCTGTGGCCTTCAAGAATCTCTCAGACGAGGCATGCTGCCTCATATTTAGCTCAATACTAACAGAAGCAACAATCAACTGGTTTTACCGATTGGGGGCTGGAACCATCGACTCCTTCGAACAGCTTCAGACGACCTTCCTCAACCAGTTTATGTTTCAAACCGATCATCTATTCTCGGTGGAGGACCTTTTCCTATTGAAGCAAGGAGAAAACGAACCTCTTCAAAAGTACGCGGCCAAGTTTAGCCACGAATACTCTAGGTGTGTTGAGACAGATTACAAGGCAGCATTCACAGCTTTCAAGGGCGGCCTAAGAGAATCCCCTTTCAGGTACGCATCTCATACACAAGGTTGGTCTAGCTATAATGAAATTATGAAACAGGCGGCAATACACGCCAAGGCCGAGCTACAGAACCACAAGGGAGACACAAACTTGGCTAACACATACCAGCCAAGTATGCCAGACCCGGTCAACACATACCAGTCAAACGGTCCTAACACTCAGCACACCAATTAGCAAAATCCCACCAACCAGGGTCAATACTCATATGGGGTAAAGAGGAAAGATTACTCTCTCGACTCATACAACCCATGCAAGAAGGGTAAACATCCCAATTATCCCAACTCCCACTAGGGACAAAATCGTCAGGATAACCGACCCAATAACAATGCTGACCGACCTCCTCCTCGGTCAAATTATGAAACTTACACCATCCTCAACACTTCATATGAGAATGTATTGATGAATGTCGATCATATGATCCCCAAGTCACCTTGGGCACCGGTTACCGGGAAACTTGCCAAGAACACATACGCCTACTGCCAATACCACAAGTACAATGGCCATAGCATTGACCAATGTGTGGCCTTTAGGGAACTTGTGGAAGCTCTAGCCAAAGATGGAAAAATCAACCAATTCCTTCAACATGCACCTCCTCCATCTCAACATCCCCAGGTTAACACAATCACCAGAGGACCATCTATCTCTTCCCCTCTTACCTCCAACAGAGCAAAGAAAAACTTCCTTCGCGCCTCACAGAGCAACCAAAAAATCTTCAACATTGAAGAGGGACGGGCGAAGAAAATAGGCAAGGTCGACTGGGAACCTATCACATTCTCTGAGGAGGAAGAGCGGGGAGTAGTATACCCACACAATGACCTAATTGTCATCCGAGCATAGATCGTAAACTTTGATGTAGGCAGAATCATGGTTGACACCGGGAGCTCTGTCAATGTTTTATTCATGGAGGCATACAAGCAGCTAGGCATTCCAGACTCCGACCTCGACTGGTCTCCCACACCATTGTTTGGCTTCACCGGGGACTCGATTGTACCAATCGGCACAATCACTTTTCCACTCTCTGTTGGGACCATCCCCAAGCTAGCAACGGTCCTCACACCTTTCTTGGTGGTGGATTGCCCAACGGTCTACAATGTCTTCTTAGGAAGAGGCATAATCAACCAGCTCAAGGCAGTGGTATCCACCAACCTGCTTTTGATCAAGTTCCCTACCCCTATGGGCATTAGCCAGGTCTGCGGAGATCAGATTACTGCGAGAACTTGCAACTCCACATCCCTTGCTGGGAAGACCACTACCCAGCCTAAAGAAACAATGACAGTCTCTAAATCAGCATTTAAGGCGGACCCAGTCGATCCTTAAGTCACCCAGCACATAAAGGAGGGACCTATTGAGGACCCCAGGGTTCACTCAGCCACACCACACCCTCAACCCATTGAGGAAGTCGAAGAGGTCATCTTCTCCCACACCTACGCTGATCAGAAGGTGAAAATTGGAACCACCTTAAACCCTACCATGCAATCAGACTTGATCAAGTTTTTACAAGACAACTCTGAGGTCTTCGCCTGGTCATATGCTGACATGCCTGGCATATCAACTGATGTCATCTGCCACCGCTTAAGCATCATCCAATCTTTCAAACTGGTGGAACAAAAATGTCGTATCTATGATGCAAAGCAGATGGAAGCTATGAAGGCGAAGATAGTCAAACTCAGCACTATACACTTTGTGCATAAGGCGGTCTATGCAGTATGGGTCGCCAACGTAGTTTTGGTGAAGAAACCTTCTAGCACTTGGCTCATGTGCATCGACTTCACTAACTTGAACAAGGCATGCCCAAGGGATAGTTTTCCTCTACCGAAGATGGACCAACTGGTCGATGCCATGGTAGGTCATGAACTTTTGAGTTTTATGGACGCATATTCAGGATACAATCAGATCTTCATGCACCCAGTTGACAAAATCCACACCACCTTCCGGATAGGCCAGGGTCTCTATTGTTACAACGTAATGCCTTTTGGACTCAAGAACGCAGGTGCCACCTACCAACGCCTAGTGAACTTCATGTTTCCGGGCCAAATATGTAACGACCCGGAAATTTAATTAGCAAATTTTCGTAAATTAATTTGGGAAATGATTAAATTACCCTTGGTTTTATAGGGGGATCGGAAGTCAATTTTGTGTGGAGACACATTTGAAAATTTTTCGGGTACCGTTGCGTAGGTCTCAAACTCATGAGTTCGTAGACAGGCGACACGCAGAAAACGGAGTCCCGATGAGCGAGTGGTGGGTCTGGAATGTTAAGGGGCATTTTGGTCATTTTCCTTGGGTATATGTATTTAATCCCAGAGTTCACGAGAATTCTCATTTCTTCCTTCATCACATCAGACCTGTGACCGACCGAACCCACACCGAACCGAAAACCATAAAAAAATCGAAGTCCAAATCAAGGCAACCTTGGCCTAGTTGGTTAAATCCATCAGCTTCTACTCCTTCCTGCGATCAAAACCATACCCACCATCAAAGGAGGCAGCCGCGTGAGACACCGAACTGAGGAAAGGAAAACCGAAACCTTCTCATAGATTTTGCGGCCAACACATGTATGTGTTTCATGTTTAGAGTTCATTTTCGAGTTCCTGCGTTCGAGTAGATGGATTTAGACATAAAATTCGTGAAAAACGGTTGAGTTTTGAGAAAGTTAGGAAAAATTCAAGGTTGGCCGGTAATGGAGTTTTTCTGCGATGGTGGACGGCGGCGCATTCATCTTCTCCTACGAGACTCCAGCGACTAAGTGGTCAGAGGTATTGACATGGCACGCCACATGGAGCCACGTGGAAGCCACCTGGCAACCACATAGAGGCCACCTAGCAGCCACGTGGGTGCCACTTGGCGGCTAAGTCAACAGGCGTGTGAGGTACTGTACAGGCGCGTGAGGCACTGTAGCCGGCATGTGGCCGAACCACCGATCTTCTATCGGCGCGTGGGACTGGTTCTGGGGTCACGGCGACACGAGTTGGAAAAGTTTCGACGTTATGGACCTTTTGGCGCAGGTTTCAGGTTAATCGGACGTAGTTTAGGGGTAGTTTTGGGCGTCCGAAGTGGCTGCGTTTTTAGAGTAACGCGAGCGGACTTCCCGGGGTTTAGGGAGTTTAAATGTAGGGTGTTTAATTATCGTTAGTAATCCGGATTGTTACTTTTGACAGGCGATACTGCTCCGGGAACTTCAGAGGAGCGTACGACTCGGGATTGAGCTAACGGTGAGTGGACTTTGGTTTGTAAATTATAATGCATGCATAAAGGTATATTTGAATTAAATATTATTATGTATTGTTTTTGGTACATTTCTGGAATTTAGAAATTGTGCTACTAAATGATGACTGGACACACGTTTTCAATATTACAGTGGAAACAATGTTTTGGGCTCTGGCCTGGTTTTATGGACTCTGTTATTAAATGATTTTGACTTCATAGATTTTGAGTCCATGGTTTTTGGTGTAGACCCGGATGTGTGATTTCCTTGGATTTGGGCTTAGACCCGGTTTGTCAATGAATTTGGCTTTGGCTAGGAAACAAGAATTTCGAAACAAGGATTTCAAAACATGAATTTGAATTACTATCCCCGAGAGTCAAGGTTTTTTCCGATGATGGCGTAGAGGGTCTTTCTCCACTAGATCATTGAGGCGAGCTATGACTTGGGGGACCATTCGGGAAGCGGTGAGACAGGTTTATGGTAGTACAGGGTTCTGTACAACTCGAGGTATATCAGGTGTGTGGAGGGTTTTGAGCTACGGCTCGGGATTTTATTCTGGAGCAGTGAGATATGTTTTGATATATTTTGTGTCCAGGTTGGTTTCATGATTTAAAACTCCTTTGAGGAGGGTTTTCAAAGCAGGGTTTTGGACCACGGGATGTTTGCATTATACGGATTTTCGTGGGTCCCACTGGTATTTTATCAAAAACAATGGATTTTGCGGTATGTTTTGTGGTTATCCTTAAGGATTTGTTGAAAAGGAATTTTATGTTATGCATGCATGGTTTTATTCGTGGAGGGGGAAACAATATGTTTTCCTCGGAAACTGGTTTTCAAAGATTATTTTTGTCCACTCACATTTTTCGTGTTTTAAATCCCTTCCAAGCTGTTGAGTTGACGTGGGCATATCTAGAGGCGGAGGCATTACATGTCCAGCTGCGCATTTACCTAGACTACCGAGTAGGATATTTATTTATATATTTACTTATCCTACCTAGATGCCCTGATAAATCTGTTGGATTGATTGTAAAATTGTGGTTACATCGTTGGAAGGTTGATTTTATTGGAACTTGGAGTGTTATCTGATCCTTCGTCTGATAGGTGGAAGACGGTTAACAAGTACTTAGGGGGAGATTTTGCTAGATTTTTGGCAGCATTTTCATAATATCTTGCAAGGGCTTAAGGATATTTTTTGAAATTTCTTTAAGTTGTCAGACGGGAGTAGGGTTTTTCCCCAGTTGCGAGGGGAAATTTGGGAAAAGTCCTGTCAACTTGGTATCAGAGCACTAGGTTTAAATTCTGGTAGACTGTACACCTAGTGTACATCTGATGGTGTTATTGTTGGTTTATGGTTCTTTTCAGCGTAATACCTCCGAGATGCGAGCCCCGTCAGAGGCTTGGAAATAGTGAGGACACACATGAACCCGTAGAAGAACCAGATTTGAGGCAGACCCTGGATCAATTAGGGCAGACTTTAACTACAGAACTTTAGGGTAGGGCTACTACTGAAGTGTCTGACATTGAGCGAGCCCATAGGTTGGGGCGATAGTATTTACGGGCAAGTTAGGCCCAGATGATGCGGATGAGTGGATTACTCGTTTGGAACGAGTGTTTGCTATTTTGAGGTGCCCTTTGGAGGATAGGGTGCAGTTAGCCACATTTCTTTTGGGTGGTTATGCATACCATTGGTGGCATGCTTTGCAGCTTACAGGCTGGGATGTCCGTACCTTTACTTGAGAAACTTTCCGGGAGTGCTTCCTTGAGCAGTTTTATCCTCGTTCATACCGAGATGCCAGAGAGGTCGAGTTCCTGCAGTTACAGCATGGGGACATGACGGTGGCACAATACGAACATAAATTTCTTGAGTTGTGATGATTTGTACCGGCTCTCGTGGCGACTGTGATGGATAAGTGCCGAAGGTTTGAGTATGGACTGCGAAATGAGGTTTGAGTAGAAGTAACTGTTGTGGCACACACGTCTTTTAGGGCTTTGTCAGACACTGCTGCTAGAGTAGAGTTGAGTTTGCCAGCTCAGCAGCAGTTCAGTGCTTCTAGGCGACGCCGGGATCGCTGAAGTTTCGGGGCCTCTAGTTAAGGACCAACAAAAAGAGGCAGTTCCAGTTCTGGATCTTCTGGGGGTGCAGGCATCGCAGTAGGCAGTGGAAGAGCCAGTCAGGGACAACAGTTATTCGCCCATCCTAGTGGTACTTAAGTGCAGTCGACCGGGAGACAGAGGGGCAGACCCGCACGGCCAGGTGACATCGGTTGTTACTTTTGTGGGGAGACCGGTTATTTTAAGAGAGACTATCCACAACGTCGTCTGGGCAGTAGTTCCTTGGGCTGGGATGTTGTGGAACCGAGTCAGAGAGCAGAGCAGACATCTAGGACTGCAGCAGGGAGGCAGGTCCAGTCTACTGGGGCCAGTAGGGCCAGAGGGAGACATGGGGGTCGTGGCCGATCTTCTGGTACACATGTCGGAGTTTTTGCTATGACACAGCAGGAGGCTCGAGCAGCACCAGAGGTGGTTACTAGTATGTTATCTATTTTTAACCATGATGCTCGTGTTTTGTTAGATCCCGAGGCTACACATTCTTTTATTTCTCGGGGTTTTACACTTTTTGTTGAAAGAAAATTGTCCCTGATTGGTTGGGACATGGGCATAAGTACTCCTACCGGAGATATGTTAGTAGCGAACCTCGTGAATCGTAATTATCCGGTAGTAGTGGGAGGTCATGAGTTAGAGGCAGATTTAATTCCCTTGGACATTTATGATTTTGATGTGATTTTGGGGATGGATTGGTTAACCATGCATCATGCCTCCATTGATTGCTTCGACAAGAGGGTGGTTTTTCGGAGTCCAGGTTTGTCGGAACTTATCTTTTTGGGTGACCGTAGGGTACTTCCCTCAGGATTGATATCAGCTTTGATGGCTGAGAAGTTATTGAGGAAAGGTTGGGAGGGATATTTAACTTATGTGATTGATTCTCAGGATACTCCGATGAGAGTGGAGGATATTCCTGTGGTGAATGAGTTTTCTGATGTATTTCTAGAGGATCTTCTGGGGTTGCCACCTCACCGGGAGATTCAGTTCACCATAGAGCTTCTTTCAAGTACTCAACTTATATCGCAGGCATCGTATAGAATGGCACCGCCATAATTGAGGGAATTGAAGACTCAATTGTAGGACTTGGTGGATATGGGATTTATTCGACCAAGTGTATCACCTTGGGGTGCACCGGTGTTATATGTAAGGAAAAAAGATGGTGGTTTGAGGCTTTGTATCAACTACCGGCAGTTAAACAGGGTTATGGTGCGGAATAAATATCCTTTGCCATGAATTGATGAATTGTTTGATCAATTAAATGGGGCAAAGTATTTCTCAAATATTGACCTTCAATCCGGGTACCATCAATTAAGGATCAGGGAAGGGGATGTTCCTAAAACGGCTTTTAGGACATGCTATGGACATTATGAGTTCCTGGTGATGCCCTTTGGTTTAACTAATGCACCGACATCATTTATGGATTTGATGAACAGGGTGTTCCAATGATATTTGGATCGATTTGTGATTGTGTTCATCGATGACATCTTGGTGTATTCGAAGAGTGCTAAGGCACATGAGAAGCACTTGCGGTTGGTGCTGAATATACTGAGGAAAAAGCAACTATTCGCCAAGTTCAGTAAATGTCAATTTTGGTTGACTAATGTGGGATTCTTAGGGCATGTGATTTCTGCTTAGGGTATCAACATGGATCCCAAAAAGTCGAGGCAGTGGCAAATTGGGAGCAACCGAAGACAGTGTCAGAGGTGAGAAGTTTTCTGGGTTTAGCGGGATATTATCGGCGATTCGTAGAAGGATTCTCTACGATAGCTGCTCCGTTAACTCGGTTGACAAGGAAAGGAGTCAAGTTTGACTGGGATGATGAGTGTGAACAGAGCTTTCAAGTGCTTAAGAGGAGGTTGACTTCTGCCCCAGGTACTAAGCTGTATCGTACTCTAAAAGAACACTATTGGTGGACTGGGATGAAAAGGGAAATAGCTGAGTTTGTGAGTAGATGCCTGATGTGTCAACAAGTAAAAGCAGAGAAGCAGAAACCATATGGGGCACTACAACCGTTACCTATTCCGGAATGGAAGTGGGATCACATTACTATGGATTTGGTCTATAAACTTCCTAGGACGCAAAAAGGAGATGATGAATTTGGGTAATTGTTGATAGACTCACAAAGTTAGCACATTTCTTGCTAGTACAGGAAGATTACCGGGTGGGCCAGTACGCCAAATTGTTTGTGGATGAGATAATACGGTTACATGGGACTTCAGAGTCGATTGTATCCGATAGGGATCCTAGGTTTACCTCGAGATTTTGGCGGAGATTGCTTAAAGCTTTTGGAACAACATTGCATTTCAGTACAGCTTTTCATCCTTAAACTGACGGTCAGTCTGAGAGGACAATTTAGATTTTGGAAGATATGATGAGAGCCTGTGTATTATAGTTTAAAGGAAATTCCGATTCACACCTGGCTTTAATGGAGTTTGCATACAACAACAGCTATCAGTCTAGTATTCGGATGGTCTTTTTGAGGCCTTGTATGGGAGACAATGCAAAACACCGATATGTTGGACTTAGGTAGGTGAGAGAAGACTATTGACACCAGAGGTTGTGGAAATGACAGAGGAAAAGATTCGAATCATCAGGGAAAGGCTGAAGGCAGCTCAGGACCGCCCGAAAAGCTATGCAGGCCGACGGATTAGAGACCTTGAATTTGAGGTTGGAGATTGGGTAATTTTGAAATTATCCTCTTGTAAAGGAGTTGTACGTTTTGGTAGACAAGGGAAACTGAGTCCTCGCTACATTGGGCCTTATGAGATTGTTGAGAGGATAGAGCTAGTGGCTTACAAACTTCCTTTACCTCCAGAACTGTCAAAGGTTCACGATGTATTCCATTTATCCATGCTCCGAAAGTATCTATTCGATGAATCGCATGTATTGGAGGCGCAAACAATTGAGCTGAGAGAAGATTTGACTTTTGAGGAGCAACTAGTGCAACTTCTAGTTTGGAAGGAAAAAGTATTGCGCATGAAAACTATTCCTCTAGTTAAAGTTCTGTGGAGGAATCAGAATGTGGAGGAGGCCACGTGGGAAACTGAAGCATTGATGCGGGCACAACATCGACATTTGTTCCAGTGATAGGTATGAATTTCGAGGACGAAATTTCTTTAAGGGGGTGAGTTGTAACGACTCGAAAATTTAATTAGAAAATTTTCGTAAATTAATTTGGGAAAACACGAAATTACCCTTTGTTTTATAGGGGGCTGGGAAGTCAATTTTGTGTGGAGACAGGCGGCAGGTAAAAATCAGAGTCCTGGTGAGCGAGTGGTGGGTCTAGAATGTTCTGGGGCATTTTGGTCATTTTCCTTGGGTATATGTATTTAATCCCAGACGTCACGAGAATTTTCATTTCTTCCTTTATCACATCAGACCCGTGACCGACCTAACCCACATCGAACCTAAAACCATAAAAAAATCGAAGTCCAAATCAAGGCAACCTTGGCCTAGTTGGTTAAATCCATCAGCTTCTACTCCTTCCAGTGATCAAAACCATACCCACCATCAAAGGAGGCAGGCGCGGGAGACACCGAACTGAGGAAAGGAAAACCAAAACTTTCCAATCAATTTTTCGGCCAACACATGTATGGATTTCGTGTTTAGAGTTCATTTCTGTGTTCCTGGGTTTGAGTAGATGAATTAAGACAAAAAATTTGTGAAGAACGGTTGAGTTTTGAGAAAGTTAAGAAATATTCAAGGTCGGCCGGCAATGGAGTTTTCCAGTGATGACGGACGGCAGCGCGATCGTCTTCTCCGGTGACTGAGTCGGTCAGAGGTGCTGATGTGGCATGCCACGTGGGTGCTTCCTAGCGGCTGAAACATCGGGCACGTGACTGACTGTGCAGGATCGTGAGGGCGCATGAGGTACTGTAGCCGGCACGTGGCCGAACCGCCGGTCTTCTGTCGGCGTGTGGTGGTGTGTGGGACCGGTTCTGGGGCCATGGTAATGGGTGTCGACAAGGTTTAAACGTTTCAAACCTTTTGGCGCAGGTTTCGAGTTAATCGGACCTCATTTAGGGGTAGTTTTGGGCGTCCTAAGTGGCTGCATTTTTAGAGTATCACGAGCGGATTTCCCAGGGTTTAAATGTAGGGTGTTTAAATATCGTTAGTAATTCCGATTGTTACTTTTGACAGTCGATACTGCTCCGGGAACTTCAGAGGAGCGTACGACTCGGCATTGAGCTATCGGTGAGTGGAATTTGGTTTATAAATTATAATGCATGCATAAAGGTATACTTGAATTAAATATTGTGATGTATTGTTTTTGGAACATTTCTGGAATTTGGAAATTGTGCTACTAAATGATGACTGGACACGTGTTTTCAATATTACAGTGGAAACAATGTTTTGGGCTGTGGCCTGGTGTTATGGACTCTGTTATTAAATGATTTTGACTTGATAGATTTTGAGTCCATGGTTTTTGGTGTAGACGCGGATGTGTGATTTCCTTGGATTTGGGCATAGACCCAGTTTTTCAATGAATTTGGCTTAGGCCAGGAAACAAGGATTTCAAAACATGGATTTGAATTACTGTCCCCGAGGGTCAAGGTTTTCTCCGATGATGGCGTAGGGGGGGGGGGGGGGGGTGTGGTGGAGGAAGGGATGTCTTCCGCGGAAACTGGTTTGCAATGACTATTTTTGTCCACTCACATTTTTCGTTTTTTAAATCCCCTCCAGGCTGTTGAGTTGACGTGGGCATATCTAGAGGTGGAGGCATTACATGTTCAGCTGCGCATTTACCTAGACTACCGAGTAGGATATTTATATATGTATTTACTTATCCTACCTAGATGCTCTAATAAATCTTTTGGACTGATTGTAAAATTGTGGTTACATCGTTGGAAGGTTGATTTTATTGGAACTTGAAGTGTTACCTGATCATTCGCCTGACAGGTGGAAGATGGTTAACAAGTCCTTAAGTGGAGATTCTGCCAGAGTTTTGGCAACATTCTCATAATATTTTTGCAAGGGCTAAAGGGTATTTTTGGGAATTTCTTTAAGTTTTCAAACGGGACCACGATTTTTCCCGGGTTTCGAGTGAAAATTCGGGAATGGTCATTTCAAAATAGGCAGACGACATACTTTTCAAGGGCAAGACTGTTGACCAGCACATCCCAAACCTCACACGGATGTTTGAAGTCCTAAAGATATACATGATACATTTGAACCAAACCAAATGTTTCTTCGGAGTGGGTTCGGGAAAATTCTTAGGCTTAATGATAAGCCAGAGGGGCATAGAGGCCAACCCTGAGAAGATCAAGGCACTCGTGGACATGGAGCCCCCACATACAGAGAAAGATATACAAAGGCTCAAGGTAAGAGTGGCAGCTCTTACTCGCTTCATTTCCAAAGCCACCGACAAGTGTGTCCCATTCTTCAAAGCCCTTAAAGGCAAGTCCTAACACATTACGTGGACGGAAGAGTGCACAACGGCATTCACAGAACTAAAGGAGTACATGAGTACGACACCTCTCCTTGCAAGACCGGAAATAGGAGAACCACTGATTATGTACTTGTCAGTATCCACATCTGCGATCAGCTCAGTACTCATCAAAAGGAAGGACGGAGTGGAGAACCCAGTCTACTATGTCAGCAAAGCATTGTAGGACACTGAAACAAGGCACACAGAACTCGAAAAACTTGCTTTTTCTGTGATAATATCATCTAGGAAGCTCAGACCTTACTTCCAAGCTCATTCCATCATCGTATTGACCAACAAACCACTCTGCCAAGTGCTCCAAAAGCCAGAAACTTCAGGCCGCCTACTCAAATGGGCAATTGAGCTCAGCGAATTTGACATCACTTTTGCTCCCAGACTAGCGGAGAAGGGGCAAGTCATCGCTGGTTTCATCTCTGAGTTCACATACCTACCACTTGATCCGGAAGAGAAGACCACCTCAGTGACCATGCAAAATTCCAAAACACCTACGTTGGATATACAACAACCCACTTGGATCTTACATGTGGATGGCTCTGCTTGCCATAACGGCTCTAGAGCAGGGCTTGTCCTCACAACTCCGAACAAGGTCCACCTAGAATATGCTCTTTGCTTCATGTTCAAAGCATCCAACAATGAGGCAGAGTACGAGGCACTACTCGGGGGTCTTCGCCTAGCCAAACATATGGACGCCAAGCAAATACAAATCTACAGTGACTCCCAGCTAGTTGTCAACCAAATCAACGATGAATTTGAGGCAAAAGACTCCTCAATGGCGTCGTACAGAGGGTTAGCCAAATCTATCTTGGATGGCTTCAAGGCATATACAATCACAAGGATACCAAGGTCAGAGAACAGCCATGCAGACGTTCATGCATGCCTGGCATCCTCCCTTGACGAGAAAACAAGCCGAAACGTCCCTGTGGAGATCCTCCAACAACCAAGCACCAAATGCTCTTCTGTCAATGTGATAAACACCAACTCAACTTGGATGGCCCCTCTGCTCAGTTTCCTAACCGATGGAACTCTTCCAACTGACAAAGTCACCGCAAAGAAGATAAGCCGACAAGCCTCTCGATACACTATCATTAGTGGCCAACTTTATAAGCGAGGATTCACTCTCCCTCTTTTAAAGTGCCTCACCCTAGAGGCTGGAAGAACAATCTTGGAAGAGATACATGCAGAAATTTGTGGCATCCACTATGGTCCATGCTCCCTAGCACACAAAGCCTTCCGCCAAGGATTTTATTGGCCAAGCATGCATGCAGACGCAGCAGACTTCACCAGGCGATGTGACAAATGCTAACATTTTGCTCCCTTCCTGCATCTCCCAGCAGAGAACCTCACACTAATGCTCAACCCATGGCTATTCTCTCAATGGGGACTTGACCTAATTGTCAAATTGCCAACAGGAAAAGGACATACCGAGTATGCCATAGTCACTGTGGATTTCTTCACCAATTGGGTCGAAGGCAAACCTTTGGCCACCATCACGGCAGCTCAGATAGAGACCTTCGTCTTCCAAAATATCATCTGTCGATTCAGTATTCCACACACCATCGTTACTAACAATGGGAAGCAATTTGACAACCAGTGCTTCAGGGCATTCTGTCAAAGGCACAACATCAACCTATGCTTTGCCTCTCCAGCACACCCACAATCCAATGGCCAAGTTGAAGCTATCAACAAGATAATCAAGCATACCTTGAAGACTCAACTAGATGACACTAAGGGCAAATGTGCAAACATTCTATCAAATGTACTCTGGTCATACATGACATCATACCGAACAGCCACCAACGAGACACCTTTCTCAATGGCCTTTGGAACCGAAGAAGTCATCCCAGCTAAAACGCATGAGACTTCATACTTAGTCATGACCTATGACGCCGACCAGAATAATGACCAACTGGCTCTCAGTCTAGATCTCATTGAGGAGCACCGAGAGCAGACCCAGTTAAGGAACATAGCTTACAAGCAACGACTCTGCTAATACCATGATGCAAGAGTCAAGCACTGCAACTTTTAGGTCGACGATTGGGTCCTAAGGAAGGTCAACATGGCAACCAAAGGCCGATCGGCCGGATCACTTGGACCGAATTGGGGGGGCCCTTACAAGGTCACACGGATATGCCGACCCGGGACTTACGACCTATCAGACTCTGAGGGAAGATCCCTCAGTCATCCGTGGAACGCAGACCACCTCCAGAAGTACTGGCCGGAATGCATAGGAAGACCACAAAGTTTCCTTTTCTTTACCTTTTTAAAGCCACACTTGGCTATCATTGTACTAGGTCGCACTCAGCCAACACTCATCAATGATATCTATTTTTTCACCAACTTTGCTCACACTAGCCGAGCACACTCACATGGCCAATTACGTTACATGGTCTCACATTCATTTTTCTACTCTTCACTAACTCTCAAAACTAACCAAACAAAAACACTAACGGTCAGTAAAACAATCACCGGTCAACCAATTGGCAGAGCACACTGGTCGGACCACAGTAGGTGACCAGGTTGCCATACCAATCATACAATCAACAATTAATCAATGAGAAAAGCACACTGATTGGACTAACGTGGCCGACCAACTTGCTAGACCGACCATATCCAACATTCAACAACACAAAAAAAACCAAGTGTTGGCTTCAAAAATAAACGCTGACAGACAAACAACTCGGCCAAAACAAAACATACACAAACACAAATGCATAAAACATAAACATAGCATTTAAAATTAAAAAATGCCATTAGCAAGACCCTGCGATCTGCCAGAAATATGTCTGAACATTAAAAAAGGACACTGATACACATCATGTCATAGAACTATAAACTAAGTCTATAGCGCACATTCTTGCTGCCCAACCACCTTATCGTCGCCGGCAGGCACACCAGAATCCACCGCATCTGGGTCGGGCGTCTCCGGCTCAGAATCTGCCCCCTCACTCTTAGGTGGGAAGTTGGCAGTCGTCAGGTCCCGTCCCAACCAGGGTGTCCTAATATGCAAAGCGTCGTTGTACTTGAACAAGTAACGATACAAGCCCCGCTCACACTCAGCCGCATACATCTGCTTAAGACTCTTCAGCTCGGCCTACTCTTTGTACTCATCAATCGCTTCTTCCCGGACTCGAACCAGGTCAGCCTCTTTCGCCGCCTTCACTCGAGCAAGCTTGGCCATGTAGCGCTTCACATCTTTCTCAGCCAGGGCAAGCTTAGCAGTCAGATCACTCATCTTCTTCCTTTCTGCCGTGAACTCCCGGGTCAGATCACCCTGCGCCTTGAGTGCTACCTTGGCCTGATGAAGCTTGGGCGCCAGCTGCTCTTTCAGCTTGGCCCTCTCTTTATCAGCACTGGCCACATGCCTATGGGCATGGCCATAGTTTATGGTGACCTCACCGAGCACCTACAAGAAACCAAAAATAATAAACACATGGTACTCAAAAAATTGACAAACACAAACAAGGGCGACTGAATCATATGGGCTGAGAGCAGCAAGGAATTCTCCATCCTCTCGACAACAGTGCGGGCAGGCAAAACGAGAAGCTCCTCCAACTCCATGGATGCCCCCTGAGCTATGCCATTCACAATCGGCATCAACTCTTTCTTGAAGGAGAGAAAGATGTCTGGCATCTCCACACTTGTGTCAGAAAAGCATCCCAAATCCACACCTTCACCAAGAAGTCGCAACATCTCGGCCACTCGTTCATCCAGCCGAGGAGGGGTTGGAGGTCGATCGAAGGACAAAGTTAGAAAATGCCGAGCATCAGGGCCAATAAGCACATCCTTGGCATCAAAAATACTATCTGCAACTCGGTGGAGATTCTCCATGCGATCCAGCTCGGCGCCTTTCGGAAAGCCGACCACCACGGTCTTCGCATCCTTGGACCTCCTCCTGCTCTTCTTCTTGGGCTTCTCACCCATTATTAGGGCCAACCTCCGAGTAGTAGCCTCATCCACGACTGACACTTTTTGTTTGGGCATCGGAGCTGACTCGGTGCCTTACCTCTGGTCAGCCACATCTTGAGTCCTCGCCATAAGCTCTTCCACCTGCTTACATATATTATTTTCTAAGTCTTTGGGAACTACACAAAGTAACAACCAAAACATCAGAAAAATCACAACCAAGAAATATAGATCACAAATCGGCCAAATTTCAAAACTTACTCGGTAACTTGATCAGTCTAGCGTTAGCAAGCAAGTCGGGCAGATGAAGGACAAGTCGGCTATGTTGCAAATTACTCAACTTCCTCCTCACACGTTTGTAGACCTTCTTCTCGTTCGACGACGCAACAGCCACATGAAACAAACCTGCAGACAGAGCACATGGTCAGCTTCCAACCTTACAACACAAAGTACTCCATAACCTAATACGCCGACAATATCAAACAAACACCTTCGGTCTGGAGCTTCCCAACTATTGAACCACCCGCAGTACTCCCGTCCTAGTCACTATACATATATGCAAATATGGTCTTGTACTACTTCTGCGACGTCGGTATGTCACATATAAACTCACCCCTCTCATTGTTCTAAATTCACCTTACATGTACCCAGTCGGTACTCTACTGCTGGAAGCTGAACTCGTACAGATACACGAGCTGAGCATAAGTCGGCTCATCCTCACTAGCCATATAAAAAGAAGTATACATAGAGCAGAGGATGATCCAAACATTAGGGTTCAACTGGCCGAGAGCAACCCCCACAAACTTCACCATTATTCTCAACCAAGGGTGAAAAGGCAGTCGGACTCCATGTGCATAGAGCTCTGGGTGAAACAAAGCATGACCGACCGGTGTATTGCTCGGCAACTCACCCGGCTGAGGCAACCAAAACTTCACGTCGTCCAGTATATTGTAGTCTTCACGGAGTTTCACCAACTGCACCAAGGTTTCACGATTGACCTCTCATCCACTGTAAATTCTCGCGTGACAATCGACATGGCTGATGGCACTCAGTCGACCCCAGACAACCCCCCATGCTCCAATTCGAAACTCGGTACCGACACATGCCCACGCTTCCAACCTCTAGGAACCTTCACCGCTGTTACTTAAACTACTTCCTGATCTAGTATCCGATCAGCGTCAACCCCAAGAGTACTGCACATGCCATCTCCATTCGCAGACCGTTTAGCCACCTCAACTGGCCGACAGGTTTGACCCTCATCCCCCCACAGACTGAACAACCTCAATAGTTTGCCGACTGGTCTCCTCGACACTAAAAAATCCATCATCAATCAGCCCATCATCACCAGCCGACCCAGAGGGACTAGCTAACTCTTCCTCGATCGATAACACTTCAACTTCTGACGTATAATCTCGAACTTTGTCAGAACCACTAGAATATGACATCTATGGGTGATCGGAAACAAAAAAAAAACTATAAATAAAAGGGAACTATAGCCTAGAAGATCAAAATTCGTTCACAACATGTTCATGCACAACTTCCTCTACATCCTAACACTTCAATCCAGAGACAAGGTGAAAAGAACACCAACCTTTGTTTTCCACGGAGGAGAAAACTCGCCGGAAATAGTACCACCCCTTAAACCACCGCAGAAATTATGCCGGAAATCGCCTACGAATTTTGGCAGCAGCTTCGCTGAAAACTCAAAAATCAAAAGTGAAAAAAACGATTGAGAGTTGTTCTATATATAGGAAAACGGGACACTCAACGGTTGAAAAAGTGAAACGCCACCTCAGTCAGACACGTGCCTGACATGCAACAGGCCATGAACACCATCGCACAGATAAGACCGACCACTTCAGGCCGACCTAGTTCAGACATGACACTCCAGCCACGGCCCATGCTTCGACAAACAGTCCGAACGATAAAACTTGAGGCCCATCGACCCTTTCCAAAAAGCTTAGTACCCTACAACCCCCAACAGCTTCCGCCCACACCGGTCCTCTTGAATACAATACAGACCGATCGACCCTATTTTCAACACCGACCCATGATGAACCACAACACCTTTGATTGATCGGCCTACCGCATCGAACCTACCCGGCCACCAAGGATCTCTCTTCCCCTCCGCCGACCGGCAGACCTTTAGTTCACCGATCTATGCCCATTCTGCGAATAGAGTAACTTCCACCAACAACACAGATAAGCTTCATATATAGGCAACACCGATCGGCCTTCATACTTATACCGAGCCCCAGTCACCTCCGCACAATCATATGCCAATACTCGCACCACCGACAGACCGGTTGACACCACAATGTCAGTTGGACACCACATTGGAAGGCCGATGCGTTGCTCGGTGCTCACCCTCACCTCTGGGACTTGGGAGACTAGAGATATCACCCTACCGAGCCTTGGAATGATAACAAGTCCCCAACCGAGGAAGTCCACCTCAATCAAGAACTTGGGGGACTTCTGTTGACACCATATTGGACCAGGCTCAGTGGGCCATATATCTCAAGCCCAAAGCCAATTTTACAAGGCTCAAGTACCACATGGACCCAAGCCCACACAACAAACAAACCCTAACGAGGACTAACAATTCAATGACACGTGGACACATCCTCACCATCCATCTGGATGCCACATGTCAGCACCACAGTAGAAGTGCATTTATCCGACATTGAAACTATTCATCAAGCCCTCCTCAACCATCAATACAAAAAGGAGGCAGATTTCCCAAAAAGGTAACGAATATTCACTATTTACCCTTACTCTGTCAAAATTACTATTTACCATTTACCTCTTGTAGACTAAACACTGACTTGGGCGTCGGAGACCCTTTAGGCCGGCACCACACCGGTGCCTATCCCTAATCGACGACCAACCGCTCTTCCTATTTACAGGTCTTCCAAAGAGCACGTGGCACACAACTATTGGAAAAAGTGAAACTCCTAAGTTGGCACATTCTGTGCATCAACATAAGGTTTTGACCTATATGGAATATGCATGCCCCATGATGGGCATTAGGAAATACAATGGAGACATCCTTCCAAATGCTTTCATTTCTATGTGAAATGAACACTAAGTCATCAACATCCCCGATAGCTCCCCGAAATTTAGTCAAAAACCAATTCCATGATGCAAGATTCTCTGAATCTCCAACTCCAAATGCGAGATGGTATATTTGGTTATTTCCATCCATGCATGTGGCAACTAACAACGTTCCAAGATATTTTCCTTCTAAAATGACATAATTTAAATTGACAAAAATGAGTGAAATAGGCAACTAACACCCTATGTGACTAATTATTTAATAGTAACTAACATCCATCCATGCATGTGGCACTAATTTATTAAATGACAGAATTTAAATTGACGGAAATTAATTTTCTGGAATTTGTGAAATTTCTTGTTTGGGTAACATAAAAGTAAAATGAAATTTAAACATGTAATTTAATGTTCATACATAAATGGTAGTTATAAAGATGTAATTTTGAAAATGACACCTTTTTATATGGAATTTAAACTTGGATTTGTGGCATCCAAATTCCAAGTGTTTATTTTTCTAAGAATTTTAAATTCCTATATTTATGCATCAAAACAAGAGAATTTGTGCATAGGAAAATTGAAATTCTAATTTTTTTAACCAATCCTATGATTTTTTCCCTCATCCAAACACACCCTTAATGAAAAATAAAATGGGTAAAAATTTGTAATGAATACCAAGAATGACCTTAACTTAATTGATGATTTAATAGTGAAATAGGCAGATGGAGTACATTGATGTGATCTCAAAATCACATGGAGTAAAATGATGAAATTGAAACCTAGTGGTCCATTCTGATGTTAACCCCCAAACCTTAGGATGTAAAATGATGTTTTCCCTAAAGATATTTATTCATTTTGATTAGGATTCTAGAATATCAAGTTTTCTGGAGAATTCAATTAAGTAAAGTTGCTTTGGGTCCTTGCTTGATCATGAAATTCTAAACAATTTTTGTTTTCTTTGTTGTTTTTAAGTTTTAACACTAGTAGTACTATCAAGTTTAATATTGGAGGAAGAAACATGATTGATGATGAGTTTTTCTAAAAGAAATAGTGTGAACAGAAGAAATATAAAAATTACTGAGGAAAAACATGAAGAGTTTTTCTCGATTCGAAGATGGAAAGAAAAAGAGAGATTTGATGCGTCATAATTTGTTTCCAAAAAAATTCATTTATTGATTTTTATTATAAAATTATTATTGTATTTAAAATTTATATTAAGAAAGTTTAATCTCATGGGAGTGTACGAGGCCTGGTTCCAAGTGTTGAAGGGCGGCGTCAAATATCGGATCAACATGTCCACGGTGGTGGACCTTGATGACCCTGCCACTTTCTATGAGGGTATTGTGTGGGTGGATAAGCTACCAAAGCCAGGGAATTGATCTCCTTTTCAAGATCTAGTAACCAAGGAGAGTGACCATTAATGGTGACATATAGGTGGAGTGACCCTCTAAAGATTATTCTCTTAAATTCGTTGTATTAGAAAAGTGAAAGTGAACTTCTCACATGGCACTCATGCTTGCTTATCAACAACAAACTCTTGATAATCTCAGGACTGCCGTACAAAAAACCGGCATTCTCTACACCGTTACGTTGGAAACAAAAGGCCCCGAAATTCCGTTGGGGATTTCTCAAGGATGGAAAATCCATAAATATAAAATAGGATAAACTACATAAAAGTACCCAAACTATAGGGTTCATTTTAAGTTCATACCCTAATTATGAAAATTTTCATCTAGGTACCCAAACTATCAAAACACAACATCTAGGTAGTCAAACCGTTAGTCAATCTGTTAGTCAAACCGTTAAATGTTGAGCTGGCATTTTTTGGTCAAATTGTTTATGCTGAGTTTGACTACATGTGGATAAAAAAAAAATTGAATATACATTAAAAAAATTAATAAATTGTAAAATAAACTATAAAACAAAATTAAAAAAAAAAAAAATTGTTTAAAAAATCATAAAATAAATATAACCCCAAAATTAAAAAAAAAAAAAACCTAAAATTCCAAAACTCGTCACACCATCTATCGTCCCTTCCTCACATCCTCAAAATCGCAGAAATTCATGCCTCCATCGCCATTTTTAGTTGTTGACAGCGACAACCTTTTGAGCTGCTAAGGTTGAAGACTACGAGCTCCCGTTCTGCGACGTGGCGGCAGGACCGATATGGGGATTGGCTACGGGTGCCAAGGCCGCATGTGGCCAAGAGGGCCACAGGTGGCCACCGTCGTCGTCGCCAGCCTCGTCTTCACTAGCCATCGAACCTCACACCATCGAACCTCTGAGATCCTAAACGCCTTACATCATCCAACCTCTGAGATCCAAACCTAGGCGTTGCCTCCGACGGAGATACAAAACTTCAGCATCTCAACGTGGCCGTGCGCCGCCTCGATATGGATCGGAGTCCAACCTTCTCGGTCTACCAAATTCACGTCGATTCCCGTAAAACTCCTGTACAAAATCTCCATCAAATCGACCCGGTGGGGGTGACATGAGATTTTGGAGCAATCAAAAGGCGGAGTTGGAGAACGCCGACGTGTTCTTGGGCCTGCAAGACTTTCTAAAACGCATGCATCAACCTTCGGCTTCATATTTCTTTAAGTCCATAAAAGGGTCAGAAGTGAAAAACCAAAATTTAATTGAATTCAAAGGTGTTTGATTTTTTTGTTGCATTGAATTGAATTGGATTGGGTTGGATTGCAGTTTAATAGTGTCTTTTTCGAACAATGTACTTGATCTAGAGAGAGATAGTGGTGCAGTGCAGGTGTTCTTTGCCCAAATGGGAATCGATTTTAGGGCTCATCCATTTCTTTGCCCAGAGAGAGACAGTGAGTTCATCGTTCTCAGTGAGGGGTAGTTGTTCATGAAATTGATTTGGGAAAAGTTTTGGTTTTAGAGGCAGAAGCAGAAGCTAAAGAAGCGGAGAAACAGGGCCATTTGTTGAACCTCGATCTGCACGCTAGGAGCACCGGCTATACTCGCCTTGTCCAGTTGAGTCGATTGGGGGTAGTCTTACAGGTTGGGTTGGCCGGAAATGTCGTCAATGGTGGAAACATTTTCTAGGTTTCTCTACCGTGAATCTCCCTCAATGGCGATCTTTGACTGCGATGTTGGCATGAACGGTTTAGAGTTGACGAGGGGAAGAAGATGGCGTCACTAGCGAGGGTTGGATTGGTCGGAAGCGGGGTTGCGACGGTGGCCTCTTCACTGTAGTAGAGAAGAGGAAGAAGAAGGGTTCAGGGAGAAAGACAGTGATATTTGGTCGAGAGAGAGTGAGATTCAGTCAAGAAAGAGTGAGATTAGGTTTTGTTTTGGTTTTATTAATTTTTTTATTATTCATTTTAATATTTTATTAATTATTTTAAATATATTTAAATTTTATTAATTTTTTTGCCTACATGGAGTCCATGTCAGCATAAAAAAAGGGACCCACAAGTGCCACTTAGACACTTAACAGATTTTTTTAACAGATTGCTAACGGTAGGTACCTAGATGTTGTGTTTTGATAGTTTAGGTACCTAGATGATTATTTTCATAGTTAGGGTATGAACTTGAAATGACCCCTATTGTTTGGGTACTTTTATGTAGTTTATCCTATAAAATAGGGTCAAGAGATTATAATCACCACTGACTACACCATTGTTGGTGATGATTAATGATCTCCATGATGAGGTACCAAAGATTGGCTCAAGATATCAAACCCCGAACTGAAATCTTGTGTGCGGTTGGAAAAATTACTCTCAAGGTTTTGGCTTGTGACGAGGAGCGTGGGTTGGTGCGTTGTGGTTGCTAAAACTCAGTAGAGTTGGTTGAGAAGAAGAATGTGAATCTTCCTGGAGTGGTTGTTGATCTGCCAACTGAAACAGAAAAGGATTAAATTGAAATCTTGGAGTGGGGAATTCCAAATAAGATTGACATGATGGTTATCTCTTTCGTGCGCAAAGAGTCAGATGTTGTTGAGGTTCGAAAAGTGTTGGGGGAGCATGCCAATAGTATAATGCTTATGTCCAAGGCGGAGAATCAACCAGGGGTTTCTAATTTTGATGAAATTTTAGCCAATGCAGATGCGGTGACGGTGGCAAGGGGTGACCTTGTAATGGAAATTCCGATTGAGCAGATATTATTAGCTCAGAAGATGGCGATTATGAAGGCTAATAACCTAGGAAAGCCGGTGGTGACAGCTACGTACTAAGATGTTGGAGTCCATGGGGAAGTGAGGTGTTCAGTCATTATTTATGCATTATTTTGATGTCCTTAAGTACCTTTCTTACATGTCTTTTGAATGATTTCGTGTCATCAATAGTAGAAAATGATCAATGATGTGAGACTTGTACAGATTTGGAAAGATAAGCGAAATTTTGAGAAGAACGCGAAAAAAAAATGACTGAAATCGGAGTTCAGATGAAGGAGATGTCCTCATTTCAATATCGGGTCCTGAACTGGGTCCTTAGTGTGCTAGTGTGCCCTATTTTGGGTCCTTGGCCAAGTACCTCAGATCAGGCCATCCGAGTCCCAAACTTGTGTCTCATGACGTCAAGTCCATGTCCTAGAAGTACCAAGGTCATGCCAGGTTGTGTCCCGCGACATGTCCTAAAGACACCCTATCAAGTTCCAGCCGAGAAACTCAAGCCATGCACTAATTCTGGGCCATGTGCCAATTTTTATCCTAGTCACGCCACGGCAGGACATGTCCCTGCTCTGCCAAGCCACGCCTTTAACAAGCCTATGGTGCGCCTCGGAGGCGCAGTCCCAGAGCCCTATAAGGACACTTCCTCATGATCCGCCTTGGTGCGTCCTAATAAGGGTGCAGTTTAGTGATCTGCAGGTTCTGCCAGCTTCTGAGTGAGCCAAAGCCCATAATCCATCAAGTGACATCATATTCTAGCCCAAGACGTGGTTTGGCTTAGTCACATTGGTCCAAGGCATGTCGAGTTTTCAATAAATCCTTAAGAGGCCTAAAAGTTCTAATTTAGGGCCCTGCTGTGTAAAGTATGTCCAGGAGGAGGCCCAACCCAGTTCTTTACGTCCAAACAATATCCAGAAGATTCCAGAAGCAGCCTTGGCGTGTAAGAAAGCTTAGAAGACTTAGTTCACAGTATTGCCAGAAATCCTACTCCAAATCCAACAAGGATTGCTTTTTCTAGTTCCTTTTCAATTCAAACTAGGATAGGAAGTTTAAGTCAGTTTTTAATTTGGATTTTGTCCTAAACTATCTCCTACATTGTAAAGGTTTAGAGGCCTATTCAAAGGACCATAGGGTTCGCGGGTGAGGACCTCTAGACACCCTAGCCGCAATTTACATGGTAATTCAGTTTTAAATTAAAACATTTTTTAGCTTCTGCGTGTGAGAGAGTTGGACATGAGCATTGGAGGACAAGCTCTGGCGTGGCCTTCTGCTGTGTCATCTTCAATAATCTCCTCTGTATCTCTACTTTTATTGCTTTTACTTTAATGAATTCAATTATGTTTGTTTCAATTTCAATTATGTGTGAGTAATCTTTTTTTAGGATTAGGGCTGCTTGAAGCCCTAACCATGTTAGTTCGTAAATTAGATTTTGGCTCTTGATTTTGATTTCTACGCATGCTGAATAATTCTGATTACTGCTTAAACTACCATTCTTTTATGCCTATGAGATTAGCTACCTTGTTTGCATAAATTATTGATGAAATCGCTTGCCGGACCACTATATCATCTTGTAATTCATTAGCATCAAGAGGTTGAGGTTAAGAAAGAATCTTGAAATTGGAATTCATGACAACTTAGGAATGCACATCACTTTTCTAGGCTAGTGTAGTGTCATTAAATTCTCTTTGTACTTCATGCATCATCTTAGAGTACACATCATGCTTAGAACATGCCAAGTATGAGAGGGTAATATATGTGAAGTGGGCCAACCATCGGGACCTTTGCATGGGCACTTAATTCAGAAGTTGCATATCTAAAGTAGTGTGAGTCTAGGTCTAAGCGTATTCTTTATTGTCTTTTAGTATTTTGTGTCTTTTGTTTAAGTTAATAAACTTAAAAATCCGAACTTAATTGGAACATCATCATTGAATAAGTCCTCGAGGGATCGACCTTTGCTTGCTGCTATATTGTCATGAGGGTACTGATGCTGCCTATGCAGTTCTTGCTGGGACCGATTGTGTGATGGTCAGCAGAGAAACTGCAGCCGGGGCCTATCCTGAAATCACGGTTCAAACCATGGCCAAAATCTGCCTCTCGGCAGAGAATCCATAAACTATAGAAAGCTATTCAAGACAAGAACGGAAGCAGCCGCGGCAGCATTGCCAATGAGCCAGTTGGAGAGTTTGTCGTCCTCAACAGTGGAGGCAGCAAACAGCATTGAGGCTGTCGCCATTTTTGTCCTAAGCACAGGAGGAACCACGGCGAAGATGGTGGCCAAGTACCGGCCAAGTAGCCCGATTTTGTCAGTGGTGGTTCCCCAGATGACAACTGACTGTTTAGAGTGGTCTTCCAGTGATGCAGCTCCAGCAAAGCATGGCCTAATTTACAGGGGTGTCCTGCCTCTTCTATGCTTAGCTTCCATTGCGCTTCTCATGCTGAGTCCACATAAGAGAGAATACACTTGGCCCTTCAATATGCAAATGCAAAGAGACTTTTGCAAGCCTATAGATTCGATCGTGGCCCTGCATCTCTTTAACGCTCATCCTGTCATCAAGATTTTAACAGTGGAGTGAGTTACACTTTTATTTTGGAGGTCATTAGATTAGAACAAATGATATCATGTATGATCATCTATTTTTGGTGGAGGTCAATGCGAATTACTACTACATTTAATAATGCTTAAATTCATAATTCCTCGAGAAATATGTTTGCACAGAGAAACAGAATGATCATGCACTTCAATGAATTCCATCTATACATGTGATTCTTGGATTAAATTGCAAACCAAGAACCCAAAAAGGTTCATCTTTTATTGAACAAAATTTATTTAAATTAAGTTAATAATGTTGCCAGCTTACATATCAATTCGTTGTTAGGAACAATAATCAACATAAAATATGAAATTTCTATAATAAAACTTGAATCATTGTGTATAATCCTCCTCTTCGATATCAATGCATAAAAAAAAAAAAATTCAATCATAAAAATATAATGACAAACACAATATATTACAACACCAAATTCATGTGTAGTAGCTTCTACGTCAACAAAGGGTTTTTTACAGCATTGGCCTAGAGAGCGTGCCGTAAAAAAGTAGCTATTAAAGGCTTGCATTTTTTCACGCCTTAATAGAGTTGATATTTGTCTCATTTTATGACAAAACACGGCATACGGTGTATGCACGAAGTGAAAAAGTTATATTTTAAGTTGCGCATTGCATGCTCTAATTCATCCGCGAAAATTGACGAGAAATTTTTCCGTTCCCACAAAAGTTTCACTTCCCAAAAATTTTCACCTCCCAAAATTTTCTCTACAGCCCAAACCCTGAAGCAGCCAGAGTAAAATTTCTCACTTCCCAAGCTATCTTAACATTAAATAAATAGTAAAATTGGTTTTCCTTAGTTTCTATTTTAGACTTGATTGTGAAATAGCTTGTACGAGTTATTGTTTAGGGAACCGGCGGTTTAGAGGAATCGTTGACCCTACACTGTCGGGTGACTTTAACTCCGACTATCTGTGAGTGGGTCCTTTTGTTTTTTATATATATTTATATTATATGCCTGATTGCTATGCATGCGTGTGATGCCTCGTAGTTATGGATTAGTTTATAATTAGATTAATTGAATATCTAAAATAAATGTTTTAGTAATCTTCTTTAGTGGTCGGCTTACGAGGTTTCTAATAGTGATCTCTAGTTACTTATGCGTAATTAGATTTGAAATGACTAGAACATCGATGACGGTTTTGTGAACGAGTTAGTGTATAGTAATATTATGAGACTCTGAGTAGATGATTTGTTAATGAGATTGATAACCACTTGGTAGTCGTCGGTATATGAGTAACCGTCTGTAGGCTGCTGACTAGTCCTCCACGTGATCGTTCACCCGCGCTCCCTCTACTAGTTAAAATAGCGCCAATCATGCCCCAGAGCTCCTAGGGGACATGAGTTGATGGTGGTTAGCACTGAGTCCTTGACGTGGTTGAGGTATCCAGCGACTTATACCTTGTCATGTCCATGTGCGCAGTATACATTATCTCGTAGTGTGTGTGCTTATATTTATATACAATTGTATGTATTTATATGCCTGAAATACATATTTGTTAAGCTGAGGAGTTATGGTATACATCTTTTAAAATGTTTTATACTGATTATTTTTGGGTCCACTTACCCTTCTGTTTAGCTCCCCTTAGGTGTTAATAGTACTGCACGTATATCGAGGAGGAATTCACGGTTGTCGCTCTAACATTCGCACCGGTTGTTTGGGTGTGACCTTACTAAGATCAGGGAACTCAGGTAGTTGTTTAATATATGTTTATCAAATATAGTGTACAATGCTCTGCGTTTCCGCTGTCGCGGTGATTTTGTTAATTAGTTTTTACTAATTACTTTACAAATGACTTCCTAAAATGCACCATTTTACTTTTAGCTTTCGTCACTAGGAAGTTACTAGGACCGATCGTATAGGTCTCAACCAACATTCCTCGATTACGGTGTCCATGTGTACTTTTTTCGGGTGAGAGCGTGTGTAACAACCCGGACCTAAAATGGATGTAAATTTGAAATTTATTTAAGGAAAATGACGATTTTACCATTGGGTTGAGGAGGGGTTCGAGAGTCACTTTTTTTTAGGAAATACTTTTCAAAGTTTTTCTTGTACCGTTGCGCAGCTCTCAAACTCATGAGTTAGTAGACATGTGGCACGCAAAAATTGGAGTCCGTTTGAGAGACTTATGCGTCTAGAAGCTTTAGGGATAGTTTGGTAATTTTGGTGTTCAGATATTTTTATACCCTCATTTTCCAGATTTTTCCACCAATTTCTCTCTCCACTTTCCCGCTATTACTCTTCCTCCCAGCAAACCGAAAACACCCTCCCTACATGGATTTCATCTTGACCCAAACCAACCCTTGCCTTAACCACCATCGGATTCCTCTACTCAGAGTCCAATCATATAAACCTCCAATATTGACAGCCATCGTAGCCCGAGAACTGAGGAGGAAGCAATTCAGACCTTTCCGGCCAATTTTCGGTCACCGGAGGTAATGGTTCTCGATATTGAGCTTAGATTTGGATTCATGGGCTCTAGTAGATAGATTATTAGATCGTTGAATTTGGTCGAAAATTGGAAGTTTTTGTAAGGCTAGAAAAATCGGGCGGAAATGGCTGATTCCGGCAAATGAAGGCGGCGTCCGACGAAATGGAAATTGAAGGCGACTCAACCTTGTAGTGGCGAGGATTGGGTGCGTGGCTAGCGTGGGAAGGCTTATGCCGGCACGTGGGGCCAGCCTCAGGCCCATGGCGACTCTTGTTTTAGTGTTTTCGACATTTCGGAGCGGTTGGCGCAGGTTTCGGGTCCCACGAATTTCGTTTAGCGGTTGTTTTGGACGTCCTAATTTACTTTGAATGCATTTAGGGCGCGTGTATTCACGGGGGTTAGGGGGTGGAATTTAAGGTTTAAGACTGTCGTTTAGTAATGCCAAGTGTCATTTTTGACAAGCGTGGTGACTCCAAAGGTCACGGGGAACTCAATAACTTGGAATTGAACTTGCATGGATTTTGAGGGGTGTGGACTTGGTTTCTAAACGGTAGTGCACACATACTTATATGTTTTGAATGAATTTTTAATATTGATTATGAATTTCAGAAATTAAGGAATTAGTATAAAGTGATTTAGATCTTGTAAAGATTTGGGAACTAAAGCTAATTGGTTTTAAACGATTTCTTTACTATCAATGATAGGACTTGATAACGATTTTGAAATGACTTTGGAATAATTTGAGTTTAAGCCCGGTTTTCGAGGTTTTGGGCTACGATCCGATTTTATGGATTTTGGATTTATTTGATTTTGGCTTTAACCCGGAGTTATGGAGTTTGGGCTTAGGCCCGGGTAGTTGATTGTTTTGGCTTCAGCTAGGTCTTATGGGTTATGCCACATATCTTTGAGGTATTTTAGCGCCCCTTACGTGTTAGTAGTATTGCACGTATATCGAGGAGGAATTCACGGTTGGCGCTCTAACATTCGTACCGGTTGTTTGGGTGTGACCTTACTAAGATCGGGCAACTCAGGTAGTTGTTTAATATATGTTTATCAAATATAGTGTACAATGCTCTGCGTTTCCGCTGTCGCGGTGATTTTGTTAATTAGTTTTTACTAATTACTTTACAAATGACTTCCTAAAATGCACCATTTTACTTTTAGCTTTCGTCACTAGGAAGTTACTAGGACCGATCGTATAGGTCTCAACCAACATTCCTCGATTACGGTGTCCATGTGTACTTTTTCGGTGAGAGCGTGTGTTACAACCCGGACCTAAAATGGATGTAAATTCGAAATTTATTTAAGGAAAATGACGATTTTACCATTGGGTTGAGGAGGGGTTCGAGAGTCACTTTTTTTTTAGGAAATACTTTTCAAAGTTTTTCTTGTACCATTGCGCAGGTCTCAAACTCATGAGTTAGTAGACATGTGGCACGCAAAAATTGGAGTCCGTTTGAGAGACTTATGGGTCTAGAAGCTTCAGGGATAGTTTGGTAATTTTGGTGTTCAGATATTTTTTATACCCTCATTTTCCAAATTTTTCCCCCAATTTCTCTCTCCCCTTTCCCGCTATTTCTCTTCCTCCCAGCGAACCGAAAACACCCTCCCTACATGGATTTGCTCTTGACCTAAACCAACCCTTGCCTTAACCACCATCGGATTCCTCTACTCAGAGTCTAATCATATAAACCACATGGATTGACAGCCATCATAGCCCGAGAACTGAGGAGGAAGCAATTCGGACCTTTTCGTCCAATTTTCGGCCACTGGAGGTAATGGTTCTCGATTTTGAGCTTAGATTTGGATTCATGGGCTCTAGTAGATAGATTATTAGATCGTTGAATTTGGTTGAAAATTGGAAGTTTTTGTAAGGCTTGAAAAATCGGGCGGAAATGGCTGATTCCGGCAAATGACGGCGGTGTCCGACGAAATGGAAATTGAAGTTGACCAAACCTTGTAGTCGCGAGGATCGGGTGCGTGGCTAGCGTGGGAAGGCTCGTGCCGGCACGTGGGGCCAGCCTCAGGCCCATGGCGACTTGTGTTTTAGTGTTTTCGACATTTCGGAGCGGTTGGCGCAGGTTTCGGGTCCCACGAATTTCGTTTAGCGGTTGTTTTGGACGTCCTAATTTACTTTGAATGCATTTAGGGCGCGTGTATTCACGGGGGTTAGGGGGTGGTATTCACGTGACTCCAAAGGTCACGGGGAACTCAATAGCTTGGAATTGAACTTGCTTGGATTTTGAGGGGAGTGGACTTGGTTTCTAAACGGTAGTGCACACATACTTATATGTTTTGAATGAATTTTTAATATTGATTATGAATTTCAGAAATTAAGGAATTAGTATAAAGTGATTTAGATCTTGTAAAGATTTGGGAACATAAGCTAATTGGTTTTAAACGATTTCTTTACTATCAATGATAGGACTTGATAACGATTTTTGAAATGAATTTGGAATAATTTGGGTTTAAGCTCGGTTTTCGAGGTTTTGGGCTACGATCCGATTTTATAGATTTTGGATTTATTGGATTTTGGCTTTAACCCGGAGTTATGGAGTTTGGGCTTAGGCCCGGGTAGTTAATTGTTTTGGCTTCAGCTAGGTCTTATGGGTTCTGCCACATATCTTTGAGGTATTTTAGCGCCCCTTAGGTGTTTGTAGTACTGCACGTTTATCAAGGAGGAATTCACGGTTGTCGCTCTAACATTCGCACCGGTTGTTTGGGTGTGACCTTACTAAGATCAGGCAACTCAGGTAGTTGTTTAATATATGTTTATCAAATATAGTGTACAATGCTCTGCGTTTCCGCTGTCGCGGTGATTTTGTTAATTAGTTTTTACTAATTACTTTACAAATGACTTCCTAAAATGCACCATTTTACTTTTAGCTTTCGTCACTAGGAAGTTACTAGGACCGATCGTCTAGGTCTCAACCAACATTCCTCGATTACGGTGTCCATGTGTACTTTTTCGGGTGAGAGCGTGTGTAACAACCCGGACCTAAAATGGATGTAAATTCGAAATTTATTTAAGGAAAATGATGATTTTACCATCGGGTTCAGGAGGGGTTCGAGAGTCACTTTTTTTTAGGAAATTCTTTTGAAAGTTGTTCTTGTACTGTTGCGTAGGTCTCAAACTCATGAGTTAGTAGACATGTGGCACGCAAAAATTGGAGTCCGTTTGAGAGACTTATGGGTCTAGAAGTTTCAGGGATAGTATGGTAATTTTGGTGTTAAGATATTTTTATACCATCATTTTCCAGAATTTTCCCCTAATTTCTCTCTCCCCTTTCCCGCTATTTCTCTTCCTCCCAGCGAACCGAAAACACCCTCCCTACATGGATTTGCTCTTGACCCAAACCAACCATTGCCTTAACCACCATCGGATTCCTCTACTCAGAGTCCAATCATATAAACCTCCAAGATTGACAGCCATCGTAGCCCGAGAACTGAGGAGGAAGCAATTCGGACCTTTCCGACCAATTTTCGGCCACCGGAGGTAATGGTTCTCCATTTTGAGCTTAGATTTGGATTCATGGGCTCTAGTAGATAGATTATTAGATCGTTGAATTTGGTCGAAAATTGGAAGTTTTTGTAAGGCTTGAAAAATCGGGCGGAAATGGCTTATTCCGGCAAATGACGGCGGCGTCCGACGAAATGGAAATTGAAGGCGACTAAACCTTGTAGTGGCGAGGATCGGGTGTGGCTAGCGTGGGAAGGCTCGTACCGGCACGTGGGGCAAGCCTCAGGCCCATAGCGACTCGTGTTTTAGTGTTTTCGACATTTCGGAGCGGTTGGCGCAGGTTTCGGGTCCCACGAATTTCGTTTAGCGTCTGTTTTGGACGTCCTAATTTACTTTGAATGCATTTAGGGCGCGTGTATTCACGGGGGTTAGGGGGTGGAATTTAAGGTTTAAGACTGTCGTTTAGTAATGCCAAGTGTCATTTTTGACAAGCGTGGTGACTCCAAAGGTCACGGGGAACTCAATAGCTTGGAATTGAAGTTGCTTGGATTTTGAGGGGAGTGGACTTGGTTTCTAAACGGTAGTGCACACAAACTTATATGTTTTGAATGAATTTTTAATATTGATTATGAATTTCAGAAATTAAGGAATTAGTATAAAGTGATTTAGATCTTGTAAAGATTTGGGAACTAAAGCTAATTGGTTTTAAACGATTTCTTTACTATCAATGATAGGACTTGATAACGATTTTGAAATGACTTTGGAATAATTTGAGTTTAAGCCCGGTTTTCGAGGTTTTGGGCTACGATCCGATTTTATGGATTTTGGATTTATTGGATTTTGGCTTTAACCCGGAGTTATGGAGTTTGGGCTTAGGCCCGGGTAGTTGATTTTTTTGGCTTCAACTAGGTCTTTTGGGTTCTGCCACATATCTTTGAGGTATTTTCGGGCATGTGAGACGGGGGATTGTTCTGACGCATGACGTTGAGGTATTTTCCATCATGTGCTCGTTGAGGTTTCGGATTTGTCTGGGTTTCCGCCACATGGCTTTGTGATATTTTTGGGCATGTGAGACGGGGGATTGCTCCAACGCATGATGTGATGTATTTTCCATCATGTGCTCGTTAAGGTTATGGCTTCGACTGGGATATTGGGCGATGAATAGGGATTTCTCCGACCGTATGACTTTGAGGTATTTTCGGTCATGCGTGTTCGTTGAGGTGGTCCACAAGCGTAGTATTTTAGCCACATATCATTGTGTATTTTTGGATATGCGTGTCTAGTGAGTAAGTCCCCAGGTTGGACCTTTCAGTTCTCTAGCCATTGCTTTGAGGTATTTTCTGTAGTAATTAGGACTGGATGCACCATGTTGAATAGCCCTGGATATTGGTCAACAACACCGAATATCGAGCTACGACTCATGGTTACGGCTACAGTTGAGAGATCGAGCTACGGCTACGATTGAGATATCGAGCTACTACTACAGCCGGGAGATCGAGTTACAGTTCAAGTTGATGGCTATGGGCGGGATATCCTGCAACTGCTCGGGGTTGAGGCTACGGATCGAGATGGAGCTACGACTTGAGATGGAGCTACGACTTGAGATGACGGCTACGACTGGGATATTCAGCTACGGCTCAGGATTACGATTACAGCATAGTTATTGAGATGGCGGTTATTTGTAAAGGTAGCTCGGGTGCCACCGAGGTAAATCAAGTGATTTCCGGTAAGATGTATTTACTTGTATATGCGGGTCTTATTGCATGTAAGGTTTGATAACGAGGTGGGATTACTATGATTAATATTATTAATTTATTCACAAGACCACGCTTTTATTTTTGTTCTAATGTACACTCACAATTATTTTGTTTTTGTGCGCTCTAGGCCGTAGCAGAACGAGGATCCGAGACTAGGAGGAGGCATTACCTTCTGGTACGTCATCGTTGTAGAATTTGGTTAAGTTGTAATTGAAATTTAACCTAGTTTCGTTTGATTACTTATGGGTTAGTTGTTGAGATGTTGTTTGGTTTGGTCGGATTTAATTTATCGGGATTGTCTGGATTATCGGTTTGTTTATTTGCATCCTTCGTCTGATAGGAGGAAGACGGTTTGACCAGTTTACAGGGAAGATTCTCCCGAATTTTTGGTAGAATTCTCTTAACATTTTGGTTGGTAGTGTGAGGGTATTTCTGGAAAGGTATTGAGTTTTTAGAGGGTTGTCAGATGGGAGCAGGGCTTCTCACGAATTTCGCGGGGAAATTCAGGAGGGGTCCTGTTTGTGTGTCAGCTTCTTCCACTTCCCCCCACTAGAAACATCTGGGTTCAAATGTTGACTCTCCTAGTTTTGTACTAACCCCAGTGGCTGTTAATTATTGATTAGTGGCCTTGATATCTGGCTCCACTGGACATTCTACAGTCACCATAGCATGCACACCATTCCCCTGCTTTACCTCACCAGTTACCCCCTTGCAGGTAGGTATCCACCATTTCACCGTGCATTCGTCCTAGAGATTGGTGGAGACGACTCCCCACCTTTTGGATTTGAACCACTGATGGGGCCTCCGTTGGTTGGTCATCACCAACCATAAAACCTGAGTTTTCTACCAGTGATGACTAGTCGAGAGATAGACACTGTCTTCCCTTGTTGTCGTCCCACCAAGTCTTGATCCCATTTTTGGGGGTCGGTGCTGGTGACAGGATGGTGCTCCCTTCCTGTGATAGATGAACCTTAACTATTTCAACCCCTTTGTTCCCATTCTGCCAATCTTGCCTCCCTGTCCAGCTCATCCAATTCCTAATATGTTAGAATTTTCTCAGCCATTGAGACACACGATCTCCCCAATTTTGGCATATGAGCCCGGCAATCCACTTTCTTCACCGGAGAACATGCCAAATCACACACTTCCTCATCAAACAGTAAGGTCTCACCCATGGCCTGAGACTTCTCAATAATGTTAACACCTTTCCCTGCATCATCAGTCGATATACCCCTTTGTCGTCTTTCACACTACTATCGGAACATTTCCACCAGCCCCCATATCATCGTGGCTAGTATTCCATTCACATTGTCGCTTGTTTTGTGAAAATCATAAACCACTCGCCGGAATGTGCCATATGGCTTTTCTTTGGCCATTTTTAATATATCATGAACATAGGTGCAATTGTTCATCATGTGACCAATTTGACAACTAGTGGAGCCATGAAGGGACCAGTATGGTCCCAGCCCTCACTGCAATTTGTTTTCCTAACTATTCCTTTTTTGTTCATTGTCTTCCTTTTTTTTTTCTTTCTACAAATATTCCTAAATGTATTTACTCAGTTTTTCTTTTCTGTTTTAAGATTTTATTTTCCTGCATTTTTTTTCATTTATGAAATGATATATGTACATATTAAAAAGAAAAAAAAAATGAAATGAGTACCTGTGGATTTTGTCAATTTAATTAATTTGTTATTTATTAAAATATTTGTAATGACCCATACCTAGATTTTAATTAATTTAATTGGGAAAATGACGATTTTTCCCTTGAGTTTTGAGGGGGGTCCGCGGTTCACTTTTTATTTGAAAACACTTTTGGAATTGTTTCTTGGACCATTGTGTAGGTTCCGAACTCATGAATACAAGCGGTGCGCAAGAATTGGAGTTCGTACGGAAAAGTTAAAGCTCTAGAATGACCAGGGGCTTCTCGGTAATTTTAGATTGTAGATATTTTTAAGATTGCACACTCTCACTCCTCAGCCCATTGGGCAATCTGACCTTTCTGTTTCCTCCCTCTCTCATCTCTCTCTTTTCTCACGACGCTGTGAGCACCCACTACCATCGGCCACGTTTTCGGCCATTTCAAAACAAACCAAACTCATTTCCTTCTTCCTCTCGACCTCACGAGCAAAACCATACCTTCCACGATGCTCAAGGATTACCGTAGACGGAGAATCGATGGCCGAATGTTGACAAAAAATTTCTCGAACTCTTTTCGGCAATCATAGGTGAGTTTTTCCACTTTTGACCTCGGATTTGAGTTATGGGCTCGAGTAAATAGATTTAGGCCAGTAGATCATGAAATTTGGCTAAGAAACGAAGAAGTTAGGAAGCTTGGAATTCCGGCCTTCAATGACGGATTCCGGTTGGCGAGTGGCACGAGGAGGAAGGAGAGTAGGTCGTGCAGTCGTTCGTGGAGCAAGGTCGCTTGTGGCACATGTCGTGCGTGTCCGTGTGTGGGCAACGCGCGGCGCGTGCTGCCCCACAACAGCTCGTTTCTGGGTTTTTTCGACGTTCTAGAGCTGTTTTTGAAGGTTTGTTGTTTTTGATGTTGAAACAGTTTTTCGTTATAAAAGGCCGATGAATTTCGATGTATTGGGAGTATCCGTATTCATATAAGGTTTAATTTTCGTGCTTATCCTAATTGTTGGTTCAATTTATGCATGGCAAAAAGGTGCTTCGGAATGGTCTTAGCTCTTGAATAGTCATCAAACAATAAAAAAAATTTGAGACAGTTATGAATTCCAAGGTCCGTTTGAGCTCGTTTTACGGCTGTTTTGGACATTCTAAGGAATTTTGGCGTTGTTTTAGGACTAATGGACATCTACTGGGGTTAGGGATCCAGGTTTAAGGCCTAGAATTGTGGTTTGTTAATTCCGGTTGTCACTCTTGACAAGCGATATTGCTCCATGGACAGCAGAGGATCGCACAGCTCAGGGTTGAGCTTGCTTGAGCTTCCGGTGAGTGGACTTTGTTTTCTAACTTTTAATGCATGAAGATTTGTTGTTTTAAAATGATTTAATGTTTATGTGGATTTCCATAACTAAGGATAATGGTTTAGAAATTTTTTGGGCATAGGCTGGTTATGTAATTTTGGGCTTAGACCCGGTTATAGGATTTGGGGCTTCAACACAGGATTGTGCGTTGGGCTTCGGCACAGGTTACGTCTTTGGGGTTCAGCCTTGGTGTGAGAGCTTAGTAATGTATCGCGTTATGATGTGGAGGATTCCATCATATGTTTACTGAGGTGTTGGCGATCATGGGGAGGATTCCATCATACGCTTGGTAAGGTATCGAGCTATGATGTGGAGGAATCGATCATATGCTCAGTGAGGTATTGTTGATAATGGGAGGATTCCATCATACGCTTAGTAAGGTATTGTGCTATGATGTGGGGGATTCCATCGTATGATCAGTGAGGTATTGGTGATGATATGGGGGATTCCATAAGGATTCCATCATACACTAAGTAAGGTATCGGGTTATGATGTGGAGGATTTCATCATATACTCGGTGATGTATTGGCTATGATGTGGAGGATTCAGTCATGGGGTATAGGCCATGATGTGGAGGATTCCATGATAGGACATTGGCTATGATGTTGAAGATTCCATCATAGGGTATTAGCAGTGATGTGCAGGATTCCATCATATGCTTGGCGGGATTACGACTATGTCCGGGATATTAAGCTATGACTCGTGATTAGGGCTACGGCCGGGATATTGAGCTACGGCTTGGGGTTATGGCTGTGGTGGGGATATTGAGATGCTGCTTGGAATTATGGCTACGGCTCGGAATTACGGCTACGACTGGGAGGTTGGGCTACGACTTGGAATATCGACTTTGGGCAGGATAATGAGATAGAAGGTACAATAGAAGGTAGTATGGGTTCCACCACTTGAGTCAAATGGTTTATGGTAGGATGTATATAGTTATATTTGGATTTTTGTCGTGCATGTGTATTTTATTATGAGGTGGATGTTAGTGGTATGTATTTATTTATAGAATCATGCACTTAATATACTATTGTCCACCCACGTTTGTTTTGGTTTTGTACCCTCCAAGCCGTATCGAGGCGAGATGCTAAGATTAGGAGGAGGCATCATCCTCTGCTGCGCAACCACTACATAGGACTTTTTGTTAGATTTGTAAATTTAATATTAAACCTAGCTTGCTATGATTAAGTTATGGGGTTGTTGTAAGTTTTCCTGTGGGTCGGTTGATTTTGTATTATATGAAATTGTTGGTTCAAGTTGGTTTGGTTATTTGATCATTCGTTTGACAGGTGGAAGGTTGGTTTGATACTTTTATTAGGGAGGTTCTGCTGAATTTTCGCTAGAATTCACTTAAAGTCTTGGCTTTTTAGGGGTTGGCAGATGGGGACAGTGTTTCTCATGGATTTGAAGGGGGTAATTCAGGAGGGGTCCTATTAAAATAGATATTATGAATTTATGATTTTGAAAGTGTACAACATCTATTAAAATAACGAGAATAATAAGAAACCGTGAAACAATTAAAAAAATTAAAATAAAAAACGTTAAGAAATGCTTTAAAATTTTTTTGTTCAGGTAATTAAATTTAGAAAACCATGATTGTAACTAGTGATTTAAAATTATCGATTAAGAGGATATTGTAAAACAAAATATTACAAGTCAATGTTTTTTTTTTTGCAACATTATTGCGAAAAGAGGCCCCCCTTAAGGTGAAATCCTATTTTCCCCACTGAATCTAACAACAATTGTAGCAACAATCCGGTGAACGTTCATACCGAAAATAAACCCACTCTAACATTCCAGATGGTAGAGTGAGTTCCGTTCGTTGTTTAAGGGGATTAGTTGCGTCAAATCTCACCCTAATCTTAAGAATTTGCCCACACGCTCCCCACTCATTCCTCTGGTAACATCGATACAACAATCCATATTTTTCCCGATTTGCTGCCCCGTCTTCACTATCATCGTAATTGAAGGCACGTTGGGGATATGTACCCAAAATTCAGTGAACTTTAGTTGCATAGATGATGGTGTAGCATCCACAATGGGTTCTTCAAGCAATATCAGTGCTTTATCGAAATTCCAAGGCCCTCCACGCATAATCTCCTTACGATCTTGATTCGACTCAAAGTTGAATAGAAACATATTCTCCCCCAAATCCTTAATAGCCACCTCTCATTACGTAGTCCCGATCTTAGTCATAGTTTTTTTGAAAGCTTCCCAGTTGTACGATTCCTTGGTCAACATCGTGCCCATGAAGGAAAATCTGAGACGGGCCACAACGTCGTCATCGTCCGTATTGTCGAGAGGTATGGCTTCAATTTCCTCCTTCTCTAATGTCAACACCTTGTCAAAAGCAGTAGTCACCTCCTCCATCGTGCACGTGATCACTAAACAGAAACCCAGAATAGTCGCAGACGATTATGAATCACCACGAACCTGGGGTGTAAAGCTAGGAAACCCTAGAAAATCCTAAAGCGGCTAGAGTTGAAAACACTCTCACCTAGGCGGCTAGGGAGAGACTCGCAACATCATTATATAAATTCGACATATTTCATGTTTTAAATTTGACACTCGTAAATAACAAGGTTAATATCAAATTCTCAACATCATTATATAAATATAAAAAATAAAAACAAAAACCTATTTTGTTGAGAATCCATCCTTAACGAAGATGACTTTTTGTATGCCTTAGAGACTCCCTATTGGAAGTATTGGACATATTGGTGGCTGTGTGACTGCTAGAAGTGTGGATGTGTGACTGCTAGCTGTGATTAGATTAGGCTAGCTGATTCTCCCTTTTACAAGTTTTCCTTGTTACTTGTAATTAGAGGCTTCCTATAATGGAGGTTATGGTTGTGATGTAATGACCAACATGTCTTAGAATGGTAGCTGGTTCTTAGATTGGTCAGTGGTCTTTTAGCTTCCATGCGTGTATGCATATATACTGCTGTAATCTTCCAAACATTTCACAAGATAACAAAATATTCTTCCCATCGTTTTCTACACTCCCAAATTTGATCCCCCTGCAGCACACTAATTTTGCAGAGTGGCGTGCAGTCAAACATATGACTGTTCTAGGAAGGCGGACCACCCACCTTCGAATGGTGTTGGTCCTTCGGACCACGAACGAATTCGCCTCCATCTGCGGTTCACACTTGGGCAAAAGCGAACCTCCATCCATATTGTGCTTACCATATATATCACGGACCTCCATACATATATTGTGCTTACCATATTATATATATATATATATATGTCTCAAATATGGATATAATCCGAACGTTTTTTTCTTATCTCAAGATATAATCCTAAGTCGTAACATTAAAAATTAAAATTAACTAACCTTTTTTATTGGTCACAATTAACTAACCGTTTGGCATCCGTTTACGCATAATGCCCAAATTGATATATTTTTTATTTACAATTAACACAAATTAAAAACAAATCAAAAAATGTAAGAAAAAGAAAATAAGAACGAAGTGCTACTCCTTCTTATTAAAATTTTTCTTTTGATTTGATTTAAAATTTCAAATATATTTTTGCGATAACTTGCTTCATCCATATTGTTGTCCTTACCATCTATATGTCTCAAATATGGATATAATCCTAACATTAAAAATAAAATTTTAAATTAATCTTGCAAAATTAATATCTTTTTCTATGTATGGGAAGAAATTTGAAAATTACACCCTCTTTAATTTCTTTCCAATTATCCTGTTCTTTATTCATTTCCAAGAACAACCCTCAACCCTGCACCATCTCTATATATTATTATATCAAATCCTTCAAATCTCCAAAAGTACAACAATAACAATAACAATGCAGCGTCACTATAGCTACCTCCTGGCTCTCATCGTCGCCCTTCTACTTTCTGACTTGGCTGTTGCCGCATACCGGCCGGACGCCATGGAGGGCGGCTGGTGGGTGTATAAGGACACCAAGGATTACATCATCAGAGACTTGGCTGAGTTTGCGATGGAGGTGCACAACAAGCAAGAATCGGATCGATTGATCTTCATGGGAGTGTACGAGGCCTGGTTCCAGGTGTTGAAGGGCGGCATCAAATATCGGATCAACATGTCCACGGTGGTGGACCCTCACGGCCCTGCCACTTTCTATGAGGCCATTGTGTGGGCGGAAACAGCTACCACATACAGGGAATTGATCTCCTTTTCAAGATCTAGTAACCAAGGAGAGTGACCACTCTACTAATTATTATCTTAATATCGCTGTATTAGAAAAGTGAGAGTTAAAAAATCGCTATAATAAAGAATGAATAATAGTATCATCATCATCATGTGGAACGGCTCTTTATCTTCAATATTTCCTTGTGAAATGTCATAATTTTGAAAAGAGGAATATGAAGCTCTACTTGCACGACTACGACTTCCAAATGAGTTATCAGTCCAACAGTTGGCCGTCATGGCCAAAAATCCCTTTTGCTTCATCTGGCAAATTTGTGTCTATTTTTCTTTTTTATTAATTAGATTTCTAATTACTTTTGATTTAACATAAACTGTTACATACCGCGTCCCATGAACTCGAAAATGACTTATTTTTCCTAATTAAACCCCAAAATGCCCTGCAAGACCCTTGGGCCTTGAAAACTTCCTATGCTGGTTTGGTATTTGTTTTGGAGCCAAATTACTGTTTGGCCCAAAAGGCAAATAAATTGGTCCAATTAGTGGCATCATACCACTCTCTCCTACTCCCCCTGCGAACTCCCTCACCACGTGATCCGTCTCTCTCAAAGAACAGAAAGCATCCGGCCGAGACCCACCAACGCCACCACCCTCAATCCCAGCAAGCTACCCTCATCATGATAAATCTCATTAGAATATATTTGGTGATCATATTTATGAGACTTGTCGTGCTTATGTTAGCTTTATGAGATGCTTAGTACCCACTTAGAGTCGCTAGTATCAGTACCGATCTGTTCGCAACAGACCAGTCCTATACATGATCGTTCACCTCGCGCTTCGCTCGATACTAGTTAAATAGAGTCAGTCTTGTCCCAGAGCTCCTAGGGGACATGTGGTGACGGTGCTCTGCACCCATTCCTTCACGTGGTTGTGGTACGAGCGAATGATACCCAGTCATGTCATGTGCGCATGACTGGTGCGATTCATGAGTTAGTGGGTTATACGTTCAATAGTTTATGCTTCGGGATGATCTTTAGACTGCTTATTATTTTATTATTATATTTCTCGTAAATCGTGCTTGATTGTAATTTACACCTCGATGGCAATTTTAGAATTTCTTTATTATATGTTGTTTCTATTTACTTTTCTCGACGACCTCTTAAAACGTACAGTTTCAACTTTTGACTTTCGTCTTCTGGACGTCACCGTTCAGATGTCGGTCAGCATACCTCCATTTCGGTGCCCACGTGAATTTTCCAGGTTGTGGTGTGTCATAAACACTTTTGAATGATTTCATCCGAATTTTTTTATTTCATTGAAATTCTGTCATCAAACTTCGACATTCAAACTACTGAATTTAAAATGAATTGGTTTCAAATAAAAAGATTGAAATAATGAACACATTTCCATTTCAAAACCATATCCAAGTTTATTTTTGAAACCCTAGCCTCCGTTTTCTCTCCTCTCAGTCCCAAAGAACAAGTACACCAAGGGGAGGAGGGTTTAGGGTTTAGGGTGAAGTTCATCTTCTTCCCTCCTCCCCTCTACCGTTTTTTCCTTTTTTATTTTGGGTTATTAATAAGAGTTCCTTGTTGTGATTGTCAAGTGTGAACCATGTTCATATTTAGTTTCTCCATCATTGTTATTTTACTATTTTTGCAATCCATCCCCTTACCTAAAATCTTCCTTTGGAATTTATTCTTTTTTCCACAAATCTTGTTCTACCTTACTGTTGGAGAAGTTTTCCGCAAATTTTCCCATTGATTTTGGTCATAGTAGTTAGAATAGGACTTTTGGTCTCATTTATGCGCCACTGGATTACTGGAGATCAAGTCTTCCTCAGATCCGCCCTTCCTCTTATAGGTTCTTCAAGACCAGATGTGTGGATATGGCCCGTTAGTGGGACTTATGTTTGTGCTGCCCATCTCTTTGTTAATCATGACCTCGTATAGGCTGACCCATCTTGTCTCACTTGTGATGAAGTCCCCAATCTATCCAATTAAATGGCAATGGATTGAAAAACAGAAAAAGTTTATCCCCATGGTCAGAGTTCATTTTTGTGTTCGGATGCTCAGTGCTCTTGAGGGTTGTGGGTTTCAACGGGAGAGTGTTGAGAGGAGACCAACATGGATATTTGTTGGCTTCTCACAGACGGCGCCAACTGTTTGATCCAAAAATGGACCAAATGGGTCCGTGAAGATCGCACACAAACAAGGAACGCAATGATGGACATGGTTCACCTAAATCGGACTACTTCCACGATCGTATGCTCTTCTCATTAGTAATAGTATATTTGTACATGTTACATAGGCATTCAACAATAGAAGAAGACTAAGAATGTAGAGAGAGGTGAGAGCTCTAAGTCTAGAGAGAGTGTCAAGAGAGCTTTATGAGGGAGGAAGGCTCCACTAACGGGCCAAAATTTTCTCTACAGCCCAAATCCTGAAGCAGCCAGAGTAAAACTTCTCACTTCCCAAGCTATCTTAAGATTAAATAAATAGTAAAATTGGTTTTCCTTAGTTTCTATTTTAGACTTGATTTGGAAATAGCTTGTAAGAGTTATTGTTTAGGGAATCGGCGGTTTGGAGGTTACATTGACACTGCACTGAACGTAGGTGCAATCATTCAACATGTGACCAATTTGACCACAAGCGGAGCCATGAAGGGACCAGTGTGGTCCCAAGGCCGCACCGCAATTTATTTTCCCACATCTATCTATACTTAGGATGAATTAGTCCACTGGATATTGATCAATTAGCTTATGAAATGTAAAGGATTTTAATATAAACTTAGGTTTTTTATCAACAACAAAAATTAAATTCTTTTGTAAGTTTGTGCTAAAACCTTGTAATTGTTTTGAAATTATTTTATATAAGATACCAAATCAAAAAGTTATTTACAATATATGGTACTAAATTTCCTAACTATTCCTTTTTTGTTAATTGTCTTCCTTTTTTTTTTTTTTATTTCTACAAATATTCCTAAATGTATTTACTCAATTTTTCTTTTCTGTTTTAAGATTTTATTTCCCTTCATTTTTGTTCATTTCTGAAATGATATATGTACATATTAAAAGGAAGAAAAAAAAATGAAATGAGTACCTGTGGATTTTGTGGATTTTGTGAATTTAATTAATTTATTATTTATTAAAAATTTTGTAATGACCCATACCTAGATTTTAATTAATTTCATAATTTAATTGGGAAAATGACGATTTTCCCTTGAGTTTTGAGGGGGGGTCTGCGGTTCACTTTTTATTTCAAAACACTTTTGGAAGTGTTTCTTGGACCATTGTGTAGGTTTCGAACTCATGAATACAAGCGGTATGCAAGAATTGGAGTTCGTACGGAAAAGTTAAAGCTCTAGAATGACCAAGGGCTTTTCGGTAATTTTAGATTGGAGATATTTTTAAGATTGCACACTCTCACTCCTCAGCCCATTGGGCAATCTGACCTTTCTGTTTCCTCCCTCTCTCATCTCTCTCTTTTCTCACGACGCTGTGAGCACCCACTACCAACGGCCGCGTTTTCGGCCATTTCAAAACAAACCAAACTCATTTCCTTCTTCCTCTCGACCTCACGAGCAAAACCATACCTTCCACGATGCTCAAGGATTACCGTAGACGGAGAATCGATGGCCGAATGTTGACAAAAAATTTCTCGCACTCTTTTCGGCAATCATAGGTGAGTTTTTCCACTTTTGACCTCGGATTCGAGTTATGGGCTCGAGTAAATAGATTTAGGCTAGTAGATCATGAAATTTGGCTAAGAAACGAAGAAGTTAGGAAGATTGGAATTCCGGCCTTCAATGACGGATTCCGGTTGGCGAGTGGCACGAGGAGGAAGGAGAGTAGGCCGTGCAGTCGCTCGTGGAGCAAGGTCGCTTGTGGCACATGTCGCGCGTGTCCATCATACGCTTAGTAAGGTATTGTGCTATGATGTGGGGGATTCCATCATATGATCAGTGAGGTATTGGTGATGATATGGGGGATTCCATAAGGATTCCATCATACACTAAGTAAGGTATCGGGTTATGATTAGGAGGATTTCATCATATACTCGGTGAAGTATTGGCTATGATGTGGAGATTCAGTCATGGGGTATAGGCCATGATGTGGAGGATTCCATGATAGGACATTGGCTATGATGTTGAAGATTCCATCATAGGGTATTAGCAATGATGTGCAGGATTCCATCATATGCTTGGCGGGATTACGACTATGTCCGGGATATTAAGCTATGACTCGTGATTAGGGCTACGGCCGGGATATTGAGCTACGGCTCGGGGTTATGGCTATGGTGGGGATATTGAGATGCTGCTTGGAATTACGGCTACGGCTCGGAATTACGGCTACGACTGGGAGGTTGGGCTACGACTTGGAATATCGACTTTGGGCAGGATAATGAGATAGAAGGTACAGTAGAAGGTAGTATGGGTTCCACCACTTGAGTCAAAAGGCTTATGGTAGGATGTATATAGTTATATTTGGATCTTTGTCATGCATGTGTATTTTATTATGAGGTGGATGTTAGTGGTATGTATTTATTCATAGAATCATGCACTTAATATCCTATTGTCCACCCACGTTTGTTTTGGTTTTGTACCCTCCAGGCCGTATCGAGGCGAGATGCCAAGATTAGGAGGAGGCATCATCCTCTGCTGTGCAACCACTACATAGGACTTTTTTTTAGATTTGTAAATTTAATATTAAACCTAGCTTGCTATGATTAAGCTATGGGGTTGTTGTAAGCTTTCCTGTGGGTTGGTTGATTTTGTATTATCTGAAATTTTTGGTTCAAGTTGGTTTGGTTATTTGATCATTCGTTTGACAGGTGGAAGGTTGGTTTGATACTTTTATTAGGGAGGTTCTGCTGAATTTTCGCTAGAATTCACTTAAAGTCTTGGCTTTTCAGGGGTTGGCAGACGGGGACAGTGTTTCTCATTGATTTGAAGGGGGAAATTTGGGAGGGGTCCTATTAAAATAGATATTATGAATTTATGATTTTGAAAGTGTACAACATCTATTAAAATAACGAGAATAATAAGAAACCGTGAAACAATTAAAAAAATTAAAATAAAAAACGTTAAGAAATGCTTTAAAATTTTTTTGTTCAGGTAATTAAATTTAGAAAACCATGATTGTAACTAGTGATTTAAAATTATTGATTAAGAGGATATTGTAAAACAAAACATTACAAGTCAATGTTTTTTTTTTGCAACATTATTGCGAAAAGAGGCCCCCCCTTAAGGTGAAATCCTATTTTCCCCACTGAATCTAACAACAATTGTAGCAAAAATCCGGTGAACGTTCATATCGAAAATAAACCCACTCTAACATTCCAGATGGTAGAGTGAGTTCCGTTACTTGTTTAAGGGGATTAGTTGCGTCAAATTACACCCTAATCTTAAGAATTTGCCAACACGCTCCCCACTCATTCCTCTGGTAACATCGATACAACAATCCATATTGTTCCCGATTTGCTACCCCGTCTTCACTATCATCGTGATTAAAGGCACGTTGGGGATCTGTACCCAAAATTCAGTGAACTTTAGTTGCATATACGATGGTGTAGCATCCAAAATGGGTTCTTCCAGCAATATCAGTGCTTTAACGAAATTCCAAGGCCCTCCACGTATAATCTCCTTACGATCTTGATTCGACTCAAAGTTGAATAGAAATATATTCTCCCCCAAATCCTTAATAGCCACCTCTCATTACGTAGTCCCGATCTTAGTCATAGTTTTTGTGAAAGCTTCCTAGTTGTACAATTCCTTGGTCAACACCGTGCCCATGAAGGAAAATCTGAGACGGGCCACAACGTCGTCATCGTCTGTATTATCGAGAGGTATGGCTTCAATTTCCTCCTTCTCCAACGTCAACACCTTGTCAAAAGCAGTAGTCACCTCCTCCATCGTGCACGTGATCACTAAACAGAAACCCAGAATAGTCGCAGACGATTATGAATCACCACAAACCTAGGGTGTAAAGCTAGGAAACCCTAGAAAACCCTAAAGCGGCTAGGGTTGAAAACACTCTCACCTAGGCGGCTAGGGAGAGACTCGCAACATCATTATATAAATTCGACATATTTCATGTTTTAAATTTGACACTCGTAAATAACAAGGTTAATATCAAATTCTCAACATCATTATATAAATATAAAAAATAAAAACAAAAACCTATTTTGTTGAGAATCCATCCTTAACGAAGATGACTTTTTGTATGCCTTAGAGACTCCCTATTGGAAGTATTGGACATATTGGTGGTTGTCATATTGGTGGCTGTGTGACTACTAGAAGTGTAGATGTGTGACTGCTAGTTGTGATTAGATTAGGCTAGTTGATTGTCCCTTTTACAAGTTTTCTTTGTTACTTGTAATTAGAGGCTTTCTATAATGGAGGTTATGGTTGTGATGTAATGACCAACAAGTCTTAGATTGGTAGCTGGTTCTTAGATTGGTCAGTGGTCTTTTAGCTTCCATGCGTGTATGCATATATACTGTTGTAATCTTGCATACATTTCACAAGATAACAAAATATTCTTCCCATCGTTCTCTACACTCCCAAATTTGATCCCCCTGCAGCACACTTATTTTGCAGAGTGGCGTGCAGTCAAACATATGACTGTTCTAGGCAGGGCGGACCACCCACCTTCGAATGGTGTTGGTCCTTTGGACCGCGAATGAATTCGCCTCCATCTGCGGTTCACACATGGGCAAAAACGGACCTCCATCCATATTGTGCTTACCATATATATCACAGACCTCCATCCATATATTGTGCTTACCATATATATATGTCTCAAATATGGATATAATCCGAACGTTTTTTTCTTATCTCAAGATATAATCCTATGTCCTAACATTAAAAATTAAAATTAAAATTAACTAACCTATTTTAATGGTCACAATTAACTAACCGTTTGGCATCCGTTTACGCATAATGCCCAAATTTATTTATTTTTTATTTACAATTAATACAAATTAAAAACAAATCCAAAAATGTAAGAAAAAGAAAATAAGAACGAAGTGCTACTCCTTCTTATTAAAATTTTTCTTTTGATTTGATTTAAAATCTCAAATATATATTTGCTATAACTTGCTTCATCCATATTGTCGTCCTTACCATCTATATGTCTCAAATATGGATATAATCCTAACATTAAAAATAAATTTTTTAATTAATCTTGCAAAATTAATATCTTTTTCTATGTATGGGAAGAAATTTGAAAATTACACCCTCTTTAATTTCTTTCCAATTATCCTGTTCTTTATTCATTTCCAAGAACAACCCTCAACCCTGCACCATCTCTATATATTATTATATCAAATCCTTCAAATCTCCAAAAGTCCAACAATAACAATAACAATGCAGCGTCACTATAGCTACCTCCTGGCTCTCATCGTCGCCCTTCTCCTTTCTGAATTGGCGGTTGCCGCATACCGGCCGGACGCCATGGAGGGCGGCTGGTGGGTGTATAAGGACACCAAGGATTACAACATCAGAGACTTTGCTGAGTTTGCGATGGAGGAGCACAACAAGCAAGAATCGGATCGATTGATCTTCATGGGAGTGTACGAGGCCTGGTTCCAGGTGTTGAAGGGCGGCATCAAATATCGGATCAACATGTCCACGGTGGTGGACCCTCACGGCCCTGCCACTTTCTATGAGGCCATTGTGTGGGCGGAAACAGCTACCACATACAGGGAATTGATCTCCTTTTCAAGATCTAGTAACCAAGGAGAGTGACCACTCTACTAATTATTATCTTAATATCGCTGTATTAGAAAAGTGAGAGTTAAAAAATCGCTATAATAAAGAATGAATAATAGTATCATCATCATCATCAAGTGGAATGGCTCTTTATCTTCAATATTTTCTTGTGAAATGTCACAATTTTGAAAAGGGGAATATGAAGCTCTACTTGCACGACTACGACTTCCAAATGAGTTATCAGTCCAACAGTTGGCCGTCATGGCCAAAAATCCCTTTTGCTTCATCTGGCAAATTTGTGTCTATTTTTCTTTTTTATTAATTAGATTTCTAATTACTTTTGATTTAACATAAACTGTTACATACCGCGTCCCATCAACTCGAAAATGACTTATTTTTCCTAATTAAACCCCAAAATGCCCTGCAAGACCCTTGGGCCTTGAAAACTTCCTATGCTGGTTTGGTATTTGTTTTGGAGCCAAATTACTGTTTGGCCCAAAAGGCAAATAAATTGGTCCAATTAGTGGCATCAGACCACTCTCTCCTACTCCCCCTGCGAACTCCCTCACCACGTGATTCGTTTCTCTCAAAGAACAGAAAGCATCCGGCCGAGACCCACCAACGCCACCACCCTCAATCCCAGCAAGCTATCCTCATCGTGATAAATCTCATTAGAATATATTTGGTGATCATATTTATGAGACTTTTCGTGCTTATGTTAGCTTTATGAGATGCTTAGTACCCACTTAGAGTCGCTGGTATCAGTACCCATCTGTTCGCAACAGACCAGTCCTGTACATGATCGTTCACCTCGCGCTTCGCTCGATACTAGTTAAATAGAGTCAGTCTTGTCCCAGAGCTCCTAGGGGACATGTGGTGACGGTGCTCTGCACCCATTCCTTCACGTGGTTGTGGTACGAGCGAATGATACCCAGTCATGTCATGTGCGCATGACTCGTGCGACTCATGAGTTAGTGGGTTATACGTTCTATTCTTTATGCTTCGGTATGATCTTTAGACTGCTTATTATTTTATTATTCTATTTCTCGTAAATCGTGCTTGATTGTAATTTACACCTCGATGGTAATTTTAGAATTTCTTTATTATATGTTGTTTCTATTTACTTTTCTCGACGACCTCTTAAAACGTACAGTTTCAACTTTTGACTTTCGTCTTCTGGACATCACCGTTCAGATGTCGGTCAGCATACCTCCATTTCGGTGCCCACATGAATTTTCCAGGTTGGGGTGTGTCATAAAAACTTTTGAATGATTTCATCCGAATTTCTTTATTTCATTGAAATTCTGTCATCAAACTTCGACATTCAAACTACTGAATTTAAAATGAATTGGTTTCAAATAAAAAGATTGAAATAATGAACACTTTTCCATCTCTTTGTTAATCATGACCTCGTATAGGCTGACCCATCTTGTCTCACTTGTGATGAAGTCCCCAATCTATCCAATTAAATGGCAATGGATTGAAAAACAGAAAAAGTTTATCCCCATGGTCAGAGTTCATTTTTGTGTTCGGATGCTCAGTGCTCTTGGGTGTTGTGGGTTTCAACGGGAGAGTGAAGAGAGGAGACCAACATGGATATTTGTCGTCTTCTCACAGACGGCGCCAACTGTTTGATCCAAAAATGGACCAAATGGGTCCGTGAAGATCGCACACAAACAAGGAATGCAATGATGGACGTGGTTCACCTAAATCGGACAACTTCGACGATCGTATGCTCTTCTCATTAGTGATAGTATATTTGTACATGTTACATAGGAATTCAACTATAGAAGAAGACTAAGAATGTAGAGAGAGGTGAGAGCTCTAAGTCTAGAGAGAGTGTCAAGAGAGCTTTATGAGGGAGGAAGGCTCCACTAACGGGCCAAAAGTTTCTCTACAGCCCAAACCCTGAAGCAGCCAGAGTAAAACTTCTCACTTCCCAAGCTATCTTAAGCTTAAATAAATACTAAAATTGGTTTTCCTTAGTTTCTATTTTAGACTTGATTGGGAAATAGCTTGTAAGAGTTATTGTTTAGGGAACCGGCGGTTTGGAGGTTACATTGACCCTGCATTGTCGGGTGAATTTAACCCCGACTATCTATGAGTTGGCCCTTTTGTTTTTTATATATATTTATATTATGTGCCTGATTGCTATCCATGCGTGTGATGCCTCATAGTTATGGATTAGTTTATAATTAGATTAATTGAATATCTAAAATAAATGTTTTAGTAATCTTCTTTAGTGGTCGGCTTACGAGGTTTCTAATAGTGATTTCTAGTTACTTATGCATAAGTAGATTTGAAATGACTAGAGATTTGAAATGACTAGAACATCGATGACAGTTTTGTGAACAAGTTAGTGTATAGTAATATTATGAGACTCTGAGTAGATGATTTGTTAATGAGATTGATAAACACTTGGTAGTCGTCGGTATATGAGTAACCGTCTGTAGGCTGCAGACTAGTCCTCCACGTGATTGTTCACCCGTGCTCCCCCTACTAGTTAAAATAGCGCCAATCTTGTCCCAGAGCTCCTAGGGGACATGAGTTGATAGTGCTTAGCACTGAGTCCTTCATGTGGTTGATGTATCCAACGACTTATATCTTGTCCTGTCCATGTGCGCATGACTTGAACGACTTAGTGAACTAGTAGTATATAGCAATTGTAATAGTATGATGTTGATGATCTAGATGTGAGTAAAGACTTATTTGACCATTTGTATGGAATCGATAGCTCACCATTTGTAGCAACATGTATACATTATCTCGTAGTGTGTGTGCTTATATTTATATACACTTGTATGTATTTATATGCCTGAAATACATATTTGTTAAGCTGAGGGGTTATGGTATACATCTTTTAAATTGTTTTATACTGATTATTTTTGGGTCCACTTACCCTTCTTTTTAGCGCCCCTCAGGTCTTAGTTGTACTGCACGCATATCGAGGAGGATTTCACGGCTATCGCCCTGACATTCGCACCGGATGTTTGGGTGTGACCTTACTAGGATCAGGACAACTCAGGTAGTTGTTTAAGATATGTTTAACAAATATAGTGTACAATGCTCTGCGTTTCCGCTGTTGCGGAAATTTTGTTAATTAGTTTTTTCTAATTACTTTACACATGACTTCCTAAAATGCACCGTTTTATTTTTAGTTTTTGTCACTAGGACGTTACTAGTACTGATCGTCTAGGTCTCAACCAACATTCCTCGATTACGATGCCCATGTGTACTTTTTTCGGGTGAGATCGTGTGTAACAACCCGGACCTAAAATGGATGTAAAGTCGAAATTTATTTAAGGAAAATGACGATTTTACCCTCGGGTTTAGGAGGGATTCGAGAGTCACTTTTATTAGGAAATACTTTCCAAAGTTTTTCTTGTACCGTTGCATAGGTCTCAAACTCTTGAGTTAGTAGACAGGTGGCACACAAAAATTGGAGTCTGTTTGAGAGACTTATGGGTCTATAAGTTTCAGGGTTGGTTTGGTAATTTTGGTGTTCAGATATTTTTGTACCCTCATTTTCCAGATTTTTCCCTCAATTTCTCTCTCCCCTTTCCCGCTATTTCTCTTCCTCCTAGCGAACCGAAAACACCCTCCTTACCTGGATTTGCTCTTGACCCAAACCAACCCTTTCCTTAACCACCATCGGATTCATCTACTCAGAGTCTGATCATATAAACCTCCAAGATTGACAGCCATCGTAGCCCGTGAATTGAGGAGGAAGTAATTCGGACCTTTCTAGCCAATTTCCAGCCACCAGAGGTAATGGTTCTCAATTTGAGCTTATATTTGGAAGATTATTATATCGTTGAATTTGGTTCGAGTAGAAAGATTATTATATCGTTGAATTTGGTTGAAAATTGGAAGTTTTTGTAAAGCTTGAAAAACTGACTGGAAATAACCGATTTCGGCAAATGGTGGCGGCGTCCGACGAAATGGAAGTTGAAGGCGACTAAACCCTATAGTCGTGAGGATCAGGTGCGTGGCTTGCATGGGAAGGCCCGTGCCGGCACGTGCGGCCGGCCCCAGGCCTATGGCGACTCATGTTTGAGTGTTTTTGACATTTCTTAGCTGTTGGCGCAAGTTTCGGGTCCCCTGAATTTCGTTTAAGGGCTGTTTTGGACGTCCTAATTTTCTTTTAATGCATTTAGGGCGCGTGTATTCACGGGGGTTAGGGGGTGCAATTTCAGGTTTAAGATTGTCGTTTTGTAATGCCAAGTGTCTTTTTTGACAGGAGTGGTGACTTCAAAGGTCACGGGGTACTGAACAGCTTGGAATCGAACTTGCTTGGATCTTGAGGGGAGTGGACTTTGTTTCTAAACGGTAGTGCACACATACTTATACGTTTTGAATGAATTTTTAATATTGATTATGAATTTCAGAAATTAAGGAATTAGTATAAAGTGATTTAGATCTTGTAAAGATTTGGGAATTAAAGCTAATTGGTTTTAAACGATTTCTTTACTATCAATGATAGGACTTGATAATGATTTTTGAAATGACTTTGGAATAATTTGGGTTTCAGCCCGATTTTCGAGCTTTTAGGCTGCGATCCGATTTTATGGATTTTGGATTTATTGGATTTTGGCTTTGCCCCGGAGTTATGGAGTTTGGGCTTAGGCCCTGGTAGTTGATTGTTTTGGCTTCGACCAGGTCTTATGGGTTCTTCCACATGTCTTTGAGGTATTTTCGGGCATGTGAGACGGGGGATTGCTCCGACGCATGACATTGAGGTATTTTCCATCATGTGCTCGTTGAGGTTACGGCTTCGTCCGGGTGTCTGCTGATCAGTCGTTATTTATGCATCATTTTGATGTCTTTATATGCCTCTCTTACATGTCTTTTGAATGATTTCGTGCCATCAATAGTAGAAAATGATCAATCTAGTGAGACTTGTGCAGAGTTAGAAAGATAGGAAAAATCTGGAAAGAACGCAAAAAGAATGACTCAAATCGGAGTCCAGATGAAGGAGATATTCTCATTTCAATATCAGGTCCTGAACGGAGTCCTGAGTGCGCCAGTGCGCCAGTGCGCCTATTTTGGGCCACTGGCCAAGTACCTCATATCAGGCCCTCCGGGTCCCGAACTTGTGTTTCATGACATCAAGGTCAAGTCCTAGAAGTGCCAAGGTCGCGCCAAGGCAGGTCGAGGACATGTCCCAAGAACTCCCATCCGAGCCCAGAAGTGCGCCCAAGCCGGGGTCCCTGTTCCGCCAGCGGTGGATCCGAGGTTCTCCCTCTGCGCCAAGCATGACAACATTTGCGCCAAGCCTGAACGACGATGCGCTTCTATTATACTCCTAACGTACTTCAAAAGCGCGGTCCCAGATCCTGATTACGAAGATAGTCAAAAATCCAAGTTTGGCCAGCTTGCGTTCCCACTTGCCAGCTTGCATTCACACTTCCGGCCATGCTCTGATTGGTTCGAATAGATTTTAAAGACTTTATAATTAATTAAAAGTAAAATAACTTTCCCTATTCCTATAGGACATGGTTTTACCAATCTGTATAGAACAAGGTTATACCAATCCTTATAGAACAAGGTTTTCCCTTTGTCTATAAAAGGGAGCCTTTGTTCAGTGTTTAGGGGGAGATAATTAGCTAGGGACGTTTTTGGTTTCTGGGAAAACAGAGACCTGAGCCACAGAGTTCCGTTTTGGTTTTCTAGAGAATTAGGGACCATATATTTTCGGAGATAATCTTTCACTTAGATTATTGGACGTGGAGCTTGGAGAAGAAGGCATTGCCGTGTCTTCTGCTGCATCTGTTCTTAACAATCTCTTCTGTACCCTTATTTTCATTATTGCAATTTACTTATGGATTCAATTATACTTGTGTTTATTTCAGTTATGTGTGAGTAGTCATTAGGATTAGGGCTGCTTGAAGCCCTAGCCATGTTAGCTTATTGATTGGATTTCTGGCTCTTGATTATGATTGCTATGCATGCTGAATAAGTTGGATTACCATGCTTAATGAACTTAATTTATGCCTATAAGATTAGCTACCTTGTTTGCATATAATTATAGATGTAATTGCTTGAGTGACCGTCATATCATCTGGTGATTTGGAGCATCGAAAGTATTCGTACTTGTAATCTTAACTCATGACGACCTAGGATTGCATGCCACTTTGCTAGGCTAATGTGGTGTCATTAAATTCTCTTTAAACTTCATGCATCATCTTAAAAGGTAGGTGATAGACGTTCTAGGCATATGCCCTGTTTAGAACATGCTAAGTAAGAGGGAATAAGATGTGTCTAGTGAACCAACGCCAGGTCCTAGGCACGGGCACCTAATTCAGAAAATGCATAGTAATTTGATCAAGGAAATCTGGTTAAAAGCTATAATTGGTTAGAGTGGATAGTAAGCCTTAATTCGCCTTAGTTAACAACCTTTCATTCTTGCATTGTTATTTTCTGCACTTTGATTTACTTGTCTTTAAATTTCAGTTATCACATCATAAACCCCCCCCCCCCCCCCTGTGTGTGTGTGTGTGTGTTTTTATTTAAGTTAACAAATCTGAACTAAATTGGTCATAACGTTGATACAAGTCCTCGAGGGATCGACTCTTGCTGTGCTACTATACTATACTTATCGATTTGTGCACTTGCAAGGATTTTATAACTGTTAGAATTGAATTGCATATTTCTTGCTCTTTAAATCTACCAACATCTGCCAAAGGTACTCCAAAGTGGACTCTACTGGCCCACACTTTTCAAGGATGCACACGAATTTGTACTCACCTGTGACCGCTGCCAACGCCTAGGTAACATCGGCCCTCGAAATCAAATGCCATTACACCCTATTCTTGTGGTCGAAATCTTCGACGTATGGGGCATTGATTTTATGGGGCCTTTTCCGAATTCCTTTGGCAATCTTTATATTCTGCTTGCAGTTGATTATGTCTCCAAATGGGTGGAAGCAATTCCCACCAAAACTAACGACGCCAAAGTAGTGGTGCGTTTTTTACAGAGTCACATCTTAGCCAGATTCGGCGCACCTAGGGCAATCATCAGCGATGGGGGGGCACACTTCTGCAATCATTCGTTTGCAGCCCTAATGAAGAAGTATGGCGTCACCCACAAGGTCTCAACACCATATCACCCTCAAACGAGTGGCCAAGCGGAAGTGTCCAATCGGGAAGTAAAGGCCATATTGGAAAAAACGGTAAATCCTAACCGCAAAGATTGGTCCAGCAAATTGAATGATGCGCTGTGGGCCTATCGGACTGCATACAAGACCCCGATTGGCATGTCTCCCTTCCGGCTGGTTTTTGGAAAAGGCTGCCACCTACCAGTGGAATTGGAGCATAAAGCATTCTGGGCTATTAAGCAGATGAACCTGAACTTCGATGACGCTGGAATACATAGGAAGCTTCAGCTAAGTGAATTAGAGGAGTTGCGAAACGAGGCCTTTGACAGTGCTCGTATCTACAAGGAAAAGACCAAAGCTTTCCACGACAAGCGCATTCAGCCCAAGGACTTTCACATCGGACAGGAAGTCCTCCTCTTTGACTCCCGGCTCAGACTAATGCCAGGTAAGTTGCGTTCAAGATGGACGGGACCATTTATTATTACTAACGTTTTTCCTCATGGTGCAGTTGAAATCCAGCACCCGGAACGGCAGGATCCGTTCAAGGTAAATGGCCACCGCCTCAAACACTACTTGAAGGACGTTTCTAATCCAAGCGCAGTCAACCTTGCAACTCCGCATGCGCCCAGCTCCTAGCATGTCAGCCCCGTCTTGCCTAGACGTTAAATAAAGCGCTCCTAGGAGGCAGCCTAGCCCTGGTTTGTATTTCTCACTTCCTTTTCTGTTGCTGCCCGTTATATCTCTCAAACCTTTCTACTGTTGTCAAGCTTATTGCTTATCACATTGAGGACAATGTTCAGTTTAGGTTTGGGGGTGTGGATTTAAAATTTTGCATATAGAAACAAGTAGGTTTGGGGGTGATACACGGCCAGGACATTTAAATTTCTGCTTGTGATTAGTATGATAACTTGTTAATAGGAATGTATTTGCTAAGTTAACTATCTTTGCTTTACTAAGAGTCATGCCATGGTTAAGTAGTTCATAATTTGCACTTCATAATGCCATGTTTTAAGTGATTAAGTGAACGAAATAACTGAATTTGAGTGAACCTTCGAAAATTAGTGGAGACTACCCTGTGAGATCTTTGAGCCTAATTTCCATTCTTTCTGAGGGATATACTTGTTTCTACTCTTAAATACTCATCACTTTTGTTCTTAATTGTTGATCTCATTACATCATATTTGCATTGAATTTTAAAGAACTAACATCATTTAGATACTCTTTATTTAATGTATGCTTTGCCATAAGAAATGATGTAGGCTATGTGTGCTTTAACCTCTAAAGGCCTTATCCTACCCTATTGCATGCTCCCTAAGCCAATTTTGAAGCCAAACACTCAACCTTTTCTTTCATCACCCAAAGTATAACCTAACCCAAAATACTTAGCCATTCATCACAGCCATACCCTATAACCTCAGTTTGTGCTAAGGTTGCCATTAATGAGATTCATGGTAAGAATAAGAGGTGAAAGAAGATGCTGCCCAATTCAAAGGACATTGGCGTCAATTGAAAGTTTAAAAGTAAAGAAAAGTTTTACAAGTTGCAAGCTGCATGAAAATTTGAGGAAATCATTACATGATCTTGGTTCAATTAAATTCAAAGACGAACATAAACAAAAAAAAACGTTCAAATCAAAAGAAAGAAAGAAACGTTGAGAAAAATAAGTGAAAAACAAAGTGAATTGAGCCAAGTGAGCCAAGAGCCTCAAAATAAGCCACAAGAGCCACAAAATAAGTCATCAGGAAAGCACAATGTCGTGGGCCTTAAGAAAGGATTCAGTTCAGAAATTCCAAGTTCAATTCATGACTTCTCATACCTTGGCACAACTCAGGTTCTTTGAATCCCATCCTTCCTTGCTAAACCCCAAAGCTTAGCCCCAATACAACCTAAAAAGGAAGACCTAACTGATCTTATGGACAATCATGCTGAGGATTAAGGTACGTATCTATGTTCTTAAAGTTCAATTCCTTTCATGAGATCTTTATTTCCATAAAGTGCTATTCTTCATTGTTACTCATATGTGATTAAATTTGAATTTCATAACATAAACTCATCACATATGCTTGAAAAGAGTGTAAGCCTAGGATTCTTGTGTGAATTGAGAGTTGCCTAGTGAGGATTAGAGTCGAGGCGAAATCTTTCTAGGGCACTTAGATGAAGTTGTTTTCAAACTTGAACACCTGAAAATATTGGCATTTATACACGTACCCCTTCACATGACACTCACGGCTATGGCATTCCTTTTAGTTCTGCAAAGCATGTCTACTTACTTTGATTCTTATTAGCTTGTTAAGAGTACTATATCTAGCATCTTTTTGTCTAAGTAAAACGTTTGAGGGTATCGTACTGTTATAAACCTCAGGAGACAAAACTCCTCCTACTAGGTGAACCTAGGGGTTTAAATGTTCTATCTTAACTAAAATCGAGTCTTTTCATTTTGTTAGCATTTGTTTTGCTAAGGGACTAGCAAAAGATAGGTTTGGGGGTATTTGATCAGTCGTTATTTATGCATCATTTTGATGTCTTTATATGCCTCTCTTACATGTCTTTTGAATGATTTCGTGCCATCAATCGTAGAAAATGATCAATCTAGTGAGACTTGTGCAGAGTTAGAAAGATAGGAAAAATCTGGAAAGAACGCAAAAAGAATGACTCAAATCGGAGTCCAGATGAAGGAGATATCCTCATTTCAATATCAGGTCCTGAACGGAGTCCTGAGTGCGCCAGTGCGCCAGTGCGCCTATTTTGGGCCACTGGCCAAGTACCTCATATCAGGCCCTCCGGGTCCCGAACTTGTGTTTCATGACATCAAGGTCAAGTCCTAGAAGTGCCAAGGTCGCGCCAAGGCAGGTCGAGGACATGTCCCAAGAACTCCCATCCGAGCCCAGAAGTGCGCCCAAGCCGGGGTCCCTGTTCCGCCAGCGGTGGATCCAAGGTTCTCCCTCTGCGCCAAGCATGACAACATTTGCGCCAAGCCTGAACGACGATGCGCTTCTATTATACTCCTAACGTACTTCAAAAGCGCGGTCCCAGATCCTGATTACGAAGACAGTCAAAAATCCAAGTTTGGCCAGCTTGCGTTCCCACTTGCCAGCTTGCATTCACACTTCCGGCCATGCTCTGATTGGTTCGAATAGATTTTAAAGACTTTATAATTAATTAAAAGTAAAATAACTTTCCCTATTCCTATAGGACATGGTTTTACCAATCTGTATAGAACAAGGTTATACCAATCCTTATAGAACAAGGTTTTCCCTTTGTCTATAAAAGGGAGCCTTTGTTCAGTGTTTAGGGGGAGATAATTAGCTAGGGACGTTTTTGGTTTCTGGGAAAACAGAGACCTGAGCCACAGAGTTCCGTTTTGGTTTTCTAGAGAATTAGGGACCATATATTTTCGGAGATAATCTTTCACTTAGATTATTGGACGTGGAGCTTGGAGAAGAAGGCCCTGCCGTGTCTTCTGCTGCATCTGTTCTTAACAATCTCTTCTGTACCCTTATTTTCATTATTGCAATTTACTTATGGATTCAATTATACTTGTGTTTATTTCAGTTATGTGTGAGTAGTCATTAGGATTAGGGCTGCTTGAAGCCCTAGCCATGTTAGCTTATTGATTGGATTTCTGGCTCTTGATTATGATTGCTATGCATGCTGAATAAGTTGGATTACCATGCTTAATGAACTTAATTTATGCCTATAAGATTAGCTACCTTGTTTGCATATAATTATAGATGTAATTGCTTGAGTGACCGTCATATCATCTGGTGATTTGGAGCATCGAAAGTATTCGTACTTGTAATCTTAACTCATGACGACCTAGGATTGCATGCCACTTTTCTAGGCTAATGTGGTGTCATTAAATTCTCTTTAAAGTTCATGCATCATCTTAAAAGGTAGGTGATAGACGTTCTAGGCATATGCCCTGTTTAGAACATGCTAAGTAAGAGGGAATAAGATGTGTCTAGTGAACCAACGCCAGGTCCTAGGCACGGGCACCTAATTCAGAAAATGCATAGTAATTTGATCAAGGAAATCTGGTTAAAAGCTATAATTGGTTAGAGTGGATAGTAAGCCTTAATTCGCCTTAGTTAACAACCTTTCATTCTTGCATTGTTATTTTCTGCACTTTGATTTACTTGTCTTTAAATTTCAGTTATCACATCATAAACCCCCCCCCCCCCCCCCCCCCCTGTGTGTGTGTGTGTGTGTTTTTATTTAAGTTAACAAATCTGAACTAAATTGGTCATAACGTTGATACAAGTCCTCGAGGGATCGACTCTTGCTGTGCTCCTATACTATACTTATCGATTTGTGCACTTGCAAGGATTTTATAACTGTTAGAATTGAATTGCATATTTCTTGCTCTTTAAATCTACCAACATCTGCCACATGGCTTTGGGGTATTTTCGTTTGATCAGTCGTTATTTATGCATCATTTTGAGGTCTTTATATGCCTCTCTTACATGTCTTTTGAATGATTTCGTGCCATCAATAGTAGAAAATGATCAATCTTGTGAGACTTGTGCAAAGTTAGAAAGATAGGTAAAATCTGGAAAGAACGCAAAAAGAATGACTCAAATCGGACTCCAGATGAAGGAGATGTCCTCATTTCAATATCAGGTCCTCAACGGGGTCCTGAGTGCGCCAGTGCGCCTATTTTGGGCCACTTGCCAAGTACCTCATATCAGGCCCTCCGGGTCTCAAACCTGTGTTTCATGACATCAAGGTCAAGTCCTAGAAGTGCCAAGGTCGCGCCAAGGCAGGTCGAGGACATGTCCCAAGAACTCCCATCCGAGCCCAGATGTGCGCCTAAGCCGAGGTCCCTGTTCCGCCAGCGGTGGAGCAGAGGTTCTCCCTCTGCGCCAAGCCTGACAACATTTGCGCCAAGCCTGAACGACAATGCACTTCTATTATACTCCTAACGTACTTCAAAAGCGCGGTCCCAGATCCTGATTACGAAGACAGTCAAAAATCCAAGTTTGGCCAGCTTGCGTTCCCACTTGCCAGCTTGCATTCACACTCCCAACCGTGTTCTGATTGGTTCTAATAGATTTTAAAGACTTTGTAATTAATTAAAAGTAAAATAACTTACCCTATTTCTATAGGACAAGGTTTTACCAATCTGTATAGAACAAGGTTATACCAATCCTTATAGAACAAGGTTTTCCCTTGTCTATAAAAAGGAGAATCAGATAGAGGATTAGGGGCGTTTTTGTTTCTGGGAAAAACAGAGACCTGAGCCACAGAGTTCCGTTTTGGTTTTCTAGAGAATTAGGGACCATATGTTCGGAGATAATCTTTCACATAGATTATTGGACGTGGAGCTTGGAGAAGAAGGCCCTGCCGTGTCTTCTGCTGCATCTGTTCTTAACAATCTCTTCTGTACCCTTATTTTCATTATTACAATTTACTTATGGATTCAATTATACTTGTGTTTATTTCAGTTATGTGTGAGTAGTCATTAGGATTAGGGCTGCTTGAAGCCCTAGCCATGTTAGCTTGTTAATTGGATTTCTGGCTCTTGATTATGATTGCTATGCATGCTGAATAAGTTGGATTACTATGCTTAATGAACTTAATTTATGCCTATAAGATTAGCTACCTTGTTTGCATATAATTATAGATGTAATTGCTTGAGTGACCGTCATATCATCTTGTGATTTGGAGCATCGAAAGTATTCATACTTGTAATCTTAACTCATGACGACCTAGGATTGCATGCCACTTTGCTAGGCTAATGTGGTGTCATTAAATTCTCTTTAAACTTCATGCATCATCTTAAAAGGTAGGTGATAGACGTTCTAGGCATATGCCCTGTTTAGAACATGCTAAGTAAGAGGGAATAAGCCTTAATTCGCCTTAGTTAACAACCTTTCATTCTTGCATTGTTATTTTCTGCACTTTGATTTACTTGTCTTTAAATTTCAGTTATCACATCATAAAACCCCCCCCCGCCCCCCCCCCCCCCCCCCTGTGTGTGTGTGTGTGTGTTTTTATTTAAGTTAACAAATCTGAACTAAATTGGTCATAACGTTGATACAAGTCCTCGAGGGATCGACTCTTGCTGTGCTACTATACTATACTTATCGATTTGTGCACTTGCAAGGATTTTATAACTGTTAGAATTGAATTGCATATTTCTTGCTCTTTAAATCTACCAACAAGTTTTTGGCGCCGTTGCCGGGGACTTGTCCCTCAACGGTGCCCATTCAAGTTTAGATTTGTAACTTAGTTTTTCTTTTTGTTAGGTACCCGTGTATGTCATTCCAAGGTTCAGTGCACGGGTCATCAAGTGGACGATCATCGCAAGCATCTTCAGTCCACGGCTCCCCGCCACCAAGCCAAAGGAGGATGGCGGACCACAGAGAAGAGCAGGGCCTGGAATGTGGCCTAGTACCGCAAGCCCCATGGCGCCTTAAGGATTTTGCCATGCCCCATGTCTCGGAGGATCAATTTCCAATTGTTTTTCCCGAGTCAACAGTGGCAAACTTCGAATTAAAGTCGGGGACAATTCACATGCTGCCTACATTCCACGGCCTTGCTGGCGAGGACCCGCACTTTCATATCAAGGAATTAGTTGAGGTTTGTTCAACACTGCGCATCAATGGTATGACAGAATCGGAAATCCGCCTGCGGCTCTTTCACTTCAGTCTCAAGGATCGCGCCAAGACATGGTTTCATTCATTGGCGCCGGCTTCCATTCACTCTTGGAGGGACTTGACGTCCAAATTCTTAACACAGTACTTTCCCGTGGAAAAGACAAATGAGTTAAAGTCCAAGATCATGAACCCACGGCAAGACATGGAGGAGTCTTTCTATGAGTTTTGGGAGCGGTTCAATCAGATGTTACGTGCGTGCCCCCACCACCATATTGATGCCCATCATCTTATGCTATACTTCTATGGAGGCTTGAAAACTAGCGATCGGACTATGGTGGATTCTCAATCCCAAGGGATTCTAGAAGGCACAGCCGAGGAAGCAAGGACCGCCTTTGAGAACATTGCTCAAAGGGAAAAACAGTTCAACTACAGGGGTCCCTCCTTTAGAGCTACGGGTGATGCATCCGCCAAATACAAAGATGACGCCATTGCTTAGCTCACGGCAATGGTAAAACAATTGTGTAGCGAGAAAGCGAAAGGAGTTCACATCTGCGAGGTATGTTCAATTCAGGGCCACACATCCCAGGACTGCCCGGTTGTGGAAGAGGCCAACTTTGCTGGAGGGTTCAATAGCAATTCTCAACCCCGGAATGACCCATATTCCAACACTTACAATCCGGGGTGGAGAAATCATCCTAATTTCCGTTGGAGCAACAATCAAGCAGCCGCGAATCCCTTGCCACCCCCTAGATTTGAGCAGCAAGCCGCTGGCCCTCAGGGGAACTACCACGGTCCTTCCTCAAACCAGAATGGCGGAAGCAAGTCTGTTGAGGACTCCATCCATATCCTGACTCAACAGCAGGCTCAACTCATAAAATTCATGCACGATAGCCAGAGTCAGACGGGAGACTTCAAAAATGCAATTGCAAACTTGGAGCGTCAAATGGGACAGGTGGCGAACCAACTAAATCAGCGGGACCAGGGCAAGCTACCGAGTCAAGTCCTGGTAAATCCGAAAGGATTTCACAATCCTACGGCTAATGCCATCACGCTGGAGAAGGAAACACCACTTCAAGACCCCACATATGCCACCCTCACAGGACCTGAAACTGAGCCTCAACCTACTCTGCCAAGGATCACCGACCAGGGCGCGCCGCAAAACATGCCACGGCCAACACCTCTGGCGCAGAACCAGTCCAATGAGTCACCAAGTGCTCTACCGCAAAGAGGACCTGACACTGCGCCTACTTCAGCCACGGCTGGCATGCAACCTGCTCCTAAGCCCAAGTCGCAGCACTCGAATACTTCTAACTCTAAACCTCAGAATTCCAATTCTAAAAAAGTCACTTTTGAGTTAGCTAATAATGTTGATTATCCATTTCCTCGCAGGTTCCAAAACAGGAATAAGCAAAAGGAGGACTTTGAGGAAGAAATCATCAGCATGTTGCAGAAGCTTCAGAACACACTGCCTTTCCATAAAATTGTCAAGCACATGCCTATCTTTGCAAAGCTGATCAAGGACTTAGTTGCAGGAAAGCGCGGTTTTAGCTCCACGGACACCATTGACATCCCTATGGCCTGCTCGGCTGCCCTTTTGCGCATGCCCCTTAAGGCCAATGATCCTGGGCCGCCATCCCTTCCATGTGTCATTCAGTCAAAAAGATTCGAACATTGCCTTTGCGACACGGGAGCATGAGTGAACATCATGCCATTCCACATTTACAGGTCACTCAACCTAGGCGCACTCAAGCCCACGCACCTATATGTCAGGTTGGCTAACGCTTCTGTAACCAATGGGGGTTCTTGAGGACGTACTGGTACAAATCGGAGATACATGCATCCCTGCAGACTTCTATGTACTAAGAATGGACAGAATTGACAAAAGTGAGGAACCTCCCCTCATCTTCGGAAGGCCCTTACTAGCCACAGCCGAGTGCCTCATCGACGTCAGAAAGGGCCAGGTCTCCATCAAGGTCCTGGACCAGCTTCGAACATTCTCCATCCATGACACCATCCAGTACCCTGCCGAGCCCATTGTAGATTTTCCGTTAAACACAATGGACTTACTGCTACGGGAGACAATTGCTCATTCTTGCATGACGGATGACCTTGAGAAGGCCGTTACTAGTAACCCACACACTGTGGATTCACTTACAGATAGCGTGATCGAAGAGGTACGAGCCCTTGACATCATGCCAGCCCTCCCATTGCACAGGCCTCCCTTCGAAGCGTTACCATTCACAAGTCAGAAAACCCTGCCCTCCATCATAAAGGCTCCTGAACTCGAGCTGAAGCCCTTGCCCGAGCACTTAAAGTATGCATATTTGGGCGACAATCAAACCCTTCCAGTCATCATTGCATCTACCCTAAGTACGAAAGAGGAAACGGCATTGGTTCACGTCCTTAAGGTCAATCAAACGGCAATTGGATGGACAATAGCTGACATCAAAGGCATAAGTCCCGCAAAATGCATGCATCAGATACTGCTGGAGGAAGACTCCAAACCATCACGGGAGGCACAGAGGCGATTGCATCCACCTATGAAGGAGGTCGTGAAGAAAGAAGTCCTAAAGCTTTTGGACGTTGGAATCATCTATCCAATTAGTGACTCCAAGTGGGTGAGCCCAGTCCAGGTCGTGCCAAAGAAAAGTGGGATCACAGTGGTTAAAAACGAGCAGGATTAGCATGTACCTCAACGGATTCAAACAGGATGGAGAGTGTGCATCGACTATCGAAAGCTAAATATAACCACACGCAAGGACCACTTTCCTTTGCCCTTCATTGATCAAATGCTCGAGCGCCTGGCTGGACACTCCCACTATTGCTTCTTGGACGGCTACTCAGGATACAATTAGATTGCTATTGCACCCGAAGATCAAGAAAAAACAACATTCACATGCCCATATGGCACCTTTGCATACAGAAGAATGCCGTTTGGATTGTGCAATGCCCCAGCTACCTTTCAGCGTTTCATGATGAGCCTCTTCTCCGATATGGTGGAAGATATAATTGAAGTATTCATGGACAACTTCTCAGTGTTTGGACATTCATTCGAACTGTGCTTAGTTAACCTAACCCAAGTACTGGAACGGTGCAGAGAAAGCAACTTAGTGCTGAACTGGGAAAAGTGCCATTTCATGGTACAACAGGGAATTGTCTTGGGTCATCTGATCTCTAGCCGAGGCATTGAAGTGGACAAAGCAAAGTTAGACATAGTAGAGAGGCTGCCGTACCCCACTACAGTCAAAGAGGTTCGATCGTTCTTAGGGCATGCTGGCTTTTACCGTAGATTCATCAAAGATTTCTCGAAAATCATAAGACCTTTGTGTGATCTTCTAGCCAAGGACGGCACATTCGAGTTCACTAAGGGATGCCGTGAGGCATTCAATACACTCAAGGCAAAGCTCACGACATCACCCATCATCATGCCACCGAATTGGGACTTACCATTCGAACTAATGTGTGATGCCTCAGACTTCGCCATAGGAGCGGTTTTGGGACAGCGTGTTGACAACCTCCCCCATGTCATTTACTACACAAGCCGAACCCTGAATGATGCCCAGCTGAACTACTCCACCACCGAGAAGGAGCTCCTTGCTGTTATCTTTGCCCTGGAGAAGTTCCGTTCATATCTAATTCAAACCAAGGTCATAGTATACACGGATCATGCTGCCTTGAAGTATCTGCTCACTAAAAAGGACGCCAAGCCAAGGTTGCTACGTTGGATGCTACTGCTCCAGGAATTCGACCTCGAAATCAGAGACAAGAAGGGCAGCGAAAACGTGGTCGCTGACCATATGAGCCGATTGCTTCACAGTTCCAATGAAGTTGCCGATCAGTTGCCCCTCCTCGAGACCTTTCCTGGCGAACAGCTCTTCGCAATCCAAGCTATTGATCCATGGTATGCCGATCTCATTAATTACCTTGTCACTAAGCAAATTCCTTCATCTTTAAACAGGTACCAAAAGGACAAGCTGGCTAAACAAGCTAAGTACTTCATATGGGATGAGCCGTACCTATGGAAGCATTGTCCAGACCAAATCATTCGGCGCTGCATCCCAGAAGACGAGATGAAATCCGTCTTGACTTTTTGCCATAGTTTGGCATGTGGGGGCCATTTTGGAGCTAAGAAGACAGCCCTCAAGGTACTCCAAAGTGGACTCTACTGGCCCACACTTTTCAAGGATGCACACGAATTTGTACTCACCTGTGACCGCTGCCAACGCCTAGGTAACATCGGCCCTCGAAATCAAATGCCATTACACCCTATTCTTGTGGTCGAAATCTTCGACGTATGGGGCATTGATTTTATGGGGCCTTTTCCGAATTCCTTTGGCAATCTTTATATTCTGCTTGCAGTTGATTATGTCTCCAAATGGGTGGAAGCAATTCCCACCAAAACTAACGACGCCAAAGTAGTGGTGCGTTTTTTACAGAGTCACATCTTAGCCAGATTCGGCGCACCTAGGGCAATCATCAGCGATGGGGGGGCACACTTCTGCAATCATTCGTTTGCAGCCCTAATGAAGAAGTATGGCATCACCCACAAGGTCTCAACACCGTATCACCCTGGAAGTAAAGGCCATATTGGAAAAAACGGTAAATCCTAACCGCAAAGATTGGTCCAGCAAATTGAATGATGCGCTGTGGGCCTATCGGACCGCATTCAAGACCCCGATTGGCATGTCTCCCTTCCGGCTGGTTTTTGGAAAAGGCTGCCACCTACCAGTGGAATTGGAGCATAAAGCATTCTGGGCTATTAAGCAGATGAACCTGAACTTCGATGATGCTGGAATACATAGGAAGCTTCAGCTAAGTGAATTAGAGGAGTTGCGAAACGAGGCTTTGACAGTGCTCGTATCTACAAGGAAAAGACCAAAGCTTTCCACGACAAGCGCATTCAGCCCAAGGACTTTCACATCGGACAGGAAGTCCTCCTCTTTGACTCCCGGCTCAGACTAATGCCAGGTAAGTTGCATTCAAGATGGACTGGACCATTTATTATTACTAACGTTTTTCCTCATGGTGCAGTTGAAATCCAGCACCCGGAACGGCAGGATCCGTTCAAGGTAAATGGCCACCGCCTCAAACACTACTTGAAGGACCTTTCTAATCCAAGCGCAGTTAACCCTGCAACTCCGCATGCGCCCAGCTCCTAGCATGTCAGCCCCGTCTTGCCTAGACGTTAAATAAAGCGCTCCTAGGAGGCAGCCTAGCCCTGGTTTGTATTTCTCACTTCCTTTTCTGTTGCTGCCCGTTATATCTCTCAAACCTTTCTACTGTTGTCAAGCTTACTGCTTATCACATTGAGGACAATGTTCAGTTTAGGTTTGGGGGTGTGGATTTAAAATTTTGCATATAGAAACAAGTAGGTTTGGGGGTGATACACGGCCAACACATTTAAATTTCTGCTTGTGATTAGTATGATAACTTGTTAATAGGAATGTATATGCTAAGTTAACTATCTTTGCTTTACTAAGAGTCATGCCATGGTCAAGTAGTTCATAATTTGCACTTCACAATGCCATGTTTTAAGTGATTAAGTGAACGAAATAACTGAATTTGAGTGAACTTTAGAAAATTAGTGGAGACTACCCAGTGAGATCTTTGAGCCTAATTGCCATTCTTTCTGAGGGATATACTTGTTTCTACTCTTAAACACTCATCACTTTTGTTCTTAATTGTTGATCTCATTACATCATATTTGCATTGAATTTTAAAGAACTAACATCATTTAGATACTCTTGATTTAATGTATGTTTTGCCATAAGAAGTGATGTAGGCTATGTGTGCTTTAACCTCTAAAGGCCTTATCCTACCCTATTGCATGCTCCCTAAGCCAATTTTGAAGCCAAACACTCAACCTTTTCTTTCATCACCCAAAGTATAACCTAACCCAAAATACTTAGCCATTCATCACAGCCATACCCTATAACCTCAGTTTGTGCTAAGGTTGCCACAAATGAGATTCATGGTGAGAATGAGAGGTGAAAGAAGATGATGCCCAATTCAAAGGACATTGGCGTCAATTGAAAGTTCAAAAGTAAAGAAAAGATTTACAAGTTGCAAGCTGCATGAAAATTTGAGGAAATCATTGCATGATCTTGGTTCAATTCAATTCAAAGACGAACAGAAACAAAAAAAAAGTTCAAATCAAAAGAAAGAAAGAAACGTTGAGAAAAAGAATGAAAAAAATAAGTGAATTGAGCCAAGTGAGCCAAGAGCCTCAAAATAAGCCACAAGAGCCTCAAAATAAGCCACAAGAGCCACAAAATAAGTCATCAGGAAAGCACAATGTCGTGGGCGTTCAGAAAGGATTCAGTTCAGAAATTCCAAGTTCAATTCATGACTTCTCATGCCTTGGCACAACTCAGGTTCTTTGAATCCCATCCTTCCTTGCTAAACCCCAAAGCTTAGCCCCAATACAACCTAAAAAGGAAGACCTAACGGATCTTATGGACAATCATGCTGAGGATTAAGGTACGTATCTATGTTCTTAAAGTTCAATTCCTTTCATGAGATCTTTATTTCCATAAAGTGCTATTCTTCATTGTTACTCATATGTGATTAAATTTGAATTTCATAACATAAACTCATCAAATATGCTTGAAAAGAGTGTAAGCCTAGGATTCTTGTGTGAATTGAGAGTTGCCTAGTGAGGATTAGAGTCGAGGCGAAATCTTTCTAGGGCACTTAGATGAAGTTGTTTTCAAACTTGATCACCTGAAAATATTGGCATTTATACACGTACACCTTCACATGACACTCACGGCTATGGCATTCCTTTTAGTTCTGCAAAGCATGTCTACTTACTTTAATTCTTATTAGCTTGTTAAGAGTACTATATCTAGCATCTTTTTGTTTAAGTAAAACGTTTGTGGGTATCGTGTTGTTATAACCCTCAGGAGACAAAACTCCTCCTACTAGGTGAACCTAGGGGTTTAAATGTTCTATCTTAACTAAAATCGAGTCTTTTCATTTTGTTAGCATTTGTTTTGCTCAGGGACTAGCAAAAGATGGGTTTGGGGGCATTTGATCAGTCGTTATTTATGCATCATTTTGAGGTCTTTATATGCCTCTCTTACATGTCTTTTGAATGATTTAGTGCCATCAATAGTAGAAAATGATCAATCTTGTGAGACTTGTGCAGAGTTAGAAAGATAGGTAAAATCTGGAAAGAACGCAAAAATAATGACTCAAATCAGAGTCCAGATGAAGGAGATGTTCTCATTTCAATATCAGGTCCTCAACGGGGTCCTGAGTGCGCCAGTGCGCCAGTGCGCCTATTTTGGGCCACTGGCCAAGTACCTCATATCAGGCCCTCCGGGTCTCAAACCTGTGTTTCATGACATCAAGGTCAAGTCCTAGAAGTGCCAAGGTCGCGCCAAGGCAGGTCGAGGACATGTCCCAAGAACTCCCATCCGAGCCCAGATGTGCGCCTAAGTCGGGGTCCCTGTTCCGCCAGCGGTGGAGAAGAGGTTCTCCCTCTGCGCCAAGCCTGACAACATTTGCGCCAAGCCTGAACGCCGATGCGCTTCTATTATACTCCTAACGTACTTCAAAAGCGCGGTCCCAGATCCTGATTACGAAGACAGTCAAAAATCCAAGTTTGGCCAGCTTGCGTTCCCACTTGCCAGCTTGCATTCACACTCCCAGCCGTGTTCTGATTGGTTCTAATAGATTTTAAAGACTTTGTAATTAATTAAAAGTAAAATAACTTACCCTATTTCTATAGGACAAGGTTTTACCAATCTGTATAGAACAAGGTTATACCAATCCTTATAGAACAAGGTTTTCCCTTGTCTATAAAAAGGAGAATCAGATAGAGGATTAGGGGCGTTTTTGTTTCTGGGAAAAACAGAGACCTGAGCCACAGAGTTCCGTTTTGGTTTTCTAGAGAATTAGGGACCATATTTTCGGAGATAATCTTTCACATAGATTATTGGACGTGGAGCTTGGAGAAGAAGGCCCTGCCGTGTCTTCTGCTGCATCTGTTCTTAACAATCTCTTATGTACCCTTATTTTCATTATTACAATTTACTTATGGATTCAATTATACTTGTGTTTATTTCAGTTATGTGTGAGTAGTCATTAGGATTAGGGCTGCTTGAAGCCCTAGCCATGTTAGCTTGTTAATTGGATTTCTGGCTCTTGATTATGATTGCTATGCATGCTGAATAAGTTGGATTACTATGCTTAATGAACTTAATTTATGCCTATAAGATTAGCTACCTTGTTTGCATATAATTATAGATGTAATTGCTTGAGTGACCGTCATATCATCTTGTGATTTGGAGCATCGAAAGTATTCGTACTTGTAATCTTAACTCATGACGACCTAGGATTGCATGCCACTTTGCTAGGCTAATGTGGTGTCATTAAATTCTCTTTAAACTTCATGCATCATCTTAAAAGGTAGGTGATAGACGTTCTAGGCATATGCCCTGTTTAGAACATGCTAAGTAAGAGGGAATAAGATGTGTCTAGTGAACAAACGCCAGGTCCTAGGCACGGGCACCTAATTCAGAAAATGCATAGTAATTAGGTCAAGGAAATTTGGTTAAGAGCTATAATTGGTTAGAGTGGATAGTAAGCCTTAATTCGCCTTAGTTAACAACCTTTCATTCTTGCATTGTTATTTTCTGCACTTTGATTTACTTGTCTTTAAATTTCAGTTATCACATCATAAACCCCCCCCCCCCCCCCCCCCCCCCCCCCCCCTGTGTGTGTGTGTGTGTGTTTTTATTTAAGTTAACAAATCTGAACTAAATTGGTCATAACGTTGATACAAGTCCTCGAGGGATCGACTCTTGCTGTGCTACTATACTATACTTATCGATTTGTGCACTTGCAAGGATTTTATAACTGTTAGAATTGAATTGCATATTTCTTGCTCTTTAAATCTACCAACAGGCATGTCAGACAGGGGATTGCTCCGACGCATGAAGTGAGGTATTTTCCATGATGCGCTCGTTGAGGTTATGGCTTCGACTGGGATATTGGGCAATGACTACGGATTTCTCCGACCGCATGACTTTGAGGTATTTTTGGTCATTCGTGTTCGTTGAGGTGGTCCACAAGCGTAGTATTTTAGCCGCATATCATTGTGTATTTTTGAGGTGTTTTCCGTAGTAGTTAGGACTGGATGTCCCCATGTTGAATAGCCCTGGATATTGGTCGACAACTCCGAATATCGAGCTACGGCTCACGGTTACCGCTACAGTCGAGAGATCGAGCTACGGCTACGACCGAGATATCGATCTACTACTATAGCTGGGAGATCGAGTTACAACTCAGGTTGACGGCTATGTCTGGGATATCATGCTACTGCTCGGGGTTGAGGCTACGGATCGTGATTGAGCTATGGCTTGAGATGACGGCTACGGCCGGGATATTGAGCTACGGCTCAGGATTACGGTTACAGCCAAGTTATTGAGATGGCAATTATTGGTAAAGGTAGCTCGGGTGCCACCGAGGTAAATCAAGTGATTTCTGGTAAGATGTATTTACTTATATATGCAGATCTTTTTGCATGTAAGGTTTGATAACGAGGTGGGATTATTATGATTAATATTATTAATTTATTCGCAAGTCCATACTTTTATTTTTCGTTCTATTGTCCACTCACAATAGTTTTGGTTTTTGCGAGCTCTAGGACGTAGCGGGACGAGGATCCGAGACTAGGAGGAGTCGTTCCCTTCAACTACGTCATCGGTGTAGGATTTGGTTAAGTTGCAATTCAAATTTAACCTAGTTTCGTTTGATTACTTATGGATTAGTTGTTGAGATGTTGTGTGGTTTGGTAGGATTTAATTTATCGGGATTGTCTAGATTATCAATTTTTTTATTTGCATCCTTAGTCTGATAGGAGGAAGACGGTTTGACCAGTTTACAGGGGAGATTCTGCCAAAATTTTGTTAGAATTCTCTTAACGTTTTGGTTGGTAGTGTGAGGGTATTTCTGGAAAGGTATTGAGTTTTTAGGGGGTTTTCAGACGGGAGCAGAGCTTCTCACGAATTTCGCGGGGAAATTCAGGAGGGGTCCTGTCAGTGTGTCAACTTCTTCCACTTCCCCCCACTTGAAACATATGGGTTCGAATGTTGACTCTCTTAGTTTTCTACTAACCCCAGTGGTTGTTAAGTATTGATTAGTGGCCTTGATATCTCTGGCTCCACTGGGCATGCTATAGTCACCATAGCATGCACACCATTCTCCTGCTTTACCTCACCAGTTACCCCCTTGAAGTTAGGTATCCACCATTTCGTCGTGCATTCTTCCTAGAGATTGGTGGAGACGACTCACCACCCCTTGGATTTGAACCACTGATGGGGCCTCCCTTGGTTGGTCATCACCAACCATAAAACCTGAGTTTTCTACCAGTGATGAGTAGTCGAGAAATAGGCACTGTCTTCCCTTGATTTCATCCCACCAAGTCTTGATCCCTTATTTGGGGGTATGTGCTAGTGATAGGACGATGCTCCGTTCCTGCGATAGATGACCCTTAACTATTTCAACCCTGCTTTCCTATTCTGCCAATCTTGCCTCCCTGCCCAACTCATCCAATTCCTAATGTTTTATCATTTTCTCAGCCAATAAGACACACGAGCTCCCCAATTTTGACATTTGCGCCCGGCAGTCCACTTTCTTCACCGGAGAAAAGGCCAAATCACATACTTCCTCATCGAACAGTAAGGTCTCACCCATGGCCCGAGACTTCTCAATAATGTTAAAACCTTTCCCTGCATCATCAGTCGATATACCCCTTTGTCGTCTTTTTGCACCACTACTATCGGAACACTTCCATCGACCCCCATATCATCGTGGCTAGTATTCCATTGATAGTGTCGCTTGTTTTGTGAAAATCATAAGCCACCATCCAGAAGGTGCCATATGGCTTTTATTTGGCCATTTTTACTATATCCTGAACGTAGGTGCAATCATTCATCATGTGACCAATTTGACCACAAGCGGAGCCATGAAGGGACCAGTGTGGTCCCAAGCCCGCACCGCAATTTATTTTCCCACATCTATCTATACTGAGGATGAATTAGTCCACTGGATATTGATCAATTAGCTTATGAAATGTAATGGATTTTAATATAAACTTAGGTTTTTTATCAACAACATAAATTCTTTTGTAATTTTGTACTAAAACCTTGTAATTGTTTTGAAATTATTTTATATAAGATACCAAATCAAAAAGTTATTTACAATATATGGTACTAAATTTCCTAACTATTCCTTTTTTGTTAATTGTCTTTTCCGTTTTAAGATTTTATTTCCCTACATTTTTTTTCATTTCTGAAATGATATATGTACATATGAAAAGGAAGAAAAAAAATGAAATGGGTACCTGTGGATTTTGTGAATTTAATTAATTTATTATTTATTAAAAAATTTGTAATGACCCATACCTAGATTTTAATTAATTTCATAATTTAATTGGGAAAATGACGATTTTACCCTTGAGTTTTAAGGGGGTCTCCGGTTCACTTTTTATTTGAAAACACTTATGGAAGTTTTTCTTGGACCATTATCTAGGTTTCGAACTCATGAATACAAGCGGCACGCAAGAATAGGAGTTCGTACGGAAAAGTTAAAGCTCTAGAATGACCATGGGCTTTTCGATAATTTTAGATTGGAGATATTTTTAAGATGGCACACTCTCACTCCTCAGCCCATTGGGCAATCTGACCTTTCTCTTTCCTCCCTCTCTCATCTCTCTCTCTTTTCTCACGATACCGTGAACACCCACCACCATCGGCTGCGTTTTCAGCCATTTCAAACCAAACGAATGTCAATTCCTTCTTCGTCTCGACCTCACGAGCAGAACCATACCTTCCACGAAGCTCAAGGATTACCGTAGATGGCGGATCGATGGCCGAATGTTGAACAAAAATTTCCCAAACTTTTTTCGGCAACCACATGTGAGTTTTTCCACTTTTGACCTCAGATTTGAGTTATGGGCTCGAGTAAATAGATTTAGGCTTGTAGATCAAGAAATTTGGCGAAGAAACTAAGAAGTTAGGAAGCTTGGAATTTCGGCCTTCAATGACGGATTCCGGCTGGTGAGTGGCACGAGGAAGAAGGAGAGTAGGTCGTGCAGACGCTCAAGGTCGCTCGTGGAGCAAGGTCGCGTGTGGCACATGTCGCGCGTGGTCATGTGTGGGCACCGCGCGGCGCGTGCTACTCTGTAACAGGTCATTTCTGGGTTTTTTCGACGTTCTAGAACTATTTTTTAGGGTTTGTTGTTTTTGATGTTGAAACGGTTTTTCGTTATCAAAGGGCAATGAGTTTCGATGTATTAGGAGTATCTGTATTCAAAGAAGGTTTAATTTTCGTGCTTATCGTTATTGTTGTTTCAATTTTTTCGTGGCGAAAAGGTGCAACAGAATGGTCTTAGCTCTTGAATAGTCATCAAACAATAAAAAAAAAAGATTGAGACATTTATGAATTCCAGGGTCCGTTTGAGTTCGTTTTACGGCTGTTTTGGGCATTCTAAGGCAGTTTGATGTTGTTTTGGGATTCATGGACACCTACTGGGGTGAGGGATCTGGGTTTTAGGCCTAGAATTGTGGTTTTTTAATTCCAGTTTTCACTCTTGACAGGCGATATTGCTCCATTGACATCAGAGGATTGCACAGCTCAGGGTTGAGCTTGCTTGAGCTTCCGGTGAGTGGACTTTGTTTTCTAACTTATAATGCATGAATATTTATTGTTTTAAAATGATTTATTGTTAATGTGGATTTCGATAACTAAGGATAACGGTTTAGAAAATTTTTGGGCTTACGGTTATGTGATTTTGGCCTTAGACCTGGTTAAAGGATTTGGGGCTTAAACATAGAATTGTGAGTTGGGCTTCGGCTCGGGTTACGTCTTTAGGGTTCAACCATGGTGTGAGAGCTTAGTAATGTATCGCGTTATGATGTGGAGGATTCCATATTATGCTCACTGAGGTATTGGTGATTATGGAGAGGATTCCATCATACTCTTAGTAAGGTATTGTGCTATACGTGGAGGATTTCAACATATACTCGATGAGGTATTGGCTATGATGTGGAGGGTTCAGTCATAGGGTATAGGCCATGATGTGGAGGATTCCATCATAGGACATTGGTTATGATGTGGAAGATTCCATCATAGGGTATTAGCAATGATGTGGAGGATTCCGTCATATGCTTGGCGGGATTACGGCTACGTCCGGGATATTAAGCTATGACTCGGGATTAGGGCTACGGCCGGGATATTGAGTTACAACTTGGGGTTATGGCTGTGGTGGGGATATTGAGCTGCTGCTCGGAATTACGACTACGGCCGGTAGGTTGGGCTAAGACTCGGAATATCAACTTTGTGTAGGATAATGAGATAGCAGGTACAGTAGAAGGTAGTATAGGTTCCACCACTTGAGTGAAATGGCTTATGGTAGGATGTATATAGTTATATTTGGATCTTTGTCATGCATGTGTATTTTATTATGAGGTGGGAGTTAGTCGTATATATTTATTCATTGAATCTTGCACTTAATATCCTATTGTCCACCCACGTATATTTTGGTTTAGTATCCTCCAGGCCGTATCGAGGTGAGATGCCAAGATTAGGAGGAGGCATCATCCTCTGCTGCGCAGCCACTACGTAGGACTTTTTGTTAGATTTGTAAATTTAATATTAAACCTAGCTTGCAATGATTAAGCTATGGGGTTGTTGTAAGTTTTCCTGTGGGATGGTTGATTTTGTATTATCTAAAATTGTTGGTTCAAGTTGGTTCAGTTATTTGATCATTCGTTTGACATGTGGAAGGTTGGTTTGATACTTTTATTAGGGAGGTTCTGCTGAATTTTCGTTAGAATTCACTTAAAGTCTTGACTTTTCAGGGGTTGTCAGACGGGGACAGTGTTTCTCATGGATTTTAACGGGGAAATTCGGGAGGGGTCCTATCAAAATAGATATTATGAATTTATGATTTTGAAAGTGTACAACATCAATTAAAATAACGAGAATAATAAGAAATGGTGAAACAATTAAAAAAATAAAAATAAAAAACGTTAAGAAATGCTTTTAATTTTTTTCTTAAGATAATTAAATTTAGAAAATCTTGATTGTAATAACTAGTGATTTAAAATTATCGATTAAGAGGATATTGTAAAACAAAACATTACAAGTCAATGTTTTTTTTTTGCAACATTATTGCGAAAAGAGCCCCCTCTTAAGGTGAAATCCTATTTTAGCCACTAAATCTAGCAACAATTGTAGAAAAAATACGGTGAATGTTCATACCGAAAATAAACCCACTCCAACATTCCAGATGGTAGAGTGAGTTCCATTCCTTGTTTAAGGGGATTAGTTACGTCAAATCTCACCCTAATCTTAAGAATTTGCCCACACGCTACCCACTCATTCCTCTGGTAACATCGATACAACAATCCATATTGTTTCCGATTTACTGCCCCGTCTTCACTGCCATCGTGATTAAAGGCACGTTGTGGATCTGTACCCAAAATTCGGCGAACTTCAGTTGCATAGACGATGGTGTAGCATCCACATTGGGTTCTTCCAGCAATATCAGTGCTTTATCGAAATTCCAAGGCCCTCCACGCTGAATCTCCTTACGATCTTGATTCGACTCAAAGTTGAATAGAAACATATTCTCCCCCAAATCCTTAATAGCCACCTCTCATTACGTAGTCCAGATCATAGTCATAGTTTGTTTGAAAGCTTCCCAGTTGTACGATTCCTTGGTCAACACCGTTCCCATCAAGGAAAATCTGAGACGGGCCACAACGTCGTCATCCTCCGTATTGTCGAGAGGTACGGCTTCAATTTTCTCCTTCGCCAACGTCAACACCTTGTCAAAAGTAGTAGTCACCTCCTCCATCGTGCACGTGATCACTAAACAGAAACCCAGAATAGTCGTAGATGATTATGAATCACCACGAACCTGGGGTGTAAAGCTAGGAAACCCTAGAAAACCCTAAAGCGGCTAGGGTTGAAAACACTTTCACCTAGGCGGCTAGGAAGAGACTCGCAACATCATTATATAAATTCGACATATTTCATGTTTAAATTTGACACTCGTAAATAACAAGGTTAATATCAAATTCTCAACATCATTATATAAATATAAAAAATAAAAACAAAAACCTATTTGTTGAGAATCCATGCTTAACGAAGGTGACTTTTTGTATGCCTTAGAGACTCCCTATTGGAAGTATTGGAAATATTGGTGGCTGTCATATTGGTGGCTGTGTGACTGCTAGAAGTGTGGATGTGGGACTGCTAGCTGTGATTAGATTAGGCTAACTTATTGTCCATTTTACAAGTTTTCCTTGTTACTTTTAATTAGAGGCTTCCTATAATGGAGGTTATGGTTGTGATGTAATGACCAACATGTCTCAGATTGGTAGCTGGTTCTTAGATTGGTCAGTGGTCTTTTAGCTTCCATGCATGTTTGCATATATATTGCTGTAATCTTGGAAACATTTCACAAGATAGAAAAATATTCTTCCCATCGTTTTCTACATGGTATCAGAGCAGGAACCTTAACCGGCCTGTTTCCATTACTTCTCCTCTTATCTCTGCACATTCGACTTGATAAATGGGAGAAGAAAATCTATTTGGCTCTGATGCAGAAAGCTTCACAGCACCTCGCACCAGTTTTCCAGAAGCTGAAGTCAACCCAAACCAACGATTGTGGTAAGTGGTGTTAAATGAATTTAACTATCTCCCATGGTCTCGAGCCGTATCTCTTGCCCTTGGAGGAAGATCCAAACTCGGATATGTCAATGGAAGCATTGAAGCACCTGACACCTCGTCTCCGGTGTATGAAGCGTGGCTGTGCAAAGACCAACTGGTCATGTAGTGGCTTCTTAACTCCATGGATCCCAAGCTGTCCGAAATCTTCAGTTTTTCAGAATCCTCTCGTTCTCTTTGGAATGCAGTCAAAGATATGTATGTTAATCAAAACAATGCTGCTCGAGGTTCCAGCTTAAGAGAAGTCTTGCAAGTCTTCAACAAGGTGATAAATCTTTTGTCCATCATCTCGGTTGCATGAAAAATATGTGGAACGAACTAGATATGTATCGACCACATACTATCGAGGCTGCTGTGCTGTTAAAAAGGTCCGAGGAGGATAAAATCTTTCATTTGCTAGCAAGTTTGGAGTCTGAATATGAAGATCTTAGAAGCCATATTCTAATGAACCCCGAACTTCCATCATTTGCAAGTGTTTGCACCACTATTCAGCTAGAAGAAGTTCGTAGGAAAGTCATGAATGTTGACATAAAATCTAGAATGTCTGATGCTAGAGGCTTTGTGGCAAATCACAAGTCATCTGGAGAAAAAGTGTACAAGGGAAAAAGGCCAGACCTGAAGTGTTTACACTGCAACAATGTTGGACACATAATACATCGATGCTGGATATTACATCTTGAGTTGAAGCCAAAGTTTGAGAACAAGGTGTCAAGAGACTATAAGGGCACACAAACCAGATCACATACAAACAAAAACTATGCTGCAACTGCTTCTTCAACTAATGGGCTGATGAACTCCAAAGAAAATCCAGCTGACTTGATAAATGAGTTCTCAGCTTATCTTCAAACCAAAAAAGGAGGCACAGGCGAAGTATTGACTGGTGGAAATAAATCTGGTCTCCTTGGACAGTTTGCGGGATTCTTAGCTGAGTCTAATCAAGTGCATCAAGGAGATACTCCAGGTATTATGTGTGCTCTTTCAACTGCTCTAAATGTTAGTCATCCTCATGATTTTTGGATTATAGACTCAGGTGCCGCAGATCACATGACAAACCAACACTCAAAGTTAGACAATTTTGAAAGCTACACTAAACGATCATTAGTTTCTGTAGCAAATGGTAGAGGTGTACCCGTACTAGGTAGAGGCAAAATTAAACTAATGTCAGAAAGTGTTGAGTCCACAGCATTATATGTTCCATCCTTTCCGTTTCAATTATTGTCCATAGGAAGGATTACAAATTCCCTCAACTGCCGTGCAATTTTCTCCCCTCACAATGTTGTTTTTTCAGGATCTAGCCACAAAGAAGCTGATTGGTGAAGGTCACTACCTAAATGGGCTGTACTATTTGTCAAAGGACCCTAATGTTCCAAAGGGATTACAAGTTAGTTCAAATCTAGAGCATCAGTTGTGGCACCAACGTCTAGCACATCCTTCAGAATTCGTTTTGTCTACTTTATTCCCTAATATGTGCAAATCCTCACTTGTATGTGAAATTTTTCATCTGTCAAAATTTGCTAGACTTCCATTTAATTTGTCCATGTCTAGAACTAGCAAGCTGTTTGAGATGGTTCACTCCGATGTTTGGGGACCTGCACCTCTCGAGTCCTTTGATGGTTATAGGTACTATGTTACTTTTGTTGATGATTTTTCAAGAGTCACTTGGTTGTACCTCCTAAAATTCAAAAGTGAAGTCATGGATGCTTTCAAGAATTTTCATAACCTTGTCATGAACAATTTTTCGTCCCAAATCCACATACTAAGGTCTGAGAATGGCACTGAATATACATCCAAAAATATGACTAACTATCTGAGCACACATGGCATTATACATCAAACAAGTTATGTAGGTACCCCGCAGCAAAATGAAATTGCCGAGAGAAAGAATCGGGATCTACTTGAAAAAACCAGGGCCCTCATGCTACAAATGAATGTGCCTAAGAGGTTTTGGTCTCAAGGAGTTCTTGCAGCCATTTACCTCATCAACCGACTGCCTAGTCGTGTTCTGGATTCCAAATCACCATATGAAGTCATGAAAAACAAAAAAATTAACCTTTCCCATCTGAGAATTTTTGGATGTACTTGTTATGCTCATATTCAATCCCATCACCGAGACAAACTAGATCCCAAAGCAGCTAAGTGTGTGTTCCTGGGTTACTCCTCCACTCAATAAGGTTACAAGTGTTACAATCCTTATTCCAGGAAGATGTTTTTCTGCAGAGATATAAGGTTTGATGAGATCAAACCGTATTTCAACAAACCATCAGATCAAAGACCTCCATCCATATATTGTGCTTACCATATATATCACAGACCTCCATCCATATATTGTGCTTACCATATATATATATATATATATATATGTATGTCTCAAATATGGATATAATCCGAACGTTTTTTTCTTATCTCAAGATATAATCCTATGTCCTAACATTAAAAATTAAAATTAAAATTAACTAACATTTTTTATTGGTCACAATTAACTAACCGTTTGGCATCCGTTTACGCATAATGCCCAAATTTATTTATTTTTTATTTACAATTAATACAAATTAAAAACAAATCCAAAAATGTAAGAAAAAGAAAATAAGAACGAAGTGTGCTACTCCTTCTTATTAAAATTTTTCTTTTGATTTGATTTAAAATCTCAAATATATTTTTGCTATAACTTGCTGCATCCATATTGTCGTCCTTACCATCTATATGTCTCAAATATGGATATAATCCTAACATTAAAAATAAAATTTTTAATTAATCTTGCAAAATTAATATCTTTTTCTATGTATGGGAAGATATTTGAAAATTACACCCTCTTTAATTTCTTTCCAATTATCCTGTTCTTTATTCATTTCCAAGAACAACCCTCAACCCTGCACCATCTCTATATATTATTATATCAAATCCTTCAAATCTCCAAAAGTACAACAATAACAATAACAATGCAGCGTCACTATAGCTACCTCCTGGCTCTCATCGTCGCCCTTCTCCTTTCTGAATTGGCGGTTGCCGCATACCGGCCGGACGCCATGGAGGGCGGCTGGTGGGTGTATAAGGACACCAAGGATTACAACATCAGAGACTTTGCTGAGTTTGCGATGGAGGAGCACAACAAGCAAGAATCGGATCGATTAATCTTCATGGGAGTGTACGAGGCCTGGTTCCAGGTGTTGAAGGGCGGCATCAAATATCGGATCAACATGTCCACGGTGGTGGACCCTCACGGCCCTGCCACTTTCTATGAGGCCATTGTGTGGGCGGAAACAGCTACCACATACAGGGAATTGATCTCCTTTTCAAGATCTAGTAACCAAGGAGAGTGACCACTCTACTAATTATTATCTTAATATCGCTGTATTAGAAAAGTGAGAGTTAAAAAATCGCTATAATAAAGAATGAATAATAGTATCATCATCATCATCAAGTGGAATGGCTCTTTATCTTCAATATTTTCTTGTGAAATGTCACAATTTTGAAAAGGGGAATATGAAGCTCTACTTGCACGACTACGACTTCCAAATGAGTTATCAGTCCAACAGTTGGCCGTCATGGCCAAAAATCCCTTTTGCTTCATCTGGCAAATTTGTGTCTATTTTTCTTTTTTATTAATTAGATTTCTAATTACTTTTGACTTATTTTCCTAATTAAACCCCAAAATGCCCTACATGACCCTTGGGCCTTGAAAACTTTCAATGCTGGTTTGGTATCTGTTTTGGAGCTCAATTACTGTTTGGCCCAAAAGACAAATAAATTGGTCCAAATTAGTGGCATCAGACCACTCTCTTCTACTCCCCCTGTGAACTCCCTCACCACGCGATCCGTCTCTCTCAAAGAACAGAGAGCATCCGGCCGAGACCCACCAACGCCACCACCCTCAATCCCAGCAAGCTACCCTCATCGATAGACTCTCTTTCTCTCTCGATCACTCCCACACTCTCTCCCTCCCTCGAAGACTCTCTCTTCCTGACGGATACGGTCGAAGACCACCAAAACAGAGCAACGGCGTTCGCTGCGCCGCCCTCGACTCATGGCCACCCAACCTCTACGATCACCATCTTCCTGCTCGCCTCGTCAAGACGAGGAAAACCATGGTACGCTCGCCCTTGAACGACCGCATGGAGGAAGCTTCGATAGGAAAGCGTCGAAGCTTTCCGATTCAATCCCGGTCGTTCTAGGTAAAATCAAATCACGATTTGATCTCCGATGGATTCCTTAGGTTGTTTAGATGTTATTTGACTAATTGCATGTTCAAATTGGTGAAGATTCGAGGAAGATAGGCCTCGCCGGAAAACTAGGTTTTTCGGCGAGATTTGTAGAAACCTGCCAACGCGCGTGGACCTCCTTCCTAACCCTATCCCGTTATTATACGTTATTGCATTCTCTTGTGTTTATTGTATGAGTTTATGACAATGGGATGTGTTTAATTGATATGGTAAATTAGATAGGATATAATGATGTGGGTTATGTCTTATTTACCCGAGCATGACATTTTGAAGTTGATTGATGAACGTTACCATGTGAGTGGCTGAGATCGTGATAAATCTCAGTACAATATATTTGGTGATCATATTTATGAGACTTGTCGTGCTTATGTTAGCTTTATGAGATCCTTAGTACCCACTTAGAGTCGCTGGTATCGGTACCCATATGTTCGCAACAGACCACTCCTGTACATGATCGTTCACCTCGCGCTTCGCTCGATACTAGTTAAATAGAGTCAGTTTTGTCCCAGAGCTCCTAGGGGACATGTGGTTACGGTGCTCTACACCCAGTCCTTCACGTGGTTGTGGTACGAGTGAATGATACCCAATCTTGTCATGTGCGCATGGCTCGTGCGACTCAAGAGTTAGTGAGTTATACGTTGTATACTTTTTGCTTCGGGATGATCTTTAGACTTCTTATTATTTTTTTATTATATTTCTCGTAAATCGTGTTTGATTGTCATTTACACCTCAGTGGCAATTTTAGAATTTCTTTATTATATGTTGTTTCTACTTACTTTTCTGGACGACCTCTAAAAACGTACAGTTTCAATTTTTCAATTTCGTCATTTGGACTTCACCGTTCAGATGTCGGGCAGCATACTTCCATTTCGGTGCCCACGTGAATTTTCCATGTTGGGGTGTGTCATAAACACATTTGAATGATTTCATCAGATATTTTTTATTTCGTTGAAATTCTGTCATCAAACTTCGACATCCAAACTACTGAATTTAAAATGAATTGGTTTCAAATAAAAAGATTAAAATAATGAACACATTTCTATTTCAAAACCATATCCAAGTTTATTTTCAAAACCTTAGCCTCCGTTTTCTCTCCTCTCAGTCCCAAAGAAAAAGTACACCAAGCGGAGGAGGGTTTAGGATTTAGAGTGAAGTTCATCTTCTTCCCTCCTCCTCTCTACCGTTTTTTCCTTTTTTCTTTTGCGTTAGTAATTAGAGTTCCTTGTTGTGATTGTCAAGTGTGAACCATGTTCAGATTTAGTTTCTCCATCATTGTTATTTTGCTATTTTTGCAATCCATCCCCTTACATAAAATCTTCCTTTTGAATTTATTCTTTTTCCACAAATCTTGTTCTACCTTACTGTTGGCGGAGTTTTCCGCAATGTTTCCCATTGATTTGGGTCGTAGTAGTTAGAATAGGACTTTTGGTCGCATTTATGCGCCACTGGATCACTAGAGATTAAGTCTTCCTCAGATCCGCCCTTCTTCTATAGGTTCTTCAAGACCAGATGTGTGGCTATGGCCCGTTAGTGGGACTTATGTTTGTGATGCCCATCTATTTGTTAATCATGACCTCGTATAGTCTGACCCATCTTTTCTCACATGTGATGAAGTCCCCAATCTACCCAATTAAATGAGAATGGATTGATAAACAGAAAAAGCTTATCCCCCTAGTCAGAGTTCATTTTTGTGTCCGGATGCTCAGTGCTCTTGAGTGTTGTGGGTTTCAGCGGGAGAGTGAAGAGAGGAGACCAACATAGATTTTTTTCGTCTTCTCACAGACGGCGCCAACTGTTTGATCCAAAAATGGACCAAATGGGTCCATGAAGACCGCACACACACAAGGAACGCAATGATGTACGTGGTTCACCCAAATCGGACTACGTCCACGATCGTATGCTCTTCTCATTAGTAATAGTATATTTGTACATGTTACATAAGTATTCAGCCTTAGAAGAAGACTAAGAATGTGGAGAGAGGTGAGAGCTCTAAGTCTAGAGAAAGTGTCAAGAGAGCTTTATGGGGGACGATGGCTCCACTAACGGGCCAACAGTTTCTCTACAGCCCAAACCCTGAAGCAGCCAGAGTAAAACTTCTCACTACCCAAGCTATCTTAAGATTAAATAAATAGTAAAATTGGTTTTCCTTAGTTTCTATTTTAGACTTGATTTGGAAATAGCTTGTACGAGTTATTGTTTAGGGAACCGGTGGTTTAGAGGTTACGTTGACCCTTCACTGTCGGATGACTTTATCCCCGACTATCTGTGAGTGGGCCCTTTTGTTTTTTATATATATTTATATTATATGCCTGATTGCTATGCATGCGTGTGATGCCTCATAGTTATGGATTAGTTTCTAATTAGATTAATTGAATATCTAAAATAAATGTTTTAGTAATCTTCTTTAGTGGTCGGCTTACAAGGTTTCTAATAGTGATCTCTAGTTACTTTTTCGTAAGTAGATTTGAAATGACTAGAACATTGATGACGGTTTTGTGAACATGTTAGTGTATAGTAATATTATGAGACTCTGAGTAGATGATTTGTTAATGAGATTGATAACCACTTGGTAGTCGTCGGTATATGAGTAACCGTCTGTAGGCTACAGACTAGTCCTCCACGTGATTGTTCACCCACGCTCCCTCTACTAGTTAAAGTAGCGCCAATCTTGTCCCAGAGCTCCGAGGGGACATGAGTTTATGGTGCTTAGCACTGAGTCCTTCACGTGGTCGAGGTATCCAACGACTTATACCTTTTCTTGTCCATGTGCATATGACTTGAACGACTTAGTGAACTAGTAGTATATAGCAATTGTAATAGTATGATGTTGATTATCTAGATGTGAGTAAAGACATATTTGACCATTTGTATGGAATCGATAGCTCTGCATTTGTAGCAATATGTATACATTATCTCGTAGTGTGTGTGCTTATATTTATATACACTTGTATGTATTTATATGCCTGAAATACATATTTGTTAAGCTGAGGGGTTATGGTATACATCTTTTAAAATGTTTTATACTAATTATTTTTGGGTCCACTTACCCTTCTGTTTAGCTCCCCACAGGTCTTAGTAGTACTGCACGTATATCGAAGAGGTTTTCACGGCTGTCACTCTGACATTCGCACCGGATGTTTGGGTGTGACCTTACTAAGATCAGGACAACTCAGGTAGTTGCTTAATATATGTTTATCAAATATAGTGTGCAATGTTCTGCGTTTTCGCTGTCGCTGTGATTTTGTTAATTAGGTTTTACTAATTACTTTACACATGACTTTATAAAATGCACAGTTTTACTTTTAGCTTTCGTCACTAGGACGTTACTAGGACTGATAGTCTAGCTCTCAGCCAATATTCCTCGATTACGGTGTCCATGTGTACTTTTTCGGGTGAGATCGTGTGTAACAACCCGGACCTAAAATGGATGTAAATTCAAAGTTTATTTAAGGAAAATGACGATTTTACCCTCAGGTTTTGGAGGGTTTCGGGAGTCACTTTTTATTAGGAAATACTTTTCAAAGTTTTTCTTGTACCATTGCGTAGGTCTCAAACTCTTGAGTTAGTAGACCGGTGGCACACAAAAATTGGGGACCGTTGGAGAGACTTATGGTTATAGAAGCTTCACGGATAGTTTGGTAATTTTGGTGTTCATATATTTTTATACCTTCATTTTCCAGATTTTTCCCTCAATTTCTCTCTCCCCTTTCCCGCTATTTCTCTTCCTCTCAGCAAATCGAAAACACCCTCCCTACCTGGATTTCCTCTTGACCCAAACCAACCCTTGCCTTAACCACCATCGGATTCCTCTACTCAGAGTCTAATCATATAAACCTCCAAGATTGACACCTTTCATAGCCCGAGAACTGAGGAGGAATTAATTCGTATCTTTCCAGCCAATTTTCGGGTTTAGGGTTCCCAATTTTGAGCTTAGATTTGGATTCCTGGGCTCAGTAGATAGATTATTATATCGTTGAATTTGGTCGAAAATTGGAAGTTTTTGTAAAGCTTGAAAAACTGACCAGAAATGGCCGATTCCGGCAAATGATGGCGGCGCTCGACGAAATGGAAGTTTAAGGTGACTAAACCCTCTAGGTGAGGATCGGGTGCGTGGCTTTTGTTGGAAGGTCCGTACCGGCACGTGGGGCCGGCCCCAGGCCCATGGCAACTCGTGTTTGAGTGTTTTCGACATGTCGGAGCTGTTGGCCCAAGTTTCGGGTCCCACGAATTTCGTTTAGGGGATGTTTTGGAAGTCCTAATTTACTTTGAATGGGTTTAGGGCGCGTGTATTAACGGGGGTTAAGGGGTGGAATTTAAGGTTTAAGATTGTCGTTTAGTAATGTCAAGTGTCGTTTTTTACAGGTGTGGTGACTTCAAAGGTCACAGGGAACCGAATAGCTTAGAATCGAACTTGCTTGGATTTTGAGGGGAGTGGACTTGATTTCTAAACGGTAGCGCACACATACTTATATGTTTTGAATGACTAGTGATGACTAGTCGAGAGATAGGCAATGTCTTCCCTTGCTGTCGTCCCACCAGGTCCTGATCCCTTATCTAGGGGTCGGTGCTAGTGATAGGATGGTGCTCCCTTCCTGCAATACATGACCCTTAACTATTTCAACCCAGCGTTCCCATTCTGTCAATCTTGCCTCCCTGTCCAACTCATCCAATTCCTAATGTTTTAGAAATTTCTCAACCAATGAGACACACGTGCTCCCAAGTTTTGGCATCTGAGCCCGGCAATCCACTTTCTTCACTAGAGAAAAGGCCAAATCACACACTTCCTCATCGAACAGTAAGGTCTCACCCATGGGGCTCGAGACTTCTCAATAATGTTAAGACCTTTCCTTGCATTATCAGTCGATATACCCCTTTGTCATCTTTCGTGCTACTATCGAAACACTTCCACCGGCCCCCATATCATCGTGGCTAGTATTCCATTGACAGTGTCGCTTGTTTTGTGAAAATCATAAGCCAAACGCCGGAAGGTACCATATGGCTTTTCTTTGGCCATTTTTACTATATCATGAACGTAGGTGCAATCGTTCATCATGTGACCAATTTGAGCACTAGCGGAGCCATGAAGGGACCAGTGTGGTCCCAGGCCCGCACTGTAATTTGTTTTCCCACATCTATCTATATTGAGGATGAATTAATCCACTAGATATTGATCAATTACCTTATGAAATGTAATGGATTTTAATATATATACTTAGGTTTTTTTATCAACAACATAAATTCTTTTGTAATTTTGTACTAAAACCTTGTAATTGTTTTGAAATTATTTTATATAAGATACCAAATCAAAAAGTTATTTACAATATATGGCACTAAATTCCTAACCATTCCTTTTTTGTTATTTGTCTTCCTTTTTTTTTCTTTCTACAAATATTCCTAAATGTATTTACTCAATTTTTCTTTTCTCTTTTAAGATTTTATTTCCCTCCATTTTTTTTCATTTCTGAAATGATATATGTACATATTAAAAGGAAAAAAAAAATGAAATGAGTACCTGTGATTTTTGTGAATTTAATTAATTTATTATTTATTAAAAAATTTATAATGTCCCATACCCAGATTTTAATTAATTTCATAATTTAATTGGGAAAATGACGATTTTACCCTTGAGTTTTAAGGGGGTCCGCAGTTCACTTTTTATTTGAAAATACTTTTGGAAGTTTTCTTGGACCATTGTGTAGGTTTCGAACTCATGAATACAAGCGGCACGCAAGAATCGTAGTTCGTACGGAAAAGTTAAAGCTCTAGAATGACCATGGGCTTTTCGGTAATTTTAGATTGGAGATATTTTTAAGATGGCACACTCTCACTACTCAGCCCATTGGCCAATCTGACCTTTCTCTTTCCTCCCTCTCTCATCTCTCTCTTTTCTCATGACGCCGTGAGCACCCACCACCATCGTCTGCGTTTTCATCCATTTCAAACCAAACCAAAGTCACTTCCTTCTTCCTCTCGACCTCACGAGCACAACCATACCTTCCACGAAGCTCAAGGATTACCTTAGATGGCGAATCGATGGCCAAATGTTGACCAAAAATTCCCTGAACTTTTTTCGACAACCACATGTGAGGTTTTCCCCTTTTGACCTCGGATTTGAGTTCTGGGCTCGAGTAAATAGATTTAGGCTAGTAGATCATGAAATTTGGTGAAGAAACGAAGAAGTTAGGAAGCTTTGAATTCCGGCCTTCAATGACTGATTCCGGCTGGCGAATGGCACGAGGAGGAAGGAGAGTAGACCGTGTAGTCGCTCGAGGTCGCTCGTGGAGCAAGGTCGCGTGTGGTCGTGTGTGGGCAACGCGCGGCGCATGCTGCTCTGCAACGGCTCGTTTCTGGGTTTTTTCGACGTTCTAGAGCTATTTTTGAGGGTTTGTTGTTTTTTATGTTGAAAAGGTTTTTTATTATCAAAGAGCAATGAGTTTCGATGTATTGGGAGTATCCGTATTCATAGAAGGTTTAATTTTCGTCCTTATCTTAATTGTTGGTTCAATAGAATGGTCTTAGCTCTTGAATAGTCATCAAACAGTAAAAAAAAAAGATTGAGACATTTATGAATTCCAGGGTCCGTTTGAGCTCGTTTTACGGCTGTTTTGGGCATTCTAAGGCAGTTTGGTGTTGTTTTAGGATTCATTGACACCTACTGGGGTTAGGGATCCGGGTTTAAGGCCAAGAATTGTGGTTTGTTAATTCCGATTGTCATTCTTGACAGGCGATATTGCTCCATGGACAGCATAGGATCGCACAGCTCAGGGTTGAGCTTGCTTGAGCTTCCGGTGAGTGGACTTTGTCTTCTAACTTATAATGCAAGAATATTTATTTTTTTAATATGATTTATTGTTAATGTGGATTACGATAACTAAGGATAATGGTTTAGAAAATTTTTGGGCTTAGGTTGGTTATGTGATTTTGGGCTTAGACTCGGTTATATGATTTAGGGCTTCAACATAGGATTGTGAGTTGGGCTTCGACTCGGGTTACGTCTTTGGGGTTCAACCTTGGTGTGAGAGCTTAGTAATGTATCGCGTTATGATGTGGAGGATTCCATCATATGCTCACTAAGGTATTGGTGATCATGGGGAGGATTCCATCATACGCTTGGTAAGGTATCGAGCTATGATGTGGAGGATTCCATCATATGCTTAGTGAGGTAATGTTGATAATGGGAGGATTCCATCATACGCTTAGTAAGGTATTGTGCTATGATGTGGAGGATTGCATCATATGCTCAGTGAGCTATTGACGATGAAGTGGAGAATTCCTTCATACGCTTAGTAAAGTATTGGGCTATGATGGGGGGGATTCCATCATATGCTGAGTGAGGTATTGGTGATGATATGGAGGATTCCATCATACACTAAGTAAGGTATCGGGCTATGATGTGGAGGATCTCATCATATACTTGGTGAGGTATTGGCTATGATGTGGAGGACTCAGTCATAGGGTATAGGCCATGATGTGGAGGATTCCATCATAGGACATTGGCTATGATGTGGAATATTCCATCATGGGGTATTAGCAATGATGTGGAGGATTCCATCATATGCTTGGCAGGATTACGGCTACGTCCGGGATATTAAGCTATGACTCAGGATTAGAGCTACGGCTGGGATATTGAGCTACGGCTCGGGGTTATGGCTATGGTGAGGATATTGAGATGGTGCTCGGAATTACGGCTACGGCTCGGAATTACGGCTATGGCCGGGAGGTTGGGCTACGACTCGGAATATCGACGGGGATAGTGGTTCTCATGGATTTTAAGGGTGAAATTATGGAGGGGTCCTATCAAAATAGATATTATGAATTTATGATTTTGAAAGTGTACAACATCTATTAAAATAACGAGAATAATAAGAAACGGTGAAACAATTAAAAAAATTAAAATAAAAAACGTTAAGAAATGCTTTTAAATTTTTTTTTTTCAGATAATTAAATTTAGAAAACCATGATTGTAATAACTAGTGATTTAAAATTATCGATTAAGAGGATATTGTAAAACAAAACATTACAAGTCAATGTTTTTTTTTTGCAACATTATTACGAAAAGAGGCCCCCCTTAAGGTGAAATCCTATTTTCCCCACTGAATCTAACAAAAATTGTAGCAAAAATCCGGTGAACGTTCATACCGAAAATAAACCCACTCTAACATTCCAGACGGTAGAGTGAGTTCAGTTCCTTGTTTAAGGGGATTATTTGCGTCAAATCTCACCCTAATCTTAAGAATTTGCCCACACGCTCCCCACTCATTGTTCTGGTAACATCGATACAACAATCCATATTGTTCTCGATTTGCTGCCCCGTCTTCACTGTCATCGTGATTAAAGGCACGGTGGGGATCTGTACCCAAAATTCAGCGAACTTCAGTTGCATAGACGATGGTGTAGCATCCACATTGGGTTCTTCCAGCAATATCAGTGCTTTATCGAAATTCCAAGGCCCTCCACGCATAATCTCCTTACGATCTTGATTCGACTCAAAGTTGAATAGAAACATATTCTCCCCCAAATCCTTAATAGCCACCTCTCATTACGTAGTCCAGATCTTAATCATAGTTTTTTTGAAAGCTTCCCAGTTGTACGATTCCTTGGTCAACACCGTGCACATGAAGGAAAATCTAAGACGGGCCACAACGTCGTCATCCTCCGTATTGTCGAGAGGTATGGCTTCAATTTCCTCCTTCTCCAACGTCAACACCTTGTCAAAAGCAGTAGTCACCTCCTCCATCGTGCACGTGATCACTAAACAGAAACCCAGAATAGTCGTAGACGATTATGAATCACCACGAACCTGGGGTGTAAAGCTAGGAAACCCTAGAAAACCCTAAAGCGGCTAGGGTTGAAAACACTCTCACCTAGGCGGCTAGGGAGAGACTCGTAACATCATTATATAAATTCGACATATTTCATGTTTGAAATTTGACACTCGTAAATAGCAAGGTTAATATCAAATTCTCAACATCATTATATAAATATAAAAAATAAAAACAAAAACCTATTTTGTTGAGAATCCATCCTTAACGAAGATGACTTTTTGTATGCCTTAGAGACTCCCTATTGGAAGTATTGGACATATTGGTGGCTGTCATATTGGTGGCTGTGTGACTACTAGAAGTGTAGATGTGTGACTGCTAGTTGTGATTAGATTAGGCTAGTTGATTGTCCCTTTTACAAGTTTTCCTTGTTACTTGTAATTAGAGTCTTTCTATAATGGAGGTTATGGTTGTGATGTAATGACCAACAAGTCTTCGATTGGTAGCTGGTTCTTAGATTGGTCAGTGGTCTTTTAGCTTCCATGCGTGTATGCATATATACTGTTGTAATCTTGCATACATTTCACAAGATAACAAAATATTCTTCCCATCGTTTTCTACACTCCCAAATTTGATCCCCCTGCAGCACACTTATTTTGCAGAGTGGCGTGCAGTCAAACATATGACTGTTCTAGGCAGGGCGGACCACCCACCTTCGAATGGTGTTGGTCCTTTGGACCGCGAATGAATTCGCCTCCATCTGCGGTTCACACATGGGCAAAAACGGACCTCCATCTGCGGTTCACACATGGGCAAAAACGGACCTCCATCCATATTGTGCTTACCATATATATCACAGACCTCCATCCATATATTGTGCTTACCATATATATCACAGACCTCCATCCATATATTGTGCTTACCATATATATATATATATATATGTCTCAAATATGGATATAATCCGAACGTTTTTTTCTTATCTCAAGATATAATCCTATGTCCTAACATTAAAAATTAAAATTAAAATTAACTAACATTTTTTATTGGTCACAATTAACTAACCGTTTGGCATCCGTTTACGCATAATGCCCAAATTTATTTATTTTTTATTTACAATTAATACAAATTAAAAACAAATCCAAAAATGTAAGAAAAAGAAAATAAGAACGAAGTGTGCTACTCCTTCTTATTAAAATTTTTCTTTTGATTTGATTTAAAATCTCAAATATATTTTTGCTATAACTTGCTGCATCCATATTGTCGTCCTTACCATCTATATGTCTCAAATATGGATATAATCCTAACATTAAAAATAAAATTTTTAATTAATCTTGCAAAATTAATATCTTTTTCTATGTATGGGAAGATATTTGAAAATTACACCCTCTTTAATTTCTTTCCAATTATCCTGTTCTTTATTCATTTCCAAGAACAACCCTCAACCCTGCACCATCTCTATATATTATTATATCAAATCCTTCAAATCTCCAAAAGTACAACAATAACAATAACAATGCAGCGTCACTATAGCTACCTCCTGGCTCTCATCGTCGCCCTTCTCCTTTCTGAATTGGCGGTTGCCGCATACCGGCCGGACGCCATGGAGGGCGGCTGGTGGGTGTATAAGGACACCAAGGATTACAACATCAGAGACTTTGCTGAGTTTGCGATGGAGGAGCACAACAAGCAAGAATCGGATCGATTAATCTTCATGGGAGTGTACGAGGCCTGGTTCCAGGTGTTGAAGGGCGGCATCAAATATCGGATCAACATGTCCACGGTGGTGGACCCTCACGGCCCTGCCACTTTCTATGAGGCCATTGTGTGGGCGGAAACAGCTACCACATACAGGGAATTGATCTCCTTTTCAAGATCTAGTAACCAAGGAGAGTGACCACTCTACTAATTATTATCTTAATATAGCTGTATTAGAAAAGTGAGAGTTAAAAAATCGCTATAATAAAGAATGAATAATAGTATCATCATCATCATCAAGTGGAATGGCTCTTTATCTTCAATATTTTCTTGTGAAATGTCACAATTTTGAAAAGGGGAATATGAAGCTCTACTTGCACGACTACGACTTCCAAATGAGTTATCAGTCCAACAGTTGGCCGTCATGGCCAAAAATCCCTTTTGCTTCATCTGGCAAATTTGTGTCTATTTTTCTTTTTTATTAATTAGATTTCTAATTACTTTTGACTTATTTTCCTAATTAAACCCCAAAATGCCCTACATGACCCTTGGGCCTTGAAAACTTTCAATGCTGGTTTGGTATCTGTTTTGGAGCTCAATTACTGTTTGGCCCAAAAGACAAATAAATTGGTCCAAATTAGTGGCATCAGACCACTCTCTTCTACTCCCCCTGTGAACTCCCTCACCACGCGATCCGTCTCTCTCAAAGAACAGAGAGCATCCGGCCGAGACCCACCAACGCCACCACCCTCAATCCCAGCAAGCTACCCTCATCGATAGACTCTCTTTCTCTCTCGATCACTCCCACACTCTCTCCCTCCCTCGAAGACTCTCTCTTCCTGACGGATACGGTCGAAGACCACCAAAACAGAGCAACGGCGTTCGCTGCGCCGCCCTCGACTCATGGCCACCCAACCTCTACGATCACCATCTTCCTGCTCGCCTCGTCAAGACGAGGAAAACCATGGTACGCTCGCCCTTGAACGACCGCATGGAGGAAGCTTCGATAGGAAAGCGTCGAAGCTTTCCGATTCAATCCCGGTCGTTCTAGGTATAATTGTTATAGTAAATTGGATAGGATATAATGATGTGGGTTATGTCTTATTTACCCGAGCAAGACATTTTGAAGTTGATTGATGAACGTTACCATGTGAGTGGCTGAGATCGTGATAAATCTCATTAGAATATATTTGGTGATCATATTGATGAGACTAGTCGTGCTTATGTTAGCTTTATGAGATGCTTAGTACCCACTTAGAGTCGCTGGTATCGGTACCTATCTTTTGGCAACAGATCAGTCCTCTACATGATCGTTCACCTCGTGCTTCGCTCGATACTAGGTAAATCGGGTCAGTCTTGTCCCAGAGCTCCTAGGGGACATGTGGTGACGGTGCTCTGCACCCAGTCCTTCACGGGATTGTGGTACGAGCGAATGATACCCAATAATGTCATGTGCGCATGACTCGTGCGACTCATGAGTTAGTGGGTTATACGTTCTATACTTTATGCTTCGGGATGATCTTTAGACTGCTTATTATTTTATTATTATATTTCTCGTAAATCGTGCTTGATTGTAATTTGCACCTCGATGGCAATTTTAGAATTTCTTTTTTATATGTTGTTTCTATTTACTTTTCTCGACGACCTCTTAAAACGTACAGTTTCAACTTTTGACTTTCGTCATCTGGACATCTCCGTTTAGATGTCGGCAAGCATACCTCCATTTCGGTGCCCACGTGAATTTTCCGGGTTGGGGTGTATCATAAACACTTTTGAATGATTTCATCAGAATTATTTTATTTCATTGAAATTCTATCATCAAACTTCGACATTCAAACTACTGAATTTAAAATGAATTGGTTTCAATAAAAAGATTGAAATAATGAACACATTTCCATTTCAAAACTATATCCAAGTTTATTTTCGAAACCCTAGCCTTCGTTTTCTCTCCTCTCAATCCCAAAGAAAAAGTACACGAAGGGGAGGAGGGTTTAGGGTTTAGGGTGAAGTTCATCTTCTTCCCTTCTCCCCTCTACCGTTTTTTTCTTTTTTCTTTTGGGTTAGTAATAAGAGTTCATTGTTGTGATTGTCAAGTGTGAACCATGTTCAGATTTAGTTTCTCCATCATTGTGATTTTTCTATTTTTGCAATCCATCCCCTTACCTAAAATCTTCCTTTAGAATTTATTCTTTTTTCCTCAAATCTTGTTCTACCTTACTGTTGGAGGAGTTTTCCGCAATGTTTCCCATTGATTTTGGTCATAGTAGTTAGAATAGGACTTTTGGTCTCATTTATGCGCCACTGGATCACTGGAGATCAAACCTTCCTCAGATCCGCCCTTCCTCTATAGGTTCTTCAAGACCAGATGTGTGGATATGGCCCGTTAGTGGGACTTATGTTTGTGCTGCCCATCTCTTTGTTAATCATGACCTCATATAGGCTGACCCATCTTGTCTCACATGTGATGAAGTCCCCAATCTATCCAATTAAATGGCAATGGATTGATAAACAGAAAAAGTTTATCCCCCTAGTCAGAGTTCATTTTTTTGTTCGGATGCTCAGTGCTCTTGAGTGTTGTGGGTTTCAGCGGGAGAGTGAAGAGAGGAGACCAACATGGATTTTTTTCGTCTTCTCACAGACGACGCCAACTGTTTGATCCAAAAATGGACCAAATGGGTCCGTGAATACCGCACACACACAAGGAACGCAATGATGTACGTGGTTCTCCTAAATCGGACTACTTCCACGATCGTATGCTCTTCTCACATTAGTAATAGTATATTTGTACATGTTACATAGGCATTCAACCTTAGAAGAAGACTAAGAATGTAGAGAGAGGTGAGAGCTCTAAGTCTAGAGAGAGTGTCAAGAGAGCTTTATGAGGGAGGAAGGCTAAGAATGTAGAGAGAGGTGAGAGCTCTAAGTCGAGACTATGACAACCATGGTACCCTCGCCCTTGAATTACCGCTTGGAGGAAGCTTCGATGGGAAAGTGTCGAAGCTTTCCGAATCAATCCCGGTCGTTCTTGTAACGACCCGGACCAGAAATTAAATTAATTTGAGAATTTGGACGATTTTACCCTCGATTTTGGTCGGGTTCGGGAGTGACTTTTTGACTGGCAGTGCTTTTGGAAATTTTTCTTGGGTCGTTGCGTAAGTCTCGAACTCACGAGTTCGTATACAGGCGGAACATGAAAAACGGAGATCCGGTGAGATCGTTACGAGTCTAGAAGCCTTAGGGGTAGTTTGGTAATTTTGGAAAAGTTGGAACTATAAATAAGATATTTTTCTCTCCTCGGGAGAGGGGTCCATTCAGTCTCTCTCTCCTACCCGACATCCTCCCCTTGTGAACATCGAACCCCCCTTTTTCTCATCGTACGGATTTCGGTCCGACTTGACTGAAACCAAGGCCGGGAGGGCCTTCCTTGGGACGCCACGAGCATTTTGGGTTATTCATCGGAGAGGGAGCACTACCGTAGGCAACAGACGGAGGAGGGAGGTGGACCGAATCTTCTCGGCCGTTTTCCGACCAAACCAGGTACGATATCGGAATTTTGATCTCATATTAGAATTCCTAGTGAAAAGTAGATGAATTTACATGTGTGGATCGTGAAAATCGTTTAAGAAATGAAGAAGTTGGAAGCTCGCCGAAAATGGAAATTTCCGACGAGAAATTTCCAGTTTCCGGCGACGTTGGTCCGATCGTTTTCTCCGGCGAGTCGCCGGCGACCGATTGGGCCGAGTTAGGCGCGTGGTCCGGCTTTCTGTCGTCGCATGGCGGCGCGTGGGGCAGATTCTGGGGTCACGGCGACGCGTGACTAGGGTTTTGGGACGTTCCGGATCGGATTTTGATGGTTTTGAGGCCATAGGAGTTTGTTTAGATCCCTGTTTGGGCAATCCCAGTGGTAACGGTTGACCATGGAGCGGGTTTTGTCCTCCGGAGGTCAAGGTAGTTGGGTCATTGATGTGTTAAGAGTTCCTTGGGGCTATGGCGTCCATGATTTGGTATTTTATTCGCGGTGTGCATGGACTAGGGTTCTGGGTTTGCACGGGTATGCATACTTCTGGGTATTGGGTTATACCATACGATTCTCAGATGATTGACGTGGAGGGTGTTTTTCTCCGCTACATTCTTGAGGGTTCTCCGATTGGTGTTAGAGGGTATGTCTCCGCTAGATCGTCGAGGGGTTCTTCAATGTTGGCATGCGAGGGATCTTTCTCTGCCATATCGTTGAGGTCCAAGAGTGCTCTGGAGGAGCAGGGATATTGAGTTATCACTCGGGGTGCTCTGGAGGAGCAGGGATATCGAGTTATCACTCGAGGTGCTCTGGAGGAGCAGGGATATTGAGTTATCACTCGGGGTGCTCTGGAGGAGCAGGGATATCGAGTTATCTCTCAAGGTGCTCTGGAGGAGCAGGGATATCGAGTTATCACTCGGGATGCTCTAGAGGAGCAGGGATATCGAGTTATTTCTCAAGGTGCTCTGGAGGAGTAGGGATATCGAGTTATCACTCGGGGTGCTCTGGAGGAGCAGAGATATCGAGTTATCTCTCAAGGTGCTCTAGAGGAGCAGGGATATCGAGTTCGGCTAGAGGGGAGTCAGTGAGACTCAATTTAATCAACTCTGGTTTCTTCGTCATCCGGGTCAGTGGGTTGGTGTGGGCGGTGACCTAGAGTGACGAGTTAGGGACGGTTCACAAGTGGTTGACTAGTTAGTTGTCTTGTGATTCCAGTAGAGATTTCAGCAGTGTCTGACTTACTGACATTTGGTGTCAGAGTGTGTTACTTCTTGGACCACCACTATTCCGAGGTCTCGTCCTTGACCTGTAAACTATCATGCGTCTGACAGGTAGGTGTGGTCAGTGAGTACAGAGGTTCTGTCAGGAACCCTGTAAGGTTTACCAAATATATTTAAGGATCAAGGGTATTTCTGGTATTAAATTTTGAGGAAAAAGAGCTATCAGAACGGGATAAGGGATTTTTGCGGATTTCGAAGTGAAATTCGGGAAGGGTCCTTGCAAGTGGTATTTGAGCTCTAGGTTAACTTCCTGCTGACCGCACACTTTTGTGCAAATTATTTAAGGATTCTGTTAACAATATTCCTCCGAGACGTTTACCTCTTTAGCGACCTTAAACTGAGGGAGGCGGAGGTCTTGTGATGCACGGGCGAGGTAGGCATTGCTCTTACTGGTGAGTGGACTCTAGTTTTGTAGATAACAATGCATGCAAACACGTATATTTGAATGAAACTCTTTTATGTATTTTACAAATCTTACTGGACACAGGTTTTCAACATTTCAGTGAAAATGTGTTTTGGGAAATGGCCTGGGTTTTGGACTCGATTTTGATATCGTTTTGACGTGGAAATTATTGAGTCCATGATTTTGGGTTGGAACCATATTTGTGATTTTACCGGTTTTGGCCATAAATGACTTTTCAAAGAATTTGGCTTATGCCAAGAAACAAAGATTTCAAAACACGGATTTGGTTTTCACTGGTTTTCTGTTCCGATGGTTACTGTTGCTCCGCTGGTTTTTAAGGGTTCTCTGACAATGGTGTTGAGGGTCTTGCTCCGTCGGGTCGCGAGGCTGTCTACGCATAGCACAGGTTTCTGCACCACTCGAGGTATATCGGGTGTGCATGGTCATGGTTTTTCTCTGACTGGTGTTGAGGGGTTTTGCTCAGCTGGTTGTTGAGGGTTCTCCGAACCTGGTGTTGAGGGGTTTTGCTCCGCCAGGTCGCGAGGTTGTCTATGTGTAGTACATATTTTCGCACATCTCAAGGGATACCCTGGTGTGTTGTGGATATGTCAGGAACAGCGGATTTGATATATTATGTGTCCAAGTTGATTTACATGATTTGAACTCCTTTGAGGAGGGTTTTTCAAAGCAGGGGTGCGAACCACGGAATGTTTTCATTATTTGGATTTCGTGGGTCCCATCGAATGTTTTTACAAAAGATGGATTTTGGTTTATCCTTATGAACTTGTTTGAAAAAAAATGTTGTGTATGCACGCATTGTTTTATACATGATGGAGGGTCTTCTCCAGCACCTATTCGTCAAGGTTTTCTCCGACTAGCGTACGAGGGTAGTTCTCCGCCAGATCGTTGACGGGTTTTCCGATGCTTGCATTGTAAGATAGTGCTCCGCTAGATCGTTGAGGCTGACTGCACGTAGTGCATGTACCCTATCTGACACCTGGCTTCAGGGTATGTTCGGACATGTGACATCATGAAGTCATGTCGGGAGTAGGACCAACAGTAGCCTTCTCAGGCTCATAGACATGTTTCGAGGTATATTCCGTGTTGAATGGATACTAGTGCCTCCAGGATGTCTCCTGGATGTAGTTCTCGCCTACGGTTTGTTGTGGAGATTAGAATGAAGAAATGTGCAGAGTGCACGGGTTCTTTTGGGAATAGCGTCTGGGGCCAAGTACGTGTCGGTGGTGACGCGAGAGGAATTGAAACCAGTGGTTGATTCTTTGACTTGAGTTAGGGGAATTTCGGGGATGAAATTTCTGTAAGGGGGGAAATTTGTAACGACCCGGACTAGAAATTAAATTAATTTGAAAATTTGGACTATTATACCCTCGATTTTGGACGGGTTCAGGAGTCACTTTTTGACTAGCAGTGCTTTTGGAAATTTTTCTTGGGTCGTTGCATAAGTCTCGAACTCACGAGTTCGTAAACAGGCGGCACGCGAAAAACGAAGACCCGGTGAGATCGTTACGAGTCTAGAAGCCTCAGGGGTAGTTTCGTAATTTTTGGAAAGTCGGAACTATAAATAAGATATTTTTCTCTATCCTCGGGAGAGGGGTTCATTCAGTCTCTCTCTCCTACCTGACATCCTCTCCGTGTGAACACCGAACCCCCCATTTTCTCATTAGACGGATTTCGGTCCGACTTGTCTGAAACCAAGGCCAGGAGGGCCTTCCCCGGGGCCCCAAGAGCATTTTGGGTTATTCATCGGAGCGGGAGAACCGCCGTAGGTGACGGATGGAGGAGGGAGGTGGACCAAATCTTCTCGGCCGTTTTTTGATCAAACCAGGTACGATCTAGGAATTTTGATCTCATATTCGAATTCCTGGTGAAAAGTAGATGAATTTACAAGTGTGGATCGTGAAAATCGCTCAAGAAATGCAGAAGTTGGAGAAATTTGCAGTTTCCGGCGAGGTGGACGACGACGAAGCGGCGGCGCAGCCGTCTTCTCCAGCCAGACTCCAGCGACGGCGACGGTGGTCCGGTCGTCTTATCCGGCGAGTCGCCGACGACCGATCAGGCCGAGTTGGGCCGGGTTGGACCGGTCTAGGCGCGTGAGAGTACTGTAGCAGCGCGTGGTGGGGCGTGGTCTGGCCTTTTGCCGGCACGTGGCGGCATGTGGAGCTGATGTCGGGGTCACGGCGACGTGCGACAAGAGTTTTGGAACATTCTGGATCGGATTTTGATGGTTTTGAGGCCATAGGAGTTCGTTTAGAGCCCCAATTGGGCAATCCCAATGGTAACGGTCGACCATGGAGCGGGTTTTGACCTCAGGAGGTCAAGGTAGGTGGGTTATTGATGTGTTAAGAGTTCCTTGGGGCTATGGCGTCCATGATTTGGTATTTTATTCGCGCTGTGCACGCACTAGGGTTTCGAGATTGCGTAGGTATGCATACTTCTGGGTATTGGCTTATACCATAGGATTCTCTAATGATTGACATGGAGGGTGTTTTTCTCCGCTACATTGTTGAGGGTTCTGCGATTGGCGTTAGAGGGTATGTCTCCGCCAGATCGTCAAGGGGTTCTTCAATTTTGGCGTGCGAGGGATCTTTCTCCGCCATATCATTGAGGTCGAAGAGTGCTCTGGAGGAGCAGGGATATTGAGTTATCACTCGGGGTGCTCTGGAGAAGCAGGGATATGGAGTTATCACTCGGGGTGCTCTGGAGGAGCAGGGATATCGAGTTATCACTCGGGGTGTTCTAGAGGAGCAGGGATATTGAGTTATCACTCAGGTTGCTCTTGAGGAGCAGGGATATCAAGTTATCACTCGGGGTGCTCTGGAGGAGGAGGGATATTGAGTTCGACTCGAGGCGAGGTAGTGAGACTCAATTTAATCAACTCTGGTTCCTTCATCATCCGGGTCAGTGGGTTGGTGTGGGCAGTGACCTAGAGTGACGAGTTAGGGACGGTTCACAAGTGGTTGACCAGTTAGTTGTCTTGTGATTGCAGTAGAGGTTTCAGCAGTGTCTGACGTACTGACATTTGGTGTCAGATTGTGTTACTTCTTAGACCACCACTATTCCGAGGTCTCGTCCTTGACTTGTAAGCTGTCATGCGTCTGATAGGTAGGTGTGGTCAGTGAGTACAGAGGTTCTTTCAGGAACTCTGTAAGGTTTACTAAATATATTTAAGGATCAAGGGTATTTATGGTATTAAATTTTGAGGAAAAAGAGCTGTCAGACAGGATAAGGGCTTTTTGCTGATTTTGAGGCGAAATTCGAGAAGGGTCCTTACAGTTCTAGGTAAAATAAAATCACGATTTCGTCTCCGATGGATTCCTTAGTTAGTTTAGATGTTATTTGACTAATCACATGTTCAAATTGGCGAAGATTCGAGGAAGATAGGCCTCACCGAAAACCAGGTTTTTCGGTAAGATTTGTAGGAACCTGCCACTACGCGTGGACCTCCTTCCTAACCCTATCCCGTTATTATATGTTATTCCATTCTCTTGTGTTCATTGTATGAGTTTATGATAATGGGATGTGTTTAATTGATATGATAAATTAGATAGGATATAATGATGTGGGTTATGTCTTATTTACTCGAGCTTGACGTTTTGAAGTTGATTGATGAACGTTAACATGTGAGTGGTTGAGATCGTGATAAATCTCATTAGAAATTTAGACAAATAGAGTTATTAGTTAGTATGTAGATTAGTGACACTTTCATCCCGAGCTTGGTTTGTTGGAATGTATTTGGTGATCATATTTATGAGACTAGTCGTGCTTATGTTAGCTTTATGAGATGCTTAGTACCCACTTAGAGTCGCTGGTATCGGTACCCATCTGTTGGCAACAGACCAGTCCTCTACATGATCGTTCACCTCGCGCTTCACTCGATACTAGTTAAATAGAGTCAGTCTTCTCTCAGAGCTCCTAGGGGACACGTGGTTACGGTGCTCTGCACCTAGTCCTTCACGTGGTTGTGGTACGAGCAAATGATACCCAGCCATGTCATGTGCGCATGGCTCGTGCGATTCAAGAGTTAGTGGGTTATACGTTCTATACTTTATGCTTCGGGATGATCTTTAGACTGCTTATTATTTTATTATTATATTTCTTCTAAATCGTGCTTGATTGCCATTTACACCTCGATGGCAATTTTGGAATTTCTTTATTGTATGTTGTTTCTATTTACTTTTCTCGACGTCCTCTTAAAACGTACAGTTTCAACTTTTGATTTTCGTCATCTGGACGTCACCGTTCAGATATCGGCCAGCATACCTCCATTTCGGTGCCCACGTGAATTTTCCTGGACGGGGTGTGTCATAAACACGTTTGAATGATTTCATCAGATTTTTTTTATTTCATTGAAATTTTGTCATCAAACTTCGACATCCAAACTACTGAATTTAAAATGAATTGGTTTCAAATAAAAAGATTGAAATAATGAACACAGTTCCATTTCAAAACCATATCCAAGTTTATTTTCAAAATCCTAGCCTCAGTTTTCTCTCCTCTCAGTCCCAAAGAAAAAGTACACCAAGGGTAGGAGGGTTTTGGGTTTAGGGTGAAGTTCATCTTCTTCCCTCCTCCCCTCTACCATTTTTTCTTTTTTTCTTTTGAGTTAGTAATAAGAGTTCCTTGTTGTGATTGTCAAGTGTGAACCATGTTCAGATTTAGCTTCTCCATCATTGCTATTTAGCTATTTTAGTTGTTTGGGCGACTTTTGTCCGCGTTAGTTTGTCATATTGGCTTGATGATCTTGTTGTCATAGCTTGATTTTAATGATAATTTGTACCATTCATTATCATACAATGATATCAATTTTGATAAAATAATCCATATCCAAGTTCTTATATCCAACGGGACCTTTAGATTTTATTTTTGGTTTTAACATCGTGTCTATAATATACATTTCATCCATAGGAAATGCTGGAAAACCACATTGTTAAAGCATATTGTAGACCACATATCTAACACACAGAGCCCACCATCACAAGCGTCGGGACTTTTAGATTTTATTTTAGATTTTATTTTTGGTTTTAACATCGTGTCTATAATATACATTTCATCCATAGGAAATGTTGGAAAACCACATTGTTAAAGCATATTGTAGACCACATATCTAATACAAAGAGCCCACCATCACCAGCGTCCAATTATATCAGAGATATGGTCTACAATGTGGTCTCCTTAGTATTTTCCTTCCTCCAACAGTCTCTGTCCATCAATTCTCCCGTATGATTTCCCTCTACTTATAACGCAAAAATAAAAACTTCCTTCTACTTATAACACAAAAATACTTACAACACAAAAATGAAAACTAAAAGCGAAATAGCTGTTAAACAGCCCTCACTAAAATGTATAGATTTTCGTTACTGTTAGCATCATTTACAACTACTGCAAGATTACAACCAAACCATGGATTGAAAGCACAACCAGGTACAGAAGACAAAACATAACATTGATGATTAGCATAAAAAAAATAATAATAGCGCAATGATGCATTGCATCGAATTAGAAAGTGTCACCAAAATTTGTGTGGTCAAGATCCAAAACTTTTCCTACAACACGACCACAAACGTAAAGAGAGAAAATCTCGACAGAAATTACTATGTAGCCCTTTTGGCAGTATGACTATCTACAACTATAATTCTTCGGCAATACGGGCAATCCCCTCGAATTAGAACCCAGGGACCCAAGCAGGCAGCATGGAATCTATGCGCACAAGGCAAGCATATAAGCTTATCTCCATCCATAAAAGTCTCCAAGCAGATACTACAGTCTTTGGATGTTCTTAACACCAATTCGTCGACACCAATTTCAGTGCTGCTGAAAATCTCAGGGCTAAAACGATCAATGACCTCTTGACTGAGACCCGCAGGCTTCTTGTTCGCTTCTTGCAAGAGTTGTAGCCTTTCAATCTGGGAGCCCAAGTTAGTAGAGGGATAGCCACTGGCCGACCGACCTGTCAAGATTTCACCACCCCAATCCCTTACATCAAGGAGGCTCGAGTCATCACCATGAACTATCCCATTTCCATAAATGTTCAACGATCTACGATGCCTAAATAAATCAAAAAAAGATAAAGCAATATCATCAGAGGCAATACTGGGGAGACAGGATTTTTCTATCTTCCCCTACCTAGGTGAGATTAGCCAGTTTATGGGTTCAGGATTCATAGCGAGTTCCACAATAATTAATGAGCTTACAGTACTAAAGGGAAGGTGACACACAGTCAAATCTCAAAATCAATTGGCATAAACCCAACTTGTAAATGGCGGTAATTGGTGGTCTCATAAATTTTATATAAATTACACTTGAGATATAAAGCATAGAATATCCGTGTGTGAAAGAATTTCCCAGTAAGATAATAGTAAAAACTAGTATGAACTCTCCTAAACAAGTTATTGCAGACAAAATCAGGGTCAGCAATTACTTGGGCATTCATTCGACGCTAGCAACCAAATTAAAACTCCAAATTACATGTCTAATCCATTAGTATTGCTTACGGTGATTCCCAACCAAGTTACTAAGATAGCTAGTTTAATCAAAAGAAGAACAATTTGGAGGCATTAACATTCAGAGAGTCAGAGATTGACCTGGTTTCTGAAGGAGGGATCCCCCTCAACCTCTCAAGAAGCCTTTCCCTAGCAAGCAAAACAGAACCAGGAAGCCTCTCGTTCCCGCTCAACCCGGGAACACCAACCCCATTTCCGGGAACCAAGTGGGTCCCACCTGGGTCAGGCCCAATTGCCGCTCGCTCCTGCCGAAACCCAAAACCCAAAACCCAAACCCAGGATTAAGCCAAAATCGAAACAGAGAATTTAAGAAATTTCGAAATTGAATTGCAAACAAAAAGTAAATTTTGAGTACCGGGAGAGAGTCGCGTTGGCGGAAATTGCGGGGGGTTCGGCGGAGGAGAGGATCGCAGCAATCGGATTCATGGTGATTGTGATGGCGGCGACTGTGAGCGTGATTGTGGTTTCGATCAGGAAGAGAAGGAGGACGAGAGAGAGAATCGAGGCCGAGATCGTGGTTGGCGGTTCGGCTGCTGTAGCGAGACCTCCGGTTGTAGAAAAGCTCCGATGCGCTCGTCATCCACACATCAATCAGCACTTTTCACCTTGGCTTGCGTTGGGTGCCAACAAAACACGTTTCGAATTTCTAATTGGAATTTGCAGTGTTTTTTGCAGAAACGGTTGGGCAGGGCTTGAGGACGAGGAAATGAAAAGGAACGTAGCTGTGTGGCCTACAAAACGCGTCGTTTCGGCTATGAGCTTTTTCAGTCCCTTTTTTGTTTTCTTATTTTTGGTAGGGAACGGATTGAGATGAGGACGCGTGTCAATGAGGGGGCATTGCATGGATGTTAGGCGTTGGATTCAGATGAGTTTTTGGTGTGCTGATATTTATTGCGATTTTTGGTCAAATATAGATATGTTTTTTATTCTTTTTTTATTGTGATAATTAGTGTGCTTCGGAGAAGTGATTATTGATAACTACAACCTGGGATCCGATGGATGGTGGGGACTGGGGATAGCCATCAACTTTGCTTTCCCGGTTTCTCCTTTTCTTCTTTATGCGACCAAATGATAGAGGAATTCTGAGTTTAGTCAAATAATGCTTGATAATCATTCTTGAAGGGTAGGCGCCGAAATAGACTTTATAATTTTTGTTGAAATCTATTTTTGGTTTGTTAGAAGAGATGTACTATGGATAATACAAACCTGACCCTCAAGAATAATCTGCGGTCAAATAAATTCACGAGAAAAAAGAAAAAAAAGAAAATAAAATACAATTAATAATTTTGAACAAACTTCAACACTCAGCAACAACGAAAACACCACCAATAACAACGAAGCGTGAAGAGTGGGATGTACATATTGCATCTTCGTTAAAAAGAATGACTAGAAAGAACTCGATGACACAAAAACCTAGTCGAAGCAAAAAAAGTGTAATACACATGAGTCAATTGTGATGAATACGAACATGACCGACATAAAATCAAGTTGTTGTTAATGAAAATAACCGTGATGATATCCCTCCTTAATGAAAAAATCAATACAAAAAATTAAAAGAATGGGTCACTTGGGTTAGGTCAAATATGTAATAGAATAAATAGAAAATGTTTAAAGTTCCCTTACTTAGACTTTTTTTCTTTTGATAAAATGATATTTGGAAAGGGGAATTACAATATATATATTGTGGGTATCGACCTCGCCCCCGATAGTCAAACCCGAGACCTCTCACATAGCGTATTAAGAGGAATACCACTACGTCATAGCGTTAAGTGTCCCTTATTTAAGATTTTAATTATTATTAACGGTTCAAGTTTTTAGGACTTTTGATTAAGTCCTTGACTTTTCTAACTTTTTGTTGTTTAGTCCATGTCTAAATAATATTAATATTATATCCAAATTGTTACTAAATTACCCTTCTTACTATTTAGTGTCTTGTGTTTGAAAATAAAGAGATATCATGTACATCGGCTCCGACCTCGTCAATCATGTCTGATTTGGCGTTGACGACTGCGTGGGATTCTGATTTCCGAGTGAAGAACAGAGCCTACGGTATTGAGGATGAGCTTGCCCTGATAAATGGACATCTAGAGTGCCTCCGAGATCGTGGCCGAGTTGACCCGGTTACTCTGCGATTCTTCTATCAGCTTCAACTTAAGAGGAATTAGGTTTTGCATCGGGTCGATGAAGATGAGCTTGGGGAGGGGCAGCAGTCCATAGATGATCAAATGGCTCACGCCTTGGGTGAATCAAAAGGCCCTGATCTTTGGGCGTAGACGACATTGAGGGCTTAGGCTGCTGTTTGGTATTGCTTTTGTTTTTTCTTAAAAAATTACTTTATTTGAAAGTGAATGAGTATAAAAGCATTTGTTAAAAGTGAAATTTTTTGATTTTTGGAAAAGTAATGAACTTTTAATAGTAATTTTTGAAAGTAAAATATAGATTGTTTTTTAAAGTTTATTTCACAAAAAGTTAATGAATTCTCACTTTATTATAATAAACAAATTAATTTCAAAAATTATAATCATTTAGAGCCCATTCGGTATTGTTTTGGAAACTATTTTTAAAATATTGTTTTGTGAAACAAAAACAACAATAGGATTTTGCATTATTAATATTTGAGAATGCGTTTGATAGTTTACTCTAAATATAATTTTGTAAGAATGAAAAAGGAAAAATTTATTTGGTACAAATATTTAAAATTTAAAAAGAGTAAATATCCATTAGACAATGATTTCCAAACATAAATTTTGAGATGACGACGGTAGGAATGATAATAGTAGAGATAGTGGTGGTGTGATGGGGTGGAGGTGGAGGAGATGGTGGAAGGGGTGGCAACAAAGGTGGAGGTTATGGGGTGGAGGTGGAGGTGGTGGTGGAGGTGGTGGTGGTGGGGGTGGGGGTGGCGGCATCATTGGTGGTTGTGGGGTGGAGGTGGATGTGGTGTTGGTGATGGGTGGGTAGGGGGGGGGGGGGGGTGGTGGGGTGGGTGGGTGGGGTGGGTGGCGGTGATGGTGGTGGCTGTGGGGTGGCAACACTGATGTGGTGATGGTGGGGGTGATAGTGGCGGTGGTGGTGGTGGGGGTGGCGACGACGGTGGTCGTGGTGGCAGTGGTGAGGTAGTGGTGGATATGGTTGCAGTGGTGGTGGTGGGTGTGGGGGTGGCGACGTCATTGGTGGTTGTGGGGTGGAGGTGTATGTGGTTTTGGTGATGGGGGGGGAGTGGCGGTGATGGTGGTGGCTGTGGGGTGGCGGTGCTGATGTGGTGATGGTGGGGGTGATAGCAGTGGCGGTGGTGGTGGGGGTGGCGCTGAGGGTGGTCGTGGTGGCAGTGGTGAGGTAGTGGTGGATATGGTTGCAGTGGTGGTGGTGGTGGTGGTGATGATGACTATTGTAATATTGTGGTGACCTTTTACTTAATACTTTATATATTCTGTTTCTTTATTTTTTTTGGGTGTATCCTAAAATTCAGAAAACAATAAATTTTTATTTTATAAAATGTAAGCAAATTGTTGTATATTTTGTTTTCATTTTGTAAATTCATTCTTCAAAAATGAGTTACCAAACAACTATTTTTGTATCTGAAAAATGAAAAATTGTTTTGTAAAACGATGCCAAACGGGCCCTAAAGCACTGAAACTGTCTGTAACCAGGAGATTTATAGGCTTTATACCAAAACAAGCCAGGTGAATCTCCTCATCAAAAAATCAAAGACACATAGCATCTACCTTAGTGGAAGAGAGGGGATGGGGGAAGAGGCCACCACAATCAACAGGAGCAGTGGAAGACGGAGCACCAAAAAGATCACTAAAAAAGCCCACAACTTCGGCTTTAATCTCACTATCAACAGAAGTTTTCGACCCATCACTATGGGCAATAGATACAATTTAGTTCTGTTTATCCCCTTTTTTAACAACATTGTGGAAAAAAGCAGTGTCACCTTCTAATAACCACTGAATTCTCGATTTCTGGCGAGCAAGACTCTCCTCCCTCTCCAAATTGGAAATGAATTGGTCAAGAAGAACTTTTTCTTGGTTAACAAGAAAAAAATCATAAGGATTGGTAGCAAGATTAACTTGGTAAGAGTCTAAAGCCTCCTTTGGCAACCCGAGCAGCATCAAACACATTAACCCTTGGGAGCCGGTTTACACGTGTTGATGACAAAAATGGATCAACTTATATTTACCTCGCTGAGCTCGATCCTCTTGGTCTCCTCGTTGACGGATGATCTGCATGGAAGAAAGGAAGATCAAAGAGCACCGGTGTGGTGGTTGCTGAACAGCCTCTGATGCCTAAGTCAGTAGATGAAGAGGGATGTTACCCTGGATGAAAATATCCGCAATATTTCCGTCAATATATCTTTATTTTGGGATCTCGACATAAAAATGCGTGGCGAAGAAATATCCATGATATTTTTCGTGAATATACCTATATTTAAGGTTCTCAACATAAAAATAAGGGAGAAAGATTATCTTTCCCCAATTTTCACGATATCCGTATTAGTCTTATAAAAGTATTATTGGGTGCTTAAGTTTTTTCCAAAATTTCATTCAAATTTTGGACTAAATTTCAAACATTTTTTTGTTGAGCGTGAACGATATCGATATCGATATCAAAATTTCCATCGATATTTCCATAAATTTGACTGTCGATATTTTCTTGAAAAACGATATTTTCATCCTTAGCTGTTACTTAATTTTGGCAGCGTAAGTGCAAGATGGCCATTACCTTTTTTAGGGAAGGTGCCCTTGTATTTATAGTGACATTGAATGTTCTTGGTGAAACATTTCGATGTAAGATAAATGTCCTTCATTGTGGTGTCGACATGTGTCATGATGGGGCCATGACACGTGTTATGCCCTACGCCTGGTTGGTCGAGGTGTTGGTTGACAGAATGCTTAACCGTTGGCCGAGTACCCAATGGTGATGGTCCGCCGAGTACCCATTGGTGATGGTCGGCTGAGTAAGTTGCTTTGTTGTTTTTGTCGGGAGGCAAGTGTTGCTGGTAGGGCGAGAGCCTAGTGTTGTTGTGAGTTGCGACTGGTCGGCCTTTGCAGGTCGATCAAATTAGGTACGAACAAAAGTACCCCATGTCATTGACTGAGGTGGATTTCCTCGGTTGAGGACTTGTTAAGTGACCAATCGACCAGGATTTTGTCATTGGCCGATCGAGTCCCATGGTTGAACACGTGAGGGGGAACTTCTAATGGTTAGGTGGCCGATCGGCCAGGATCTTTTACTTGGTCGATAGAGTGCCATGGTCGAACATGTGAAGGGGAACCTCACATGGTTTGGTGGTCGATCGACCAAGATATTGTTTGTGGCCGAATACATGAAGGGCGAACCTTGCATGGTTAGTTGGCCGATCAGCCGGGATTTTGTGTGTGGACGATCGAGTGCCACGCCCAAACATGTGACGGGGAACCTCGTATGGTTTGGTGGCCGATCGGTAAGGATGTTGTTCGTGGACGATCGACAAGGATTTTTTCCGTGGCAGATTGAGTGTCATGGCTGAAGACAGGAGGGGGGAATCTCACATTGTTATGTGGCCGATAAACTAGGATGTTGTTTGTGGCCGATCGAGTGCCACTAGCTGAATACGTGAGGGGAAACTTCGCATGGTTATGTCGCCGATAAGCTAGGATGTTGTTTGTGGCCGATCGAGTGCCATAAGTTGATTCCACAAAAGGTGGTGTGGATGACACGTGTCCTACATGTAGTGTCTTGGGTATTGTGCAACAACGTTTCGTATGACCGAGTGTTGGTAAAATTAGAGAATAAGAATTATGCAAACTAATTCTAACAGTTATAATCCTTGCAAGTGCACAAATCGAGTATGATAGTACATGAAAAGCAATGGTCGATCCCTCGAGGACTTGTATCAACTTTAAGATCCAATTAAAGTTAAGATTTAAGAAATTCAATCAAGACTCAAGAAACAATAAAAGAAAATGAGTAAAGTACCTAGACCTAGACTCAACGCTAAGTAGATATGAAAGACTTAAAAGACACGAGCAAAACACAAAAGACACACCTAATTATTAACTTGTGACTCAAGAAAACACAAAGGACATCAACAGGACTCAATCAAAGACTCATGGCAATAAGTAAATTGGGGGGTGGGGTGGTTTGATAGATTTGAGAAAACTGAAATTAAAATAGAAACTTAAGGTGCAAGAAACAAATTAAGGAAGCAAGGTCGATTTTTGATTAAAACTATTGATTAAGTCAAATTAAGGCCAATTATCCACCACTAACCATTACAAGTTCTTAACAAGATTTCCAAGGTTCGATTACTAAGAATTAGCTTAATTTGATGCCCGTGAAAAGGTCCATTTAAGGTCAAATCACACATTTTATTTCCTTCTTAGTTCCTATGTGGCAGGCTTTCCCGGCTCACTACCACAACTATTCAAAGAACGCATTAAGCATGAAAGGAAATATGAGCAATCAAACTACCCCTAGAAAAGTGATGTGCAGTCCAAGGTTGTCATGAGTTGGATCACAAGTAAGATATAAAAGGCACTACCCTCGGTGCCAAACAATCACAAGAAGATAGTCAATCAATCAAGCAATCATTCACCTATAGATTATGCAAATAAGATGACTAAACTCATAAACATAAACTAAGATCATTACGCACAATATTCACAACCATATTCAGTATTCATAACAATGTAAACCGAGGGCCAAAATCAAGTTAACAAACTACATGGCTAGGGCTTCAAGCAGCCCTAGTTCTTTGAAAAACTACTCACGCATCTTATTGAAATAACACTTAAAGAATTCATGATTACACAATTAATTAAAGAGTAGAAGAGAAAACACTGAGAATGGTGATGATCCAAAGCACACATCCAAGCAATCTTCAAGAATCATCTGCGTTCAACTCTTCCAAAACAAGAACAAAATGTCTTCAAACTGAAAAAATGCTTTCAAACTAAAAGTGTATGAGGCTAAGGGTTTGGAACCCTAGTTATGCTTTAAAACAATGCTTAAATAGGTCCCTGGGATTCTCTTGAATTCTAGGAATTGGAACTGAAATAAAAGTACCAAAAAGCCCTTAATGAAGCCCTAAAACAAGTTTCCTAGTTTTGCAGGGACATGGCTTGGAAGGAAACCCTTAGCCGTGTGACTTGTGAAGCAAGAAAGGGTCTTTCTTGTGTGGCAAGAAATCTTGTGGTTGCTCTGAGGTATCTTGCAAGGCAAGCCCATGATTCCTGCAATCTTGAACGTTCTTGGACAGCTGGACATTGTCTGGACACATTTGGGCAGGAAGTTCCCCATTTGGGCCTCTAAGTTCTTCCTTTTTGTGCTCAACGAGAACTAGATAGGTCCTGGGCTATTCCAACTAGGCCAAAGTGCTTAATTCATTCACATATGATGTATATAACATGTTTCAGGCTTTTGCCTAACTGAAAACTAGCAGAAAAGTCGATAGCCCAATCTGGCTCTAATTAGGGCGTAGGAAGGACTTGTCAGGGGCTTGTCCTTGGGCTCGATAGGACGTCTCTGGGACGTGTCAGGGGACACAATTTGGGGCGCGATTTAGGATCCGAACTTCAACTTGAGACATCTCCTTCATTACAACTCGATTTGAGCGAATTGAACTATGCTTTTTGCATTGTTCTCATAATGAACCTATCTTTCCAAATCTGCACAAGCCTCACAAGATTGATCATTTTCTACTATGGTTGACACAAAATTATTGAAAAGACATGAAAAAGGGCACTAGTTGACATCAAAATTATGCACAAATAATGACTGAGCAAATACCCCCAAACCTATCTTTTGCTAGCCCCTGAGCAAAACAAAGGAAAGCGAACTTAAATAAACTAAAATTACTCGATATTAGTTTAGATAGGACATTTAAACTTGCAGGCTTTCCTAGTAGGAGGAGTTTTGTCTCCTTAGGGTTTTGGCAGTTACGATACCCACAAAAGTTTTACTTGAACAACTAAGGTGCTAGAGATAGTGATTAGGACAAGTTAATAAGAATCAATAAAAGTATGCATGCTTTACAAAACTAAAAGGTATGCCACAATAGTAAGAGTCACATGTAGAGCTTTGACCCATGATCATGCAATAGTTGCCTCACTCCTTACGAAGCTTTTCACTTGTAGAGCTTTGCACTCAGCTTTCAAAATTTTTGCTCTTCCTCACACTTGGTGCTTGCGAAAATGGCTCTTGGAACTGGGAAGCAATTTTTTTACTTCTCATTCTCACCATGAATCTCATTTAAGTCAACCTTAGCACAAACCTAGGCTATAGGCCATGGCCTAATTGATTGGTTTAGTGTTTGGGCATGTCATACTTTGGGTGATGAAAGAAAATGCTTAGTGTTCGGCTTCAAATTGGCTTAGGAAGCACACAATAGGGTAGGATAAGGCCTTTAGAAGTTGAGCACACATAGCCTACACCACTTCTTATGGAAAACCACACTTCAAACCAAGAGCATCTATATGATGTTAGTTCTTTAAAATTCAATGCAAATGTAAAGTGATGAGATTAACAATTAAAAAGAACATTGAAGAGTGTTTAAAGAGTAGAAACAATGTGAATCACTCACACATAATGGCAAAGTCTCAAATTCTCACAAGGTAGTCTCCACTAATTTTCTGAAGTTCACTCAAATTCAACAGTTTTATTCACTCAATCACTTAAGACATGGCATTGTGTAGTGTATAGAATGCTACAAACTGATTATGGAAAAATTCTTAGCAAAGCAAAGATAGATAACTTGGCATGTACATTCTTATGAATAAGTTAAAGAACTAGTCACTAACAACAACTTGAACTACGAACTTGACTTACTAAACAAAAACTAAAAAATTGGACAATCTGGCCATGTATACCCACCAAACCTATTTGTTTCTATATGTAGCGTTTTTTTTTCATCCACACCCCCAAACCTAACTTAAACATTGTCCTCAATGTTTGAGATTAAGCAAGATAAAATCAGAATGAAAGTTGAAGTGGGTGCTATGCGCAGAAATAAGAAAGTATGAAGGGATGTAAACCAGAGCTAGGTTGCCTCCTAGGAGTGCTTTATTTAACGTCTAAGCAAGACGTGGCTGGCTACTAGGTACATGGTGGTGCGCCTCAGTCTTGGGAACTCATGGGTTTCTCAATGAAGGCGCTGGAGTAAGGTTTGAGGTGGTGACCATTCACCTTGAACTTTTCCTACCAAATTTCCCCTCAGAATCCGTGAGAAGTCCTGCTCTCGTCTGACAACCCTTGAAAAGCTTAAATCTTTCTAGAAATACCCTTACTAGAATTCTACCAAAAATTTGGCAGAATCTCCCTGGTGGCAGGGTCAATTAGTCTTTCACCTGTCAGACGAAGGATGCAAAACGAATACAACCCAAACAGTCCAGATAAAACTAAATCCTAGGCAATCAAAGCAAACTAGGTTAAATTATATTTACAACCCAGCAAGTCGATATGTCGGTCGTAGTTGTCATCCCGAGAGTATGAGGGAATCCATCTTGCCTTACCTCAACGAGCATATGAGGGAATCCACCATGCCATACCTCACTGAGCGTATGAGGGTATCCACCCTACCATACCTCACCGAGCGTGTGAGGGAATCCAACCTGCCATACCCACCGAGGATATAAGGGAATCTACCCAGCCATACCTCATCAAGCATATGAGGGAATCCACCCTGCCATACCTCATCGAGCATATGAGGGAATCCACCATCCATACATCACCGAGCGTATGAGGGAATCCACCCTACCATACCTCATTGAGCATATGAGGGAATCCACCCTACCATACCTCACTGAGCATATGAGGGAATCCCCCCTGCCATACCACACCAAGCTTATGAGGGAATCCACCCTGCCATACCTCACTGAGTGTGTATGAGAGAATCCATCCTGCCATACCCCACCGAGTGTGTATGAGGGAATTCATCTTGCCATACCTCACCGAGCGTATGCGGGAATCCACCCTGCCGTACTTCACCGAGAGATGAGGGAATCCACCGTACCATACCTCACCTCACATCTTACTGAGAAACTTCCCCCAACCCTCCCACCAGGGCCAAGCCTAACCCATCATCCTGGGCTGAAACCCCAAAACCATCAAATACTTGGGGCTAAGCCCAAATACATAACCCCAGGTCTAAGCCTAAAATCCATAAACTGGAATCCATAAAATCACCCTCTCGGCCTAAGCCCAAGCTAATACCAATATTGTTTCCCAAAATTATTATTGAGATCCATAATCAGTAATAAATCCATATTCTTACAAATTACAATCCATAATGCACCTATTCCCGCAATGTTAATTAGTTTCCGAATCTTAAAAGATAATAGGATATGCGAAGATAATATCCTTAACTTCTGTAATTAATAATTGATGAGAAATGATAGAAACATATAAATATGCATGCATTCCCATGTCGAAAGCAAAATATACTCACCATAACGTCCAAACGAGTCCAATTCCAACCTATTCACCCACCCGTGGCCTTCGGAGCCACCACACCTGTGAAAAGTATCAATCGGGGTTACTAAACTATAAAAGTAAACTTAGAATCAAACTCCCAAACTTCTGGAGGTATACGCACGCTCTAAACGCATACATGTAACTTCGGACATCTAAATTAGCCCCTAAACAAACTCTGATGGGCCCAAAACCTGCGCAAGCAGATCTGGAACATCGAAAACATCGAAACACAAGTCCCTAGATCCCGGGGAAGTGCCATGCGCTACCACACATTGACGGCCGGTCTGGAGTCCCCACCCCCTACCATGCACAGAGCTACTCTCCCCTGTCCTTTGCTGCCAGCGCTACAGCTCCATAGGCCTGAATCCGCCATTTTCGGCTGGTTTTGAAAACTAAGATCACATATATGTGGTGGCTGGAAATTGGATAGGAAGTTTCAGCCAAACTTCTGGGATTTTCTGCGGAGTCTACGACTGTCCTCAAGCTTAAAGGATGGCATCGTTGAGTTCGTGGGTAGGAGATGAAGCTTATAGTGTGTTTAGTTGAGGTCCAAATAGCCAAAATTGAAATCACAATTTCGGGGGGAGGTTTTTTTTGGTTTCTCACGGGGCAAGGCGGAGAGAAATTGAGAGAGAGGAAAGAAGAATTAGGGAAAATTCAGGAGAAAGAGAGAGAAATATCCTTCCCAAAATATCTGCCTCCCATAATTACCAAAATAACCTTCGTAGTTCTAGACCCATAACTTTCTCAAACGAGCTCCAATTTTCGTGTGTCGTCTGTCTACGAACTCGTGAGTTCGAGACCTACGCAACGGTCCAAAAAAAACCTCCAAAAGTAGTTCCCAACAAAAAGTGACTCTCGAAGCCCTCAAAAAATCCAACGGCAAAATCGTCCTTTCTCCACTAATTTTTCAAATTTACTTAAATTTAATGACATGACCTGTCCCAAAAATAAAGTTAGGAAATGAAATTAATTATACAACCGATAATTACGGATTTGAGTACCGTGTGGATTTGGGCTAAAGTACGAAGATGGACTATAGAAAAGGTCCAAAGAAGGTAATTGGGCCATGAATTAAAGAATTGAATTTACAAAATTTACCGTTTTGTTCCTAAAATTCTTGAAGGCCCGAAAGTCACTTTTTGATTGGTAAAGTTTTTGGGAGTGTTCTTTGTACCACTACGTAAGCCTAGAGCTTAAGAGTACGTAGACAGGTGACATGCAAAATCGGAGTCCGAACGAGAAAGTTACAGGTCTAAAACAGTCAGGACATATCGGTAATTTTAGAAAAGTTTAAATTATATATTTTAACACTCTTTCTCCTTTCCCTATTGATCATCAGCTCTTTCTCCTCTCAAAGTCTCTCTCTCTCCCGCGAAAAGCTTCAAAAGGAAGCCAAGAACGCTGCCGTCGTTCGACCGTTTTAGGATTTAGCAACCCGGTCCCTTAAACCAATACCATCCTCTTTGTCTCAATCTCAGGAACCCAACCATACTAAAGATCGGGGTTGTCGACCACCGTACGCAGCATAGCAAGCCTCGAAAGAAATGGGTCACTGTGCCTTTCGAGGCAATTTCTGGCCACCACAGGTAATAGTTTTTTATTTGGACCTCATATTTGAATTCTTGGGATTGAGTAGATGGATTTAGCCTATTGGTTTGTAGTTTTTTTCTAAGTATTAAAGAAATGGGTAAAAGCTTCAAAATGACCATTAATGATGGTTCCGGCTAGGCACTAGCGAGGCAAGGTAGGGTGCGACTGAACCCCACAGTCGCACCTTTTAGACACGCAGGACATGTGGGGTCGCGTGAGGGTGCGTGGGGTCGCGTGAGGGCGCATGGGCCTCACCCTCCGCTCTCCGTGATTCGTGCTCCATGTAATTCTAGATTTATGATCCATTGGCGTATGTTTCAGGTCCATTAGAATTCGTTTTGGGGTTGTTTTGGTTAGTTTTAGTCGCTTAGAACGCATTTTTAGAGCGTGTGAACTTCCAGTAATCGACAATTAGATGTGATAGTTTAAATGAATATTTATTAATATTAATTATCATTTTTGAGAGGCATTATGATATTGGGAAGTCCGAAGAGCCGTATGGATCGAGACGGAGTTCGTGGGGAATTCCGGAGAACGAATGCCTCGAAATACGTGCAATAATGGATCCCGTCGAGTGAGCTCTCCCCGACGTACTGTCAGTGGACCTCATTCCCTAAACTTATATTTATGAAATGATAAATGATTGAGTATGTGATAGATAGATGTGATTTGACTTTATATGAATTGAATTGTGTGGAATGTTGGTTGCTTGTGTGTTTGCTTATGGAATGTGGATGAATTATAGTAAATTGCATATGATGGTTATGGTGATGATTGGAAGTATAGAATATGCCAAGGGCTAATGTTAAGTCTCGGCATTGACTGATCGTGTATTGGAGGGTTATGATCCCTATAAAATTGTGTTCATAGTAGAAAATATATAGACTATGCCGGAGGTCAAAATAGGACCCGACATCTATTATTTATGATATTTGAAGGTTGTGAATACAATGGAAGGTAAATTATTCCAGAATGAGTATAAACTGACACTATAGTAGGGTATCTAGAGGGCAAATGTCGAGATCAGGATTTCGATATCGAATCACGAGTATGGTGGATATCGATGTGATGAATTCGATGATCGAGATAGATTGAGTACTGTATTGAGATGCTAGGGCTGAGGAGTCATGCCGGCCTAGCACATGAGTCGGTGTTGAGATACTACGACTGAGGTAGGCTGGCCTAGTTCACGTGTCATGTGTCTGAGTTGTGAGTCATGTCGATTCATGTTGGGTCGTATGCCGGTGATGAGTCACGGTATTCCCATATGGTGGTCGCTGGTTTCGTGCCTGTCGGTAGGCCACAGACTAGTCCCCCACGTGATCATTCACCTGCGCTCACTCTATACTAGTTAAACTGTGCTAGTCCTATCCCTGAGCTCTTATGAGTCTGTGTGGTCCCAGAGGTCCTAGGGGGACTCGTGGTGATGGTGCTTGCACCCAGTCCTTCACGTGGTCGTGGTACGAGCGAAGACACCCAGTCATGTCACATACGCATGACTCGGGTAACTACAGTGCCATAGGGATACCTATTATGATGATTGAGTCATGATGCCAGCAGAGGATTATGTCGGCTGATGATAGGATATTATAACCGAGGTAACATGCCGACTTATGTGATATGATAGTCGAGGTAAGATGCCTATTTATGTGATATGGTAGCTGAGGTAACATGCTAGATTATGTGATATGATAGCCGAGGTAACATGCCAGCTTATGTGATATGATAGCCGAGGGTCATGCCGGTTTATGTGTTATGCCAGCCGAGGGTCTTGCCGGTTGATGATATGATATGATAGCCTAGGATCCTGCCGGCTTATGTGTTATGCCAGTCGAGGGTCATGCTGGCTGATGAAATGATATGATAGCCGAGGGTTATGCTGCCTTATGATATGATGGTAGCCGAGGATTATGCCGGCTTTTATACGTTATGAGGATAGCCGAGTGTATTGCCAGCTTGCGTAATACGATGATAGCTGAGAGTTATATCAGCTTACGATATAATGTTATATGTTAGCTGAGGGGCTTACTGGCTTATATGATATGGTGAAGGTTTCCACGAGTAGCGATCAGAATCGACGTACCAGTGAGGTTACGTTCGTTATCAAGTTAAGTGGGTATGGTGTGGGCGGTGACCCCGATTGTTGAGAATATGGTTTGTATGGACGATGTGTCCTTGAGATGATCGATACCGTCATAGAGGGACGATGATATCAAGATATTGCTATTGATTTTATCCACAAGTTGGATGTGTCATCTTCCACATGTGAAAACTTAATTGTGGTTGGGTTGTACAAAGACAACCTGCTTGGTTGCTAGCCCTACGGGGTTATATTATTATTATATTAATTATACTGTTGAGTATGAAATGTTGTCATAGGCGATGACCCAAATACAAAGGTACCATGAGGGGATCGGTTATATGGTTACTAGAGAAGGTTCTTGGATATGAGGAGGAAGTCACGTGATGACTGCTCTGACACCACCGCGAAGGGTGTAATGAGGTAACAATCAGTTTAAGATTTTGATGTTTTAATTATGATCATCATGCTTTGGGTTGCCCGCTGACGCGGTGAAATAGTAACTCAGTCCTTACTGTGTTACCTTGCTCTAAGCTTCCCAAAACACAACGTTTTAGTTAGGCTTTCGTTGCCAGGACACAACATCCAGGTGTTGGCCAACACCCGGTATTTCTAGTATCCGGTCATATATTTAGGACGGGGTGTAACATTTAAGGGCTGGGACGTTACAGTTTTTGGTTCTGAAGCTCTACTGCACTATGAGGGAATACATTAGTCACAAAGAAGGGTCCAGATCATTTGGAACGAAGCTTACCTGGAAATGGTTTTAGACGGGAATTGAATAGTAGAACTTTTTGTGCTATATGAAATTGCTTTCGTTGGATGTGTTGATCATGGAAAGCCTTGGTTTTCTCCTTGTATATGCGGGAACTGTCATAAGCCTCGTTTCTGCTCCTCCAATTCACTGAGTTGAAGCCTTCTCTAATTCCCCGCCTCATCCAAGTGCTTATTGGCCTTCTTGATGGCCCAAAACGCTTTTTGTTCTAGCTCAACTGGAGATGACATCCTTTTCCAAAGACCAACCTAAAGGGTGACATGCTAATAGGTGTCTTATAAGTTGTCTTGTAAGCCCACAAGGCATCATTTAAACGTTGACACCAATCCTTCCTTGTGGGGTTTACGGTCTTGTCTAAGATGGCCTTCACCTCTCTATTTGATATTTTTTCTCGTCCACTTGTTTGAGGGTGATATGGTGTGGAAACTCTGTGTGTGACGCCATACTTTCTCCTGAAAGCCTCAAACGAACGATTGCAGAAGTGAGTGCCACCATCACTGATGATGGCTCTAGGTGCTCCAAAGCGTGCTAGGATATGGTTCTGAATAAAACTCACAACTACTTTGGAATCATTAGTACGAGTGGGGATGGCTTCCACCCACTTTTAAACATAGTCAATAGCAAGAAAAATGTGAAGAAAACCAGGAGAGTTTGGGACTGGGCCCAAGGAATCAATGCCCCACACATCAAATATTTCAACAACCAAAATAGGGTGCAATGGCATTTGGTTTCTAGGCCCTATTTTACCTTGCTTTTTGCATCTGTCACAAGCGATTACAAACTCATGTGCATCTTTGAAAAGGGTAGGCCAATAAAAGCCACTTTGTAGGACCTTGAGCGCAGTCTTCTTGGCACCAAATTGCCCTCCACATGCCAAACCTTGGCAGATTTTCAATAAGGACTCCATCTCAGTTTCTAGAATGCATCTCCTAATAATCTTATATGAGCAATGTTTCTAGAGTTATGGCTCATCCCAAACATTGTACTTAGATTGTTTAACAACCATATCCTTCTGAAATCTGTTCAAAGAATAAGGAATAGATTTAGTAGCTAAATAGTTAATAATATCAACATACCAAGGATCAATAGCATTCAGAATAAAGAGTTGTTCATCCGAGAAAGTTTCAGGAAGTGGCAGATGATTAGTTTCTTCAATGGACTCGTGGACTAGTCTGCTTAAATGGTTTGCCACCACGTTTTCACTGCCCTTCTTATCCCGAATTTCTAGGTCAAACTCTTGCAAGAGGAGCATCCAACGAAGCAATCTGGGTTTGACATCCTTTTTGGTGAGGAGGTACTTTAAAGCTGCATGATCAGTATAAATAATCACTTTAGTTTGAATCAAATAAGATCAAAATTTTTCTAAAGCGAAAATAACAGCTAAGAGCTCATTCTCTGTTGTCGAATAGTTCAGTTGTGCTTCATTGAGTTTCTTGCTTCCATAGCAGATCACATGAGGCATCTTATTCACTCTTTGCCCTAGGACAACTCCCACTGCATAATATGAGGTATCACACATCAACTCAAACGGCAAGTCCCAGTTTGCAGGCATGATGATGGGTGAGGCTGTGAACTTTGATTTGAGAGTTTTGAATGCCTCACGGCATTCCTGGGTGAATTTGAACACGACATCCTTGGTCAAGAGGTTGCACATGGGTCTAGTGATTTTAGAGAAATCTTTGATGAACCTCTTGTAGAAGCCTGCGTGTGCCAAGAAGAATCTGATCTCCTTGACAATTGTTGGGTAGGGCAGCCTATCCATAATATCTAGTTTAGCTTTATGTACCTAAATGCCGCATGAGGAAATCACATGGCCGAGGACAATCCCCTGTTGTACCATAAAATGGAACTTTTCCCAATCAGCACCAAATGGCTTTCCCTGCATCTTTCCAGAACTCGAGACAAATTAGCGAAATGCAATTTAAATGAATGGCCAAATACAATGAAATCATCCATGAACACTTCAATAATATCCTCAACCATATATGAGAAGATACTCATCATGCAATGTGGAAAGTAGCATAGGGGCATGTGAACATGGTCTTCTCCTAGTCCTCCGGGGCGATTGCAATTTGGTTATAGCCTGAATATCCATCTAGAAAACAACAATGAGAATGCCTTGCAAGTCTGTCAAGCATTTGATCAATAAAGGGTAAAGGAAAGTGATCTTTTCGAGTATTAGAATTCAGCTTCCTATAGTGTATATAGACTCTCCACCCTGTCTGAACTTGTTGGGGCACTAGCTCATCATGCTCATTTTAAACCACTGTGATCCCACGTTACTTCGGAACCACCTGCATAGGACTCACCCATTTGGAATTAGAGATTGGGGAAATGATTCCCACATCCAATAGTTTGAGCACCTCCTTCTTTACAACCTCCTTCATTGGCGGGTTCAGTCTCCTCTGGGCCTCTCTGAATGGCTTAGTATCCTCCTCTAACAGGTTTCGGTGCATATACTTTGAAGGGCTGATTTTCTTGATGTCTGCTATTTTCTACTATAGCTAATTGATTTGCTCTCAAAACCTGCACAAACTCATCCTCCTCCACAACACTTAAGTTAGAAGCAACAATAACCGGAAGAGTTTGGTTCTTACCTAGATAAGCATATTTCAGATGCTCCGGCAATGGTTTCAACTCAAGCTCAAGAGCTTGGACGTTGGATGGCTTGGTTTACTACTGGGCTATGAGGGGTAGGTCCTCAAACGGCTGCCTATTCTAGGGACCTTGAGGCACGACATTGAGGAATAGAACTGTCTCTATCACGTGCTCATCCAGCTGCTCATCCAGTGGTGCAGTGTCAGTTAGGGCCTTCTCTAATGGATCTGCAATGCAGGAGTTAGCAATGGTTTTCTGCAATAAAACATCCATCAAAGTCAAAGGGAAATCAATTATTGGTTCAGCAGGATGTTGAATTGCATCATGGATAGAGAAAGTTCTCAATTGATTCAACATTTTAATTGAGACATGGCCATTCTTAACATCTATCATGCATTCAACCGTGGCTAATAGGGGTCTGCCAAAGATCAAAGGTGGCTCCTCACTCTGATTAACCCTATCCATCTTAAAAATATAGAAATCAGATGGTATGCATGCATCACCAATATGCACAATCACATTGTAACAACCCGGAATTTCAATTATTGGATTTACGTAAATTATTTATGTAAAATGACGATTTTACCCTTGCTTGTTAAGGGGTGTGAAAGTCAAATTTTATTTCGAGACACTTTTGGTGGTATTTTGGATACCGTTACGTAGGTCTCGAACTCACGAGTTCGTAGACAGGCGGCACGCAGAAAACGGAGTTCGTGGACGAAAGTTATGGGTCTAGACGTGTAAGGGCAGTTTGGTAATTTGCCATAAAGGGGAGATATTTTTAACCCCCCCAAATCAGACTAATCTGATCCACCTCATTTGATCTTCATCTCATTATCATCTCATTCTCATCTCTCTGTGAAACACCCAAAACCATCGAACCCGAAACCGTGCGAAAACTAACCCAAAACCCCACAAAGTCAACTTTTGATTCAAGGCTCCAACTTCCATTTTTGATCAACTAATCGTATTCTACTCCTTCCCACGATCACAACGGTACCAACCATCGAAGGAGAGGACCACGGAGGAAGCCGAACCGAGTATAGGAAGTTTTGGATCTTCCGATCGATTTTTCGGCTAGCACAGGTACGTGTTTGTGGTTTTGAGGTCATATTTGGATTCCTGGGTTCGAGTAGATAGATTTAGACATACAATTTGTGAAAAATGGTTGAGTTTGGAGGAAGTTGTAAAGCTTGAAGTTTTGGCCGGAAATGGAGGATTCCGGTGGAAACTAGACGGCGCAGCCGGCAGCCGGTCGTCTTCTCCGATGAGTCGCCGGTGACTGGTCGGGTCGAGTTAAATCGGTCAGGTCGAGTTGAACCGGTCGGGTTGAGTGAACCGTTCGGGTCGAGTTTGAGCGGGTCATGCCGAGTTGGGCCGGGTTGGACCGGTCCAGGCGCGTGGGTATTGTAGCAGGCACGTGAGGGCGCGTAGGGGCGTGTTCCGACCTTCCGTCGGCACGTGACGGCGCGTGGGGTCGAGTCTGAGGTCACGGTGGCACGTGACAGCTAGTTTTTGACGTTTCGGACCTGTTGGCGCAGGTTTTGAGTCGATCGGACGTCGTTTAGGGGTTGTTTTGGGCTTTTTAAAGTTGCTGCGTTTTCTAGGCCAGCATAGCTAACTTCCCGGGGTTTAGGGGGTTTATTATTAGCTGGTAATCCCAATTATTAATTTGGACAGGCGATACTGCTCCAGGAACTTCAGGGGAACGTACAATTCGGGATTGAGCTGGCTTGGACAGGTTTGTGAGTGGACTTTTGGTTTATAAACTATAATGCATGCATAAATGTATCTTTGATTTAAATACTGTTATGTATGGGTGCAATGAATTTCTGGATTTTAGAAATGATGCTGGACACATGTTTTCTAATATTTCAGTGAAAGTGTGTTTTGAGAAATGGCCTAGTTTTTGTACTTGATTTTGATATCGTTTTGATGTGGTAACTATTTGAGCCTGTGATTTGGGGTTTAGACCCGTAATTATGATTTTACTGATTTTGGCCATAAAGTGATATTGCAAAGAATTTGGCTTAGGCCGAGAAACAAAGATTTCGAAGTATGGATTTGGTTCACTGGTTCCTATCCCGATGGTTACAATTGCTCTGACTGGTGTTGAGGGGTTTTGCTCCGCTGGTTGTTGAGGGCTCGGACTTTGGTGTTGAGGGGTTTTGCTCCGCCGGGTCGCGAGACTGTCTATGCATAGTACAGATAGTATAGAGAATTGCTGTACAGATTTTAACACATCTCAAGGGATACCCTGGTGTGTTGTGGATATGTCGGGAACAGTGAATTTGAGATATTATGTGTCCAGATTGAATTAAATGAATTTTAAACTCATTTGAAGAGAGTTTTCAAACCAAACTGTGGATCACGAGGTATTTTCATTATACAGATTTTATGTGAGTCCAACTAAGTGGTTTTATAGAGAAATGGAAATTTTGGTGATTTACATATAATGTTTTTATATCATAAACTGTTTTATGTGATGCATGCATGATTTTATAAATGGAGGGGGAAAAAGGTAATATTTCCTTGGAAAACGATTTATAAATGATTATTTTTGTCCACTCACAACTTTTGTGTTTAAACCCCCTTCAGGCTGTTGAGTAGAGTTGACGCGGACACTGATCTCGAGGCAGAGGCATTAGTACTTCGACTGCGCTGTGTAGTTATACCTGAGTAGGATATCTAAATTATACTCTTGATCCTACTTAGACGCTCTGATATTATATTGTATTTGGTTGGTCATTATTTACGGGAATTATTGAGTGCTTGAATCCCTTGTATGACAAGTGGAAGTATTTATGATTATTATATTTTGTAAGGATTAAAGGGTATTTTGGAAATCTTTTCTTAGGTTGTCAGACGGGATCAGGGTTCTTCTCGGGTTTCGAGGGAAAATTCGGGACGGGTCCTGACACACATCCTCAAGCACACCCATTAGATTAGTAACAAAAGCATTAGCCAATCTAGCACATAAGTGAGTGGGTTTGAGTTCTCCTAAGTTGAGAGATTTATAGATAAGGAATCGCATTATACTCACGGATGCTTCCGTGTCACATAAACAACGATCAAACATTTTTGGCTGAATGACACAAGGAAGTGTTGGAGGCCCAGGATCATTGGCCTTGAGAGGCATCCGCAGAAGTGCAGCAGAACAAGCCTTGGGGATGTCTATGATGTCACTTGAACTAACGCCCCGTTTCCCAGCTACTAAGTCCTTGATGAGCTTGGTAAAGATTGGCATGTGCTTGACTAATTTGTGGAATGGCAAAGTGATCTGCAGTTTTTGCAACATGTTGATGATTTCCTCTTCAAACTCCCCTTTCTTCTTGTTTTGAATCCTGTAGGGAAAAGGAACAATTACATCATCATCTAAGTCGAAACGCACTTTCTTAGTTGAATTATGAGTTGAAGGACTGGAAAGTGGCCTAGAATTTTTATTCTGGTGCAAAACCGGGTTATGGTCCTTAGATGCATATTTGGATTCAGTGTGGGGTACTTGGGAGCTAGCCGGGTCTAGATTTGGATGCTGAACACCAGGTGCTGAGGATTCCGTTCTGTGGCACTGGGGTGCTGCCTGGACGTGTCTTGGAGCCTGTTCTGGTGTCTCAGATCTGTGCAGGTCCTGCTACTGGTTCTTGGACCAGTCTTGCGGCAAGGGCTTGGACAAGGTCTGGTAAGGCCGCAGAGGGCTGTGGGGCAGTTCTGGAGTACCGTGGCTACTGTAGACCCGCCAAATGGCTGCACAGTGCTGGGCAAAGCAGGTTGTAAGCTGGGTAAAATAGGGCCAAACTGCTGGCCTGAGTTCTAGGCAAGTCAAGCAACAAGGACTTGGACAAGGTCTGCCACACAGTCTAAAATAGAGGACCGGTCAAAGATTTGGGTGGAATTGCCTGGGATTCATTCTCATCTTCTGGATCTTCACGCATATGTCCATAGGGGGCATATTGAGGACCTTGTAGCTTGGAGAACAAGAATTATACAATCTAATTATAACAGTCATAATCCTTGCAAGTGCACAAATCGAGTAAGATAGTACAGGAAAAGCAAGGGTCGATCCCTTGAGGACTTGTATCAACTTTAAGATCCAATTACAATTAAGATTTAAGAAACTCAGTTAAGACTCAAGAAACAATAAAAGAAAATAAGTAAAGTACCTAGACCTAGAATCAACGCTAATTAGATATGCAAGACTCAAAAGACACGAGCAAAACACAAAAGACACACCTAATCATTAACTTCTGATTGAAGAAAACACAAAGGACATCAACAAGATTCAATCAAAGACTCATGGCAATAAGTAAATGGATGAGGGGGGGTGGGGGTGGGGGGGTTTGATAGATTTGAGAAAACTGAAATTAAAATAGAAACTTAAGGTGCAAGAAACAAATTAAGGCAGCAAGGTCAAGTTTTGATTAAAGCTATTGATTAAGTCAAAGTAAGGCCAACTATCCACCACCAATCATTACAAGTTCTTAACAAGATTTCCAAGGTTCCATTACTAAGAATTAGCAGAATCCGATGCCCGTGCAAAGTTCCATTCAAGGTCAAATCACACATTTCATTTCCTTCTTAGTTCCTATGTGGCAGGCTTTCCCAGCTCACAACCACAACTATTCAAAGAACGCATTAAGCATGAAAGGAAATTTGAGCAATCACACTAACCCTAGAAAAGTGATGTGCAATCCTAGGCTGTCATGAGTTGGATCACAAGTAAGATGTAATGCCACTACCCTTGGTGCCAAACAATCACAAGAATATAGTCAATCAATCAAGCAATCATTCACCTATAGATTATGCAAATAAGATGACTAAAATCATAAACATAAACTAAGATCATTACGCACAATAATCACAACCATATTTAGTATTCATAACAATGTCAACCAAGGTCCAAAATCAAGTTAACAAACTACATGGCTAGGGCTTCAAGCAGCCCTAGTTATATGAAAAACAACTCACGCATCTTCTTGAAATAACACTTAAAACAATTCATTATTACAGAATTAATTAAAGAGTAGGAGAGAAAACATTGAGAATGGTGATGATCCAAGGCACACGTCCAAGCAATCTTCCGGAATCCTCTGCGTTCAACTCTTCCAAAATAAGAACAAAAAGTCTTCAAACTGAAAAACTACGTTCAAACTAAAAGCGTATGTGGCTAAGGGGTGGGAACCCTCGTTATGTTAAAAAAATGCTTAAATAGGTCTCTAGGATTCCCCTAAATTCTACGAATTTAAACTGAAAACAAAGGACCAAAAGGCCCGTAATGAAGCACTAAAAAAGGTATCCTAGTTTGGCAGGGACACGGCTTCAAAGGAAACCCTTAGCCGCGTGACTTGTGATGCAAGAAAGGTCTTTCTTGTGTGGCAAGAAATAATGTGGTAGCTATGAAGTATCTTGCAAGGCAATCCCGTGATTCCTGCAATCTTGAACGTTCTTGGACAACTAGACATTGTCTGGACACATTTGTGCAGAAAGTTCCCTATTTGGGCCTCCGAGTTCTCCCTTTTTGGACTGAACGAGAACTAGATAGGTCCTGGGCTTTTCGAACTGGGCCAAAGCACATAATTCATTCACATATGATGTATATAACATATTCCTGGGCTTTGGCCTGACTAAAAACTAGCAGGATAGTAGAGAGCCCAATTTGTCTCTAATTAGGGCTCATGAAGGACATGTCAGGGGCTTATCCTCGGGCTCGATAGGGCGTCTCTAGGACATGTCAAGGGACACGATTTAGGGCGAGATTTAGGACCCAAACTTCAACTTGAGACATCTCTTCCATTACAACTCCGATTTGAGCCATTCTTTTTGCTTTATTCTCGGAATGAACGTATCTTTCCAAATCTGTAAAAGCGTCACAAGATTGATTATTTTCTACTATGGATTTCACGAAATCATTCAAAAGACATGAAAAAGGGAACAAGGTGACATCCAAATGATGCATAAATAATGACTGAACACTAAGGGAGAAGTTGTGACGGTCAACGTTTGCTATATATCTCAAAGAGAGTTTCATTCACATCACACTTAGCATTTGAGAGGAGAAACTTAAGAGTTCTAGGCAATTTCCGGCAGAATTTGACTGTGGTTTGCACGGCGGAAATTCTTCTTAACACGGTAAATCCTCTACACTCCTCAAATTTTCGATTGAAATGCATGTTTTTGTATGAACTTCTGAAGAACATGATGAGCATGGTTACTTTGATCTTTGTATGGTTTTTATGTTGTGTCTTGCATGCATCTAGTATATTTCACTTCTTAGAAAGCATTTCACTTTTTATGTTTGTAGATTTCAGAGTCAGAAGGGTATGAAGGTCAGTCCTTTCAAGCTTTTGATGGTGAATCTGCCATTGGGTCATCTAGTACTTATTCACCATTGAAAACATCTAAGTCGCTACTAATTTAACTAATTCACCATGACAGCAAAAACGCAAACCATAGTTAATTACATTTGATGATCATAGATAAAGAAACTAATTGCTAATACCGGTTACAAGAGTTTATAGCGCACGCAGCGATGTAGTGTCAGAGTTGTCACTGTAGCCTTCCTCCTCGAATCCACGAGCGCTTTTACAATCCTTCGGTTCATCAAGTTTCCCTGGTTAGTCCCTACTTACCTTCATGGTTTGATTTTCATCAAGTTGAGAACACTGTCAAGTCTCCATTGACATTCTTCCTTATTCAGAAGCTAAAGTTGAATGATCAAAGTCTTCATCGGGTTCATTCAAAGAGATTGTTGTACAAATAGCAACCTAAATATTACGCAACTATATGCACATTTTAACTCGCAAGTGCACAAAATCAGACAAATAGTATAGAAAGTAAATACGAGATCATTCCCACAAGGATTGGATTAATATGTGTTTAAAATTGATTTCCTAGAACTACTAACTAAATGGCACAAACTAAGAATGCAGAAGTGAAAGAAAACCCTAAAAAAACTTATTCCAAACCCTAAGATTTCTAATCAAAGTTTATGTGCAATGCACAAAGGCACTCGGTGTTCAAAATGATGATTTTAAGATGATTTGAAAACTGAAAATTTCGAAACAAAATATTAAAAATAGCGTTTGATTAAAAATAGAATTGAATCGAGGTTAAAACAATGAGAAAACCAGTTAGGGATTCGATGTTCACTGCTAATCTTCTTCCTTAAGCAAACGACATGCACAATGCTAAAAAACAGATTTTAGATGCTCATGTTTGTCAACCTAAAGGCATGATATCTACTCTTTAAATTATTGATTTCCCTAAGCAACAAGTTAGGCATGGGTATCTATGCTAACTCTTTTCATTCTTAAAGTGTTTAGCATGGTATCTACTAAGTTGCACTTTAAGAACACATAACACAATGGAAATCAACAAACACACAACTCCTAGAACATGGTATCTATTCTAGTTATTCATGATGATTAATTTCAAGAACTTATAACTAGGTCTTTTGTTACTCTCACAGGCACAAGATTCGGTCATCTAAATTTACCTATGTAACAAACTCAATACACAACATGCATATGGTGATCAAACATAACAAAACGTATGTAAAGAGTAAAATATAATATGAAATTAATGAATTAAGCATCACAAAAGTAGTGTACAGCAAAGGCATATCGAAATCTTTAAAGAAACATGATTAGGGCTTCAATCGAGCCCTAACTAAAGCAGTTAGTTACCCATAATTTAAATAGACAGCAAGAACATACAAAACAGAAAATAAAAAGAGGAAGAAGATAGCTCTTTGATGATGTGTTGATCAGCCAGAGTGATTGGATGACGCCTTGACATTCCTCCTTGCTTCCTAAGTCTTTTAGACCTTGGAACCTTGAAGGATGGAGCAGAATGGGATGGTGTGGCTGAGTCCTTGTGTGAGAGCCCCCCCGTTTCTGCAATTTTTAGGGAGAAAAATAGCCGTTTCAAAGTGAGGTGAGGGGGAGACTCTTTGCTTCTCTGACCCTTGGTTGCCAAGAATTACTTAAATTTAGGGTTATGAATGATGTATATTGCTCTCCTCCAATTAGAGGTATTTATAGTCTCTACAATAGAATCCTATCTAGGAAAGAATAAATATATTTACAATTATAATAAACCGATTCATATCAACACTCCCCCTCAAGGTGGTGCGTAGATATCACAAATGCCCAGCTTGACAAGTGAATAGTTAAAAAATGAATTACACACATCATTAGTCAACACATCTGCCAGTTGTTCTGCAGTTCTAACATACGGTGCTTCAACTATCCTCTCCTCCAATTTCTCATAAATAAAATTCCTGTCAATTTCTACATGCTTCGTTCGATCATGTTGTACTGGGTTCTCAGCAATCTTAATCGCTGACTGATTATCACAATACAATTTCATTGGTTTGTCAGTAGGAAATCCCAACTCCCCCGTAAGCCTTTTCAACCACAATAACTCACAGATACCTTTCGCCATAGCTCAGTATTCTGCTTCTGCACTTGATAGAGATACAACTTTCTGCTTCTTACTTTTCCAAGTAACTAAGTTACCTCCTACAAAGGTAAAATAGCCAAAGGTTGACCTTCTTCTTTCTCCCTTAGCCCCCCCCCCCCCCCCCCCCCCCCCCCAATCAAAATCTGTATACCCCAAAACATCTGCATGCCCATGGTTTGAGAACAACAACCCTTTTCTTGGTGCAGATTTCAGATACCTCAGAATTCTCAACACAACATCCATGTGTTGCGCACCCGGGTTATGCATAAAGCGGCTCACAACACTAATAACATATGCAATATCAAGTCTAGTATTAGACAAATAAATCAACCATCCAACTAACCTCTGATATCGTCCTTTATCAGCTGGTATTTGATCAGAGCATTCTTCCAGAATATGATTTTGGTCAATAGGAGTTCCAATTGGTTGACACCCAAGCATTCAAGTTTCCTTTAGTAAATCTAAGACATACTTCCGCTGAGACAAGAAGATACCACATTCGGAGCGGGTAACTTCACTACCCAAAAAATACTTGAGACCACCCATATCCTTCATGTCGAATTCAGAGTACAAATATTCTTTTAATTTTCCCATCTCTTCAGAGTCATTCCCAGTTACCACCATTTCATCAACATAAATAATAAGTGCTGTTAATTTACTAGCCACCCTCTTTAGAAACAAGGTGTGATCAGCATTGCTCTGTTCGTATCCATATTTTTTCCTAGCAAGTCAGAATCTTCCGAACCAAGCACGTGGGGATTGCTTCAAACCATATAGCGCCTTCTGCAATTTACAAATAATACTAGAATCATGTGGAGCTATATATCCTGGTGGTAATGACATATAGACTTCTTCCTATAAATCTCCATGCAAGAAGACATTTTTTACATCATACTGCTATAAGGGCCAATCAAAATTTGCAGCTAAGGATAACAATACTCGAATAGTATTGATTTTACCACAGGCGCAAAGGTTTCTTGATAATCAATTCCAGAGGTCTGGGTAAAACCTCTAGCAACAAGTCGAGCTTTGTACCTGTTAATGGAACCATCTGGCTTATGCTTGATTGTATACACCCATATGCATCCAACATGCTTCTTCCCCTCTAGCAAAGGTACTAAACCCCATGTTCGATTCTTTTCAAGTGCTGTCATCTCCTCCATCATTGCACTGGCCCATTTTGGATCAGACAATGCCTCTTGTACCTTAGTAGGAACAGTCACTGCAGACATATGACTAACAAATGCCTGGAAAGCTTCTGACAAGCGATGAGTGGATACATAATGGGCAATAGGGTACTTCACCTTTTTCATAGTGTCTGGTGTATATCTATCGGGTGGGACTCCCCGATTACTCCTTGGTGGCAACTGATACCTGTCAGTCTCAACAGGTTCACAAGTATTAATCACAGAGTCTATTCTTACCTCAGGAAGATATGCATGAGGAGAATTGGTAGTGGGTATTGTTGATGGAGTAGAGAGAGGGGCATTTGGGGATCCGGTCTCAGAATTGTCTACTGTAGAAACGGTAACGAGTGTTACAACATCATCGGAAGCTTCATTTGGTGCTATAACAGTATCAACCAGTGTTAGTACCCAATTCAACTTAATATTATCTTGAAACAATTCACTCCAATTCACCTCTTCAATAGGAGGCTCACCTGGAAGAGGAGAATTAGGTACGGGTGATGCAAAAAACATCTCATGCTTCGAGAAAGTGACATCCATGGTAACATAGAATTTACGGGAAAAAGGATGATAGCACCTGTAACCCTTACGATATGGATGATAGCCAACAAAGATACACTTGAGAGCACAAGGGTCAAATTTAGTATGTTGATGTTTAGGTAGATGCACAAAAGCAACACAACCAAAAACCCATGGAGGAAGCATAAGATGGGATGGAAGAGGGACATAAGAAGCTAGCTTATCCAATGGCGTCTGAAATTTCAACACACTAGTAGGAACACGGTTGAGAAGATAAACGGCAGTAGTAACAGCTTCCTCCCAAAATCGTAGCTGCATGTGTTCCCCAATTACACTAGCTTGGGTAATTTCCAAAATTTGTCTATTCTTTTGTTCTGCCACACCATTCTGTTGTGATTTATAAGGACAAGTAGTTTCATGAATTATGCCATGATCCTTAAAATAACCCTGCAAAGTCTGATTAACAAATTCGCCACCATTATCATAATGAAGAACTTGCAATGTAGCAGAGAATTGGGTTTGAACCATTTTATGAAAAATACGAAAACAATCAGCCACTTCATTTTTATTTCGCATCAAATATAACCAAGACATGTGGGTGCAATCATCAAAAAAAATAACAAACCAACGAAATCCTGAAGTAGTAGTAATAGGTGCAGGACCCCAAACATCCGAATGGACCTAGGAAAATGGAACAAATCTTTTATTTGAGCTATCAAGATAAGTAGTACGGTGATTCTTTGCCAAAATGAAAACATCACACTGAAAATCCGAAGGTTTATATGTTGAAAATAAAACTGGAAATAAATGCTCTAAATATCCAAAAGAAACATGACCCAACTGGTGATGCCATAAGCGAATGTGATCTTTATATGCATGAGATGAGCCCTTAGCAGATAGAGATCGCCCCACACATACATCATCCACATAATAAAGACCCTCTCTCTTAGTACCACGCCCAATTATCTCCCCGCTGCTGAGATCCTGAAGAAGACAGAAAGTGGGATAGATTAATACCAAACAATTTAATTGGGTAGTGACTTGTTGTACCGACAAGAGATTGTTTGAAAGAGTGGGAATCAACAGTGTATGATCTAAAGATAGGGATGGAGTCAAATCAACCCTCCCTGCTCTAGTAACAGGATATGGCACACCATTGGCATTTTCAATAGTAGAACAAGCAGGCAAGCAATTATCTCGCAATATAGAGGCATCAAAAGTCATATGATTCGTAGCACCAGAATCAAGAATCCAACCAGGGTCTTTTTCAAAACTAGTAGCAAGTAAAACAAGCCCAATATTACCTGACTGCTGAAGGAGGGTAGAATCTACCATTGAGTGAGAATAACTAGCTGGTGTCACAACAGGTTGTGAAGGAGCAACTGTTGCGGACACCCCCATCATGGCAGATATTGGTGGAGCTACCACTGGTACTGCCAACGCTGCTTTCCCGGCTGGTGCATCTCTCTTCTTTTTAGCGTTCAAACGTTCTTTATGAGTTTCCCACCACTCAAGATAACCATTCTTCTGGAAGCAAGTATCCACCATATGTTTCTTACTTCCACAATAAGTACATTGTCCACCTGGAGGGATTGGTGGAGTCATAAAGGACATGTGCGGATCCGGAGATTATTGTTGAGATAAGGACATATTGCCAAATGTCTTGACTGCCATGGCCATGTTATAACTGTGTCCCTGACTCAACATAGTAGTACGGCGTTGTTCCTTGCTCCGCACAATAGCATAAGCACCTTTAGGTCCGGGAAGAGGCGGAGTACGAAGAATCTCTCCTACAATATTATCATAAACATCATCTAGACCTGCAAGGAATAGATAAACTCGCTCCTCATCCAAATCTTCCTTCCAAATCTTGATTGCATCTGCTTGACGGAAACACGAAGGTTTCCGATGATCAATCTCCTGGCAAATCATCTTTAGATCAGAATAGTACACATAAATAGGTCTCCCAGCTTATTTTGTGAACATGGCTCTACGAGATAAATCATAAAGAATTGATTTATCAGTGCCTTCATAATAAGTCGTTTTGGCAGCAGACCAAATCTCTTTTGCAGTAGGCAAAAGAATAAACAAATTAATCACATTTGCTTCCATGGAACTGATAAGCCAACTTCTCACAATTGCATCCTCCATCACCCATTTATCATAGGTTTCTGCCCCTTTATCGGGCTGTGTTGCAGTAGTAGTGAGATATCCAAACTTCCCTTTGGCAGAAGCAAACATAGTCACCATCCATGACCGTAAAGTGAAATTAGTACCATCCAATTTGATACTATACGGAATTGATATTGGTTCTGGAGTTGCCACATTCACAGTGGGTTAAGAGCACTAGAATCATCACCAATAGCCATGGGGTAATGGAACGATAATTCTGAATATAATAAAAAAATATAAAGATAAAAACTCAAGGGTAACCGGTCTGGGTAATTGGCCTACTTAGAGTGTAAAATGCACCCTGCTTGAATTCGGTCGCAATCTCGCAGAATCAGAGAGAGATTTCACGAGAAAGAGTTAGAGGATGTTCGATTATTCATCTTTGTCTGGAACAACCTCAAGAGCCGCAAGAGGCAAACAAAAGCAGCAACAATAACGGCAATAACAGCAGCGCTGACGGCAAGGATGAAGCGGCTACCAGTTAAGCCTCTGAGAACGACGTCGTTCACAAGTCTGGCGGGACTAGATCTGTGAACAACCAAAAACGACGCAATCAGTGCCTGGTTCTGAAAAACAGATTCTCGAGCAATCGGCAACGAGCGCTGGTAAGGATATGCGGCTCTATTTGAAATTTTCTATTTGTCGGGTAAGGGATTTTTTTTCAGTAGCGAGATACTAGAATGACCGCTTTGATGCCAACTTAAATTTAGGGTTATGAATAATGTGTATTGCTCTCCTCCAATTAGAGGTATTTATAGTCTTTACAATAGAATCCTATCTAGGAAAGAATAAATATATTTACAATTATAATAAACCGATTCATATCAACAGAATTTATGTGCATGTTAATTCACTGAATGAGGGAGAGAGACATTTTTTTTTTGTTTTTGTGAGGGAGAGCAAGCGTTTCTTGGATCTTGTGTGTGGTTTGCTTGCCAAGTCCTTCCTCCCATGACCCTAACAAACTGGGCTTCTAGTCGTCCAACCCTGATAAGGATTAGAAAACTTGAAATAGAAAGAATGCTGAATTCCCGCGCAATCTGACCTTGCTGTACTAAAACGGCCATAACTCCTTCTAGAAACTTCCAATTCACGAACCGTAAATTCCTTTAGAAACTAGACTTCGGTATCTTTCCAACGATATATGGTCCATCAACTAGTTCTTCCCGAGCAGGTGCAGTTAATTTCGATAAGTTGACACATCTGCTGAAGTCTGTTTCAAAGTTTCCTCTTTAGATTTCCCAAACAGCACTCATTAACTCTTTTTGTAACTTTGCTTCCAAAAATCCTACAAAACACAAAAACAAGCTAAGTATTAAGAAAACATAGGAAACATGCTAAGAAAAGTATAAGAAAACAAGATAAAACGTCGCAAAAATATGCTCCTATCAGAGATCGAAGCGAGGTCATCATTTCAACCTTTTACATGGTGTCCCCCAAGAGTGACCTTTTTCCCAAACGAACCAAGCTTCGATACCACAATCATCCAAGAGATACATCTATCTTTCTAACTTTTGATGTTTAAGATTCCCCTCGGTCTGACCTTAGGGTCGAATCAGAGGTGGACAAAGAACAAAGCAGTCAAGATCGCCTTGGAGATCAACTTGAGGATTCCCTCGAAGAATTGTTCTAGGACATTGATAGGAGGTCCGTTCAGGAATGGATGTTGTGGGACAGAAGTAAAAATAAGGAACACAATAAATATGAACTCTATTTTTAAGAGTTATTTCTTTGCAAGTGCACAAAAGCGATTATGACAATATAGAAGCAAACCAAAGGTCGATCCCTCGAGTACTTATTCAACATTTTATTCCACTTAAGATTAGATTTATCAACTCAACAAAAGGACTCAAAATTAATAAAGAAATAAAGACTCACATTACTTTATATATGCAGGGAATTAAAGACACAACAAGGACTCCTAATTAGACTTAAACAATGACTTGACACGCCAAAAATACAAAACAAGACTCAAGGAAATACACTAACAAGAAAAACGGCAAAGACTCAATAAAACAAAATGATGACTCGGTAAAGAAAAGGGCAAGGGGGGCTGTTATGATTTTGAAATTGGAAATTAAAACAGTTACTTAGAATGCAAGAAAATAAACCGCAGCAAAGATTATGAATTGATTGATTAATTAGCTAAAGCGAATTAAGGCAAACTATCCACCACTAACCAATTAAGTGATTCACATGATTTCCAAGATTTAATTACTATGAAACTTCTGAATATGCTACGCATCCAAAACTCCGACTAAGGCCCACTCTACATATATTACTCCTTCTTACTTAGCATATTCAAGGCTAGATGAGTACCTTAGAACGTCTATCAAATTTTATCAAGATGATGCGTGAAGTGCGAAGAGAATTTCATGACACCACACTATCCCTAGAAAAGTGATTTTCAGTCATAGGTTGTTATGAGTTGAATTATGAGTTAGATGTAATCCACTACCCTTGATGCCAAACAATTACAAGTAGATGACCAGTCTAACAAGCAATCATTTATCAATAGTTCATGCAAACAAGTAAGTCAAACTCATAAGCAACAAATATAAATTAAGCATAGTAATTTAAAATATATCCAGCATTCCTAGCAATATAAATCAAGGGCCAAAATCTAGTTAAATGACTCTCATGGTTAGGGCTTCAAGTAGCCCTAATTCTATTAAGAACTACTCACGCATAACTAAAAACCAATTAATAATTGAATTCATTATTAAAATAAAAGTAAGGTAAGAAAGAATGGAAAAAATGAAGGCCTGAAGACACGCCAGGGCTGCTTCCAGGATCTCCACGCTCAACTTTCTCTCACAAACTGAAAACTAAACTGTTTAACTCTCAAAAACTGTAAAGTACAAGGTGTATGCGGCTAGGGTTCTAGAGGTCCTCATCCGCTAGCACTTTGATCCTTTAAATAGGGCCTCTAGACCTCTACAAAGTAGGAGATAATCTAGGACAAAAATCTAATAAAAAATTCACTCATAACTGCTAACCTAGTTAGGAATGAAAAAGGACTCAAAAAGGCAATCCTTGAAGGACAAGGACTAGGAATTGCGGCAACTTTGTAAGATAAATCTTCTGAGCTTTCTTACATGCCAAGGAAATTTCTAGAATCTTCTGGAGGTTCCCTGGACATCAAGAACTGGGCTTGGATATCCCTAAATAATCAGAACATAGATTGGACAGATTATGGGCTCCAAGGACCTCAAATTTGGGCTTCTAAGAACTCAGTGTGTCATTGGCCAATACAGCTGGGACAAACCACGTCTTGGACTTCCATATGACATAACTAGATGAGTTATGGGCTTTGTCTCACCCAAAACTTGGCAGAAAAGGGTAATCGCAAGTTCTTTATGGCGTAAATGAGGCAAACGTGTCATTGGCATTTCCAGGCGCACCTTCAAGCTTCCTTAGCTTGGTAACATCATCTAAGATCCAAATCTGGCTGGTGTCTCGCTTTGTTCCAACGAATTCTAGGCCTTGACACATTTTGTCCTCACTGGACTTGAATTAGGGTGCAACAGGTATAGGGCACAATTCAAGGCTCGGCTGAGGCTCTACAGGGACTCCGATTAAGGTGCACGTTTAGGGCGTAGGACATGTCTTCGGGGCTCATTTGAGGGCGCATCCTGGATTGTCTTTGCATGTCCCATGCTTGTTCCAGGATCTCCACGCTCAACTTTCTCTCACAAACTGAAAACTAAACTGTTTAACTCTCAAAAACTGTAAAGTACAAGGTGTATGCGGCTAGGGTTCTAGAGGTCCTCATCCGCTAGCACTTTGATCCTTTAAATAGGGCCTCTAGACCTCTACAAAGTAGGAGATAATCTAGGACAAAAATCTAATAAAAAATTCACTCATAACTGCTAACCTAGTTAGGAATGAAAAAGGACTCAAAAAGGCAATCCTTGAAGGACAAGGACTAGGAATTGCGGCAACTTTGTAAGATAAATTTTCTGAGCTTTCTTGCATGCCAAGGAAATTTCTAGAATCTTCTGGAGGTTCCCTGGACATCAAGAACTGGGCTTGGATATCCCTAAATAATCAGAACATAGCTTGGGCAGATTATGGGCTCCAAGGACCTCAAATTTGGGCTTCTAAGAACTCAGTGTGTCATTGGCCAATGCAGCTGGGACAAACCACATCTTGGACTTCCATATGACATAACTAGATGAGTTATGGGCTTTGTCTCACCCAAAACTTGGCAGAAAAGGGTAATCGCAAGTTCTTTATGGCGTAAATGAGGCAAATGTGTCATTGGCATTTCCAGGCGCACCTTCAAGCTTCCTTAGCTTGGTAACATCATCTAAGATCCAAATCTGGCTGGTGTCTCGCTTTGTTCCAACGAATTCTAGGCCTTGACACATTTTGTCCTCACCGGACTTGAATTAGGGTGCAACAGGTATAGGGCGCAATTCAAGGCTCGGCTGAGGCTCTACAGGGACTCCGATTAAGGTGCACGTTTAGGGCGTAGGACATGTCTTCGGGGCTCATTTGAGGGCGCAACCTGGATTGTCTTTGCATGTCCCATGCTTGTTCCAGGACCCTATTTTGGACTTGAATTAGGGCCCAATAGTCATTCTGGGACATCTCCTTCGTTACAACTCCAAATTGAGCCATTATTTTTGCGTTATTCTCAAAATTCATCTATGTTTCCAAATCTGCACAAGTTTCACAAGAGTAATCATTTTCTACTATGGATGGCACGAAATCATTCAAAAGACATGTAAAGGAGGTACTAAGTGACATCAAAATGATGCATAAATAATGACTGAACAAATACCGCCAAACCTATCTTTTTCTAGTCCCTGAGAAAAACAACGGAAAGACAAACTTTAACAAAATGAAAAGACTCAATCTTAGTTATGATAGAACATTTAAACCCCTAGGTCTTCCTAGTATGAGGAGTTTTGTCTCCTGAGGGTTATAGCAGCACAATACCCACAAACGTTTTACTCAGACAACTAAGATGCTAGAGATAGTACTTTTAACAAGTTAATAAGAATCAAAGTAAGTAGACATGCTTTGTAGAACTAAAAGGGATGCCATAGCCGTGAGTGTCATGTGTTAAGTGTAGGTGCCAACATGTCGAGGGATCATGCTTAAAAACAACTTCATCTAAGTGCCTTAGAAAGATTTTGCCTCGACTCTAACCCTCACAAGGCAACTGTCAATTCACACTAAAATCCTAGGCTATCAGTCTTATCAAGCATATGTGTTGAGTTTATGTTATAGAATTCAATGTTAATCACATATGATTAGTAATAAAGAATAGCACTTTATGGAAATAAAGATCTCATGAAAGGAATTGAACTTTAAGAATATAGATACGTACCTTAATCCTCAACATGATTGTCTATAAGATCAATTAGGTCTTCCATTTTAGGTTGTAATAGGGCTAAGTTTAGGGGTTTAGAAAGGAAAGATTGGCATTCAAACAACATGAGTTGTGCCAGGACATGAGAAGTCATGACTTGAACTTGGGATTTTTGATATGAATCCTTGCTTAAGGGCCACGACATTGTACCTTCTTGATGGCTTATTTTGAGGTCTTTGGCTCACTTGGCTCAATTCACTTTGTTTTTCAAAACTTTTTTCGTTCTTCTTTCTTTTCCAACATTTTGTTTTTCTTTTCCTTTTGTCTTATGAATTGAATTGAACCAAGATCATGCAACGATTTCCTCGTTCTTTCCATACAGCTTATTACTTGTAGAGCTTTTCACTCCTCGAAACTTCTGAGCTTTGAACTTCCATCTGTTGATAATGACACCAATGGTTTGGAATTGGGCAGCACTTTCTGGGAAGATTATACTTTAGGTGATGAAAGAAAAGGCTGAGTGTTTGGCTTCAAAGTTTGCTTAAAAAGCATGCAATAGGGTAGGATAAGGTCTTTAGAGGTTAAGCGCACATAGCCTACATCACTTCTTATGGCAAACCACACATCAAATCAAGGGTACCTATATAATGTTAGTTCTTTAAAATTCAATGCAAATATGATGTAATGAGATCAACAATTATGAACAAAAGTGAAGAGTCTTTTAAGAGTAGAAAGAAGTATATCCCTCGGAAAGAATGGCAATAAGGCTCAAAGATCTTACAGGGTAGTCTCCACTAATTTCCTAAAGTACACTCAAATTCAGTTGTTCTGTTCACTTAATCACTTAAAATATGGCATTGTGAAGTGTAGTTTATGAACTTACTGACTATGGCAAGACTCTTAGTAGAACAAAGATAGTTAACTTAGCATGTACACTCCTATTAACAAGTTGACCACTTATCCCAAGCAAAAGCCTAAACTAATTAACACTTAAAATTTTAACTTATGTGGCTGTGTATCACCCCCAAACCTAGATGTTTTTATATGAAAATTTTTAATCCACACCCCCAAGGCTAAATTGAACATTGTCCTCAATGTGATAGGAACTAGGCATGACAACACAGTATAAGGATTCAGAGAGTGCAAAGGGTGGAAACAATTTAGGAATAGAGAAAAACAAACTAGGGCTAGGTTGCCTCTTAGGAGCACTTTATTTAACGTCTGGGCAAGACATGGTTGGCAGGCTAGGCAGTTTGGGCTTGTGGAAGGTCAATGGTACTCGTGACTATACTGGAAAGGGCCTCGAAGTAGTGCTTGAGGCGATGGGCATTTACTTTGAGCGGTTCCTGCTTAACTTGATGTTGAATCTCAACTGCACCATGAGAAAAAACGTGAGTAACAATATAAGGTCCAGACCATCTAGAACGCATGTAACAACCCGGAATTTTAATTATTGGGTTTACGTAATTATTTTTGTAAAATGACGATTTTACCCTTGTTTGGTAAAGGGCTTGGAAATCAAGTTTTGTTTCGAGACACGTTTGGTGGTGTTTTTGGTACCGTTGCGTAGGTCTCGAACTCACGAGTTCGTAGACAGGCAGCACGCGGAAAACGGAGTTCGTGGACGAAAGTTATGGGTCTAGATGTGCAAGGGCATTTTGGTAATTTTTGATTTGGGGTAGATATTTTTAACCCCCAAATCAGTGTAATCTGATCCATCTTCATTTCATCTTTATCATTATCATCTCACTCATCCTCTCTGTGCAAACATACACAAACCACCCGAACCTGTGCGAAAATCATCCAAAAACCCACAAAGTCAACTTTGATTTCAAGGCTCCAACTTTCAGTTTTGATCAACTAATCATATTCTACTCCTTCCCACGATCACAACCGTACCAACCAACGAAGGAGAGGACCACGGAGGAAGCCGAACCGAGGATAGGAAGTTTCGGACCTTCCGATCGATTTTCCGGCTAGCACAGGTACGTGTTTGTGGTTTTGAGATCATATTTGGATTCCTGGGTTCGAGTAGATAGATTTAGACATAAAATTTGTGAACAATGGTTGAGTTTTGAGGAAGTTAGGAAAGCTTGAAGTTTCGGCCGGAAATGGAGGATTCCGGCGAAACCAGACGGCGGCGACGGCGCTGCCGGTCATCTTCTCCGGCCAACTTCCGGCGACGGCGACGGCAGCCGGTCGTCTTCTCCTGCGAGTCGCCTGTGACCGGTCGGGTCGAGTTGAACCGGTCGGGTTGAGTGAACCGGTCAGGTGGAGTTGGACCGGGTCAGGTTGAGCCGAACCGGGTTGGACCGGTTCAGGCGCGTGGGTACTGTAGTAGGCGAGTGGTCGGCGCGTGAGGGCGCGTGGCGGCGCGTGGGCGTATGTACCGACCTTCCGTCGGCGCGTGGCGGCGCGTGGGGCCTAGTCTGAGGTCACGATGGCGCGTGACAAGTAGTTTTTGACGTTTCGGACCTGTTGGCGCAGGTTTTGAGTCGATCGGACGTCGTTTAGGGGTTGTTTCGGACGTTTTAAAGTTGCTGCGTTTTCTAGGTCAGCATAGTTAGACTCCCGGGGTTTAGGGGGTTTATATTTAAGGTTCTTATTATTAGCTGGTAATCCCGATTATTAATTTGGACAGGCGATACTGCTCCAGGAACTTCAGGGGAGCGTACAGTTCGGGATTGAGCTTGCTTGAACAGGTTTGTGAGTGCACTTTGATTTATAAACTGTAATGCATGCATAAATGTATCTTTGATTTTAAATACTGTTATGTATGGGTGCAATGAATTTCTGGATTTTAGAAATGATGCTGGACACATGTTTTACAACATTTCAGTGAAAGTATATTTTGAGAAATGGCCTGATTTTGTACTCGATTTTGATATCGTTTTGACGTGGTGACTATTTGAGTATGTGATTTGGGTTTAGACTCATAATTGTGATTTTACTGATTATGGCCATAAAATGGTATTTCAAAGAATTTGGCTTAGGCCGCGAAACAAAGATTTCGAAGTATGGATTTGATTCACTGGTTCCCGTCCCGATGGTTATTGTTGCTCTGACTGGTGTTGAGGGGCCTTGCTCTACCAGTTGTTGAGGGTTCGGACCTTAGGTGTTGAGGGGCCTTGCTCCGCCGGGTCGCGAAGCTGTCTATGCATAGTACAGAAAGTACAGATAGTACAGAAAGTACTGATAGTACAGAGAGTACAGATAGTACAGATGGTACACAGAGTTGTACAGATTTGAACACATCTCAAGGGATACCCTGGTGTGTTATGGATATGTCGGGAACAGTGAAATTTGAGATATTATGTGGCAGATGGAACGAAATGATTTGAATTTGAGATATTTTGTGTCCAGATTGATTTAAATGATTTTAAACTCCTTTGAAGAGAGTTTTCAAACCAAATTGTGGATCACGATGTATTTTTATTATACAGATTTTATGTGAGTCCAACTATGTGGTTTTAAAGAGAAATGAGAATTTTTGGTGATTTACATATGATGTTTTAGTATGATAAATTGTTTTATGTTATGCATGCATGATTTTATAAATGGAGGGGAAGAAACGTATTTTCTCGAAAAGGAATTTATAAATGATTATTTTTGTCCACTCACAACTTTTGTGTTTAAACCCCCTTCATGCAGTTGAGTAGAGTTGACGCGAACATTGATCTCGAGGCTGAGGCATTAGTACTTCGACTGCGCTGTGTAATTATATTTGAGTAGAATATCTAAATTTTACTCTTGATCCTACTTAGACGCTCTGATATTATATGGTATTTGATTGGTCATTAATTACGGGAATTATTGAGTGCTTGAATCCCTTGTCTGACAAGTTGAAGTATTTATTGTTATTATAATTTGTAAGGATTGAAGGGTATTTTGGGAACCTTTCCTTAGGTTGTCAGACGGGATCAGGGTGCTTCCCGGGTTTCGAGGGGAAATTCGGGACGGGTCCTGACAACGCAACTTACCCGGGAACAACTTAAGGCGTGATTCCAGAGCTCGTCCAATTCTCTTAGCTGGAGGTTCCTATGAACCCTAGCTTCATCCACATCGATTTGCATCTTTTTGATAGCCCATAAGGTTTTATGCTCATGCTCCATAGGTAAGTGGCATCATTTCCCGAAGACAAGTCTGTAGGGGCATTCCAATGGGAGTTTTGTACATCGTCCTGAAAGCCCACAATGCATCATTCTGTCTGTTAGACCTGTCTTTTCTGTTAGGGCTCACGGTCTTCTCCAATACGGCCTTCACTTCTCAGTTGGAAATTTTCGCTTGGCCACTCGTTCGTGGATGATAAGGCATGGAAATTCTGTGGGTGACGCCATATTTCTTCATTAGGGCTCTAAATGATCGATTGCAGAAGTGCGTGCCCCCGTCACTGATGGGTGCCCTAGGTGCTCTGGGCCAAGCTAACATATGACTTTGTATAAAGCTCACAACCACTTTGGCATCATTAGTTTTGGTGGGAATCGCTTCCACCCACTTTGAGACATAATCTACTGCTAGTATAATATAAAGATTACCAAAAGAGTTTGGGAAGGGTCCCATGAAATCCATACTCCATACGTCAAAGATTTCGACTACGAGGATAGGGCTCAGTGGCATTTATTTTCGAGGACCCAAGTTACCTTGCCTTTGGAATCTGTGGCATGTGAGAACGAACTCATAGGCATCCTTGAATAGTGTAGGCCAGTAGAATCCATCTTGAAGTACCTTGAGGGCCGTCTTTTGAGCACCGAAATGCCCTCCACACGCCAAACTGTACAGAAAGTCAAGACCGATTCCATCTCGTCTTCCAGAATGCATCTTCGAATGATTTGATCCGAGCAGTGCTTCCATAGGTATGGTTCATCCCAGACGTAGTACTTAACTTGTTTAATTAGCTTGTCCTTCTGGTACCTGCTGAAACACGAAGGGAGATGCTTAATAGCAAGATAGTTAATAAGATCAGCATACCAGGGATCAATTACGTTGAGCGCGAAGAGTTGCTCGTCCGGGAATGTTTGAAGAAGGGGCAGGTGATCAGCTTCCTCATTGGACCTATGAATCAATCTGCTCATGTGATCATCAACTACAATTTCACTCCCCTTTTTGTCTCTGATTTCGAGATCAAACTCTTGGGGAAAAGCATCCACCGTAGCAACCTTGGTTTGGCGTATGTCTTTGTAAGTAGATACTTCAACGCTGCGTGATCCGTGTAGACGATGGACTTTGTTTGGATCATGTAGGATCTGAAATTTTTTAAGGCAAAGATGACGGCTATAATCTCCTTTTCAGTGGTGGAGTAGTTCAACTGGGCGTCATTGAGGATTCTACTGGCATAGTAGTTGACGTGAGGCACCCCATCCACCCTCTGTCTTATCACTACTCCAACTCCAAATTCTGAAGAATCACACATCAGTTCGAATGGGAGGTTCTAATTGGGCAGTACGATGATGGGTGAAGCCGTGAGCTTAGCCTTGAAGGTGTTGAATGCCTTACGAAATTCCTTAGCAAATTCGAAGGTTGCAGTCTTTGCTAAAAGATTGCATAGTGGTCGGGTTATCAACGAGAAATCCTTGATGAATCGTCTGTAGAAACCAGCGTACCCTAACAATGATCTGACTTCTTTGACTGATGTAGGGTATGGCAGTCTCTCCACTATGTCCAGCTTAGCCTTGTCTACTTCTTTGCCACGGCTAGAAATCACGTGGCCCAGGACGATCCCTTGTTAAACCATAAAGGGGCACTTCTCCCAGTTGAGAACCAAGTTGCTCTCTTTGCATCTCTCAAGTACTCGGGATAGATTTGCTAAACAAAGTTTGAATGAGTGACCAAACATCGAGAAGTCGTCCATGAAGACCTCAATGATATCCTCGACCATGTCGAAGAAGATACTCATCATGCAACGTTGAAAAGTCGCTGGGGCGTTGCATAAACCAAATGGAATTCTTCGATATGCAAACGTGCCATATGGGCACGTGAAGGTAGTTTTCTCCAGATCTTCGGGAGTGATGGAAATCTGGTTGTACCCCGAGTATCCGTCCAGAAAGCAGTAATGAGAATGTCTGACTAATCGTTCGGGCATTTGATCAATGAATGCTAAGGGAAAGTGGTCTTTGCATGTGGTAGTGTTCAATTTTCTGTAGTCAATGCAAACTCTCCTTCCAGATTGAACTCTTTGAGGTACAAGCTCTTGATGCCCATTCTTTATGATCGTGATCCCACTCTTCTTTGGAACTACTTGAACGGGGCTCGCCCATTTGGAATTAGAGATGGGATAGATGATTCCGACGTCCAAGAGTTTAAGTACCTCCTTCTTTACTACCTCCTTCATAGGTGGATTCAAACGCCTCTGCTCCTCCCTTGAGGGCTTGGCCTTCTCTTCAAGTAGTGTTCGGTGCATGCACTTAGAAGGGCTAATCCCCTTGATATTTGTGATGGTCCATCCAAGAGCAGTTTGATTGGTCTTTAGAACTTGTACTAAAGCCTTTTCTTCCTCCGTACTTATGTAACGACCCGGCCCAGAAATTGAATTAATTTGAGAATTTGACGATTTTACCCTCGATTTTGGACGGGTTCGGGAGTCACTTTTTGACTGGCAGTACTTTTGGGAATTTTTTTTGGGTCGTTGCGTAGGTCTCGATCTCGCGAGTTCGTAGATAGGCGGCACACAAAAATGGAGACCCGGTGAAATCGTTATGGGTCTAGAAGCCTAAGGGGTAATTTGGTAATTTTGGAAAAGTTGGAACTATAAATAAGATATTTTTCTCTCTCCTCGAGATAGGGGTCCATTCAGTCTCTCTCTCCTACCCGATACCCTCCCCGTGCGAACACCAAAACCCCCCCTTCCATCGGACGGATTTCAATCCAATTTGACCGAAACTAAGGCTGGGAGGATCTTCCCCGGGACCCCACGAGCATTTCGGGGTATTCATCAGATCGGGAGGGCCGCCGTAGACGACGAATGGAGGAGGGAGGAGGACCGACACTTCTCGGCTATTTTCCGGCCAAACCAAGTACGATCTCGAAACTTTGACCTCATATTCGGATTCCTGGTGGAAAAGTAGATGAATTTACATGTGTGGATCGTGAAAATCGATCAAGAAATGAAGGAGTTGGAAGCTCGCCGGAAATGGCAATTTTCGATGTGAAATTTCCAGCTTCCGGCAGGTTGACGGCGGCGACGCGGCGTAACAGTCTTCTCCGGTAGTCTAGTCGTCTTCTCTAGCGATTTGTCAGCGATCGGGTCGGGTCGAGTGGACCGATCGGGTTGAGTTGGACCGAGTCTGGTTGGGCTGGATCGGGTCAGGCCCAGTTGGCCCGAGTTGGACCGGTCCAAGCTCGTGATGTACTGTAGCAGCACGTGGTCGGCGAGTGACGGCACGTGGTCGGCGCGTGACGGCGCGTGGGTGGGTGGTACGGCCTTCTGTCGACGCGTAGAGCCTATTCTGGGGTCACGGCAGCGCATGGCTAGGGTTTTGGGACGTTCCAGATCTGATTTTAATGGTTTCGAGGCCATAGGAGTTCATTTAGGGCCCCAGTTGGGCAATCCCAGTGGTAACGGTTGACCATGGAGCGGGATTTGAGATCGGGAAGTCAAGGTAGTTGGGTCATTAATGTGTCAAGAGTTCCTTGGGGTTAGGGCGTGCATGATTTGGTATTTTAGTTGCGCTGTGAGCGGACTAGAGTTCTGGGATTGCATGGGTATGCATACTTCTAGGTTTGGGTTTATACCATGGGATTCCCGATGATTGACGTGGAGGGTGTTTTTCTCCGCTACATTATTGAGGCTTCTCTGATTGGCGTTATAGGGTATGTCTTCGGTAGATCGTCGAGGGGTTCTCCAATGTTGGCATTCGAGGGATCTTTCTCTACCATATCGTTAAGGTCCAAGAATGCTTTAGAGGAGCAGGGATATCGAGTTATCACTCGGGATGCTCTGGAGGAGCATGGATATTGAGTTCTCACTCGGCGGCTCAGGACGAGCCTGGATATCGAGTTATCACTCGGGGTGCTCTGGAGGTGCATGGATATTGAGTTACCACTTGGGGGCTCAGGATGAGCAGGGATATCGAGTTTGACTCGGGGCGAGTCAGTGAGACTCAATTTAATCAAGTTTGGTTCCTTCGTCATCCAGGTCAGTGGGTTGGTGTGGGCGGTGACCCAAAGTGGCAAGTTAGGGAAAAATAGCTGTTAGACGGGATAAGGACTTTTCACGGATTTCGAGGCTAAATTCGAGAAGGGTCCTTACAAGTGGTATCAGAGCTCTAGGTTAATTTCCTGTAGATCGCACACTTGTGAGTAAATTATTTAAGGATTATGTTAACAAGATGCTTTCGAGACGTTTACCTCTTTAGCGACCTTGAACTGAGAGAGGCGGAGGTCATGTGATGCACGGGCAAGGTAGGCATCGCTGTTACTGGTGAGTGGACCCTAGGTTTGTAAAAGACAATGCTTGCATACACGTATATTTGAATTAAACTCTTTTATGTATTTTACAAATCTTACTGGACATAGGTTTTCAACATTTAAGTGAAAGTGTGTTTTCAGAAATGGCCTGGTTTTTGGACTCGGTTTTGATATTGTTTTGACGTGGTAATTATTGAGTCCATGATTTGGGGTTGAACTATTTGAGGGGGGCCAAGATCCGGGGCCAGGATCCGCTATAGCCGGTGAACCCAGTGAACCTCCAATTTAAACAATACCTATTTGAGGGGGGCCATGATACGGGGCCAGGATCCGCTATAGGCGGTGAACCCAGTAAACCTCCAATATAAACAACACCAATTTGAGGGGGGCTAGGATCCGCTATCGGCGGTGAACCCGGTGAACCTCCAATATAAAAGGTGATTTTTCAAAGAATTTGGCTTAGGCCAAGAAACAAAGATTTCAAAATACGAATTTGGTTTTCACTGGTTTTCTGTGCCGATGGTTACAGTTGCTCTGAACCTGGTGTTGACGGGTTTTGCTCCTCCGGGTCGCGAGGCTATCTACGCATAGCACAGGTTTTTGCACTACTTGAGGTATATCGCGTGTGCATGGTCATGGTTTTTCTCCGACACTGGTGTTGAGGGGTTTTGCTCCGTCGGATCGCGAGGCTATCTACGCGTAGTACAGGGCTAGCACACCTCAAGGGATACCCTGATGGGTAGTGGATATGTCGGGAACAGTGAATTTGATATATTATGTGTCTAGGTTGATTTACATGATTTGAACTTCTTTAAGGAGGGTTTTCAAAGCAGGGTTGCGGACCACGGAATGTTTTCATTATTTGGATTTCGTGGGTCCCACTGAATGTTTTTACAAAAGATGGATTTTGAGTTATCCTTATGATATTGTTTGAAAAGAAATGTTGTGTATGCACGCATTGTTTTATAAATGGTGGAGGGTCTTCTCCAACACATATTCATCAAGGTTTTCTTCGACTAGCGTAGGAGGGTAGTTCTCCGCTAGATCGTTGACGGGCTTTCTGATGCTGGGATTGTATGATAGTGCTCCACTAGATCGTTGAGGCTGACTGCACGTAGTGCATGTACCCCTATCTGACACCTGGTTTCTAGGTATGTTCGGACATGTGACGTCATGAAGTCATGTTGGGAGTAGGACCCACAGTTGACTTCTCAGGCTCAAAGACGTGTTTCGAGGTATATTTCATGTTGAATGGATACCGGTGCCTCCAGGATGTCTCCTAGATGTAGTTCTCACCTACGATTTGCTGTCGAGATGGGAATGAAGAAATGTGCAGAGTGGATGGGTTCTTTTGGGAATCGCATCTGGGGGCAAGTTCATGTCGGTGATGACGCGAGAGGAATTGAAACAGGAGGTTGGTTCTTGACTTAAGTTAAGGGAATTTCAGGGAAGAAATTTCTTTAAGAGGGGCGATTTATAACGACCCGGACCAGAAATTAACTTAATTTGAGAATTTGACGATTATACCCTCGATTTTAGATGGGTTCGGGAGTCACTTTTTTACTGGCAGTACTTTTGGGAATTTTTCTTGGGTCGTTGCGTAGGTCTTAATCTCACGAGTTCGTAGATAGGCGGCATGCGAAAAACGGAGACCCGGTGAGATCGTTACGGGTCTAGAAGCCTCAGGGGCAATTTGGTAATTCATCTTCTTCGACGATTCGTCGACGATCAGGTTGGGTCAAGTGGATCGATCGGGTTGAGCTGGATAGAGCTGGCTCGGTCAGGCCGAGTTGGGCCGAGTTGGACCAATCCAGGCGCGTGATGTACTGTAGCAGCGCGTGGTCGGCACGTGACGGCGCATGGGCGCGTGGTACGGCTTTCTAGGATGTTCCGGATCTAATTTTGATGGTTTCAAGGCCATAGGAGTTAGTTTAGAGCCCCGGTTGGGCAATCCCAGCGGTAACGGTTGACCATGGAGCGGGTTTTGAGCTCGGGAGGTCAAGGTCGTTGGGTCATTAATGTGTCAAGAGGTCCTTGGCGATAGGGCGTCCATGATTTGGTATTTTATTTGCGCTGTGAGCGGACTTGAGTTCCCAGATTGCATGGGTATGCATACTTCTAAGTTTGAGTTTATACCATGGGATTCCCGATGATTGACGTGGAGGGTGTTTTTCTCTGCTACATTATTGAGGGTTCTCCGATTGGCGTTCGAGGGTATGTCTCCGCTAGATCGTCAAGGGGTTCTCCAATGTTGGCGTTCGAGGGATCTTTCTCCACCATATCGTTGAGGTCCAAGAAGAGCAGGGATATCGAGTTATCACTCGGGATGCTCTGGAGGAGCAAAGATATTGAGTTCGCACTCGGAGGCTCAAGACGAGCCTGGATATCGAGTTATCACTCAGGGTGCTCTAGAGGAGCATGGATATTGAGTTACCACTCGGGGGCTGAAGACGAGCCGGGATATCGAGTTTGACTCGGGGTGAGTCAGTGAGACCGAATTTAATCAATTCTGGTTGTTTCGTCATCCGGGTCAGTGGGTTGGTGTGGGCGGTGACCCAGAGTGACGAGTTAGGGAAAAAGAGCTGTTAGACGTGATACGGACTTTTCGCTGATTTCGAGGCTAAATTCGGGAAGGATCCTTACAACTTAGGTTAGAAGCAATGATGACGGAAAGAGTTTGATTGCTGCCTAAGTATGCATACTTTAAATGCTCCAGCAATGGCTTGAGTTCGAGTTCCGGGGCTTGAATGATGGATGGTAACGTCTTCTCTCCTAACGGGGGTAGCTCTTCGACTGGGTGCTTCCAAGGTAGATGGGGCACAGCATTGTTGAACCTGACTTTGCCATGACCCCTTCATCAAGGCTTGCCTCTGTTTGTAATGATTTTGGGATAGCCGTCCCCAAATTATCCTTCATACATGAGTTTGCGATCGCCTTTTGGAGAAGCATGTCCATCATGTTTAATGGGAAATCCAGGATAGGTTTAGCTGGGCACTGGACCGCATCGTGAAAAGAGAAAGTCCGCATTTTGTCCACGACTTTGATGGAGACTTGGCCATTCTTAAGGTCAATCATTCAAATTTCCGTGGCCAACTAGGGTATATGAAAGATTAAGGGCTATTCTTCGTTTTGATCGATCCGGTCTATCTGGAGAATGTAGAAGTCGGCATGAATGCATATGGCGCCAATTTCTACGACCATGTCTTCGAGCACGCCAATGAGATTAGTAACAGATGCGTTAGCTAATCGAACACACAAGTGTGTTGGTTTCACTACCCCTAGGTAAAGTGATTTGTAAATGTGGAATGTCATGATTCTCACGGATGCGCCTATGTCACATAGGCAATGTTCGAATCATTTCGATTGAATGACGCATGGAAGTGATGGAGGCCCAGGATCGTTGGCTTTGAGAGGCATCCGCAAAAGTGCTGCGGAACATGCCTTGAGAATGTCTATGATATCATTGGTGTTTAATATTCGCTTCTCGGCCACCAAATCCTTGATGAGTTTTGCGCAGATAGGCACGTGCTTGACGAGCTTGGGAAACGACAATGTGATTTGAAGTTTCCGTAGCAGGCATATGATTTCCTCCTTGAATTCTTCTTTATTTTTGTTCTTGTTGTGAAACCTATGAGGAAACAGAAAAGTGACGTCATTATCAATATCAAAATGCACTTTTTTAGTGTTCTTAGAAGTTAAAGTTTGAAATTTAGAGTTAGAAGAATCCGGGTTATTAGTTTCCCGTTGGGACCTAAGGATGTAGCAGTGTCCTTATCATTGATGCTTGGAGAAAATTGGGCATGAGAAGGGCCTATCGGGGTGTGCCTTGGGAGGGTGTCGTATCCGGCTCCGTGTCCTTAGTAGGCACAGCTAGGCGCGTCGCAGGCGCGCCTTGGAAGGGTCCCAGGGCTGCAGTGAAGGGCTTGGTCTGTTGTTTTGCGGTGAAGGGTCTGGTTTGTGGTTCTGCGGTAGGCACAGCTCGTGACACGCCAGGGACATGGCTTTGCGGTGGAGGTCCTACCCAGGTCTGAGGCTCGATTTGAGGCACCATTTTAGGAACAGCCCCCGACTTGGCAGATTAAGGCATGCCTTGCAGCATGACATGGTTATGGTCTAGCAGTAGGGTGAAGGGCATGTCTTGAGTCTGCGGCAAGGTCCTCGACATAGGTTTTGGTGAGTTTTGCGGAAAGTACATGGACATAGGGACGTGGGAGCACACTTCTTCATCTTCGGTGCGTTGGTTAAAATCTTCAAATGTTGGATACGTTGCTCCTTGAAGTCTCATGCCACTTCTCAAAGTTATTGCATTTGCCGTGGGATTCACCATGACTTGGCTTGGCAACTTGCCTTGTTCGCGTTGACTTAATTGGGCTACAAGTTGCCCCACCTATTGATCCAAGTTAGAGATGGTTCGATCTGTCCACGTCAAGAAACTATCCGTCTTAGCCATGGAAGCATTAGTGGTTTGAGCCATGATGTGGACTAGTTCTTCGAGGGACTTGGTTCCACCGCCTTGTTGTTGTGAAGGGCCGTGCTGAGGCACTTGGGGAGCCGCACCTTGTTAACGGAATCCAGAGGCCTGCATTGGGTTTTGGGAAGCTTGATTGTTGCTCCAACGGAAGTTTGGGTGATTCTTTCATCTCGGATTGTATGTGTTCGAGTATGGATCATTTTGGGGCCTTGGGCCATTGTTGAAACCTCCCGCGAAGACGGCTTCTTCAACCATTGGACATTCCTGCGAACTATGTCCTTGAATTGAGCATACCTCATAGATTTAATCGCTTTTGGCTTTCTCATTGCAAAGCTTCTTCTCCATTGCCGTAAGTTGAGCAATGGCGTCATCCTTCTCATTGGTGTATGCATCACCAGTAGCCCTAGAGGAATGACCTCTGTAGCTAAATTGTTTCTCCCTTTGAACAATGTTCTCAAAGGCGATCCTTTCCTCCACAGCCGTGCCAACAAGAATCCCTTGGGATTGAGAGTTCACCATGGTTCGATCGCCGATCTTCAGTCCTCCGTAAAAGTACAACATCAAGTGATGTTCGTCGATGTTGTGGTGACGGCACGCCTGAAGCATTTGATTGTAACGCATGGTTCCACGAATTGATTGAGGCTGGCGCCAATGAGTGGAACCATGCCTTAGCATGATCTTTGAGGATGAAGTGAAAAAACCTTAGTCGAATTTCAGCTTTCGTCATGCCGTTGATGCGCAATGTGGAGCAGATTTCAACAAATTCTATGATGTAAAGGTGCGGGTCTTCTCCAGAAAGTCTGTGAAAGTTCAGAAACATGTGAATCGTTCCAGACTTCAACTAAAAATTATCCACCGTTGACGCAGGAAAAATGATGGGAAAGTGGTCCTCTGAGACATCGGGAGTGGCAAATTCCTTCAAGAGTCGTGGGGCAGGGTTAGGCACTAGGGCATGCTCTCTTCCATGCTTCTCTTTTGCATCCACCATTCTTCTTGGGCTTGGTGGTGGACTTGGTCGCGGTAAGCCTTGTACGGAAGATTCCCATGAAGATGGTCCACTTGATGAGCCGTGCACTGATCCCTTAGCAGATTCTTGCGATGACATAAAACACAGTACCTAAAAGAGTAAAAAAAAAACTAAGTTAATCAATCGAAACTAAATGGACACTGTTAAGGGACAAGTCGTCGGCAACGGCGTCAAAAACTTGATAGTAAAAATAAAGAACACAATAAATATGAACTCTATTATTAAGAGTTAAATCTTTGCAAGTGTACAAAATCGATTAAGACAATATAGTAGCAAAGTAAAGGTCGATCCCTGGATGACTTGTTCAACAGTTTATTCCACTTAAGTTTAGATTTATTAACTCAACAAAAGGACTCAAAATTAATAAAGAAACAAAGAATCACACTACTTTAAAAATGCAGGGAATAATGACTTGACATGCAAAAAATACAAAGAATCACAGCAAGGACTCCTAATTAGACTCAAATAATGACTTGACATGCAAAAAATACAAAACAAGACTCAAGAAAAGACACTAACAAGAAAAACGGCAACGACTCAATAAAAAAAAAAGATGGCTCAATAAAGAAAACGACAAGGGGGGTTGTTATGATTTTGAAATTGGAAATTAAAGCAGTTACTTAAAATGCAAGAAAATAAAATGCAGCAAAGAGTATGAATTGATTGATTAATTAACTAAGGCGAATTAAGGCAAACCATCCACCACTAACCAATGAAGTGATTAACATGATTTCCAAGATTTAATTACTATGAAACTTCTGAATATGCTACCCATCCAAAGGTCTAACTAAGGCCCACTCTACATATATTATTCTCTCTTACTTAGCTTATTCTAGGCCGGATGAGTACCTTAGAACGTCTATCAAGTTTTATCAAGATGATGCTTGAAGTGCGAAAAAAATTTAATGACACCACACTATCCGTAGAAAAGTGATATGCAGTCCTAGGTTGTCATCAGTTGAATTACGAGTAAGATGTAAGCCACTACTCATGATGCAAAACAATTACAAGAAGATGAGCAGTCTAACAAGAAATCGTTCATCAATAGTTCATGCTAACAAGCTGGTCAAGTTAAATGACTCTCATGGTTAGGGCTTCAAGCAGCCCTAATTCTATAAAGAACTACTCACGCATAACTAAATAACAAAGAATAATTGAATTCATAATTAAAATAAAAGTAAGGTCAGAAAGAATGGAATCAATGAAGGCTTGAAGACACGCCAAGGCTGCTCCCAGGATCTCCACGCTCAACTCTCTCTCACAAACTGAAAACTAAACTATTTAACTCTCAAAAATAGTAAAGTACAAGGTGTATGCGGCTAGGGTTCTAGAGGTCCTTACCCACGAGCACTTTGGTCCTTTAAATAGGGCCTCTAGACCTCTACAAAGTAGGAGATAATCTTGAGTTTCAAGGACCTCAAATTTGGGCTTCTAAGAACTCAGTGTGTCATTGACCAATGCAGTTGGGACAAACCACGTATTGGACTTCCAAATGACATAACTAGCTGATTTATGGGCTTTGTCTCACCCAAAACTTGGCAGAAAAGGGTGATCGCAAAACTGCGGCCTAATTAGGGCGCAAATGGGTCTTTAAGGCGCAAATGAGACACAGACGTGTCATTGGAATTTCCATGCGCGCCTTTAGACTTCCTTAGCTTGTTAACATCCTCTAAGATCCAAATCTGGCCGGTTTCTCGCTTGTTTCCATCGAATTCTAGGCATTGACACATTTTGTCCTCACTCAACATGAATTAGGGCGCAGCAGGTTTAGGGTACAATTCAAAGCTCGGTTGAGGCTCTTCAGGGACTCCGATTAGGGGGCAGGACATGTGTTTCGGGCGCGATTTAGGGCGCAAATTTAGGGCGTGTCCTAGCTTGTCTTGGCATGTCCCAAGCTTGTTCTAGGACCCGATTTTGGACTTGAATTTGAGACCGATATTCATTCTGAGACATTTCCTTCATTACAACTCCGAATTGAGCCCTTCTTTTTGCATTCTTCTCAGAATTCACCTATCTTTCTAAATCTGTACAAGTCTCACAAGATTGATCATTTTCTGCAATGGATGGCACGAAATCATTCAAAATATATGTAAAGGACGTACTAAGTGACATGAAAATGATGCATAAATAAGGACTGAACAGGGACCATCGAATATCGAGACTACTTCCAGTGAGTAGGAATTGGCTTCTACATCTGAGTCGATCACTGTGGAGTTGGCTAAAATACCCTTGGTCCTTCCACTTGTTTTGCCGACCTATGAGGTTGATCGGCCGCAACACACTGACAATGGCCGATCTTGATGATATTTGGGAGACGTATGGAGTCCCCAAGTATATAACGATGAGGCTGATTGAGCTACATCAACAGCTGAGTGATCCTCCAGCCGGTTAGGTAATGTTCCACCCCGACAACTTTGGCAACGGTGTGCAGCTTCCGTTGCACCCCGGGCAGTAGAAAATGTGATAGGACCCTTCCCAAAGTTCCCCTTGAAACCCGTGAAAGGTCTTGCCCCCGTTTAACAACTTCTAACATCTCAGTATAATACCTGAAATACCATTACTGGTTATTAAACACCGTACCAAAGATAAATTCTATTGAAAACCGAGTGGAACCTCCCCTATCCTCGGTTGACCGTCATCCACTTGTCAGGCGAAGGATGCAATAGCAGTTCACAAAACTATCCCTGAGGACTTCCTCAGCAAGTAAAACAAAATGACCGAAATGTTGCCCTCGTGCGAACCAACCACAACTCCTCAATTCGGGTCATCGCCCACACCACCCACTGACCACGATGACGAAAGTATCCTTGTTAGATATCTCAAGCACTGGTCACCACCCATGATAATAATCATCGTATCATATAAGCTGGTAGTCCTTCCGTTATCATATCGTCAAATCACATATCATGAGACGACAAATGCCCCATCTATCACATTATAACCGTCATAAGTCGGCATATCCCTCTCGCAAAACATCCTGCCATCCCCTGAGTATGATAACCTGATTAGGCCTCTGTTTCCCTGAACTTGTATAGAAGTCCATACATGCCTCAATGATTGATTCAATTCAATATTCAAGACTTGGTTGAATTGAGACTCGCTGACTCCATCCCGAGTCTTAACCCGATATCCCGGTTCTTCCCGAGCCAAAGCTTAATATCCCAGTTCATCCTGAGCCTTAGCTCGATGTTCCGCTCATCCCGAGCCATAGCTCAATGTCCCAGCTCATCCCGAGCCGCAACTCGATATCCAGAGCCATCCAACATGGAGACAAGCCCTCCTAACCACCGCCGATAATACCCCAAGTAATGGTTAGAACCTGAGAGGTCCAACCTGGGGACCTATTCTCCATGCATCCGATAATACCTCAAGATATGCGGACCCTCAACGAGCACACGGCCGATAATACCTCAAGTCATGTGTCGGAGAAATAACCCTCCACATATCCGATAATGCCTCAAGATATGTGAACCTCGATGAGCACACAACTGATAATACCTCAAGTCATGTGTCAGAGAAATAACTCTCCACATATCCGATAATGCCTCAAGATATGCGGACCTTGACAAGCACACGACCGATAATACCTCAAGTCATGTGTAGGAGAAATAACTCACCACATATCCGACAATTACTCAAGATATGCGGACCTCGACGAGCTCACAACCGATAATACCTCAAGTCATGTGTCGGAGAAATAACCCTCCACATATTCGATAATGCCTCAAGATATGTGGACCTCGACGAGCACACGATTGATAATAACTCAAGTCATGTGTCGGAGAAATAACTCTCCACATATCCGATAATGCCTTAAGATATGCGGACCTCGACGAGCACACGGTCGATAATACCTCAAGTCATGTGTCAGAGAAATAATCATGATACCCGGGGCTGGTATATAAGTAAAAACCATAACGTGAAATAGAAATCCTAATTGAAATCCTTTTTACTTGGACAAAGCAAAAAACATAGAAAATCCGGGCCAAAGTCCAAAACCAAATAAACTGAAATTCCGGGCCCAAGCCCCAAACCATAAGCTCGGCCGAAGCCAAAATCAATCAAGTTTAAATTCTGTAAGACCAAAATCCATAAAATTAGGACGTAGACCAAAACGTCATCACCGGTCTAAACCCAAAATCATAAGCTTGGCCAAAGCCAAAATCTATAAATCCAAAAATCCGTAAAATCGAAGTCCATAATGTCGGGCCATAGCCCAAAACTTCATTTTCAAATCCATTATCGAAAATTCACATCCAATAATAATTTCTTACAATAATTATTCTAAATTCCCATAATTCATCAAATAATAAAACAATTTAGAAATGATTATTCTAATTTACCAAAATCACTATTTAATAGACATTTAATTAAAATATATGTTTATGCATGCATTATAGTTAAAAAATCAAAATCCACCCACCTCAATGTCTGTTCATTCCCGAACACTCCCTCAATTTTCGTTTAGGATATGTTCCTAAACCCTGGGAATTCACGCACGTTCTACCGCGTACAACATAACCTTGGATGTCTAAAATAGTCCCTAAACGACATCAAATGGCCTCAAAACCTGCCCTAATGGATCCTGAACGTCGAAAGTATATCACCACGTGCCACTTGGGCCGAGGGTCGACCCCGCGTGCCGCCACGCGTCAGCAGAAGACCAGAGCCCACCCCACGCCTGAACAGTGTCAACAGAATATTCGGTCGCTCTGATAGAATATTTAGTCAACTCTGACAGAATATTTCGTTAACTCTAACAGAATATTCTGTCAACTTGACAGAACATGCCAACAAAATCGAAATATTTTGCCCCAGTAACGATGTCAATGCTCCGTTATAACACCGTTAGCCTTTAACGGAATATGCTAACGTCGTCAGCATATTCCGTCAAGCATTGACTGTGTCAGTTGGCTTAACGGTTGACTAATCGTTGACTGGTTGCTGACTGTGCTGCAACATGGCTCCACGTGGCTACACGTGGCACTACATGTCAGCTGACTCAACTGTTGACTGGTTGGCATGCGGCACCTCGTGTCAGTTGACTCAGCTGCTGAATGGGTTGCCACATGAGCCCCTGCGTCGAACCAGCTCGCCGAAACTCGCTGGGTTACCACATGAGCCCCTACCTCTAACCTGCACCGATTTCTATGATCTATACATGTAGAATCATCTACTCAATACCAGGAACTCAAAAGGTTTCGCCAAAATCTGGCCCAAATGTTTCAACCCAATCCCTCTGTTCGATTCGTCGTCTCAGGCGGTGTTCATTCCTTGAAATTGGCACCAATCTACTCGTATGGTCAAGGGGATACTGTTCCTAGCCTTGGTTTGGCTCGAATCGACCCCAAATTGGGTCGATATTGAGGGCGGTGGTCATGGGATCAAACAGAGAGAGAGAGAGACCGAGAGAGATGAGAGAGAGAGTGCCTAACAGATTGATTCATAAATAAAGAAGAAAAGCACTTAAAAATATCTAACCTCCAAAATTACCAAAATACCCCTAAAGGTTCTAGACCCGTATTTGACTCATATGGACTCCGATATTTGCATGCCACCTGTCTGCGAACTCGTGAGTTCGATACCTATGCAATGCTCCAAGAAAAACTTCCAAAAGTACTTTCAAGCAAAAAGTAACTTCTGAACCCCTCCTAAACCGAGGGTAAAATCGTCCATTATCCATAATTTTTCTGAATTTACTTGCATTTCAGGTCTGAGTCGTTACAAAATGGCTGCCGAAGAAGGAGTGGTCGTCAGTCAGATAAATCCAAACTGTTGGATTATGCTGATCAGACTGTTGGATAAAATAGACAACATAAATATGAAATATATTCTATTTAGTTTAATCTTGCAAGTGCACAAATCGTATAGATAGTATAGCAAATAAGCAAAGGTCGAATCTCACAAGGACTTGTCTTAACTACATTCCACTTAATTAGTGAGAATGATTGATTTACTCAAAAGCTTAATAAAATAGAAAATTAAACACAAAGACGATGGGGTTTTTAAACATAATTAAAAATAAAACAAACTAAACAACCTAAAATAAAACAATTAATAAAAATAATAGGTTAAGACACTCAATCCACCACTAACCACAATTACTCCCTAACATGATTTACAGGATTCATTTACTATGAATTATTTGAATATGATGACCGTGCAAAAGTCCACTCAAGGTCAAATTACACATTTTATTTCCTTCTTAGTTCCTATGTTGCAGGCTTTCCCGGCTCACTACCACAACTATTCAAAGAACGCTTTAAGCACGAAAGGAAATCTGAGCAATCACAATTCCCCTAGAAAAGTGATGTGCAATCCTAGGTTGTCATGAGTTGGATTACAAGTAAGATGTAAAGCCACTACCCTCGGTGCCAAACAATCACAAGAAGATGGTTAGTCAAACTAGCAATTATTCACCTATAGATTATGCAAATAAGATGACCAATCTAATCAACATAAACTAAGATCATTATGCATAGTATATCCAAACTATATTCAGCATTCATAACAATATAAATCAAGGGCCAAAATCATATTAAAGAAGAACCATGGCTAGGGCTTCAAAAAGCCCTAACCTAAATAGAAACTACAAAATAAAAGAAAAGTGCTTTGATTTGTGGTGTATTTCTATGTATTTTTCCAGGGCCCCTTTACAAAAACCTAAGACCTCTATTTATATGAGAATTATCTATCCTCAAATCAATAGAAGTTTACATTGAATTCTACAAGGAAAAGGTTTCCTAAACATTAAAGAAATATAATTAAAACCTTTCCTAAATATAAAAGGAGTAAAAATAACATTCTCTAATGAATTAGGCTTGAAATCCCAATTAAACATGTAGAACAAGTGTGAACACAAGCTTTCAAAGGCATCTTGGCGGGCCCATGCATTGTCTCGCAAGCTTCCCACTGGATGATATTGAAGTTATATTGAAGTCAACCGCTAGCCAGTGGGCTTCCCGCGGGGTCTTGATGTAATCATTGGAATGTTCTTGTAATGATCTTGGAATGATCTCTAACCCGCGGGATAGACCTTGGGATGATTTTGGGATGATTTTGAAGTTGACTGTGGGCCTGTGGGATTCCCGCATGATTCGCCTGTGCCGTATGGGACATGATCTTTATGTCTTTGTAACTTCTTCATCATAACTCCGATTGAGGTGATTCTGTTTCTCAAATTCTTGTAATTCCAAGATCTATCTAATTTTGCACACTTCTCACAAATATATTATTTTCTCCAGCTTCTTAAAACAAATTATAAACAAAACATAAGTATTAAATCATGGATAAAATGCGTATAAATTATGAACTACCAAATACCCGGAAACCTATATTTTGCTAGTCCTCGAGCAAAACACAGAATAAAAACTAAAAACTAAAAATAGAAAAGACTCAATCTTTCTTAAGATAAAACATTTAAACCCCTAGGTGTCATTAGTAGGAGGAGTTTTGTCTCTTGAGGGTTTGCCAGTTACGATACCCACAAACATTTTACTTAGCAACTAAAAACATTAAAAACATAACTCTTTAGAAAATTAATCAGAACCAATGTAAGTCTATCATACTTTGCTAAACTAAATAAATTCCATAAAGAAGAACGTATCATGTGTTAAGTGTGAATACAAAAACTTCAAGTAATATCAAGCTTAAAGATAACTACATCCAAATGCGTTAGAAAGATTTCGCCTCAACTCTAATCCTCACTAGGCAACTCTCAATTTTCACACGAATCCTTTTTGCTAGTCCTCGACCAAAACACAGAATAAAAACTAAAACCTAAAAATAGAAAAGACTCAACATTTCTGAAGATAAAACATTTAAACCCCTAGGTGTCCTTAGTAGGAGGAGTTTTGTCTTCTGAGGGTTTACCAGTTACGATATCCACAAACGTTTTACTTAACAACTAAAAACATTAAAAACATAACTCTTTAGCAAATTAATCAGAACCAATTTTGCTAAACTAAAGAAATTCCATCAACAAGAACGTATCATGTGTGAAGTGTGAATACTAAAACTTCAAGTAATATCAAGCTTAAAGATAACTACATCCAAATGCGTTAGAAAGATTTCGCCTCAACTCTAATACTCACTAGGTAACTCTCAATTTTCACACGAATCCTAGGCTTACACTATTATCAAGCATATGTGATGGAAGTTATGAAAAGAAAATCCAAGTATAATCACATATGAATAATCAATGAAAGATTGATAATTTCTGAAAATAGATCTCATGGAAGAAATTTAAAATTAAGAACGTAGATACATACCTCAACTCCAAGCATAATTTCCCATAATATCCGTTAGGTCTTTAATTAAGGTTGTAATGAGGCTAGGCTTAGGGTTAAAGAACAAATGATAAAGACTGCAAAAGAACTTAGGTTGTACCAAGGCATGAAGTATCATGACTTGAACTTGATCTCTACTTGAACTTTGAACACTTCTAAGCACTTTCACATGTTTTTCACATTTGTTACTACACTTATAATTTCTGAGTTTGAAACAAGTTACACTTAGCTCAATTCCAAATTATTTTTTCTCTTTTTTATTTATTTTTTCTTTCTTTTCTTCAAAGTTTTTTCTTCTTTTTCTTCTTTTCATGAATGCCAATTTTTTGCTCTTTTCAACGTTTCTTTTTTTGTTTTTGTTCTTTGGAATTGAACTAATTACAATCACACTTCCTTTTTAAGATGTCACCATTATCCAACTTGGATAAAATTTTACAATTTCCTCATGGCAACACTTATCATAATTTGTATCTTCGTTCTGTCATGAACTTCAATTGAAGCAACCTTAGCACAAACCTAAGTTATAGGGTATGGCCAAAACATAGGGTTAGTGTTTAGGGTAAGTTATGATTTAGGTTATGAAAGAAAAGGCTTAAGTGTTTGGCTTCAAAGTTGGCTAATGGAGCACATAAAAAGGGTAGGATAGAGGGTTGATGAGGTTAAAACATGCATAGCCTACATCATCTCTTATGGTAAATCAAACTTAGAATCAAGAGCACCTACATAAGAGGTTAGTTCTTTAATAATCAATGGAAATAATGTTAATGAGATCAACAATTTATGAACAAAAATCGAAGAGTGTTTAAGAGTAGAAACAAAGTAAATTCCTCTCAAAGAATGGCATTAGGCTCAAAAACTCACAAGGGTTGTCTACACTAATTTTCTAAGTTCACTTAAACATAATTACCTTGTCTACTTTTTTTTTTGGTCAATCGGTGAATTCCTAAAGCCACAAAAAGAAAGGGCAAGAAGCAGATAAACAATAAAAGGAAGCTTCATATACAGCAAGAAGGTAAACTCCTAGAAAAGAGAAGCCCCATCAGTCCCCATTGGCAGTCCAAAAAAAGAGTAGAAGGTAACTAAACTCTTCCACTCCAAAAAAGAATTATTACATAGGAGGGCAAGGAAGCCCATCTCTGGTTAAGACGCCAACGAGTGACGGAGGGGTCGTTGAAGCCAAACTCAAGAGACACACCCTCGTGTTAGCCAAAGTTGCAGCAAAATGCGCTGCTTCGTTTACTGATCTTGGTATCCAATTCCACCAAATTGAATTGAAGAATGCCGCACGTCTTCGGATCTCAGCAAGGAGAGGGAAAATTCGCCACAATCTTTCATTGCTACCTCCATCCAAACACTTAATCACCGCTTGAGAATCACTCTCAATGATTACATCACATAGATTCTGAACTTCTGCCCACTTCACCCCAGCAAGAATTGCCTCCGCCTCAACCCCCTCCGGCGAGGAACATAGCATGATTCTGGATTCTCCCCCCAATAACATCCCCAATGAATCGCACACAATAACTCCTGTGCCGGTTTCCCATGAATCATTTTTCCATGCGGCGTCAACATTGATTTTGATGACATTACTTGGGGGATAACACCACCGCAGTTCCAATGTAATAGGGATTCTTGGTGGTAGGGTAAGGGAAGTGGAGTTTATATCATTGAAAACACCAGTAATCCGATCAAGAACAACCACTGGATTAGGAGACCCACTAGAGAAGCAAACTCTGCATCTTTCCTTCCATATTTCCAGGCAAACAATGCCAATATATACCCAGAATTCAAAGAGAAAATAATTGAGATCCTGAAGCCAAGAGACAAGATTGGTAACATGTTGTGGGTTTGGTAAGTAACTCACGTTTGAACCAAACCAAACACGGTGTGTCCAGGGACATAGAAGAAGACAATGTTCAATTGATTCCTCACGTGCATGGCAAATGAAGCATATAGGATTTGGAGTGCAATGTCGACGGTGGAGATAAAGTTTGCATGCAATTGCACTAGACACAACCCTCCACATAAAGTTTCTAATCTTGGGAATTACCGTAGTGCTCGAAACTAATTTCCATATATCTTCTCCAACAACATTGGAGCTTTGGGGTGATGTAATTATCGTGGTGTGCTTGGATTTGCCAAAAGACCAATGGTAACCACTCTTTACGGAATATTCCCCGCTTGAAGTCCAAGGCCAAAATAACTTGTCATGTTGTCTAAGATTATAGAGGGGGATGGCCATGATTCTCTTATGATCCTCCACTGAGATAATATGCCTAATTGAGTTCAAATCCTAGCAACATCTATCACCATCAATTAAAGAAGAAACCATTGTAGGGATGGGGCTAGGAATAACAGAGGTGGGGGTGATAGATGCGTGCACCGGATCCAGAAGCCATCTGCATGCCAAATTCGAATTGAATTTCCATCACCAACATGCCAATTAGTACCTTGCTCTAAGATTTTTTTTCCCTCAAGCAGACTTGCCCACCCCCCTGGAGGCCGAGAACCGCGTACTACATAAAGAAAGTTGTTGTTGGGGAAGTACTTTGCCTTCAGAATTTGTACCCAAAATGCATTTGGGTTAGTTAAAATACGCCAACCTTGGCGGGCAAGCAATGCAACATTAAATGTCTCAATATCCCGAAATCCCATTCCTCCCTCCAATTTTCCAAGACACATAGACCTCCAGTTCTTCTAGTGTAATGAACCCCCTGCTTGGATTCTCCCCACCAAAAATTGGCTAGTTCGCTATTGATGATCCTGCACGTAGAAGTAGGAAATTTAAAACATGCCATCGGGTAGGAGGGCACTGCTTGGGCAATCGCTTTGATAAAAGTTTCTCTCCCGACCATAGTAAGCGTCTTTGCCTTCCAGCCTTGTATTTTGCTCCGAATCCGATCAGTTACATACCTGAGCGCCTCACGTTTGGAGCGCCCCCATAAGGTCGGCAGACCCAAAAATTTCCCTGGATCAGTAGAGTAAGGCATGCGAAGGATAGAGCAGAGAACTTGTGCCCGATCAAGAGGGATATTTGGGCTGAGGAAAATACTTGATCTGTCATAATTTATCAGATGTCCTGATGCAAGGCAATAATCATCAAGTATCTTCAATAGCCCAGAACAATTAGCCTCATTAGCTCGAATAAAAAATAGAGTGTCATTAGCAAAAAGAAGATGAGAAATGGGTGGAGCACCCCTGCAAATTCTAATTCCCTGCACAAGATGATTGTTAGTTTCAAAAATCATGTTTTTTGATAGCACTTCACTAACTAAAAGGAAGAGGTAGGGAGACAAAGGATCTCCTTGTCTCAATCCTCTAGTAGGAGTGAAGTACGATCCAGGTTTCCCATTAATCAACACCAAAAGGGAGGTAGTGGTTACACAGCTCATCACAAGGTTGACCCATCGCCTATCAAAACCCATTTTAATCATAGTTGCCCCCAAAAAATCCCACTCCACTTGATCATAGGCTTTGTTCATGTCAAGTTTAATACCCATCTCAAATTTCCTTCCCTTCTTCTTCAATTTTAAATAATGGAAAGCCTCATGGGCAACAATAATATTGTCTTGGATTTGTCAGTTAGGGACAAAGGCATTTTGGTGGTGGGAGATGATTGAATCAAGAAAAGGCTTAAGACGATTAGCTAGGATTTTGGGAAGAATTTTGTATGAGTTGTTACAAAGATTGATGGGTCGGTAATGGTTTGTATGGGTTGGATGTTGTACCTTTGGGATGAGGGCGATAAAAGTTTGGTAAAGGGATTGTTCATGGGCTCTACTCGATTGGAAATCACCGGCAGTATCAACAATGCACTGGTTAATGATGTCCCAAAATTGGTGATAAAATAAACCAGGGTACCCATATGGTCCAGAGGCCTTAAGTGAAGCTGGTTGAGTTGTTGCATCATGTACTTCCATCATTGTTATGGGTTGGCAAATAATAGAATTCATTTCATGGGTGACCAAGGGATGAATGCAATCTAGGGTTCCCCTCCACTCTCTTGGACCATCAGTGTGGAATAAATCATGAAAGAAAACCACCAAAGCTCCTCGAACCTCCACATTTCCTTCCACCATGTCTCCATTATCTTTTTCTATTCTAGTAATTCTATTCCTGCTTCTCCGAATGGTAGTAGATAGGTGAAAGAATTTGGTGTTTCATCCCCATCCTTCAACCACCCAATTCTCGACCGTTGCCTCCAGTACTGCTCCTCCCTCTTCCACATGTGAAGTAACTTATCATTGATTTCCTTCTCTCGCAATGGATAAAGATTAGGTTGTTTCTGTATAACATCAAGCTCCAGTAATAATTCCTTGATTTGCAGTTGATTGTTGGGGAATTTTTTGTTACTCCATTGAATTAGTCGGCGTCGGCAAGCAGATAAACAAGATTTCCACTGCTGAATGGCTACTTGTCTAGTTGCTTACTCCATCCCTGCTCAATTACCTCCTTGTACTTAGGCTCATTTGCCCAAAATGATTCAAACTTACAAATTTGCTTGCTTTTAGAATATTTAGGAGAGGTATCCATCACAATTGGACAGTGGTCAGACCCAATCCGTGGGTGGTGTGTAACACTTGAGTTTGCCCAAGTTGCAAGCCGATCATCGTTCACCAGGTACCGATCTAAACGTTCTTGCATGACGATAATCTCATCCACTTTTCTAGCCCATGTGTAATTTGGGCCAGTGAAGCCAACATCTATCAACTGATTGGAAGTGATGAAGTTTCTTAGGTATCTAACTCGTGATTCACACCATCTGCTTCCTCCCCACTTCTCCTGGGGTGGAATAATCTCATTGAAATCTCCTTAGCATAACCAAGGGCCTTCAACACCATTACCCAAGTGATTAACACTTTTCCAACACACCTTTTCTCATTCCTATAAGGAGTGCCATAAAACCACGAAGCCCGAAAGACATTACCATCACACTATATAACACTGTCAATTAAATTATTAGAAGAAGAAAGAATCTCAATAACACACTCAAGTTTCCACCATAAGCAAAGACCCCCTGCAGTTCCAATGGGGTTAACCGTGAAACCATTATTGTAACCCAATTGTACTCTGAGACGATTCACATGGTAACTACTCTGTTTAGTTTCATACAAGAATAATATTGAGGGATGGAGAGAATTCACCAAATCCCTCAATGTTTCTACTGTCAAGGCACTCCCTAGTCCTTGATAGTTCCAACATAGTTGTATCATTGAGACTGTGTGGCTGTACTAGGCCAGCCAGCACAGCCCTGGAGGTGGGTCACTTCCTCTGTCTCCAAACTCTGCCCACGTTGTCACTTCCTCTGTCTCCAAACTCTACCCACGTTGTTCCACATCAATCAATTGTTCTGAAGCCCTCACCGGCACCTCTAGCAGGTTTCCCATCCTATCACCCAAATACTCCATCAGCTCCTCACCATTATGGCCCTTTGGTTTTCGTCCCCCACCTCGTCCTCGCCTCCTGATAGCTCTGCTAGAGAGACGAATAGGACTAGGGAAACTGAGACCACCAAGTTGTCTAGCTGGGGTTGTCCTTCTCCTTTTCTTGTTTTCAAGAAGGCTTTGGGTTTCAGAATGGTCATTGGGCCTGGTAGGTTGAACTTGGCTCCCTTAAGAGGTAACAGGTTAGGTAGCAGTAAGTTGGCTATGAACTTGATCACTGCAATCAATTGGGCTTGGTAAAGCGATTGGGCCTTGAGGTAAAAGTGGGCCAAGTATAAGACATTTTGAAAGAGAAGTCTCTAGGTTGGTATCTTGGTCTTGGTGGTCAACAATTGTTATAGTGTCAAAGCAAGTGGGGATCAAGGTTTCCTTAGACAAGATAAGAGAATCATGGGTTTTGATTCTAGTCAAATCACAAGGGAGTGGGTGTGGGGTTGGACTCTTGCTAAATGATTTTACCACGGTGTGATTAACCTCAAATGCCCCAGGCTCACAATTAAGGACCTCTGGTTTGGAGTTGATGCTAACCTGCCCAAACAGCGGAGGAGCCAGACACGTGAATCCATCCTGCAACTCTAATCTGACACATTCAGAATGGCTCATTGCTTTATCCCACTCGCGAGTTGACAACTCAGGGCGAGTAATCTCAAGTTGTGCCACCATCTTAGAAGAAATTGGTGCATCGGCCTTACCTCCGCCATCACCCTGGCCCCCAAATTGGTTCCCCTTGACAGTATCATATTTTGGAAACAGCTGTGCAGGCCCCTTGATAGTAGCCATCGACATCCAAGAGCCATATGTAATCCCTTGCTTCGCAACAATTGGACAGAGAGGGAAGGAACACGGGTTGTTAGGTCGATCGGTGTACCCGAGCCTTCCGTACCGGTAACAGAAGCGACGAAGGCCCTCGTACTTCAATTTTATCCATGAGGGTTCAGAGTTTGCCCTCGGAAGTCAAAAACTAGCCGACAACGGATTAGTTGTGGTGATCTCAACTCGAAATCGGAGAAAGCTTCGAATTCCACTACAAGCAGGGTCTTCAACAGAAATAACTCGCCCAATCCTTTCACCAATCTTCCTAGCATTAACCGCATTTAGCTGGCACAGCGGGATTCCGTGGGCTTGTACCTGAAAAGATGCTTTACATGGCACCACTTCATCAAGTGAGCAATGCGAGGGCTATGGTTGAACTGAAAATACATCGTCATGGACATACCAAGGTCCTGTCTCAATTAACTTCCTTACCTCTGCCTCTGAATCCACCGTTATCACATACACATTCGGGCTAGCCCAAGCCATCCTAACTGCATCACTATGACCGATGTTGCGCCACTCTCTACAGAGGATGTTCTTGACCCCACTTGGAAGGGGCTTCTTCTTTGTCATGAGAAAACCTGCAAACGCCACAACCTGCAGGACATAGGCCAGGATAGGTGTGCTTTCTAATTGGATAGTTAGGCTTTCAGCCTCCACCTCATCGTCACCAAGGACCGACATAGTTAACACTAGTCACCAGAAAAAATATTGCCTAGTGGAATATGTAGAAGGCCATAAGGGCTAGATGAACTAGGGATTTGGCTGTGAAGTTGATACAGAAAAGGATGGGATTGGTGCGAGAAAAGGATGGGATTGGTGTGTAGGAAAGGGGTTAAGGTGTATATATTAAGGAGCGGTGGTGGCTGGGATTATGGATTTGGTAGCAAATTGGGATTGGTAAAGTTGGGTAGTTTTAATGGGATTTGTTTGGAAGAGTCTGCTTCGAATTCCACTACAAGCAAGATCTTGTCATCTCAAAGGGTCTCAGGTTCAATTAAGGGGGAAATTGGGTGGGAAGGTGAGAGGGAGTAGATTTTGGGGATACGGCTGGGGAAATTTGGGGTTCCATCTTTTGAACTTGTATTATCTTGTCTACTTAATCACATAATTTGGATCATAACTATGCACTTCACAATGCCATACTTTTTCTTGTCTACTTAATCACATAAAGTATGGCATTGTGAAGTGCATAGTTATGATCCAAATTTAAACATGGCACAACCTTAGTAAAGCATTAACGATTAACTTAGCATATTCATTCTTATTAACAAGCGAAGAGTCATGAATTAATGAAACAAAAACTTTTTTTTTTTTCATTTCTTTTTCAAATTTTTTTAATTAAATTTTTTTTCCAAAAAAATAAAAAACGAATTTTTGTTATTTTTTTATTTTTCAAAAATTCACATTCCCAAGAAGTCTTCCAATTTTTAAATGAAAGTCCACACCCCCAAACCTAAACTGAAAATTGTCCTCAATGTGAAAAAGCAAAGATTAAATGATGGTAGTAAAGTTGAGGCATGACATCAAATAAAAATATGAAAAAGCAAAAAGGAAAGGAAAGATCGAACCGGGTTGGGTAGCGTCCCCATAAGCGCTTTATTTACCGTGTAGGCAAGACATGTAAACGTAAAAAAAAAAACCAAACTGAATTAATTAAACAATCTAAGATATATAGACACCGTTGAGGGACAAAGTCCCCGGCAACGGCGGCAAAAACTTGTTGGATAAAATAGACAACCCAAATATGAAATATATTCTATTCAGTTTAACCTTGCAAGTGCACAAATCATATAGATAGTATAACAAATAAGCAAGGGTCGAATCCCACAAGGACTTTTCTTAACTATGTTCTACTTAATTACTTAGATTGATTAATTAACTCATAAGCTTGATAAAAATAGAAAATAAAACACAAAGACGATGGGGGGTGGGTTTTAAAAATAATTAAAAATAAAACACACTAAAGAACCTAAAATAAAACAATTAATAAAATTAATAGGTTTAGGCACTCAATCCACCACTAACCACAATTACTCCCTAAAATGATTTTCAGGATTCAATTACTATGAATTATCTGAATATGATGCCCGTGCAAAGGTCCACTCAAGGTCAAATCACACATTTTATTTCCTTCTTAGTTCCTATGTCGCAGACTTTTCCGGCTAACTACGACAATTACTCAAAGAACGCATTAAGCACGAAAAGAAATTTGAGCAATCACACTACCCCTACAAAAGTGATGTGCAGTCCTAGGTTGTCATGAGTTGGATTACAAGTAAGATGTAAAGCCACTACCCTCAATGCCAAACAATCAAAAGAAGATGGCCAGTCAAACAAGAAATTATTCACCTACAGATTATGCAAATAAGATGACCAATCTAATCAACATAATCTAAGATCGTTACGCACAGTAATCCAAACTATATTCAGCATTGATAATAATATAAATCAAGGGCCAAAATCATATTAAAGAAGAACCATGGCTAGGGCTTCAAGAAGCCCTAACCTAAAATGAAACTACAAAATAAAATAAAAGTGTTTTTGCTTTGTGGTGTATTTCTATGTATTTTTTCGGGGCCCCTTTACGAAACCCTAAGACCTCTATTTATAGGATAATGATCAAAGATCAAATAAATAGAAGTTTACATTTTATTCTACAAGGAATAGGTTTCCTAAACTTTAGAAAAAAATAATTAAAACCTTTCCTAAATATAAAACGAGTAAAAATAAAATTTTTCTAATGAATTAGTCTTGAAATCCCTATTAAACAAGGAGAAAAAGGCGGGCCCACGCGAGATGATTTTGAAGTTATATTGAAGTCGAACGCTAGCCTGTTGGCTTCCCACGAGGTCTTGAAGTAATTTTTGGAATGTTCTTGGAATGATCTCCAACCCGCTAGATAGACTTTGGGATGATTTTGAAGTTGATCGTGGGCCTGTGGGATTGCCGCCGAATTCGCGTATGCCGTTTGGGACATGATCTTGATTTCTTTGTAACATCTTCATCATAACTCCGATTGAGGTGATTCTATCGCTAAAATTCTCGTAATTCCAAGTTCTATCTAATTATGCACACTTCTCACAATTATATTATTTTCTCCAGCTTCTTAGAACAAAATATTCACAAAACTTAAGTAAAAGGGTATTAAATCATGGATAAAATGTGTATACATTATGACCTAACATACACCACCTTCAAAATGTGAGTAAAGGGAGCCGAGATGGCATCATATCGGCTATTTCTACAAGTTTGTTAGAGATATGAAGACCAGTTGGATCTTGGTAGAAAGTGTTAATAGGAAGGAGAAGGGTGCCTTTATAATGGATGTGAAGACCAGTTGGCCTGTTTTTGCGGTACTTGAGCTGGGTCCTCAGTGGGGCACTTGGGCATGTCCTTGGCATTGTAAGGACTCGGTTTTGGGCTTTTAGGAACCGAATTTGATTTTAGGAAAACTTCTTCATTTCAACTCCAAATCGAGCCATTCTTTTTCCATTATTCTTATAATTAAGTAATCTTTCTAAATATGCACATGTCTCCCAAAATAGATTACTTTCTACTAGGGTTGACACAAATTTAAGCAAAATGACATGTAAAGCGGCCTAAAATGACGTCAAATATATGCATGAATATGACTTAACAGTCATGAAGAGAATCACATCCTAGATGATTATTTTGATAATGGTGAGTATGATGTGGATCGTTTTCCTGAGGCTCCTCCGATGTTTCTGTTGGTAGATTTAAAGAGCAAGAAATATGCAATTCAATTCTAACAGTTATAAAATCCTTGCAAGTGCACAAATCGATAAGTATAGTATAGTAGCACAGCAAGAGTCGATCCCTCGAGGACTTGTATCAACGTTATGACCAATTTAGTTCAGATTTGTTAACTTAAATAAAAACACACACACACACACAGGGGGGGGGGGGGGGGGGGGGGGGGGGGGGGTTTATGATGTGATAACTGAAATTTAAAGACAAGTAAATCAAAGTGCAGAAAATAACAATGCAAGAATGAAAGGTTGTTAACTAAGGCGAATTAAGGCTTACTATCCACTCTAACCAATTATATCTCTTAACCAAATTTCCTTGACCTAATTACTATGCATTTTCTGAATTAGGTGCCCGTGCCTAGGACCTGGCGTTGGTTCACTAGACACATCTTATTCCCTCTTACTTAGCATGTTCTAAACAGGGCATATGCCTAGAACGTCTATCACCTACCTTTTAAGATGATGCATGAAGTTTAAAGAGAATTTAATGACACCACATTAGCCTAGCAAAGTGGCATGCAATCCTAGGTCGTCATGAGTTAAGATTACAAGTACGAATACTTTCGATGCTCCAAATCACAAGATGATATGACGGTCACTCAAGCAATTACATATATAATTATATGCAAACAAGGTAGCTAATCTTATAGGCATGAATTAAGTTCATTAAGCATAGTAATCTATGTGCTAGGGCTTCAAGCAGCCCTAATCCTAATGACTACTCACACATAACTGAAATAAACACAAGTATAATTGAATTCATAAGTAAATTGCAATAATGAAAATAAGGGTACAGAAGAGATTGTTAAGAACAGGTGCAGCAGAAGACACGGCAGAGCCTTCTTCTCCAAGCTCCACGTCCAATAATCTATGTGAAAGATTATCTCCCAAAATATGGTCCCTAATTCTCTAGAAAACCAAAACGGAACTCTCTGTGGCTCGGGTCTCTGTTTTCCTAGAAACAAAAACGCCCCTAATCCTCTATCTGATTCTCCTTTTTATAGACAAGGGAAAACCTTGTTCTATAAGGATTGGTATAACCTTGTTCTATACAGATTGGTAAAACCATGTCCTATAGGAATATGGAAAGTTATTTTACTTTTAATTAATTACAAAGTCTTTAAAATCTATTCGAACCAATCAGAGCACGACCGGGAGTGTGAATGCAGGCTGGCAAGTGGGAATGCAAGCTGGCCAAACTTGGATTTTTGACTGTCTTCGTAATTAGGATCTGGGACCGCACTTTTGAAGTACGTTAGGAGTATAATAGAAGCGCATCGTCATTCAGGCTTGGCGCAAATGTTGTCAGGCTTAGCGCAGAGGGAGAACCTCTGATCCACCGCTGGCGAAACAGGGACCCCGGGCTTAGGCGCACATCTGGGCTTGGATGGGAGTTCTTGGGACATGTCCTCGACCTGCCTCGGCGCGACCTTGGCACCTCTAGGACCTGACCCTGATGTCATGAAACACAAGTTCGGGACCCGGAGGGCCTGATATGAGGTACTTGGCCAGTGGCCCAAAATAGGCGCACTAGCGCACTGGCGCACTCAGGACCCCGTTGAGGACCTGATATTGAAATGAGGACATCTCCTTCATCTGGACTCCGATTTGAGTCATTCTTTTTGCGTTCTTTCCAGATTTTACCTATCTTTCTAACTCTGCACAAGTCTCATAAGATTGATCATTTTCTACTATTGATGGCATGAAATCATTCAAAAGACATGTAGGAGAGGCATATAAAGACCTCAAAATGATGCATAAATAACGACTGATCAAATACCCCCAAACCTATCTTTTGCTAGTCCCTGAGCAAAACAAATGCTAACAAAATGAAAAGACTCGATTTTAGTTAAGATAGAACATTTATACCCCTAGGTTCACCTAGTAGGAGGAGTTTTGTCTCCTGAGGCTTACACTATACCCACAAACGTTTTACTTAAACAAAAAGATGCTAGATATAGTACTCTTAACAAGCTAATAAGAATCAAAGTAAGTAGACATGCTTTGCAGAACTAAAAGGAATGCCATAGCCATGAGTGTTATGTGAAGGTGTACGTGTATAAATGCCAATATTTTCAGGTGATCAAGTTTGAAAACAACTTCATCTAAGTGCCCTAGAAAGATTTCGCCTCGACTCTAATCCTCACTAGGCAACTCTCAATTCGCACAAGAATCCTAGGCTTACACTCTTTTCAAGCATATGTGATGAGTTTATGTTATGAAATTCAAATTTAATCACATATGAGTAACAATGAAGAATAGCACTTTATGGAAATAAAGATCTCATGAAAGGAATTGAACTTTAAGAACATAGATACGTACCTTAATCCTCAGCATGATTGTCCATAAGATCAGTTAGGTCTTCCTTTTTAGGTTGTATTGGGGCTAAGCTTTGGGGTTTAGCAAGGAAGGATGGGATTCAAAGAACCTGAGTTGTGCCAAGGCATGAGAAGTCATGAATTGAACTTGGAATTTCTGAACTGAATCCTTTCTTAAGGCCCACGACATTGTGCTTTCCTGATGACTTATTTTGTGGCTCTTGTGGCTTATTTTGAGGCTCTTGGCTCACTTGGCTCAATTCACTTTGTTTTTCACTTATTTTTTTCCTTCTTTTTCTCAACGTTTCTTTCTTTCTTTTGATTTTAACGTTTTGTTTTTTCTGTTCGTCTTTGAATTGAATTGAACCAAGATCATGCAATGATTTCCTCAAATTTTCATGCAGCTTGCAACTTGTAAAACTTTTCTTTACTTTTGAACTTTCAATTGACGCCAATGTCCTTTGAATTGGGCATCATCTTCTTTCACCTCTCATTCTCACCATGAATCTCATTTGTGGCAACCTTAGCACAAACTGAGGTTATAGGGTATGGCTGTGATGAATGGCTAAGTATTTTGGGTTAGGTTATACTTTGGGTGATGAAAGAAAAGGCTGAGTGTTTGGCTTCAAAATTGGCTTAGGGAGCATGCAATAGGGTAGGATAAAGCCTTTAGAGGTTAAAGCATACATAGCCTACATCACTTCTTATGGCAAACCACACATTAAATCAAGAGTATCTAAATGATGTTAGTTCTTTAAAATTCAATGCAAATATGATGTAATGAGATCAACAATTAAGAACAAAAGTGATGAGTGTTTAAGAGTAGAAACAAGTATATCCCTCAGAAAGAAAGGCAATTGGGATCAAAGATCTCACAGGGTAGTCTCCACTAATTTTCTAAGGTTCACTCAAATTCAGTTATTTCGTTCACTTAAATCACTTAAAACATGGCATTGTGAAGTGCAAATTATGAACTACTTGACTATGGCATGACTCTTAGTAAATCAAAGATAGTTAACTTAGCATATACATTCCTATTAACAAGTTATCATACTAATCACAAGCAGAAATTTAAATGTCCTGGCCATGTATCACCCCCAAACCTACTTGTTTCTATATGCAAAATTATAAATCCACACCCCCAAACCTACACTGAACATTGTCCTCAATGTGATAAGCAGTAAGCATGACAATAGTAGAACGGTTTGAGAGATATAACGGGAAGAAACAGAAAAGGAAGTGAGAAATACAAACCAGGGCTAGGCTGCCTCCTAGGAGCGCTTTATTTAAAGTCTAGGCAAGACGGGGTTGGCATTCTAGGAGCTGGGCGCATGCGGATTTGCAGGGTTGACTGCGCTTGGATTAGAGAGGTCCTTGAAGTAGTGTTTGAGGCGGTGGCCATTTACTTTGAACGGATCCTGCCGTTCCGGGTGCTGGATTTCAACTGCACCATGAGGAAAAATGTTAGTAATAATAAATGGTCCAGTCCATCTTGAACGCAACTTACCTGGCATTAGTCTGAGCCGGGAGTCAAAGAGGAGGACTTCCTGTCCGATGTGAAAGTCCTTGGGCTGAATGCGCTTGTCGTGGAAAGCTTTGGTCTTTTCCTTGTAGATACGAGCACTGTCAAAGGCCTCATTTCGCAACTCCTCTAATTCACTTAGCTGAAGCTTCCTATGTATTCCAGCATCATCGAAGTTCAGGTTCATCTGCTTAATAGCCCAGAATGCTTTATGCTCCAATTCCACTGGTAGGTGGCAGCCTTTTCCAAAAACAAGCAGGAAGGGAGACATGCCAATCGGGGTCTTGTATGTGGTCCGATAGGCCCACAGCGCATCATTCAATTTGCTGGACCAATCTTTGCGGTTAGGATTTACCGTTTTTTCCAATATGGCCTTTACTTCCCGATTGGACACTTCCGCTTGGCCACTCGTTTGAGGGTGATACGGTGTTGAGACCCTGTGGGTGACGCCATACTTCTTCATTAGGGCTGCAAACGAATGATTGCAGAAGTGTGCCCCCCCCCCATCAGTGATGATTGCCCTAGGTGCGCCGAATCTGGCTAAGATGTGACTCTGTAAAAAACGCACCACTACTTTGGCGTCGTTAGTTTTGGTGGGAATTGCTTCCACCCATTTGGAGACATAATCAACTGCAAGCAGAATATAAAGATTGGCAAAGGAATTTGGAAAAGGCCCCATAAAATCAATGCCCTAACGTCGAAGATTTCGACCACAAGAATAGGGTGTAATGGCATTTGATTGCGAGGGCCGATGTTACCTAGGCGTTGGCAGCGGTCACATGTGAGTACAAATTCCTGTGCATCCTTGAAATGTGTGGGCCAGTAGAGTCCACTTTGTAGTTCCTTAAGGGCTGTCTTCTTAGCTCCAAAATGGCCCCCACATGCCAAACTATGGCAAAATGTCAAGACGGATTGCATCTCGTCTTCTGGGATGCAGCGCCGAATGATTTGGTCTGGACAATGCTTCCATAGGTACGGCTCATCCCATATGAAGTACTTAGCTTGTTTAGCCAGCTTGTCCTTTTGGTACCTGTTTAAAGATGAAGGAATTTGCTTAGTGACAAGGTAATTAATGAGATCAGCATACCATGGATCAATAGCTTGGATTGCGAGGAGCTGTTCGTCAGGAAAGGTCTCGAGGAGGGGCAACTGATCGGCCTCTTCATTGGAACTGTGAAGCAATCGGCTCATATGGTCAGCGACCACGTTTTCGCTGCCCTTCTTGTCTCTGATTTCAAGGTCGAATTCCTGGAGCAGTAGCATCCAACGTAGCAACCTTGGCTTGGCGTCCTTTTTAGTGAGCAGATACTTCAAGGCAGCATGATCCGTGTATACTATGACCTTGGTTTGAATTAGATATGAGCGGAACTTCTCAAGGGCAAAGATAACAGCAAGGTGCTCCTTCTCAGTGGTGGAGTAGTTCAGCTGGGCATCATTCAGGGTTCGACTTGCGTAGTAAATGACATGAGGGAGCTTGTCAACACGCTGTCCCAAAACTGCACCTATGGCGAAGTCTGAGGCATCACACATTAGTTCGAATGATAAGTCCCAATTCGGTGGCATGATGATGGGTGATGCCGTGAGCTTTGCCTTGAGTGTGTTGAATGCCTCACGACATCCCTTAGTGAACTCAAATGTGGTGTCCTTGGCTAGAAGATCACACAAAGGTCTTGTGATTTTCGAGAAATCTTTGATGAATCTGCGGTAAAAGCCAGCATGCCCTAGGAACGATCGAACCTCTTTGACTGTAGTGGGGTACGGCAGCCTCTCTAGTATGTCTAACTTTGCTTTGTCCACTTCTATGCCTCGGCTAGAGATCACATGACCCAAGACAATTCCCTGTTGTACCGTGAAATGGCACTTTTCCCAGTTCAGCACTAAATTGCTTTCTCTGCACCGTTCCAATACTCGAGTTAGGTTAACTAAGCACAATTCGAATGAATGTCCAAACACCGAGAAGTCGTCCATGAATACTTCAATTATATCTTCCACCATATCGGAGAAGATGCTCATCATGCAGCGCAGAAAGGTAGCTGGGGCATTGCACAATCCAAACGGCATTCTTCTGTATGCAAAAGTGCCATATGGGCATGCGAATGTTGTCTTTTCTTGATCTTCGGGTGCAATAGCAATCTGATTGTATCCTGAGTAGCCGTCCAAGAAGCAATAGTGGGAGTGTCCAGCCAGGCGCTCGAGCATTTGATCAATGAAGGGCAAAGGAAAGTGGTCCTTGCGTGTGGTTATATTTAGCTTTCGATAGTCAATGCACACTCTCCATCCTGTTTGAATCCGTTGAGGTACAAGTTCATCCTGCTCGTTTTTAACCACTGTGATCCCACTTTTCTTTGGCACGACCTGGACTGGGCTCACCCACTTGGAGTCACTAATTGGATAGATGATTCCAACGTCCAAAAGTTTTAGGACTTCTTTCTTCACGACCTCCTTCATAGGTGGATGCAATCGCCTCTGCGCCTCCCGTGATGGTTTGGAGTCTTCCTCCAGCAGTATCCGATGCATGCATTTTGTGGGACTTATGCCTTTGATGTCAGCTATTGTCCATCCAATTGCCGTTTGATTGACCTTAAGGACGTGAACCAATGCCTTTTCCTCTTTCGTACTTAGGGTAGATGCAATGATGACTGGAAGGGTTTGATTGTCGCCCAAATATGCATACTTTAAGTGCTCGGGCAAGGGCTTCAGCTCGAGTTCAGGAGCCTTTATGATGGACGGCAGGGTTTTCTGACTTGTGAATGGTAACGCTTCGAAGGGAGGCCTGTGGAATGGGAGGGCTGGCATGATGTCAAGGGCTTGTACCTCTTCGATCACGCTATTTGTAAGTGAATCCACAGTGTGTAGGTTACTTGTAACGGCCTTCTCAAGGTCATCCGTCATGCAAGACTGAGCAATTGTCTCCCGTAGCAGTAAGTCCATTGTGTTTAACGGAAAATCTACAATAGGCTCGGCAGGGTACTGGATGGTGTCATGGATGGAGAATGTCCGAAGCTGGTCCAGGACCTTGATGGAGACCTAGCCCTTTCTGACATCGATGAGGCACTCGGTTGTGGCTAGTAAGGGCCTTCCGAACATGAGGGGAGGTTCCTCACTTTTGTCAATTCTGTCCATTCTTAGTACGTAGAAGTCTGCAGGGATGCATGTATCTCTGATTTGTACCAGTACGTCCTCAAGAACCCCCATTAGGTTGGTTACAGAAGCGTTAGCCAACCTGACACATAGGTGCGTGGGTTTGAGTACGCCTAGGTTGAGTGACCTGTAAATGTGGAATGGCATGATGTTCACTGATGCTCCCGTGTCGTAAAGGCAATGTTCGAATATTTTTGACTGAATGACACATGGAAGGGATGGCGGCCCAGGATCATTGGCCTTAAGGGGCATGCGCAAAAGGGCAGCCGAGCAGGCCTTAGGGATGTCAATGGTGTCCGTGGAGCTAAAACCACGCTTTCCTGCAACTAAGTCTTTGATCAGCTTTGCAAAGATAGGCATGTGCTTGACAATTTTATGGAAAGGCAGTGTGATCTGAAGCTTCTGCAACATGCTGATGATCTCTTCCTCAAAGTCCTCCCTTTGCTTATTCCTGTTTTGGAATCTGCGAGGAAATGGATAATCAACATTATTAGCTAAATCAAAAGTGACTTTTTTAGAATTGGAATTAGAGTTAGAAGTATTTGAGTGCTGCGACTTGGGCTTAGGAGCAGGTTGCATGCCAGCCGTGGCCGAAGTAGGCGCAGTGTCAGGTCCTCCTTGCAGTAGGGCACTTGGTGACTCATTGGACTGGTTCTGCACCAAAGGTGTTGGACGTGGCATGTTTTGCGGCGCGCCCTGGTCGGTGATCCTTGGCAGAGTAGGTTGAGGCTCGGTTTCAGGTCCTGCGAGGGTGGCATATGTGGGGTCTTGAAGTGGTGTTTCCCTCTCCAGCATGATGGCATTAGCCGTAGGATTGTGAAATCCTTTCGGATTTACCAGGACTTGACTCGGTAGCTTGCCCTGCTCTCGCTGATTTAGTTGGTTCGCCACCTGTCCCATTTGACGCTCCAAGTTTGCAATTGCATTTTTTATGTCTCACGTCTAACTCTGGCTATCTTGCATGAATTTTATGAATTGAGCATGCTGTTGAGTCAGGATATGAAGGGAGTCCTCAAGAGACTTGCTTCCACCATTCTGATTTGAGGAAGGACCGTGATAGTTCCCCTGAGGGCCTGCGGCTTGCTGCTCAAATCCAGGAGGTGGCAAGGGATTTACGGCTGCTTGATTGTTGCTCCAACGGAAATTTGGATGATTTTTCCACCCCGGATTGTAAGTGTTGGAATATGGGTCATTCCGGGGTCGAGAATTGCTGTTGAACCCTCCAGCAAAGTTGGCATCTTCCACAACTGGGCAGTCCTGGGATTTGTGGCCCTGAATTGAACATACCTCGCAGATGTGAACTTCTTTGGCTTTCTCGCTACACAACTGTTTCACCATTGCCGTGAGCTGAGCAATGGCGTCATCTTTGTATTTGGCGGATGCATCACCCGTAGCTCTAGAGGAGGGACCCCTGTAGCTGAACTGTTTTTCCCTTTGAGCAATATTCTCAAAGGCGGTCCTTGCTTCCTCGGCTGTGCCTTCTAGAATCCCTTGGGATTGAGAGTCCACCATTGTCCGATCGCTAGTCTTCAAGCCTCCATAGAAGTATAGCATAAGATGATGGGAATCAATATGGTGGTGGGGGCACGCCCGTAGCATCTGATTGAACCGCTCCCAAAACTCGTAGAAAGACTCCTCCATGTCTTGCCGTGGGTTCATGATCTTGGACTTTAACTCATTTGTCTTTTCCACTGGAAAGTACTGTGTTAAGAATTTGGACGTCAAGTCCCTCCAAGAGTGAATGGAAGCCGGCGCCAGTGAATGAAACCATGTCTTGGCGCGATCCTTGAGACTGAAGTGAAAGAGCCGCAGGCGGATTTCAGATTCTGTCATACCATTGATGCACAGTGTTGAACAAACCTCAACAAATTCCTTGATATGAAAGTGCGGGTCCTCGCCAGCAAGGCCGTGGAATGTAGGCAGCATGTGAATTGTCCCCGACTTTAATTCGAAGTTTGCCACTGTTGACTCGGGAAAAACAATTGGAAATTGATCCTCCGAGACATGGGGCATGTCAAAATCCTTAAGGCGTCCATGGGGCTTGCGGTACTAGGCCACGTTCCAGGCCCTGCTCTTCTCTGTGGTCCGCCATCCTCCTTGGGCATGGTGGCGGGGAGCCGTGGACTGAAGATGCTTGCGATGATGGTCCACTTGATGACCCGTGCACTGAACCTTGGAATGACATACGCGGGTACCTAACAAAAAGAAAAACTAAGTTACAAATCTAAACTTGAATGGGCACCGTTGAGGGACAAGTCCCCGGCAACGGCGCCAAAAACTTGTTGGTAGATTTGAAGAGCAAGAAATATGCAATTCAATTCTAACAGTTATAAAATCCTTGCAAGTGCACAAATCGATAAGTATAGTATAGTAGCACAGCAAGAGTCGATCCCTCGAGGACTTGTATCAACGTTATGACCAATTTAGTTCAGATTTGTTAACTTAAATAAAAACACACACACACACACACAGGGGGGGGTGGTTTATGATGTGATAACTGAAATTTAAAGACAAGTAAATCAAAGTGCAGAAAATAACAATGCAAGAATGAAAGGTTGTTAACTAAGGCGAATTAAGGCTTACTATCCACTCTAACCAATTATAGCTCTTAACCAAATTTCCTTGACCTAATTACTATGCATTTTCTGAATTAGGTGCCCGTGCCTAGGACCTGGCGTTGGTTCACTAGACACATCTTATTCCCTCTTACTTAGCATGTTCTAAACAGGGCATATGCCTAGAACGTCTATCACCTACCTTTTAAGATGATGCATGAAGTTTAAAGAGAATTTAATGACACCACATTAGCCTAGCAAAGTGGCATGCAATCCTAGGTCGTCATGAGTTAAGATTACAAGTACGAATACTTTCGATGCTCCAAATCACAAGATGATATGACGGTCACTCAAGCAATTACATCTATAATTATATGCAAACAAGGTAGCTAATCTTATAGGCATAAATTAAGTTCATTAAGCATAGTAATCCAACTTATTCAGCATGCATAGCAATCATAATCAAGAGCCAGAAATCCAATCAACAAGCTAACATGGCTAGGGCTTCAAGCAGCCCTAATCCTAATGACTACTCACACATAACTGAAATAAACACAAGTATAATTGAATTCATAAGTAAATTGCAATAATGAAAATAAGGGTACAGAAGAGATTGTTAAGAACAGGTGCAGCAGAAGACACGGCAGAGCCTTCTTCTCCAAGCTCCACGTCCAATAATCTATGTGAAAGATTATCTCCCAAAATATGGTCCCTAATTCTCTAGAAAACCAAAACGGAACTCTCTGTGGCTCGGGTATCTGTTTTCCCAGAAACAAAAACGCCCCCAATCCTCTATCTTATTCTCCTTTTTATAGACAAGGGAAAACCTTGTTCTATAAGGATTGGTATAACCTTGTTCTATAAGGATTGGTATAACCTTGTTCTATACAGATTGGGAAAACCATGTCCTATAGGAATAGGGAAAGTTATTTTACTTTTAATTAATTACAAAGTCTTTAAAATATATTCGAACCAATCAGAGCACGGCCGGGAGTGTGAATGCAGGCTGGCAAGTGGGAACGCAAGCTGGCCAAACTTGGATTTTTGACTGTCTTCGTAATCAGGATCTGGGACCACTCTTTTGAAGTACGTTAGGAGTATAATAGAAGCGCATCGTCATTCAGGCTTGGCGCAAATGTTGTCAGGCTTAGCGCAGAGGGAGAACCTCTGATCCACCGCTGGCGGAACAGGGACCCCGGACTTAGGCGCACATCTGGGCTCGGATGGGAGTTCTTGGGACATGTCCTCGACCTGCCTCGGCGCGACCTTGGCACTTCTAGGACCTGACCCTGATGTCATGAAACACAAGTTCGGGACCCGGAGGGCCTGATATGAGGTACTTGGCCAGTGGCCCAAAATAGGCGCACTGGCACACTGGCGCACTCAGGACCCCGTTGAGGACCTGATATTGAAATGAGGACATCTCCTTCATCTGGACTCCGATTTGAGTCATTCTTTTTACGTTCTTTCCAGATTTTACCTATCTTTTTAACTCTGCACAAGTCTCGCAAGAATGATCATTTTCTACTATTGATGGCACGAAATCATTCAGAAGACATGTAAGAGAGGCATATAAAGACCTCAAAATGATGCATAAATAACGACTGATCAGTTTCCACCCCAGAATATAGGGCTTAATATTGGCGATCTCAACAGAGATAGTTACCAAGAGTGTCTTGATCAATTGAGCGAAGCGTTGACAACTCCAAATGAACCACTGTCGCAGCCACATACAAGAAGAGATGCGTTAGGTATTAAACTTACTCTACCTCGATCATTTTTGTCTGAGAAAATATTCACAGACGCGTCATAATAATAAATCTTGATTATGAAGGAAAACTTGTTAAATTAGTGATAGAAATTGGAAGTATCTATTTGTTAAGTTATGTGTCCAGAAACACATTTTACCTTTTCAAGGATTATCGACCAAAAGATCTAAGGTTGCATGAACTAAAGAATGATCATATAGCAAATAAGACCTAGAGCTTAAGTACAAAGGTAGCTATGAAATTTTACTGAGTTATAGTGAAGTTACTTTAAGCAAGGCAATATTGGTAAACCATCCCTTACGACATCTTGTGAAAAAATTGTTTAATATATAAGACGCTTGACTCATACATCGGTGGAGAACTTATGATATTAATACAAATGTTTTGCGAAGCTGTCAATTATTTAAATGTAGGTGAAGAAATTGGTATGATTATAGCTACTGGCTTTGAAGAGTTCGAATGGATAGGACTTTATAAGGACCGGAAAGATTTTTCAAAGGAGTTGCAATATGCAGACACGTCCAACACTCAAAAGTCCAGCAAGAAAATTGGCGACAATGAAATAGAGAGAATGAATGCTAAGAAGGTAAAATCAAGTTCGGTATCTTACTGTATGATGAAGCATTTGACAAGCCCGAAAACAAGAAGAAAAACACTTCGAATGACACAAGAAAAAATAAACCTTAGTCTATATTTGTGTTTATGTTAATAGTTTATGTATCCGGTCAAGGAAAAAGAATACCCACCCATGCGGCTGAAAAACAAAGAAAGATAAACCACTCAAACTAGAAGCTCATAGAACTGAGCTTTACCCTGACAAGCCTCGAAACATGGAACCTTTGAAGATCAGGGTTGAAACTACTGACCCTATCTCTGCCATGACGCTGTCAATCCCCTCAGCGCACACCATGAATCAGAGAAAAACCACAGCACTTCTGCCAAAAACGCCACCAGCCCCTCTGACCACAGCCGTGTACCAACGACCAGCACCACACCTCTCAGTGCATTCTCACTGGTAATCTGCAGCAAGGATATCCTCCACCCAAGGCAGAGCAGAGTCAAACCACATTCTCCGGGTCTGGTTATGTAGACCCATTTGCGCAATCTTATGAGCTGCTTTATTTCCCTCCATGCATTGGAACACTACTTGTGAAATCTCGGCTTGTTGCATCAGCCAATACGCATCCCTGACCAAAACTCCTAAACTGCTCCAACAACTATTCACCTCTTGTAGAACATCTGCGACCTGGTTGGATTCAATTTCTATTTGGACACCTCTGAGTCCCATCTATAGCACTAATAGAAGTCCATGGCATATAGCAGTTAACTCCACCGCTTATCGGTGATTCTCGGCTACGCTGCATCTGTAAATCTCCCCACAAAATCCCTATTGTGATCGCGAATTAGACCCCGACACCTCTCGCATGGCCTATCATTCGAGTAGCTCCATCACAATTTAACTTAAAGTAGTTAACGGGGGGTTTTATCCATTGTACATGAGCAGGGATTCTGGCAGGTCTGGAACTGGCACAATGTGTCTTATACAACTCTGTGAGGATAGTAGATTTTCAGCAGCAACATTGAAATTCAGAACTGGTTTTCCATGGATATATTTGTTTCTTATTTGCCAAGCATCCCAACATCCCCAACTCCTCACGGCATAAACCAGCAGCTCCCCTTTGGACAAAATCAGCAAATCCTACTCCTTCCAGATCAAAATTGTAGCGACATGGCAGCCATTACCACAGTTCTTACTTCCCTTACAGCTCTACACTTCATACACCACATCTTCAGCTCTTTTACCACAGCGACTACAGAATGCGAATGAATAATTTTCCGTTTAAAGAGATTAAACAAAGTAGGAAGGATATCAAGACAAGCTTTCCACATAAAATCTTTATTTTGTTCGGCACTTGTAAACTCCAAACCTGCTTCCAACAACTAGTCAATTTACTTTCATCCGAAGAACTGGTCCCCATACCATATTGATTTTCGGCTAGTTTAAGTGCCACCCTGTAGCAGAACTTCACATTGTATTGGCCATTCTTAGTGAACCCCTAAAACAAACCATCAAAACCCATTCTAACGAAGCCTAGGGGCACTTGCAAAATTGCTTCCACTTCGCCTCATTGAACATCTCATGTAGAAGCTGATTCACTTTCCACCCACCATTTCCAGAAATCAGTTCTGCTACTCTTGCTTTACTATGTATGTTCCCCCTATATATTGGGTGATACAAACCCAACTTTGGAATCCATTTTTCATGGAAAATTCTAATATTCAACCCTGTCCCTGTTGGTGACTAAGTTGCATCACTGGCAGCTGACTTGGCAGCATACAAGCTGCTGACTCAAGAAGGAAGGTGTCATTAACTAAAGGCACGAAGGAAGAGCATGGATGTTAGCTGTGTGAGTGTGTGAAACAATTAGCAGTGCCGTGTGTGTGTGAGAGATTAAGGAGTGAGCAAAAAGAGTGTGTGTGTTATGACATCATAGTGTCATCACCTCTAACCGTTTTGTAGAGAGAGTGAGAGTGAGTATATTCTGTGTAATTTGAACAATCTAAGTGAGTTGAAATCAATAGAAATCTCACGGGAGAATTTTCAGTCATAGCTGACCTCCCTCTATTCAGAAAATCACTCAAAAGCATATTATCAAACACTTAGAGTCCATATGATCATCACACTGATCATCACCTAAACACTGAAAGTTTCTCAATCCAATTTCACTAAACCTAAACAGAGAATCAAACGAAGTAACTGAATGCATCACGAGCTAGTCTCGATTCAGAGGTTCAGCTAGAGATTAGGTTTTGATTCATACCTTGCATGCGGATGCTTCTCCATGTTGTGAAGAGAATCGCCTCCGATCCTAGAAGAGTCATCATCCTCTTCGGCGAATCGGTCCCAATCGATCATCCTCTGCGATTCCCCTTTCAAGTCTGGTCATCCAACATGGTATCAGAGCTCTGAGATCATATCTCTGGGGAGTCTGTCTGTGGTGAAGCCGAGGTGAAGCTGAGCAAGAGTTGAGCAAGAGTTACCTTCACTGCCAAGTCATGGTTGGTACTGGAGGAGGAGAACTGAAGATCCCTGTATTCACAGGAGTGAATTATGACTTCTGGAATATAAAAATGAAAATAGCACTGAAAGCATGTGATCTATGGACAATTGTCACTCCAGGCTTACATGATCCTGAGCTTGATGGTGAAGAAGAAGAGCTTGAGACTGCAGCAAGCCACGTCGATCAGATCAAGAATGCCAAGGCTTTGAATCTGATTCAGAATCCAGTTTCTGAAGAACTTTTCCCAAGGATCTCGAATGAGGAGATAGCCAAAAGCGCTTGGGAGATTCTGCAAAAGGAATATAGAGGAGATCCTAAGGTGAGAGCAGTTAAACTACAAAGTCTTAGAAGAGATTTTGAGTATACACGTATGAAAAATGATGAATCATTTTCTACATATATGACTAGACTGGTTGGTGTTGTTAATCAAATGAAAACATATGGTGAAGTAGTAACTGAAAAGTGATTAGCACAGAAAATTCTGATAAGCTTGACTAAACCCTATGATTCAATTGTGTCCATACTTGAAGAAACTAGAGATTTAGAACAGATTAGTGTGGAAAGTATCTCTGCATCAATCAGGGCATTTGATCAATGTTTGGAGATGCATACTGAGCGTGATGTAGAGAAAGCATTCTCAAGTATGACTATGAATAATAAGTCACAAGCACAATCAAGTTCTAATCAGGGAAAGTTCAAGAAGCAGCAGTTCAAAGGTGGAAACAAAGGTTGGACTAATAGCAAATTCAAAGGAAATGCTAAGTATGAGAACAAGTTCTTTGGGAATCAGAAATGAGAAGCCAGTGGTTCTAAGGATGCTTGCAAGAATTGCAACAAACTTCACTGGGGTGAATGCTGGTTCAAAGGAAAAGTGAAGCGTTTCAAGTGCTCTAAATTTGGCCATATTGGCAAAGATTGTTTTGAAAACCAGGTTGCTAATCTATCTCAGAAAGTGAATGAAGATGAAGGCAACATGTTCTATGCTTGCCATTCAGCCTTCATTTAGAAGGATGTGGGTGTGTGGTACTTGGATAGTGGTTGTAGTAATCATATGACTGGACATGAGTCCTTACTAACCAACATTGATCGACATATGGAATGTAAAAGTGAAGATGGGTACTAGTGAGCTAGTTCAAGCTGCGGGGAAAGGTTCCTTGCTGGTCCATACTGACCAAGGTGGCAAGTACATCAAGGAAGTGATGCTTGCACCTGGTTTGGATGAGAACCTACTAAGTGAAATTCATATGGTGGAACATGGATACTGCCTTGTGTTTGGGGACAGTACAGCAAAGGTCTATGAAGATAAGACCATGAAGCAAATGATTGCCAAGGTCCCTATGATAGGCAGCAGGTGTTTCAAGCTTTCTCTGGACTATGTGAGTCCAGTAGCTAGAAGAGCATAAGCAAAGGAAAGCAAATAACTATGGCACATGAGATTTGGGCATTTGAAATATGCAAGTCTAAAATTGCTAAGACAGAAGGACATGGTGGTTAGTCTACCTAGTCTAGAAGGTGACAAAGAACTCTATGAAGGGTGTATTTCAGGGAAACACCATGTGAGTCCTTTTGACAAAGAAGAGGCTTGGAGGGAAAATACACTTCTTGAGTTAATACACTCAGATGTGTGTGGTCCTATGCAAACATAAACTATGGGAGGTAATCTGTATTTCCTTACCTTCATTGATGACCACTCTAGAATGTGCTAGTTGTATTTCCTAAGACACACGTCAGGTGTGTTGAATGTGTTCAAAAAGTTCAAAGCTATGGTTGAACTAGAAAGTGGGTGCAAGGTGAAGAACTTAAGAAGTGATAGAGGTGGAGAGTACACCTCAAATGAATTCCAAAGACTCTGTGAAGATCATGGAATTGAGAGACAGCTGACAGTGGCTTACTCTCCTCAGCAGAATGGGCTTGCTGAGAGGAAAAACAGGACTATAGTAGATATGGCTAAGTCTATGTTACATGGTAAGAAACTACCTTATGAGTTCTGGGGTGAAGCAGTTAACACTGCTGTATACATCCTCAATACATGTCCTACCAAGGCTATGCAAAGGAAGACTCCATTTGAGAAGTTCTCTGGTAGAAGACCAAGAGTGTCATATCTAAGGGTATTTGGTTCTATATGCTACATGCATATTCCATCTTAGAAGAACAGAAACTAGATGATTCAAGTGTGAAAGGTGTTCTAGTAGGCTATGGTAGTTGTGAGAAGGTCTACAAAATCTATAACTGGAAACTAGAAAGATTGTGGTGTCTAGAAGTGTACTATTTAATGAAGAAGGAAGCTGGGATTGGAAGAAACATGCAAAAGTGCAAGAGTTCATACCAATAAGATTTGAAACTGGGACTGATGATGCTACACCAGCAACTCAGGGTCCTCAAACTTCTAGCACCAGTTCAAGTTCAAAGTCAACTGCTGATCCTGATCCTAGCACCAATCCTAGTTCTAGTTCTTGTGATTCACACAGTTCAAGTTCTAGTGATACACCTGTGAGACTAAGAAGCCTAAGTGATGTGTATGATAGCTGTCACATGTGCATAATAGAACCTGAAAGTTTCAGTGAAGCAATCAGGGATTCAGCTTGGAAGAAAGATATGGAAGATGAGATACAAATGATTGAGAAGAATGATACATGGGAACTAACAGGAAGACCTACTGACAAACCAGTGATTGGTTTCAAGTGGGTGTACAAAACTAAACTCAACATAGATGGATCTGTTCAGAAACATAAGGCCAGATTGGTAGCTAAGGGATATGCTCAGAAACTAGGAATTGATTTCAATGAGACCTTTGCACCACTTCCAAAGCTTGACACTATCAGAACCCTAATTGCTTTAGCTACACAGAAAGAATGGAAACTGTTTCAGCTTGATGTGAAGTCAGCATTCCTAAATGGTGTTCTAGAAGAAGAGGTGTATGTGGATCAGCCTGAAGGTTTTGAAGTTCAAGGAAATGAAGCCAGTGTCTACAAGCTAAATAAGGCACTCTATGGACTGAAGTAGGCACCAAGGGCCTGGTATGGGGAGATTGATTCCTACTTGCTAAATTGTGGGTTTGAGAGAAGTTCAAGTGAAGCAACTCTATATTTAAAGTGTAAGCAAGAGGAAGGAACACTAATTGTGTCAATCTATGTAGATGAAATCATCTACACAGGTGACAGTGCTGCTATCATGGTTGAGTTCAAGCAAGACATGATGAACAAATATGAGATGACAGACCTGGGATTATTGCATCATTTCCTAGGGGTGGGTGTTCTACAGTCAAGCAATGGTATCTTCATTCACCAAAGGAAGTATGCTACTACTTTGCTCGAAAAATTTGGACTCAAAGACTGCAAGCCAGTAAGTACTCCCCCTAACCTGTAGACAAGTTGCAAAGAAATGATGGTAGTGAAGCTGCAGATGAGCAACTCTATAGGCAGATTGTGGGAAGTCTGCTCTATCTTACTGCTACTAGACCAGACATAATGTACGCTTCAAGTCTATTGTCTAGATTCATGCACAATCCTACCAAGAAGCATTTAGGAACTGCTAAGAGAGTCCTAAGGTATGTCCAAGGTACATTGACCTATGGAATTGAATACAAGAAGGGAAAAGCAGCCACTTTGGTGGGTTTCTGTGACAGTGATTGGGGAGGGTCTGAGGTTGACATGAAAAGCACATCTGGTTATGTTTTTTCATTTGGCAGTGGGATATTTTCATGGGCATCTGTCAAACAGAGTAGTGTTGCTCTTTCAACAACAGAAGCTGAGTATGTAAGTGCCTCTGAGGCAACTACTCAAGCAATCTGGCTAAGGTTTGTATTAGGAGATTTGGGAGAGGAACATTTAGAGGCTACTCCTCTACTGTGTGACAGCATGTCAGCCATTGCCATGGCCAAAAATCCAGTCTTCCATCAGAAGACCAAGCACATAAACAGACGTTTTCATTACATCAAATATGCAAGCCAAAATGAAGAGATTACTCTACACTATTGCAAGTCAGAAGAACAACTTGCAGATATCTTCACCAAAGATCTACCTAGAGAGAGGTTCTGCTATCTAAGAGGTCAGCTGGGAGTGGTTTCAGTGACTAGCATAGAAGGTGTTGTTGGTGACTAAGCTGCATCACTGGCAACTGACTTAGCAGCATACAAGCTGCTGACTCGAGAAGGAAGGTGTCATTAACTAAAGGCACAAAGGAATATCATGGATGTTAGCTATGTGAGTGTGTGAAACAGTTAGCAGTGATGTGTGTGTGTGTGAGCAGATTAAGGAGTGAGCAATAAAGTATGTGTGTTATGACATCATAGTGTCCTCATCTCTAACCATTTTCTAGAGAGAGTGAGAGTGAGTATACTCTGTGTAATTTGAACAATCTAATTGAGTTGAAATCAATAGAAATCTCACGGGAGAATTTTCAGTCATAGCTGACCTCCCTCTATTAAGAAAATCACTCAAAAGCATATTATCAAACACTTAGAGTGCATATGATCATCACACGGATCATCACCTAAACACTGAAAGTTTTTCAATCCAATTTCACTAAACCTAAACAAAGAATCAAACGAAGTAACTGAATGCATCACGAGCTAGTCTCGATTCAGAGGTTCAGCTAGATATTAGGTTTTGATTCATACCTTGCATGCAGCTGCTTCTCCCTGCTGTGAAGAGAATCGCCTCCGATCCTAGAAGGGTCATCATCCTCTTCGGCGAATCGGTCCCAATCGATCATCCTTTACGATTCCCCTTTCGAGTCTGGTCATCCAACAGTCCCAACTCGGCACATAAGACCTTCCATGATAACATCTCTACCCCACAAGATGGAACGCCAAATTAGAGATGGAGAAAGGCCCATGTCAACAACAAGGAAGTCACCTATGGGGAAGTAACGAGCTCTCAAATATTTTTGAAACCAAGGAATCTGGCTTCTCGAATAGACGCCAGGCCTGCTTAGCCACCATGGCCCTATTGAAACATTCAAAATTCTTAAACCCCATACCTCCCAGACTCTTCGGCTAGCATATGTTCTTCCACCATAGCCAATGAATACCACGACGACCCTCCTTACCTCCACCAATACCATGCAATGGCAGTAAAGAATTCAGAACATAAAAAATGTGGTAGTTGAAAAACACTCATGGCATAAGTAGGAAGTGCTTGAGCTTCTGCCTTAATCGGCACGTCTTTTCCAGCCGCCGAAAGTAACTTGGCATTCCACCCATGCAACCTATTTTGCTTTAACCGTACCAAACATACTCCTCTTACTGCTTTGGGAGAGTGTTGGCAAACCAAGGTATTTCTCATGGAACTCCACAATCTGGACCCCTAACATAGTGGAAAGAAAATGTTTTGTTAGTGGGTAAGTGTGGGGACTGAAACTAGCAGCTGATTTTTCAAAGTTTATTTGTTGACCGACAATCTCTCATAGGTCCGAAGCAACTCAACTAATGACTGACCTTCCCAGAGATGGGCATTGCAAAAGAGTACGCTATCATCAGCAAAAAACAGGTGAGTTTTGTGAAAAAATTGTTTGATAAGCCGCTTGACTTACACACCGGTGGAGAGCTTATGACATTAAATCAAATGTTTTTCGAAGCTGTCAGATATGTATATGTAGGTGAACAAATCGGTAAGAAGGACTTTATAGCTACTGGCTTTGAAGACAACCCCCGGTTGGAATGGATAGGACTTTATAAGGACTGGAAAGTTTTTCGAAGCAGCTGCAATATGCAGACACATCTAGATAGAGAGCAGGAATGAAGTTAAGGAAAAAATCAAGTTCGGTATTTTACTGTATGACGAACCATTTAAGAAGCTCGAAAACAAGAAGAAAAACACTTGGAATGACACAAGAAAAAATAAACCTTATTTTATATTTGTGTTTGAGGTAATAGTTTATGTTGATGTATGTAAATATTAATGACCTTGGTTTATTAAAATTAAAAAATTAAAAATCCGCTAAATGCAATCCATGTTATAAAGAGCCTTCACATAATTGTCCATATTTGGTATGATAATGTCACAATAAATTATCAACACGAATTGATGGTACATAAAAGAGTGTTGCTATATTAACACACTTAATTGACACACTCAATTTACATGGCAACTGATGTGGGATTTCATTTGCTCAAAATGAAAACAACATACAAAAGAAAATTCATCTAAGTTGCCATATAAAATGCGTCAATTAATGCGATTAATTAAGTGCGTTAGAATATAACATTATTCTATACAAAAACACTCCCAAGTACCAGGTAGTTGCCTCATAGGTTAATATAAAGAAAACCTTTTAATCTATTTTATTAGTAACAAGAAAAGAAAAGGAGTTATACAGGAATAAAAAGGTTCGAATATGTAAGTTGCCATCAGTGCACTCTGTTTTTGTTATATAAGAAGTTGCACTATGTTTTTCTTATATATACAGGAATAAAAATTTCACCGTTTGGGTAACTAATATTGTAGCCAATTATATATCACCGTTTGGGTAACTAATATTGTAGCCAATTATATAGGCGAACATAATCCGTCGGATGACATAATACATGTTATTGCTAATAATTGAATGACTAAACGATTTCTGATTTAGATGGATATTTGTAAAGATGATTCAAAAAAATAGTTCAATGATTTTGGTTTGCGTATAGTTTTAAAATTCACAGCTTTATGTACAACTATTCAATTTTTTTGTTGGTTTATGTAATGTTTTAACTAAGCTATGGGAACGATTATTGTGGATAATTTATAATCAGTTGATAACTTATAGTAATCATTGTTGGTACTTTTTGTTTGTTTATGAAGTGTTTTCATAATCAGTTGATAATTCAATAGTGGAGAAAAACGGCAAATGACGGCGTGAGTTTTGAAATTTGCCTGTCTTAAAATTTTTCTTTTGGTTTCAACTAATGATCTTTTGATAACCATTAGTATTTAAGCTACAGTAATAGTCGAGATTTTATAACTTAGACGCATAAAATAATATAAAAATTACCCGTTGAAACAGATATAAACTACAACATACAAATTAAGGCACCAATATGAAATCTGGATATTAGGCCTATTCTTTTTTTTTTTTTTTTTTGTAATTACATATTAACTATATTCATGCATGCCTAGCTATGATGTTAATACATTAATGATAATAAATCAATTCTCTCTAGGGTTGGCGCCGTCGCCGCACCTAGGAGAGTCACACAGTGCTCGGCGTGAGGAAAACTGAGACAGAATCCGACTGAGACAGGCGTATGCTATCGACAGTTTGGAATCGCGTGGTACTCGGGATTTGGAAAGGAGAAAATTGGGGATTACTAACGCTGAACTGGATGGAGGAGGTACTCTTAAACTTCTCCTCCCGCTTCGCGATCACGGAGGAGGAAGAGAAAGAATTGGTTGTTTTAGCAAAAGGGGAGGTTAGATACAAAACCAACAAATGTTGGTTAGTTGGTAAGCTACTGACGACGAAAGAGTACAACAAGGAGGCGATGAGACGAACTTTTCAGACTCTGTGGAGATCCGAGGCGAAGGTTACTATTCTGGATATTGGAAAGGGCATATTCTCATTTGCTTTCAACATCAAGAATGAGCGAGCGACAGTTCTCAAGGGGGGGACCATGGTTGTTTAATGACCACCTCTTGGTGTTGGCTGAAGCAGATAGTATCACCAACCCTGGTTCTATTCCGTTATGGCAGCAAGAATTCTGGGTGCAAGTTAAGGGGCTAATGCTCCCTTACATGACGCGTGAAATGGGCAAGCTAATTGGGAATGAGCTTGGGAGCTACATTCTAACAGACCAAAGCAAGAAATTCGAGGCTCTGGGGAATATTTTGCTGGTTAGGGCGGTGATAGATATTTCTAAACCGCTCCGGAGTAGCATGATCATCCGAATAGAAGGCGGTCTTGTGGAGGTGAACTTATGATATGAGAAATTACCAACAACCAGTTATCTCTTTTTTGGATGACCAGACTTCAGTGGAATCGCAGGGGATTATGGTCGATTGCGATCGGCGTGTAGAAGAGGATGATGATCTCTTCACAGATTAAAGCCTACTTCAGCTTTGAACAAGAAGAGCCGCATGCAAGGTATGATCCCTAACCTCTAATCTCTAGCTGAAATCTTGAATCGGGATTAGCTCGTGATGCATTCAATTCACTTGTATGGTTCTCTGTTTAGATTTAGGGTTATTTGATTAGGGAAGTTTGCAGTGATTAGATGATGATCATCTGCACTCTAGGTGTTTGGTGAAACGTTTGAGAGAGTTTTCTGAGCTGAGGGAGATCAGATATGACTGATTCTTCCCGTGTGTAATTCTTGTTATTTCTCTTTTCTTTCTGTTCAATTACATAACTGTTTTCCCTCACTCTCTCTCACTTACAAAACGGTTAGGGATGTTATAACAAACCCTCACACACTTCTTCACACTATATAGTTTCTAACTTCCTCACACACTCACTCACATGCTTTAGTTTATGCCTTTAGCTGATGACACCTCCTAGCTCGAGTCAGCAGCTTAGTAGAATGCCAAGTCAGCTACTAAGTGACGCAGCTTAGTCACCAACAGCCCTTCCTAAGCTAGTCACTGGAACCACTCCCAGTAAACCCCTTAGGTAGTTAAACCTCTCTCTAGGTAGAGCCTTGGTGAATATGTCTGCAAGTTGTTCTTCTGACTTGCAATAGAGTAGGCTAATCTCTTCATTCTGGATTGCATCTCTGATATAATGATACCTCCTATTATGTGTTTGGTCTTCTGATGGAAGATTGGATTCTTGGCCATGGCAATGGCTGACATACTGTCACACAGTAGAGGGGTAGCCTCTATCTGTTCTTCTCCCAAATCTCCCAAAACAAACCTCAGCCAAACAGCTTGAGTAGTTGCCTCAGAGGCATTGACATACTCAGCTTCTGCTGTTGAAAGAGCAACACTGCTCTGCTTGACAGATGCCTAAGAAAACACTCCATTACCAAATGAGAAAGCATATCTAGATGTGCTTTTCATGTCATCTTTTGAACCTCCCCAATCACTGTCACAGAAACCCACCAAGGTTGCTGCTTTTCTCTTCTTATATTCAATGTCATAGGTTAGTGTACCTTGGACATACCTTAGCACTCTCTTAGCAGTGCCTAGGTGCTTCTTGGTAGGGTTGTGCATGAATCTAGATAGTAAACATGAGGCATACATTATGTCTGGTCTAGTAGCAGTGAGATAGAGCAAACTTCCCACAATCTGCCTATAGAGTTGCTCATCTGCTGCTTCACTGCCATCATTCCTTTGGAGCTTCTCTACTGTCACTAGAGGAGTACACACTGGTTTGCCATCTTTGAGTCCAAATTTTTCTAGCAATGTGGTTTCATACTTCCTTTGATGTATGAAGATGCCATTGCTTGACTGTAGAATACCCATCCCAAGGAAATTATGTAGTAAACCCAGGTCTGTCATCTCATATTTGTTCATCTTGTCCTGCTTGAACTTATCCATCATAGCAGCACTGTCACCTGTGCAGATGATATCATCTACATAGATGGACACAATTAGGGTTCCTTCATCTTTCTTGCACTTTAGATACAGAGTTGCCTCACTTGAGCTTCTCTCAAAACCACAACTCAGTAAGCAGGAATCAATCTCCCCATACCAGGCCCTTGGTGCCTGCTCTAGTCCATATAGTGCCTTGTTTAGCTTGTAGACACTGGTTTCATGTCCTTGGACATCAAAACCTTCAAGCTGATCTACATATACTTCTTCCTCTAGAACACCATTTAGAAATGCTGATTTCACATCAAGTTGAAACAGCTTCCACTCTTTCTGTGTTGCTAAAGCAATTGGGATTCTGATAGTGTCAAGCCTTGCAACTGGTGCAAAGGTCTCATTGAAATCAACTCCTGGTTTCTGAGCATATCCCTTAGCTACCAATCTAGCCTTATGTTTTTGAACATATCCATCCAAGTTAAGCATGGTTTTGTACACCCACTTGACACCAATCACTGGTTTGTCAGTAGGTCTCACTATCAATTCCCAAGTGTCGTTCTTTTCAATCATATGAATCTCATCCTCCATAGCTTTCTTCCAAGTTGAATCCCTGATTCTTCACTGAAACTTTTAGGTTCAATTATGCACATGTGACACCTAGCATAAACCTCACTTAGACTCCTTAGCCTTACTGGTGTATCTCCAGTACTTGAGCTGGGTGAATCACAAGGACTAGGACTTGTACTAGGATCAGATTCAGAACTTGAGTTTGAACTTGAGCTGATGATTGTAGTTTGAGGACTTTGAGTTGTTGGTGTAACACCATCAGTTTTAGTGTCAAAACTCAAAGCTATGGACCCTTGCACTTCTGCATGATTCTTCCAATCCTAGCTTCCTTCTTAATTGAATATCACACTCCTTGACACCACAACTTTTCCAGTTTCCAGATTATAGATTATGTAGCCCTTCTCACAGCTACCATAGCCAACTAGGACACCTTTGATACTTGAATCATCCAGTTTCTATCTCTTCTGAGATGGAATGTGCATGTAGCATATAGAGCCAAATACTTTTAGGTGTGACACTCCTGGTCCTCTACCAGAGAACTTCTCAAATGGGGTCTTGCTTTGCACAACCTTGGTAGGACATCTATTTAAGATGTATACTGCAGTGTTAACTGCTTCACCCCAGAACTCATAGGGTAGATGCTTACCATGTAACATAAGACCTAGCCATCTCTACTATTGTCTTGTTTTTCCTCTTAGCAACCCCATTTTGCTGAGGAGAGTAAGCTACTGTCTGCTGTCTCTTTATTCCATGCTCTTCACAGAGACTTTGGAATTCATTTGAGGTGTACTCTCCACCTCTATCACTTGTTAACTTCTTCACCTTGCAGCCACTTTGTAGTTCAACCATAGCTTTGAACTTCTTGAACACATTCAACACCCTTGATTTGTGTCTTAGGAAATACAGCCAGAACATTCTTGAGTGATCATCAATGAAAGTAAGAAAGTACAGGTTACCTCCCATTGTTTCTGTTTGCATAGGACCACACACGTCTGAGTGTATTAACTCATGAGGTGCAGATTCCCTCCAAGCCTCTTCTGTGTCAAAAGGACTCACACGGTGTTTCCCTGATATACACCCTTCACAGAGTTCTTTGTGACCTTCTAGGCTAGGTAGACCAACCACCATGTCTTTCTGTCTTAGCAGTTTTAGGCTTGCATAGTTCAGATGCCCAAACCTCCTGTGCCATAACTCTGTGCTCTCCTTTGCTTCTGCCCTTCTAGCTATTGGACCCACATAGTCTAGAGAAAGCTTGAAACACCTGCTGCCAGTCATAGGAACCTTGGCAATCCTTTGTTTCATGGTGTTGTCTTCATAGACCTCTGTTGTACTGTCTCCAAACACAAGACAGTAACCATGTTCCACCATCTGTTCTACACTTAGTAGGTTTTCATCTAAACCAGGTACAAGCATCACTTTCCTGATGTACTTGTCACCTTGGTCAGTATGAACTAGTAAAGAGCCTTTCCATGTAGCCTGTACTAACTCACCAATACCCATCTTCACTTTTACATTTAGAGGTCGATCAATGTTTGTCAGTAAAGACTCATGCCCTGTCATATGGTTACTACAGCCACTGTCCAAATACCACACACCCACATCCTTCTCAATGGAGGCTGAATTACAAGCATAGAACATGTTGCTTTCATTTTCATTCACTTTCTGAGCTAGATTAGCAACCTAGTTCTCAGAACAGTCCTTGGCAATGTGGCCAAACTTAGAACACTTGAAACACTTCATTTTGCCTTTGAACCAGCATTCACCCCAGTGAAGTTTGTTGCAATTCTTGCAAGCATCCTTAGAACCACTGGTTTCACCTTTCTGATTCCCAGAAAACTTGTTCTCATACTTAGCATTTCCTTTGAATTTGTTACTAGTCCATCCTTTATTGCCACCTTTCAACTGATGCTTCTTGAACTTTACCTGATTTGAATGAACCTGAGACTTGTTGCTCACACTTATGCTTGAGAAAGCTTTCTCAACATCACCATCATAATGCATTTCCAAATGCTGATCAAATGCCCTGATTGATGCAGAGATACTCTCAACACTAATATGTTCTAAGTCTCTAGTTTCTTCAATTATGGACACAATTGAATCATAGGGTTTAGTCAATCTAATCAGGATTTTCTGTGCTAATCTCTTTTCAGTTACATCCTCACCATATGTTTTCATTTGATTAACCACAGCTAACAATCTAGTCATGTATGTAGAAAAAGATTCATCATTATTCATACGAGTGTATTCAAAATCTCTTCTAAGACCTTGTAAGTTAACTGCTCTAACCTTAGGATCTCCTTTGTACTCCTTCTGCAGAATCTCCCAGGCACTTTTGGCTATCTCTTCATTTGAGATTCTAGGGAAGATCTCCTCAGAAACAACATTCTGAATCAGATTCAAAGCCTTGGCGTTCTTGATCTGATCAGCATGACTTACTGCTGCTTCAAGCTCTTCATTGTCACCCTCAAACTCTTGATCAGGTAAGCCTTGAATGATAATTGTCCATAGATCGCATGCTTTCAGTGCTGTTATGATCTTTATATTCCAGAAGTCATAGTTTACTCCTGTGAATACATGTATCTTTGGTTCACCTCCTCCATTACTAACCATGACTTGGCAGTGAAGGTAACTCCTGCTCGACTCCTGCTTGGCTTCACCACAGTCAGATGCCCCAGAGATATGATCTCAGAGCTCTGATACCATGTTGGATGACCAAACTTCAGTGGAATCGCAGGGGATTATGGTCGATTGCGATCGGTGTGTAGAAGAGGATGATGATATCTTCACAGATTAAAGTCGACTTCAGCTTTGAACATGAATAGCCGCATGCAAGGTATGATCCCTAACCTCTAATCTCTAGCTGAAATCTTGAATAGGGATTAGCTCGTGATGCATTCAATTCACTTGTCTAGTTCTCTGTTTAGATTTAGGGTTATTTGATTAGGGAAGTTTGTAGTGATTAGATGATGATCAATGTGATGATCATCTGCACTCTAGGTGTTTGATGAAACGTTTGAGAGAGTTTTCTGAGCTGAGGGAGATCAGATATGACTGATTCTTCCCGTGTGTAATTCTTGTTATTTCTCTTTTCTTTTTGTTCAATTACATAACTATTTTCACTCACTCTCTCTCACTTACAAAACGGTTAGGGATGTTATAACAAACCCTCACATACTTCTTCACACTATGCAGTTTCTAACTTCCTCACACACTCACTCACATGCTTTAGTTTATGCCTTTAGCTGATGACACCTCCTAGCTTGAGTCAACAACTTAGTAGACTGCCAAGTCAGCTCCTAAGTGACGCAGCTTAGTCACCAACATCTTTATGGTATATGTTGGATCACATGGAGCAACAATGTCAGGACTCGAGAATTGGCATATCTGATGATTTATCAAAACCGTACGGACGGTGGTTTCAGGAGGATGTAATTGGCCTAGGATGTAGACGGTGGTTTCACAAAATGGGGTGCTGATTTTGAAGAATCGGTTTTTAATGTCAGAATCGAATGAGAGGTCAACTGCATCTCTATTTGGAGTTAATATCATGTGCCACAATCCGAATAATGCAGACAGGGAGGGCGTGGACACTAACCTCAGTTTGGGAGGACACGTGATGGATTTTCCAATTAATAGGGGGTGCCAGCACGTCTAGAGGAGAGCGAGCCTCGTGTTGAACCAAGGGTGTGTTCTGTTGGGCCTATTGATAATTTGTCCCCTCCAATGGGCATGACAGGGGGACGGGGGCCAAAAAGGGATGAGATTCCAAATGCAAATACAGTTGAGGATGTCATAACTGTCTTTTCTTTGGGATCCAACCCACTTGGCTTAGACCTAATTATAAAGAGACATTGCAAACTGAATACTCGGACGGCTTCGCGAGCTGAAAAAATTCGCAGTCCTCATTCCTTGAGGAGTGCTGAGTCTAGAGGAAGAAAGTAGAAGACAAAGCAACAATATGGTTCTGGAAAAAGGGGGAGTAGGGATGAAGTTTGTGCTGATAAGCCAGTAGGAAAGCGAAGGTGGGGCACATGGGCGGATTCCTCAATCTCTGGTCTGGTGGGGGCTGGCGAGGCCTAACACCACCCTCCACAATAAGTTGCTTAAGTTGGAACTGCCGGGGATTGGGTAATTCACGCACAATCAATGCAGTGAGGCATATGGTGAAGAACTTTGCTCCTCAAATGTTATTTTTTAGTGAAACTAAATGTTCAGTAGATAGTATGGTTAGAAAAAAGTTACAATTTGGTTTTGGTAATGTATTTTCAGTTGGTAGTATTGGTACTTCAGGTGGTCTCAGTATTTTTTGGATGAATGACATTAATTTGCATGTGAACTCCTCCTCACAAAACCACATGGATGCCGAAATTGGGGGTGTTGGGGATGAGCTCCACTGGAGGATTACAGGTTTCTATGGTTTCTCGGTGACGACTGATAGACACAAATCATGGGGATTTTAATGAAATCCTTCACCATGATAAGTATGAAGGAAGGCATTTGAGGCCAGTCCTCGGTCTCAGATTTTTGGCTTATAGGCTACTCGGAGAACAAATTCACTTGGTATACAACTAGAGATGGGGGCATTCGAGTCCGTTTGGACATATGTTTATTTAACCAAAGGTGGAGGCTACTTTTCCCTTCACACACCTTGTCACACCTGGAGTTTTGTACCTCTGACCACGCACTGATCTTGGCTAAATGGGAGAAGAGGAAGAAGAGAAACCGAAGAAGGAAGCGAAGGTTCAGATTTGATGGTTGCTCGGTTGGTAAGGAGAATTGTCGTGAGTCCATAATTGATAGCTGGAGGTCTGGTCACAGGTCCAACCCCATGAGTGACGTGATCCACCGTGTCTCCAAAACTAGAATGGGCCTCAATGTTTGAGCCCAACAGAACCACTGCAATCTGCCGAGAGAAATCTGACGAGTGCAATCAAAGTTGCAAGCTGTCCTATGTGCGCCGTTCTCTAAGGATTCAATTGCTCTACGCAATCAATTGCATGAGCAGTTAAATTCTATGTTACATAATGAGGAGGTATTTTGGAAACAACGTGCCAAGGAAGATTGGTTGAAACATGGAGACTAGAACACGAGTTTTTTCCACCAACGAGTCTCTGAGGGCAGATGGAAGAACACTATCCATGGGTTTTTTGACACAAATGGTGAATGGTATGAGGATGTGCAGTGTATGGAATCTATTATTGTCAATTATTTTTATAACTTGTTTACTTCTCAAGACTCTACATCAATGGAGACGGTAGTCAATGCAATCTCACCAAAGGTATCGATGTAGATGAACAATTACCTCCTGCAGTCGTTTACTAATGAAGAGATTAAGACAACACTCTTTCAAAAGTATCATTCGAAGGCTCCGGGGCTGGATGGAATGTCCCCCATGTTCTTCCAGCAATAGTGCGACATAGTGGGTTTTGAGGTATGTAAAGGTGTAAGGCACATGCTCCATTCGACATGTATGGTACCTGGACTCATGTTACTTTGATCCCAAAAATTAAGAATCCAACCACCATGGCTCACTTCAGACCCATCAGCCTCTGCAATGTACTCTATAAAATTGGTGCTTAAGTCGTGACGAACAGACTGAAAGGTATATCGGGTCAAGTAATCTCCCCAACTCAAAGTGCTTTTATTCCTATCAGACTAATAACAAATAATAGTTTAGTTGCGGCTGAGTTGTCACATTATATGTACAAAAAAAGTAGCGGTAGGATGGAGTGATAGTGTAACAACCCGGAATTTCAATTATTGGATTTAAGTAAATTGTTTATGTAAAATGACAATTTTACCCTTGGTCGGTAAAGGGCATGAAAGTCAAATTTTGTTTCGAGACACTTTTGGTGGTGTTTTGGATATCGTTGCGTAGTTCTCGTACTCACGAGTTCGTAGACAGGCGGCACGCGAAAAATGGAGTTCGTGGACGGAAGTTATGGGTCTAGATGTGCAAGGGCATTTTGGTAATTTTGTTTTGGGAGAAGATATTTTAACCCAATCATTGTCTCATCTTCATTTCACTTTCATCTTCATCTCATTATCATTTCATTCTCATCTCTCTCTGAAACATACAGAAACCATCGAACCCGAAACCGTGCGAAAATTAACCCAAAAACCCACAAAGTCAACTTTTGATTCAAGGCTCCAACTTCCAGTTTTGATCAACTAATCGTATTCTACTCCTTCTCACGATCACAACCGTACCAACCATCGAAGGAGAGGACCACGGAGGAAGCCGAACCGAGTAAAGGAAGTTTCAGATCTTTCGATCGATTTTCCGGCTTACACAGGTACGTGTTTGATGTTTTAAGGTCATATTTGGATTCCTGGGTTCGAGTAGATAGATTTAGACGTAAAATTTGTGAAAAATGGTTGAGTTTTGAGGAAGTTGGAAAGCTTGAAGTTTCGGCCGGAAATGGAGGATTCCGGCGAAACGAGACGGCGGCGACGGCGACTGCCGGTCATCTTCTCCGGCCAGCCTCCGACGACGGTGACGACAGTCCGGTCACCTTTTCCGACGAGTCACCGGTAACCGGTCGGATCGAGTTGAATCGGTCGGGTCGAGTTGAACCGGTCGGGTTGAGTGAACCGATCGAGTCGAGTTGAACCGGTCGGGTTGAGTGAATCGGTCGGGTCGAGTTGGACCGGGTCAGGTCGAGTTGGACTGGGTTGGACCGGTCCAGGCGCGTGGGGACTGTAGCAGACGAGTGACCGGCGAGTGAGGGCGCGTGGCGGCGCGTGGGCGCGTGTTCCGACCTTCCGTCGGCGCGTGGCGGCGCGTGGGGCCGAGTCTGAGGTCACGGTGACGCGTGACAGGTAGTTTTTGACGTTTCGAACCTGTTGGCGCAGGTTTTGAGTCGATCGGACGTCGTTTAGGGGTTGTTTCGGACGTTTTAAAGTTGCTACGTTTTCTAGGCCATCATAGTTAGACTCCCGGGGTTTAGGGGGTTTATAATTAAGGTTCTTATTATTAGCTGGTAATCCCGATTATTAATTTGACAGGCGATACTGCTCCAGGAACTTCAGGGGAGCGTACAGTTCGGGATTGAGCTTGCTTCGACAGGTTTGTGAGTGGACTTTTGGTTTATAAACTATAATGCATGCATAAATGTATCTTTGATTTTAATACTGTTATGTATGGGTGCAATAAATTTCTGGATTTTAGAAATGATGTTGGACACATGTTTTCCAATATTTCAGTGAAAGTGTGTTTTGAGAAATGGCCTGGTTTTTGTATTCGATTTTGATATCGTTTTGACGTGGTAACTATTTGAGTATGTGATTTCGGGATTAGACCCATAATTATGATTTATTGATTTTGGCCATAAAATGATATTGCAAAGAATTTGGCTTAGGTCGAGAAACAAAGATTTCGAAGTATGGATTTGGTTCACTGGTTCCTATCCCGATGGTTACTGTTGCTCTGACTGGTGTTGAGGGGTCTTGCTCCGCTGGTTGTTGAGGGTTCGGACCTTGGTGTTGAGGGGCCTTGCTCCGCCAGGTCGCGAAGCTGTCTATACAGATTGTACATATTGTACAGAGAATTGTTGCACATATTTTAACACATCTCAAGGGATACCCTGGTGTGTTGTTGTGGATATGTCGGGAACAGTGAATTTGAGATATTATGCGTCCAGATGGAATTAAATGAATTTGAGATATTATGTGTCCAGATTGATTTAAATGATTTTAAACTCTTTTGAAGAGAGTTTTCAAACCAAACTTTGGATCACGAGGTATTTTCATTATACAGATTTTATGTAAGTCCAATTAAGTGGTTTTAAAGAGAAAAGGAATTTTTGGTGATCTACATATAATGTTTTAGTATCATAAATTGTTTTATGTTATGCATGCATGATTTTATAAATGGAGGGGAAGAAAGGTATTTCTTGGAAAACAATTTATAAATGATTATTTTTGTCCACTCACAACTTTTGTGTTTAAACCCCCTTCAGGCAGTTGAGTTGAGTTGACGCGAACATTGATCTCGAGGCAGAGGCATTAGTACTTCGACTGCGCTGTGTAATTATATTTGAGTAGGATATCTAAATTTTACTCTTGATCCTACTTAGACGCTCTGATATTATATTGTATTTGATTGGTCATTAATTACGGGAATTATTGAGTGCTTAAGTCCCTTGTCTGACAAGAGGAAGTATTTATTATTATTATATTTTGTAAGGATTGAAGGGTATTTTGGGAAGCTTTTCTTAGGTTGTCAGACGGGATCAGGGTTCTTCCCGGGTTTCGAGGGGAAATTCGAGACGGTGACAATTGGTATCAGAGCACTAGGTTAAATTCCTGTAGACTGTACACTACGTGCACAATTATTTTGGTATTGATGAGTTATAGTTCTTTTTAGCGTAATGCCTCCGAGACGTGAGTTCCGTCAACAGTCGAAAAATATTGGGGATACACCTGAACCTACAGTGGAGCCTGTTATGAGGTAAACACTGGAACAATTGGGTCACACTTTGACTTCTGTACTTCAGAGTGGGACTGCTACTGAAGGTTCAGACATTGAGAGAGCCCAGAGATTAGGGGCTACAATATTTATGGGCGACTCTAGCCCAGATGATGCAATAGAGTGGATTACTCGTTTAGAGCGAGTGTTCTCGGTTATGAGATGTCCTCAGGGGGACAGGGTGCTGTTAGCCACTTTTCTGCTAGGTGGTTCCGCTTATCATTGGTGGAACGCATTAGAGGTATCAGGTTGGGAAGTCAGTACAATTACCTGGGTGACCTTTCGGGAGAAGTTCCTTGAACAATTTTATCCTTGCTCATACCGAGATTCCAGGGAGGCTGAGTTCTTGCACCTACAGCAGGGAGATATGACAGTGGCTCAGTATGAGCAGAAATTCATAGAGTTGGCTCGTTTTGCACCAGCTCTAGTGGCAACCGAGAGGGACAGACGACGCAGATTTGAAAATGGGCTGAGGCGCGAACTTCGGTTAGCGGTAACGGCTGCAGCCCATACTTCATTGAGAGAAGTGTCTGACGCTGCAGCTCGTGTAGAGTTGAGCATGGGTGTGCTAGTCCAGCAGCAGTTTAGGGGTTCCAGGCGACACCGGGATCGCTGGGATATTGGAGCCTCTAGTCAGGGACCGTCTAAGAGAGGCAGTTTCAGCTCTGGATCTACTGGGGGTGAGGGATCCGGATCAGGCAGTGGCGGAGCCAGACAGACACCCCAGTCATCCGCCCGTTCTAGTGGTGCTTCAGTGCAGTCAACTAGAAGACTGAGTGGCAGCTTTGGTGGCACTGGATGTTTCTTCTGTGGGGAGATTGGTCACATAAAGAGATTTTGCCCACATCTTTATCCGGCCAGTAGTTCTTGGGGGCGGGGTGCTACTGAACAGAGGACATTTAAGACGCCTGGTTTTGCAGCTGGAAGTCAGAGTCAATCCAGTGGGGCCAACCAGGCCAATTGGACAAACAGGGCACGTGGGTCCAACAGGGCCAGAGGCAGACCGTGGGGTCGTGGTCGATCTTTGGACACACAAGCCCGAGTGTTTGCTATGTCGCAACAGGAGGCCCGAGCAGCACCAGATGTGGTCACGGGTACGTTATCTATTTTTAACCGTGATGCTTATGTTTAAATAGATCCTGGGGCGACTCATTCTTTCATTTCTCGGGGTTTTACATTATTTGCTGATAGAGAATTGTCTCCGATTGGTTGGGACATGGGTATTAGTACTCCTACGAGGAATATGTTAGTGGCGAATCTCGTGATTCGTAGTTGTCCAGTGTTAGTGGAAGGTCATGCATTAGAGGCAGATTTAATCCCCTTAGATATTTTTGATTTTGATGTGATTCTGGGGATGGATTGGTTGACTATGCACCATGCATCTATTGATTGTTATGACAAGAGAGTGGATGTAAGGACCCTTCCCGAATTTTCTCTCGAAACCCAGAAAGAACCCTTATCCCGTCTGACAGCTCTTTTACCTCAAAATTTAAATACCAGAAATACCCTTTGTTCTTAAATAATTTTTATTAAACCTTACAGGGTTCCCAACAGAACCTTTGTACTTACTACCCACTCCTACTATCAGACGCAGGATAATATACAGGTCAAAACCAAGACCTCGGAATAGTGGTGATTCAAATAGAAATACTCTCTGACACCAAATGTCAGTAGGTCAGACATTGCTGACATCTCTACTGGAAAACCACAAGACAATAGACTAGTCAGATACTGGTGAATCAACAATAATTCGTCCCTCTGGGTCACCGCCCACACCAAACCACTTACCCGGATAGCGAAGTATTTCCATAGGTTGATTAAGCCCATGACAATTGCCGTCTGGTTCATATTAGAGCCGGAAATATCCTCGGCTATCATATCGTATCATCAGCTGGTATAACATTCGGTTATCACATCAGTCGGCATATCTCTCGATTATCATATCCCTAGCCACCAGGGTATCCCTTGGGGTGTGCTAGTCTAGTATCACAACTCTTTGTACTATGATATCTCATCAGCCGGCATATCTCTCGACTGGCATATCATATCAGTCGGCATATCTCTCGACTATCATATCATATCCCTAGCCACCAGGGTATCCCTTGGGGTGTGCTAGAATATGTACTACTTGGACTCGACCACAATCTCTGCAAAATCACCTTTTATATTGGAGGTTCACCGGGAGTCCGCCAACACGGAACCAAGGCCCGGATCCTAGGCCCCCTCAAATCGGTTTTGTTTATATTGGGGGTTCACCGGGAGTCCGCCAACACGGAACCAAGGCCCGGCTCCTAGGCCCCTTCAAATCAGTTTTGTTTATATTGGGGGTTCACCGGGAGTCCGCCAACCCGGAACCAAGGCCCGGCTCCTAGGCCCCTTCAAATCAGTTTTGTTTATATTGGGGGTTCACCGGGTGTCCGCCAACACGGAACCAAGGCCCGGCTCCTGGGCCCCCTCAAAACGATATTGTATCCAAAATCAAGTATATATTTTGTTTATCATTTATCATAAATACGGTTTCAACTCCAAATCACGGACCCAAATAATTACCACGTCAAAACAATATCAAAACCGAATCCAACAACCATATCATTTCTCCCAACACTCTTCCACTGAAATATTGGAAAAACAAATATCCAGCAATCATTTATAAATTCTAGGTAATCATTACAACCATATACAACAGTATTTAAATCGAGGATATTATACATGCATTACAATTTATAAATACAACCATACACAACAGTATTTAAATCAAAGATATTCATACCTGCATTACAATTTATAAATCAAAAGTCCGCTTACCAACATCATCCAACCCAAAATTCATGGATGCTCTAGCCTAAGAAACACCTACACAATAATCACCCAACTACCTTGATTTTCCGAGCTCAAAACCCTCTCCACGGTCAAGCCTTACCGCTGGGATTGCCCAACCGGGCTCTAAATGAACTCCTATGGCCTCGAAACCAACAAAATCTGATCCGGAACGTCCCAAAACCCTAGTCACGCGTCGCCGTGACTTCGGGAACAGTCTCACGCGCCGCCACGCGCCGCCGAAAGGCCAGAACACGCTCTCACGCGCCGCCACGCGCCAGTCACACGCCTGCTACAGTGTTCACGCGCCTGGATCGGTCCAACCCGGCCCGGCTCGACCTGACCCGGTCCAACTCGACTTAACCCGATCGGTTCACTCAACTCGACTGGTTCACTCGACTCGACCGGTTCACTCGACTCGACCGGCGACTCGACTCGACCGGTTCACTCGACTCGACCGGTGACTCGTCGGAGAAGACAACCGGACGGCCCTCGCCGGCGCCGGAGGCTGGCCGGAGAAGATGACCGGACCGCCACCTCCGCCGCCGTCTGGTTCGCCGGAATCCCCCATTTTCGATCGAACTTCAAGGTTTTCTAATTTCTTCATTTCTTAACCGTTTTTCACGATCTACACATGGAAATTCATCTACTTTTCACCAGGAATCCAAAAATGAGGTCAAAGTTCCGAGATCGTACCTGGTTTGGCCGGAAAACGGCCGAGAAGGTTCGGTTCACCTCCCTCCTCCGTCCGTCGCCCACGGCGGTGCTCCCACTCCGATGATTACACCAAAAGACTCGTGGGGTCGCGGGGAAGATCCTCCCGACCTTGGTTTTGTTCGAATCGGATCGAAACCCATCCGATGAAAATGGGTCTTCAGTGTTCACACGGGGGGGTCTTCGGGTGGAGCGAGATTGAACGGGCCAATCTCTCGAGGAGAGAGAAAAATATCTTCTATATAATTCCAACTTTTCCAAAATTACCAAACTGCCCCTGAAGCTTCTAGACCCGTAACGAACTCATCGGGTCTCCGTTTTCCCCGTGCCGCCTGTCTACGAACTCGTGAGTTCGAGACCTACGCAACAACCCAAGAAAAATTCCCAAAAGTACTGCCAGTCAAAAAGTGACTCTCGAACCCGTCCAAAACTTAGGGTAAAATTATCCAATTCTCAAAAGAATTTAATTTCTGGTCCGGGTCGTTACAGTGGATTTCCGGAGTCCAGGTTTACCGGAACTTACATTCAGGGGAGATCGTAGGGTACTACCCTGTGGAGTGATATCAGCTTTGACCGCTGAGAAATTGCTGAGGAAAGGTGGTGAGGGTTACTTGGCTCATGTGTTTGATTCTCGGGATACTCCGATGAGAGTGGAGGATATTCTAGTGGTGAGTGAGTTCTCTGATGTGTTTCCAGATGATCTTCTGGGATTGCCACCTCACCGGGAGATTGAGTTCACCATCGAGCTTTTGCCAGGTACTCAACCTATCTCACAGGCACCGTATAGAATGGCACCGGCAGAATTGCGAGAGTTGAAGACTCAGTTGCAGGATTTGGTGAATATGGGATTTATTCGCCCAAGTGTTTCACCTTGGGGTGCACCAGTGTTATTTGTGAGGAAAAAGGATGGTGATATGAGGTTGTGTATCGACTACCGGAAGCTAAACAGGGCTACGGTGCAGAATAAGTATCCTTTGCCAAGGATAGATGATTTGTTTGATCAACTTAAGGGAGCAAGATATTTTTCGAAAATTGACCTTCGATCCGGGTACCATCAGTTGAGGATCAGAGAAGGGGATGTTGAGAAAACAGCTTTCAGGACTCGTTATGGTCATTATGAGTTCCTGGTGATGCCTTTCGGGTTGACTAATGCCCCAGCATCATTTATGGATTTGATGAACAGGGTGTTCCAAAAGTATTTGGATCGGTTTGTGATTGTGTTCATTGATGACATCTTGGTGTATTCGAGGAGTGCTAAGGCACATGAGAAGCACTTAAGGTTGGTGCTGAATATGCTTAGGAAAAAACATTTGTTTGCCAAGTTTAGTAAATGCTAGTTTTGGTTGACCGAAGTTGGATTCTTAGGTCATGTGATTTCGGCTGAGGGTATCAGCGTAGATCCCCAAAAGGTTGAGGCAGTGGCAAACTGGGAGCAACCGAGGACAGTGACAGAGGTGAGGAGTTTTCTGGGTTTGGCAGGATATTATCGACGGTTTGTAGAAGGATTTTCTACGATAGCAGGGTCGTTGACTCGGTTGACGAGGAAAGGAGCTGAAGAGGAGGTTGACTTCTGCTCCAGTATTGACCCTTCCTGATGATACTGGGGGATTCGAGGTGTATAGTGATGCATCATTGCGGGGTATAGGCTGTGTGTTGATGCAGCATGGAAAGGTGATAGCATATGCTTCTAGACAACTTAAACCCCATGAGTTGAATTACCCCACACATGATTTGGAATTAGCTGCAGTGGTGCATGCATTAAAAATCTGGCGACATTATTTGTACGGGGAGACGTGTCAGATCTTCACCGACCATAAGAGTTTAAAGTACTTGTTCACCCAAAAGGACCTGAATCTGAGGCAGAGAAGATGGCTTGAGTTAATAAAGGATTATGATTGTACTATAGAGTACCATCTAGGGAAAGCCAATGTGGTGGCGGATGCCTTAAGCAGGAAATCCATGGGTTCTTTAGCCCATTTGCATACAGTCTACCTACCGTTACTGGTAGAGTTCCGTAGAGCAGGGATAGTACTGGACATGGATAGCCAGGGGGCTTTGTTGGCTAGTTTCCATGTGAGGCATGTTCTGATTGATCGGATTATTGAGGCTCAACTCCAGGATCCTACATTATGCATTATCAGGATGGAGTTGGAGGCTGGAAACAGGCAGGACTATGCGCTTAGGGATGATGGAGCCTTGGTTAGGGATGGCCGGTTGTGCGTACCGAATGAGCTGGAACTAAAGAGGGAATTTCTTGATGAGGCTCATAGTTCGGCTTACGCTATGCATCCAGGAGGTACCAAGATGTATCATACCCTAAGGAAATACTATTGGTGGACTGGGATGAAAAGGGAAATTGCTGAGTTTGTGAGTAGATGCCTGACATGTCAGCAAGTGAAAGCAGAGAGGCAGAAACCATATGGGGCACTTCAACCATTACCTATTCCGGAATGGAAGTGGGATCACATTACGATGGATTTTGTGTATAAACTTCCAAGGACACAGAAGGGACAGGATGGGATATGGGTAATTGTTGATAGACTCACGAAGTCTTCACATTTTTGCCAGTGCGGGAAGATTTTCGGATGAGTCGGTATGCCAAATTGTTCATTGATGAGATCATACAACTACATGGGACTCCAGAGTCAATTGTTTCGGACAGGGATCCTAGATTTACCTCCAGGTTTTGGCGGAGTTTGCAGAAGGCTTTTGGCACTACCTTGAGTTTGAGGTAGGTGACTGGGTGTTCTTGAAACTATCTCCTTGGAAGGGAGTGGTACGTTTTGGTAGACGAGGAAAACTGAGTCCTCGCTACATTGGTCCATATGAGATTTTGGAGAGGATAGGACCAGTGGCATATCGTCTTGCTTTACCATTGGAATTATCCAGAGTTCATAATGTTTTTCATGTATCTTTGCTCCGGAAATATCTGTTTAAAGAATCTCATGTATTGGGAGAGCAGCCACTTGAGCTGAAGGATGATTTGACCTTTGAGGAGCAACCGGTGCAAATTTTGGATTGGAAAGAAAAGGTACTGCGCAGAAAGAGTATTCCTCTAGTTAAAGTGTTGTGGAGGAATCATAACGTGAAGGAAGCCACGTGGGAAACCGAGGAACTAATGCGGACGCAGTATCCTTATTTGTTCCAAGGGTAGAGTTGAATTTCGAGGACGAAATTTCTTAAGGGGGGTAGATTGTAACAACCCGGAATTTCAATTATTGGATTTAAGTAAATTATTTAGGTAAAATGACGATTTTACCCTTGGTCGGTAAAGGGCATGAAAGTCAAATTTTGTTTCGAGACACTTTTGGTGGTGTTTTGGATACCGTTGCGTAGGTCTCGTACTCACGAGTTCGTAGACAGGCGGCACGCGGAAAACGGAGTTCGTGGACGGAAGTTATAGGTCTAGATGTGCAAGGGCATTTTGGTAATTTTGTTTTGGGAGAAGATATTTTAACCCAATCATTGTCTCATCTTCATTTCACTTTCATCTTCATCTCATTATCATTTCATTCTCATCTCTCTCTGAAACATACACAAACCATCGAACCCGAAACCGTGCGAAAATTAACCCAAAAACCCACAAAGTCAACTTTTGATTCAAGGCTCCAACTTCCAGTTTTGATCAACTAATTGTATTCTACTCATTCCCACGATCACAACCGTATCAACCATCGAAGGAGAGGACCACGGAGGAAGCCGAACCGAGTAAAGGAAGTTTCGGATCTTTCGATCGATTTTCCGGCTTACACAGGTACATGTTTGATGTTTTAAGGTCATATTTGGATTCCTGGGTTCGAGTAGATAGATTTAGACGTAATATTTGTGAAAAATGGTTGAGTTTTGAGGAAGTTGGAAAGCTTGAAGTTTCGGCCGGAAATGGAGGATTCCGGCGAAACCAGACGGCGGCGACTGCGACTGCCGGTCATCTTCTCCGGCCAGCCTCCGGCGACGGTGACGACAGTCCGGTCGCCTTCTCCAGCGAGTCACCGGTAACCGGTCGGATCGAGTTGAATCGGTCGGGTCGAGTTGAACCGATCGGGTTGAGTGAACCGATCGAGTTGAGTGAACTGGTCAGGTCGAGTTGGACCGGGTCAGGCCGAGTTGGACCGGGTTGGACCGGTCCAGGTGCGTGGGTACTGTAGCAAGCGCGTGATCGGCGCATGAGAGCGCGTGGCGGCGTGTGCCGACCTTCCGTCGGCACGTGGCGGCGCGTGGGGCCGAGTCTGAGGTCACGGTGGCGCATGACAGGTAGTTTTTGACGTTTCGGACCTGTTGGCGCAGGTTTTGAGTCGATCGGACGTCGTTTAGGGGTTGTTTCAGACGTTTTAAAGTTGCTGCGTTTTCTAGGCCAGCATAGTTAGACTCTCGGGGTTTAGGGGGTTTATAATTAAGGTTCTTATTATTAGCTGGTAATCCCGATTATTAATTTGGACAGGCGATACTGCTCCAGGAACTTCAGGGGAGCGTACAGTTCGGGATTGAGCTTGCTTCGATAAGTTTGTGAGTGGACTTTTGGTTTATAAACTCTAATGCATTCATAAATGTATCTTTGATTTTAATACTGTTGTGTATGGGTGCAATAAATTTCTGGATTTTAGAAATGATGCTGGACACATGTTTTCCAATATTTCAGTGAAAGTGTGTTTTGAGAAATGGCCTGGTTTTTGTATTCGATTTTGATATCGTTTTGACATGGTAACTATTTGAGTATGTGATTTGGGGATTAGACCCATAATTATGATTTATTGATTTTGGCCATAAAATGATATTGCAAAGAATTTGGCTTAGGTCGAGAAACAAAGATTTCGAAGTATGGATTTGGTTCACTGGTTCCTATCCCGATGGTTACTGTTGCTCTGACCGGTGTTGAGGGGTCTTGCTCCGCTGGTTGTTGAGGGTTCGGACCTTGGTGTTGAGGGGCCTTGCTCCGCCAGGTCGTGAAGCTGTCTATGCATAGTACAGATTGTACATATTGTACAGAGAATTGTTGCACAGATTTCAACACATCTCAAGGGATACCCTGGTGTGTTGTTGTGGATATGTCGGGAATATTGAATTTGAGATATTATGCGTCCAGATGGAATTAAATGAATTTGAGATATTATGTGTCCAGATTGATTTAAATGATTTTAAACTCTTTTGAAGAGAGTTTTCAAACCAAACTTTGGATCACGAGGTATTTTCATTATACAGATTTTATGTGAGTCCAATTAAGTGGTTTTAAAGAGAAAAGGAATTTTTGGTGATCTACATATAATGTTTTAGTATCATAAATTGTTTTATGTTATGCATACATGATTTTATAAATGGAGGGGAAGAAAGGTATTTCTTGGAAAATAATTTATAAATGATTATTTTTGTCCACTCACAACTTTTGTGTTTAAACCCCCTTCAGGTAGTTAAGTAGAGTTGACGCGAACACTGATCTCGAGGCAGAGGCATTAGTACTTCGACTGCGTTGTGTAATTATATTTGAGTAGGATATCTAAATTTTAGTCTTGATCCTACTTAGACGTTCTGATATTATATGGTATTTGATTGGTCATTAATTACGGGAATTATTGAGTGCTTAAGTCCCTTGTCTGACAAGAGGAAGTATTTATTATTATTATATTTTGTAAGGATTGAAGGGTATTTTGGGAAGCTTTTCTTAGGTTGTCAGACGGGATCAGGGTTCTTCCCGGGTTCCGAGGGGAAATTCGGGACGGGTCCTGACAGATAGCTCTAAAACTGGATATGAGAAAAGCATATGATAGGGTGGAGTGGGTGTTTATTGAGCAGATTATGAGGAGATTGGGTTCATGATGAGATCTTCAATGATGCCCTTAGGGTAAGTGAGGGATCAGTCAGCCAACTGGAGAACCATTGGTGTAGGCCTGAGCTGTCCTGCTCCTAATCGCTTAAATATTAAGTAGGGCATAATGTTGATGCTTGATCCGAGATCTATTAGAGATTGCTGAAATTTGGAATTCCCTATTGTGCAGGAAATAGTAAAGCTGCCCGGGTCTTTTTTCTTTGGTGGCAGTTTGTGTAGAAGGGCTGCACTACACTGTTCTGTCAAAACCACTTTTTCCAGGTCTGAAATTTTTTTCTTATTGGCGCATACCTCCTTCAAAAATTTTGCATAGGAAGGGATGTGCTTTATAGCATCTAGTAGAGGTAGATTGATATGGACCTTGGCTAATGTCTGCATGAAGTCAATGGTCTGTTGGTCTTTGTTTGAGCGGCGCTGCTGCCTTTGTTGGAATGGCAGTGGCGGAGTGTAGGCAGGGGCGTTGGATGGAGCAAATTGAATTTGTGGGGTGAATAGTTCAACCTGAGGTTCAGGTTCAATATTTGACTCGGTAGTATTATTTTCTGAATGGGTTGACTTTGATGCCTCCCGATTGTCATAACTTTTTCCCCCTCTTAAAGTCCTTACCATCTTACAGTGCTCGGCTCCTCTCGGGTTTGGTATAGGTTGACTAGGAAAAACCCCTTTATCCCTTTCAGAAATTTCTTGGGCCAGTTGGCTAACTTGCTGCTCCAAGTTTTTAATTGATGCTTGGGTGTTTTGTTGATTCTCGGTAGAGATCTCAATAAACCTGGTAAGCTGCTCCTCTACACTCAATTAACGTGGTGTGGCCGGTTGGGTCTGATTGTTGAGTGGCTGTTGATAATTCTGCCGATAATTGGGCCGGACCTGGTGTTGTCCATTCCACCCAAAATTTGTATTATTTTTCCATCCAGAATTATATGTATTAGGGTAGGCATCATTACGGGATCTTGGGGAGGAACTCATGCTATTTACTTGTTCTTGGACAAGGTCGGGATACCCATCCTTCTGAGGACATTGGAGGACATTATGTGTAAGGTCCTCACATATGGCGCAAACTTGGGTTGTCTTTGGGGCAGCAGTGGTGAGCATCAAACTGTTGATCTTCTTTTCCAGTTGGGTGATTTGTGCTGCAATATTAGGGGTAACAAGTCCTTGCGCTACATCATAAACGTGTCCCCTTGTATGAGAGCCGTCATCCGTTCATTGTTGAGATTCGTTAGCCATTAGCTCAAATATTTCAAATGCTTCACGAGCTGTTTTGGATATGAGAGAACCACCTGCGGATGCGTTGATGTAACTTTTGGTGATGTGGTTGAGTCCATCATAAAAGATGTTCATCTGCATGTCTGAATCCAATCCATGGTGGGGGCAACGCATATACAGGTCATTGTACCTCTCCCAAGTATCATGAAACGACTCGTTAGATTTCTGGGCAAAGGCTTGTATTTCTTTCTTCAAAGCAAGAGTCTTGGATGATGGGTAGAATTTGTTTAGAAACCTTGTCTGTAAGTGTTCCCACGTTGTTATGCTCCCTGGAGGTAATGAATGTAGCCAAGCCCGAGCTTTATCCTTCAAGGTGTAAGGAAAAAGCCTTAATTTAATTGCCTCATTTGAAATTCCCCGAACAATGATGTTGTCACATCCTGACAAGAATTCAGATATGTGCATGTTTGGATCACTATTTGGGAGTCCATGAAAAGTGGGTAGAAGCTCAAGCATGTGATGCCTGATCTCAAAAGTGACTCCGTCCTGTACCTCGAGGTTCACGATGCATTGTGGGGTTCCATTCCCACGTGCTGCAAGGCTTTTGCTAAGCGGTGCGCCGACTGCAGGTATTGTTAATGCCATTGGTGCGGGCAGTATGTTGTCTATCTCGGCGAACAAATCTGCAAGGAAAGTGCCTTGGAGTGTGAACCTTGCGTTAATTGCTTGTAGTTGTCTTCTTCTTCTTGATGTTCTTTCAGGTTCAGGGTCGAATTGTGCTAGAATCGGGTTCGTAGATCGTGTAGCAATAACCATGCACAATTAGATAGTCCTGCAAAAGTAGAGACCTGTGCGTAAATGTTGATTTGGAGAAGTAGAGAAAAAAATTGAAAACAAATAATTAACTAAAAGTAAATTAAAATAAGAGTAATCGGCACAGTCCCCGGCAATGGCTCCAATTTCTTGATAGGATTTTTCCCACCTGTAAAACGAGGGTTAAAATCACACAAATAATACCTGCAAGAGTACAGGGCTGTTGTAGTATAGCACTGGAAGCAGGGTCGATTTCCTCAGGGACTGATATGGATAATTCTTATTTTTAGAATTCACTCTTAATTAATAATAAAATATTTTCAATAAGTTTGGTGACTGAATAAAAATTAAGTAAACAATTTAAACAAGTACTAGGGTTCAACCTTCACCATTAACAATCATATGTGACTTAGAAAAGAATATATGAATCAGAGGCTACTAAGAAGGGTGGATTCGGGGTAGTGATTCGTGATGGGAGGGGAAGATTTGTTGCAGCGGCGGCGGGTCGGCTGGGAGTTGTATCTTCAGCTTTGCATGCTGAAGCTGTGGCGACAAGGAGGGAAGTGCAGCTGGGGGTGGAGATGAGCTTACAAGCGGTGGAGGTGGAGGGAGATTGCTTGCTGGCTATCTCTGCCTTAACACAACGATGAGGCGATTGCTCGGAGTTGGGACCAATTCTGAATTACACAACTTTCAGTGCTCGCGAGTTGGACCCAGTCCAATCTCGGTTCACCAGAAGAGAAGATAATGCAGCAGCGGATCGATTGGAAAAGTTTGGGATTGCCTCTACCTTGGATGTTCTATGGTTTGAGTAGCCCCCGGATTTAATTTGTGATTTATTATTGGAAGGCTCTAGACATTTGTAATTGTGCGTGCTTGGTTCTCTTTTTTCTTGAACTGGGTTGAATTCTCCAGCAAGATTTTAATGAGGCCACTCTTTACACTGCCTAAGCCATGTACGATTTTCTTACAATTTTTCAATGAATTATCGTACTTTCCATAAAAAAAAAATAGCTGTGATGTTAATTAATTGCATTAATTAAGAACAAACACAAAGAATTCCAAAATCTTGGTAAAAAATAAATAATGTAAAAACAATAGCAAATGATTATGATTCTTTATTTTTGGTTATCATAAGTAGGGGTGGGCATGGTTTGGATCAATGCGGATATCATCCAATTCCAAATCCTAACAGTTCAATACGATTTGAATTTTCAAATTGAAACCGTTCCAATCCAAACTGTTAGCAACGGTTTGACTTGGGTCGGTTTAGACGGTTTGGGCATAAAAATTTTATTTAATTTGTTCACTAAACAGACTTCTCGAAAACATTTTTTTTCCCAAAATTCCACTATTCTCATCAAAATTTCATTTATTCACATCAAAATTTCATTTATTCACATGAATATTTCATTCATACATATCACAGAGATTTTGTCCCATTAATAGCTATTATATATCACATAGATTTTGTCCCATTTTTGTTGTAAACCTTGTTCAAAAGACATTCCAAGTTGGACAAAAGGTTCTTCTTTTGAATTCAAGGCTAAGACTCTTTCTTGGCAAATTGAGGTCTCGTTGGTCAGGACCTTACATTGTTCTCAAAGTCCTACCCCACGGTGCCTTGGAGATCAAGCATGAAAAATCAGGCCTTGAATTGAAGGTCAACAGCCACCATTTGAAGCCTTTCTTTGAAGCCCATCGAGAAGAACCTGAGCACGTGCACAGCCTTGTCGTGCTTACCCTTGCTTGACTTGCAAGACACGTCTTGCCTAGACGTTAAATCCAGTGCTCCTAGGAGGCAACCTAGCCCTTGTTTGTGATTCCTAACTTTTCTTTATGTTCTATGTTTTGCATGTTCCCTTCAAGTCTTTACTTATTTGTACTTAGTGTTTGAACTTGTTAACATTGAGAACAATGTTTAGTTTAGGTTTGGGGGTGTGGATCAAAATGTTGCAACATCTAGGTTTGGGTGTACACGGCTAGGAACTTAATACTTAATACTTAATAAGTTGCATATGTTGAAATAATCATTAATGCTTTACTAAATTTGTGCCATGTTCTAGTTTGTACCATATCATTACACACAATGCCTAAATTTCAAGAAAATGAGCTAAAAGATGACTTTGTTTGAGTGAACCTTATAAAATTAGTGGAGACTACCCTATGTGAGATTTTGAGCCTAATGCCTTTCTTTTTTAGAGATTTACTTCGTTCTACTCTTAAACATTGTTCAATTCATTCTACATAGTTTGATCTCATTACAGTAATTTGCATTGAATTTTAAAGAACTAACTTCTTATTCAGAGGCTCTTGATCCTATGTTTAGTAAACCATAAGAAGTGATGTAGGCTATGCGCATTTGAACCCTTTAAAGGCCCTTGCCCTACCCTGTGCATGCTCCCTTAACCCACTTTGAAGCCAAACACTTAAACCTTTCTTTGATCACCTAAATCATAACCAAGGCTTAGTTAGTGAGCCTTTAAACTTGGCCATACCCTATAGTCTAGGTTGTGATAAGGCTGCATCAAATTAAGTTCATAACATGGAAATGAAAGACAAGTCTCAAGTGTTTCAAATCAGAGACAAATCAAGAGGTTCCTTGAGGGACACGCCAAAGGAAACTTGCAGCCAAGGAGGGCAAACCGTGAATTTTTTTACAAGGGAAATGTCTTAGACATCCCAAGTGACCAAAGTTCAAACTTGAGCAGAAAACAATACAATGTAAGTCATTGGCTTAGTTTGAAAAAAAAAATGTGACGAAAAATATTCAAAAGAAATTAGAAGAAAAGAAAAAAAAAGAAAAAAAAATAAATTAAGCCAAGTGAGCCAATGAGAACAAAAGTCAAGTACCATCGTCATTCAAAGATCAAAGTTCAAGGCATGAAGTCATTGCAAACGCCAAACCCGGCCGTGGGCCAAGGAGAAGTCAAGAAGAAAAGAACAAGTTCCAAGTCATGCTCCTTCATGCCTTGTCTTAACTTAGGTTTTCGAAACCCATATCCTTTTCTTCTAAACACTTTAAAGCCTGGCCCCATTACAACCTTTGAATCAAGACCTAACTGATCTTATGGGAAGTCTTGCTTGGAGTTAAGGTATGTCTCTACGTTCTTAAAGTTCAAATCCATCATGAGATCCATTTTCAGAAATTGCCTTTCTTTCGTGCTATTTCTTATGTGATTATATTTGATTCCCTTACATAAGTTCATCACATATGCTTGATAAAGAGTGCAAAATCCTAGGATTCATGAGAGAAATTGAGAGTTGCCTAGTGAGGTTAGAGTTGAGGCGAAATTGTTCTAAAGCATTTGTACTGGGTTGTTTTTAAACTTGAAATCTTGAAGTAAAGGGCATTCACACTTGACACATGGTACTTACTTGAAATTGGCATATCGTTAGTTTGGCATTACATGATCTATTTGCATTGTTTCTTATTAATCTATTAAGTATTTTGTTTAGTGTTTTTTAGTTGATTCAGTAAAAGGAGACAAAACTCCTCCTACTAGGTAAACCTAGGGGTTTAAATGTTCCATCCTTAATTAAGATTGAGTCTTTTAGTTTTTAGTTAGATTTTACTTTATTTTTCTCGAGGACTAGAAAAAGCTAGGTTTAGGGGTATATGTTAAGTCATAATTCTTACACATATTTCATGTCATATTTGGCCCCTTTACTTGTCTTTTGATTGAATTCATGTCATTCATAGTAGAAAATAATCAATTTCGTGAGGCTAATGACATACTAAGTAAGAAGGAGATGAATTGTGTAAGAGTGGGCTTACGAGGCCTCTTGCATGAGTACTAGGCCAAGTAACAAACATTGTAATTGAACCTTGCAAACCATGTTAGAAAACGATGTCGTAAGGTGTGTATAGGGACTGCCTTAACTTGCCCTTTAAATTGTTAAAACCTTTACTTGTTTACTGTGTTTCTTGCATTAAAAATTTCTTTAATTAGGCATATTTGAAAGCACTAAAACCCCCTTTTCTTGTCCGTGTCTTTTAGTTAGAGTCTTTGTGTTCATGTTTTGAGTTTTTGTTGTTTCTTGTTTAGTTAAGTGTCAAAGCATATCTAGTCAGTGTGAGTCTTTATTTTCTATTTTTAAAGTTTCTAAGTACCTAACTTGTTAACTAAGCAATCTAATCTATTGAACTTCATTGTTGAGTCAAGTCCTTGTGGGATTCAACCCGTGCTTGTACTACTATTCTATCTTTTGATTAGTGCACTTGCTAGGATTTAATTGTTAAGATTTGTGTTGCATTTATTTGTCATACTTTTCTTCGAACATGTCACCACCTTCCCCAATTTCCCCAACTTCATCTCCAGTCCTCTTGCAAGTCAAGTCGCCATCTCCATCCTCCCTAACGTGTTCACAAACTTCATCAACGCCAAGTTCATCACCAAAGTCTCCTAGCATGGCTGAGGTTGTCGACCCAACCCCTAGACTACTTCGGGAGTATGCTACACCCCATGTCTTTGAGGACCAGTTTCCCATCGTGTTTCCAACATCCATGGTGGACAACTTTGAATTGAAGTCAGGTACTATTCACATGTTGCCTAAGTTCCATGGACTTTACGAAGAAGACCCTCACTTACTTATCAAAGGGTTTGTTGACGTTTGCTCCACATTGCGCATCAACAGAATTACTGAAGCTCAAATCAAGCTAAGGCTTTACCATTTTAGTCTTATAGACAAAGCTAAGGCCTGGTTTCATGCACTGGCACTCGCCTCAGTCAGGTCCTGGAGGGACTTAGCATCCAAGTTTCTCACGCAGTACTATCCTGTTGAGAAAACCCACAAGCTCAGGTGTGAGATCATGGCACCCCGCTAAGCTAATGATGAACCATTCTACTAGTACTAGGAGAGGTTCAATCGGATGATTCAAGCATGTCCCCAACATAACCTCCTAGATAGTTCTTTGATGTTCGGCTTTTATAGTGGGATGAAAACCAGCGACATGGTCATAGTGAACTCTCAGTCCAAAGGGGTGATGGTCAACATTGCAAAGGAGGCTCGGGAAGCCTTTGAGAATATAGCTCAAACGGAAAAAAAATTTAGCTACAGAAGCAATCCCTCTAGGGCTATTGGTAATGCGTACACCAGAGATAAGGATGACACCATTGCTCAACTCACCACCATTGTGAAAAAGTTGTGCAATGCTAAGGCCAAGGGAGTGCAAGTGTGTGACGTGTGTTCCATTTAGGGACATTGCTCTCAAGAATGCCCTATGGTCGAAGAGGCCAACATGGTCGGTGGTTTCAACAATGGTCCAAGGCCCCTAATGACCGATATTCCAACACATACAATCTGAGGCGGAGGAATCTCCCAAACTTTCGTTGCAGCAATAATCAAGCTGCACAAAATCCCATTCCACCACCTGGATTTCAAAACCAGGATGTGGCTCCTTAAATGAACCAGCATGGCCCCTCGCCACATCAAAGTGTTGGAACCAAGTCCTCTGAGGAACTCGTCCATGCCATGGCTCATAAAATTAATGCATTCATGACTAAGACTGATAGAGCCATCACCAACATGGAAAATCAAATAGGGCAACTTACAACCCAATTGAATCAACGAGAACAAGGAAGTTGCCAAGCCAAGTGTCGATGAATGCCAAGGGATTTCAGAACCCCACTATGAATGCCATCACTTTAAGGAGTGGCACGAGGATTCAAGGCCCCAAGCATCATGCCTTTGAAGATGTCAGTGAAGGAGCAGAAGATGAAGAGGAGAACTTGGGCGGGTATGCATCCATGTCATAGCCACATAACTTACCAAAGACTTTGTCTAAATCCATGCCGTTGACTCATGACATGCCATTGAACCAGCCTTCACCCAAGAACCAGGACCATGCCAAGTCCCAAGCTCTACCAAGAGCCATGTCGCAGTCCCAAACTGTGCCACAAGCTGTGATGCAGACCAAGCCCAGTGCCGCACCTGGACCAGTCCTGGATGCGTTCCAGACACACCCCGAGGACCTGATTTTATGCCAAACATGCTCACTAGACACACACCCGGCTGCGCCAAGCATCCATGGCCCATCCATAGCAGACCCTCTCCACACACCAATTGAGTCTCAAGCTCTTCACTAGGACACGGCCACTGTTTTGGGTCCCAACGAGCAAATTAATCATCTGGATCATTCTAACTCTAAATTTCACACGTTAACTCATAGACAAACTACTCATAGACAAACTAAAAAAGTGCACTTTGATTTAGATAATGGCGTTGCTTTACCGTTTCCGCACAGGTTTCAAAACAAAAACAAGAAGAAGGAAGAATACGAAGAGGAAATCATAAGCATGTTGCAGAAGCTTAAGATCACAATACCATTCCTCAAGTTAGTCAAGCACATGCCAATCTTCGCCAAACTCATCAAAGACTTGGTAGCCGAAAAGCGTGGTTTCAGCACCAATGATATCATTGAAATTCCCAAGGCATGTTCAACGGCCCTTTTGCGTATGGCCCTCAAAGACAATGATCTTGCGCTGCCATCACTTCCCTGTGTCATTCAATCGAACTAGTTCAAGCATTGTCTATGTGACACAGGAGCCTCTACGAGTATCATGTCGTTCCACATCTACAAATCACTCAATTTGGGAGCACTGAAACCAACTCATTTGTGTGTTAGATTAGCTAACGCTTCTATTACTAATCTATTGGGTGTGCTTGATGACCTACTCGTACAAAGATGGGATACATGCATTCCGGAAGATTTCTACATTCCCAAGATGGACTAGATCGATCAAAATGAAGAACCTCATTTAATCTTTGGCATACCTCTTCTAGCCACAGCCAAGTGCATGATTGATGTCAAAATTGGCCAAGTCTCCACCAAAGTCTTGTACAAAATGAGAACTTTATTCCATTCATGATTCAGTACAATACCCTGCTGAACCTATCGTGGACTTCTTGTTGAAGATGATGGACATGGTGTTACAGAAGACCATAGTGAATTCATGTATGAAGGATGATCTTGAAAAGGGCATCACAAGTCCTTCCCAAATTGATGAGAGCCCAGATGAGAACGTAATGGAGGAACTCAGGTTCCTCAATGTCGTGTCCTATTTCCCATGGAAGCAACCATTTGAAGAGCTACCCCCCTTGGCCCAGAAGACTCTACCGTCCATCATTTAGGCCCCTAAACTTGAACTGAAACCACTTCCTGAACATTTAAAGTACGCATACATATGTAGCAATCAGACCCTCCCAGTCATCATTGCTTCTAACCTAAGTACTGAGGAAGAAAATGAGTTGGTACAAGTTATGAAGGCCAATCAAACAACAATAGGATGGACCATTACAGACATCAAGGAAATTAGCCCTTCTAAGTGCATGCATAGGATACTGCTAGAAGACGAGGCCAAGCTCTTAAGGGAGGCATAGAGGTAATTGAACTCGCCCATGAAGGCGGTCGTGAAGAAGGAAGTACTCAAACTATTGGACGTCGGAATCATCTATCCCATCTCATACTCCAAATGGGTGAGCCTAGTCCAAGTAGTTCCAAATAGGAGTGGGATCACTATCGTGAAGAATGAGGATGATGAGCTCGTGCCCCAAAGAGAGGTTGGAGAGTATGCATCGACTATAGAAAACTGAATGCCACTACATGCAAAGATCACTTACCCCTACCCTTCATCGATCAAATGCCCGAAAGATTAGAAGAAAATTCTCAATACTGCTTCCTCGACGGACACTTAGGGTACAATCAGATTGCCATAGCCTCAGAAGATCAAGAAAAAACCACCTTCACGTGTCCCTGTGGCATGTTTGCATACAGAAGGAAGCGGTTTGGTTTGTTGCAACGCCCCAGCTACTTTCCAGCACTGGATGATGAGCATATTCTCCGACATGGTAGAGGACATCATCGAGGTCTTCATGGATGACTTTTCTGTGTTTGGTCATTCATTCAAACTTTGTTTATGAAATCTATCCCGAGTTCTAGAGAGATGTAGGGAAAGCAACTTAATTCTAAACTGGGAGAAGTGCCACTTCATGGTACAACAAGGCATTATTTTGGGCCATGTGATTTCCATCCGTGGCATAAAAGTGGACAAGGTCAAGTGTTAAGTCATAATTCCTAGATGTATTTCATGTCATATTTGGCCCCTTTACTTGAATTTTGTTGGAAATCAAATCATCCATAGTAGAAAGTGATGCTTTTGTGAGACATGTGCAGGATTTAGAAAGATAACTTAATTCTAAGAATACTAGAAAAATAATGGCTCAAATCAGAGGCCAATTGAAGGAGATGTCCAGAATTTCATATCGGGTGTAAGACGTGTCATTGTGCCCTATTTAGGGCCAAGATTGAAGTGCCTTGAATCATTCCATCCGGGTCCCAAAACCGTGTTTGAGGACCAGCATATCAAGGCCATGACATGCCTTTGTCATCCTAATATCGGATCCATGACATGTCCCAGACATGTCTAAGCTAGCCCAGGATGTGTCCCTGATACGCGCCAAAGACACTCAGAACCTCGCCCCAGAACCTCGCCAAGTTGATGCCAAAGACATGTATGTGACATGTCCGGGGTCGTGCTAGACTCGTGCCAAGTTCCTGTCCCTTAGAGCTACGGTTGCGCCCTAAATTAGGTCCCAGGAGCCAAGGCAGTGTTGATATATCGACAGGCCCAGGTCTTGTCCCTGACATGACTCCGATTAGTTCTAATGACGCCATCCACCATCCTACGCCCATTCGATCAAGACAATGAGTACTTTCATACCCCTTGGTCCATATTGAGGTCAAAAGCAAGCCAAGGTGCGCCTGGGCATGACCATGACAATGCCAGGGGCAAGCCACCGACTTTTAGGGCTGCCCTAGGTCCTAATTGAGCAGCTTGCTGCCCAAAGTGCCAACTGGCATTTCACACCTTCCAACCACGCGCCTCTGGGTTTTCCAGGATTCTAGGGACTTCTTATTCATTTAGAAGTGTAATAGATATTCTTGAACAATCTAGTTTAGGTTTCTAATTCTAATCCTTGAAGGACAAGGTTTGTCCCTTGTCTATAAAAGAGAGCCTTTGTCCAAATGTTTGAGACACGCCATCTGACATCACTTAGACGCTTTTTTTTTTTTTTTTTACTTTGTTATGTTCGTGAAGGCTGTTCACGAAGACCAAGTTGTGTACTTGGAGGAGTGCTTGAAGCCGTTCTTGAAGTTAATTTGCCTTTGAGAGGATAATTTTGGTTTAATCTTTCGAATCTTTATTCAATTTAATTCATGTTTTTGCTTTTCATTTTGTGTAGTGGGTAGTTTCTTTTGAGTTAGGGCTGATCTTGAAGCCCTAACCATGGAAACTTCTTAATTTGGTTTTGGCGATTGGTTTGATTATTGTGTTTACCTTGGTAGATTGATTCACTGTTTTAATTGTTATTATTTTATGTTCTTAAAACTGGTCATTTTATTTGCATGACTTAAAAGATGACTTTGCATCAAGGATTATGGTGAAAATAATATGTGAAGAGATCCATGACATTCCTAGGTTTACCGTGTAATCCCTAGTGTTAGTGTAGTGTCATTAAATCCCTTTTGTACTTAAGGCTTTCCTTTGTGTTGTAGTGGATTAAGAGAACTATGGCATGATTGACTAGAAAGTTTGGTGGCTTAAGAGAACTAAACATACAAAGTAAGTAGGGATAATTGTGTGAGAGTGGGCTTAAGAGACCTCTTACATGGGCACTAAACCTAGAATTAAACTTGATAATTGAACCTTTCAAACCAAGGTTGAAAACGTTGTGGTTAGGTGTGGATACGGACTGCCTTACCTTTCCTTTTAATTTGTTAAACCTCTACATATTCACTTGTTTCTTTTTTTTTCCAAGTTATTTACTCTAAAGCATGTTTCAAATCAAAACACACCCCCCTTGTCCGTGTCTTTTTAGTGTCATTGTTTAGAGTCTTGTTTAGTGCCAAAGCATATCTACTTAGTGTCTTGTTTTCTGTTTTGAGTACCTAACTTGTAAGCTATGTAATCTATTACTTTGGTTACATTGTTGAGGCAACTCCTTGTGGCATTTGACCCTTGCTTGTACCACTATATTGTCTATTGATTAGTGCACTTGCTAGGATATAATTGTTAAGTATTGTGTTGCATTTATTGTTATACTTTTCTTCCAACAAGTTTTTGGAGCCGTTGCCGGGGACTTGTCCCTCAATGGTGACCATTCTTAGATTGTTTTAACTTAGTTCTTTTTGTTTGCTTTACGTACTTAGGTTTATGTCATCACAGGGTTCTGCCAAAGGCTCTGTACAAGGCTCTTCAAATCCAACATCTGCCTCATCATTTGTTCAAGGTTCCCCTCAGCCAAGCCCACAACCATCCCCTTTGGTAGAGAGATGTGAGGAAAGTGTCCTTGCCAATCCAGCCCCACGGCTGCTCAAGGGGTATGCCACTCCCTATGTTAGTGAGGACCAATTCCCTATAGTCTTTCCACCTTCCACGGTGGAAAACTTTGACCTCAAGTCAAGGACCATCCACATGCTCCCTAAGTTCCATGGCCTCTAGGGTGAGTACCACCATTTGCATATCAAGGAGTTTGTGGAAGTGTATTCCACTTTAAGAATCAATGGAATGACTGACACTGAGATAAGATTAAGGTTGTTTGATTTTAGTCTTAAGGATAAGGCTAAAGCATGGTTTCACTCACTTGCACCTTCCTCCATTACATCTTGGAGGGACTTGTCCTCTAAGTTCCTCACTCAATACTATCCTATGTCCAAGACCAACAAATTGAAGAGTGAAATCATGGATCCATGTCAAGCTGAGGATGAGCCTTTTTATGAGTTTTGGGAAAGGTTCAATCAAATGATTCAAGCATTTCTATTGAGGCTTAAAGAATAGTGATATGGTAATGGTTAACTCTCAATCCAAGGGAGTCTTGGATAGTACTGCTGAGGAGGCTAGGGAGGCCTTTGAGAATATTGCTCAAAGGGAAAAATAGTTTAGCTATAGGGACCAACAATCTAGAATCCTTAGTAGAGTGAGTAGGGATAAGGATGATACCATAGCCCAACTCACAACTATGGTTAAACAATTATGTGATAACAAAGTCAAGCCCACTATGACTTGTGATATGTGCTCCGTTCAAGGCCATGATTCTTAGACTTGTCCTATGGTAGAAGATGCCAACTACATTGTCAAGTACAATGATGTCATGAGGCCACGTAATGACCCTTACTGCAACACTTACAATCCTGGATGGAGGAACCATCGAAACTTCAAATGGAGTAACAATCAGAATGTGCAAAACCCTAGTGCACCCCCTGGATTCCAAGGACATACCGTGGCCCCTCAACTTGCATCTCAAGCAAACAATGTCGTGGGAGGCAAGTCACTTGAGGACATACTGCAATCTACTCAGAATATGATGCAATCCCTAGTTAAGAGCACTATTGCCTTTCAACAAGAGACTAGGAACCATTTGGTCAAAATGATTGTGCCATTACTGCCATTGAGATTCAAATAGGCCAGATGGCAAGCCAACTTAACATGTGAGACCCTAGACCCCAATTGCCTAGCCAAGTCCAAATCAACCCCAAGAATTTGTATCCAACAGCCACTGCCAATGCCATTCAGCTTAGCAGTGGCAGAGAGCTTCAAAATCCACATCATGACCAGAGTTCCTTGGAAGACTCTGAAGACCATGTCATGGCCCCTACCGCAGAGTGCAATTTAGGGCGTAGCTGAGAACCTGTTAAGGAGCTTGAAATAGGGCGCAGTCTAGGCGCATGGCCTACCCGAGAGCCTGCTTAGGAGCACCTTTCCAGGACAACCTTAAATGTCCAAAACAATGAGCCTTCTAACCCTTCTTTGCCTTTAAATTCAAAATCTAAAGTTAGTTTTAGTAATCCACTTGTTACTAATGATGTTGACTTACCTTTTCCTCATATGTTCAAAAAGAATGACAAGAATGCTCAATTTGAGCAAGAGCTCACAAACATGCTTCACAAGCTTCAAATCAACTTGCCATTCTCCAAGCTTGGGAGGACCATGCCCATCTTTGACAAGCTTCTCAAGAACCTAGTGGTTGGAAAACGTGAATTTGACCCAAACAATGTCTTGGACATTAGTGTAGCCGCTTTGAACAAATTACAAGGCTTGCCACCCAAGGCCAATGACCCAGGCCCTCCTGCCTTGCCGTGTGTCATTTAATAAAAAATGTTTGAGCATTGCCTTTGTGACACAGGAGCCTCTGTAAGTATCATGCATTTTCCTGTTTACAATTCACTTGCACTAGGAGAATTAAAACTTACTCAATTGTGTGTAAGACTTGCTAATTCTTCTGTGACACAACTTATGGGCATGATAGAAGATGTGATAGTGCAAATAGGAGATACATGCATACTTGCTGATTTTTACATCTTGAAAATACAAAAGATAATTGAAAGTGAGGATCCTACCTTGATCTTTGGGAGACCTCTATTGGCCATTATAACCTATGAAATCAATCTATACCGACGCCAAATATCTATCAATGTGTTAGATAAAACTAGGACCTTTTCCATTCATGACACTATGCAGTATCCTCAAGAGCCTATAAAATATTTTCCCTTGAACACTATGGAATATTTATTGCATCAAACTATCATGAATGCTTGTATTGATGACCTTCTTGAGAAGACCCTCACCTTGCCTTCTCAAGGTGACAATAGCCTAGATGGTCATGGCATTGAGGAACTACTCATGCTTGAGGCCGTGCCTCCACTCATAACCACAAAGCTATTCATGTATGAAACCTTGCCCATGAAGGAAGAAAAGACTCTTCCTTCCATCATTGAAGCTCCCAAGCTAGAGCTCAAGCCCTTGTTTGAGCATTTAAATTATGCATATCTAGGTAAGAATAACATATTACCTGTTATTATTGCTTCTAATCTAACTAGTGCACAAGAATATCAATTAGTGTAGGTTCTTAAAACAATATGCAAGCTATTAGGTGGAGCATTACTGACATCAAAGGGATAAGTCCTTCCAAATGCATGCATAGAATCATACTTGAGGAGGCGTCCAAACCAACTAGAGAGGAATAGAGACGTCTCAATCCTCTTATGAAGGAGGTAGTCAAGAAGGAAGTCCTCAAGCTTTTGGATGTAGTAATCATCTACCCTATCTCTGATTCCAAATGGGTAAGTCCAGTTCAAGTAGTGCCTAAAAAGAGTGGCATCAAAATTATCAAGAATGAACAAGATGAGCTTGTTCCTCAAAGAGTTCAATTGGGTTGGAGAGTGTGTATAGATTATAGGAAACTTAATTCTATTACTTGCAAAAATCATTTTCCATTACCCTTTATTGACCAAATGCTTGAAAGACTGGCAGGGCACTCTCGTTTTTGTTTCTTAGATGCCTATTCAGGTTACAACCAAATTGCCATAGCACCTGAGGGCCAAGAAAAGACAACCTTCACATGTCCTTATGGCACTTTTGCCTATAGGAGAATGCTCTTTGGCCGTTGCAATGCACATTTCACCTTTCAAAGATGGATGATGAGCATATTTCCAGACATGGTGGAGGACATCATTGAGGTATTTATGGATGACTTCTCTATTTTTTTAAATTCTTTTGATATGTCTAACAAAATTGTCTAGAGTACTTGAAAGATGTAGGGAGTCTAATCTGATCCAAAACTGGGAAAAAAATTACTTCATGGTTCAACAAGGCATTGTCCTTGGCCATGTCAAATCAATCCGTGGCATAGAGGTTGACAAGGCCAAAATTGATGTCATAAGTGGCCTACCCTACCCCACTCCAGTCAAGGAAGTAAGATCTTTCTTAGGGCATGTTGGATTCTATAGGAGATTCATCAAGGATTTCTCCAAAATCACAAGACTCTTGTGCAATCTGCTTGCCAAGGATGCTGCATTTGACTTCCATAAGGATTGTTACGAATCTTTTGAAGCCCTCAAGGACAAGCTCACAGTTGCCCCTATCATCACGCCACCAAGATGGGACCTGCCCTTTGAGCTTATGTGTGAAGCCTCAGTCTATGCCATTGGGGCAGTGTTGGGCCAAAGAATAGATAAGTTGCCCCATGTTATTTACCATGCAGTAGAACTTTAAATGATGCTCAACTTAACTATTCTACAACTGAAAAGGAACTATTAGTTGTGATATTTGCTTTAGAGAAGTTCAGGTCATATGTGCTTCAAACAAAAGTTATTATCTATAATGACCATGCAACTCTTAAGTACCTTCTTAACAAGAAGGATGCCAAGCCAAGGCTCATTAGGTGGATGCTATTGCTACAAGAGTTTGATCTTGTGATCAAACACAAGAAAGGAAGTGAGAATGTGGCAGCTGACCACTAGAGTAGAATCATACACGGCTCCAATGAGGAAGTGGACAAGCTACCTCTCCAAGAGAGCTTCCCTGATGAGCAGCTCTTCCACCTCAAAACTATTGACCCATGGTATGCTGACATTATTAATTATCTTGCCACTAACTTGATTCATTCTCATCTGTCTAGGTTTCAAAGGGACAAGCTTGTCAAGCAAGCCAAGTATTACATTTTGGATGAGCCCTATCTTTTGAAGAATTGTATACACCAACTCATACGGAGGTGCATCCCTAAAACCGAGGTGAAGTCCATCTTGGACTTCTGCCACAACTAAAAATGTGGAATCCATTATGGTGCTAAGAAGATAGCCATTATAGTCCTTCAATGTGGATTCTATTGGCCCACTATCTACAAAGATGCTCATGAACATGTCATCATGATAGGACCCCTCCCGAAATTTCCCTCGAACCCCGGGAAAGGCCCTGCTCCCGTCGGACAACCTCTGACACTTCAATTAAATACTTGTACTACCCTTACTTCCTCATAATATCGTACAACATCGTGCCAAAAAAAACAAAATGGTATAACCTCCCCCAGACCTGATTGACCAACACTCACCTGTCCGACGAAGGATACGATAGTAGTTCACAAACAATCCCTGAGAACTTCCCCAGCAAATAAAACAAAATGTCGCCCTCATGTGGACTAGCAACAAATTGTCAATCCGGGTCACCGCCCACACCACCCACTAACCCTAATGACAAAAGTTTCCTCGCCCAATGTCTTTGGCACTAGTCATAATCCGTGACAGTAATCAATCACAACATATAAGTTGGTAGGTTCTTCAGCTATCATATCATCAGATCAACTCTCACCTCAAAGCTACTCCCTGAATATGATAATCTGGTCAGGCTTCTGTTTCCATGAACTTGAATAGAAGTTAGTACATGCCTCAATGATTTGATTAAATTCAATATTCCAGACTTTGTTGAATTGAGATTCGCTGACTTCACACCGAGCCACAAACCCGATAACCTGGCTCATCCTGAGCCAAAGCTCGATGTTCCGATCCTCCTGAGCCCTCAATCATAATAATCTCCGTCAACAAATCTTAGCCAACATAAACCTCGGCTAGCACATCTCATCAACCCATATCTCGTAACCTATCAGCTGGCACCATCATCGGCATATCAAATTTAAGACGACATGTCCCTCGATTATCCTACCTACAACATCCAACCATTCCCTGAATATAATCCCGACCCACGGCTCGGTGCCCGAATACTCTGACAGAATATTCTGACGAAATTAGAATATTATGTCCAAATTAACGGCATTAGAGTTCCGTTATAACGCCGTTATCTTTTCACAAAATATGCTGGCGCCGACGTCAGCTTATTCTGTCAAACATAAACGGCATCAGTTGACCTAACGGTTGACTAACCGCTGAATGTACTGCCATGTGGCTCCACGTGGCAGCTAAGTCATCAACTGACTAGCCATCACGTGGCTCCACGTGGCACCATGTGTCAACCAGGTGGCTGCCATGTTAGCTCATAGCATCGAACTAGGTCGCTAGAGCTCGCCAGGGGCCACGATTAGACTGCCACTGTCGTCGGTGGCCGGAATCGGGAAAAACTCGCCGAAATTCGCCATTAACGGCCGAGAGCTCAGCTTCCCAGATTCCTCAAAACCCCACCATTTTTCTCGATCTACTGACCTAGATTCATCTACTCAACCTCAGGAGTCCGAATATGAGCTTAAAAGTAGGGAATCTTACCTCGTTTGGGTGTAAAATCGTCGAGAAGGTCCGGTTTCACCACCGACCTTCGAACACCCACATACCATTACTCCCATGCCTCGAAACTAGCATGAACCGACTCATAGAGTCAAGGGAAGTGCTTCCTTGGCTTTGGGCTCGATCAGATCGACCCCAACCTAGTCGATGAGACTAGGTGCGAAATCGCACGGAAAGGGAGAGAGAAAGGATCGTGAGAGGAGACAGAGAGAATTGGGGAAAATTCTGGAAAAACACAAAGAAATATGCCCCACCAAAATATCTGCCTTCCATAATTACCAAAATACCCCTAGAGGTTCTAGACCCGTATGTCCCTCGTCCGAACTCCGTTTTCCTCATGCCGCCTGTCTATGAGCTCGTGAGTTCGAAACCCACGCAATGGTCCAAGAAAAACTTCTAAAAGTACCGCCAAACATAAGGTAACTTTTGAACCCCACCTAAACTCGAGGGTAAAATCGTCCTTTGCTGATTAATTTTTTAACAAAAACACTTTAAATATAGGTCCGGGTCGTTACACATCACATGTGACAGGTGCCAAAGACAAGGTAACATAGGCCCTAGAGATCAAATGCCCCTAAACCCTATTCTAGTAGTTGAAATCTTTGATGTTTGGGGCATTGACTTTAAGGGACCCTTCCCTAGGTCCTTTGGTTTTCTTTACATTTTACTTGTTGTTGATTATGTTTCTAAATGGGTGGAAGCAATTCCAACTAAGACTAATGATTCTAAAGTAGTTTGTAGTTTCATCCAATCTCACAACTTGTCAATGTTTGGCACACCATGGGCCATCATTAGTGATGGTGGCTCACAGTTTTGCAATAGGTCCTTTGAGGCACTCTTGAGGAAATATGGAGTCACTCATTGAATTTGAACTCCATATCACCCTCAAACTAGTGGCCAAGCGGAGATCTCAACTTGAGAAGCCAAGGCCATCCTTGAGAAAATTGTGGGACCATCAAGGAAGGTTTGGTCCAATAGGCTGAATGATGCCCCCTGGGCATATAGAACTGCCTTCAAAACACCAATTGGTATGTCCCCATTTAGGCTTGTCTTTGGTAAAGGATGCCATTTACCTGTGGAGTTAGAGCACAAGGCCTTTCGGGCCATCAAACGAGTCAACATGGATCATAATGAGCCAGGGCACCATAGAAAGCTTCAGTTGCAAGAACTTGAGGAGCTAAGGAATGAAGCTTATGAAAGTTCAAAGATTTACAAGGAAAAGACCAAGGCCTATCATGACACGCACTTGGTCCGCAAGACTTTCTAAGTAGGGTAGAAGATCCCACTATTCAACTTAAGATTGAGACTCTTCCTTGGCAAACTAAAGTCTTGATGGTCAGGACCTTACATCGTTCTTACAGTTTTACCCCATGGAGCCTTGGAAATAAAGTATAAAAAGTCAGGCCTTGAATTGAAGGTCAATGGCCACCGTTTGAATCCATACTTTGATACCTATGAAGAATTGACATCCCAAGTCTTCACTCTAGCCGTGCCCTCCCTTGCTTGACTTGCCTGGCACGTCTTGCCTAGACGTTAAATCTAGAGCTCATAGGAGTCAACCTAGCCCTAGTTTGTATTTTATTCCGTTTTCTTTATGTTTTTTTGTTTTGCATGCCTCCTTTAGACCTTTACGTTTTGCTCTTAGTTTTTAACTTCTTAACATTGAGGACAATGTTTAGTTCAGGTTTGGGGGTACACGACTAGGAACTTAGTACTTTACTTGTTAATAAGTAACATTGTTGAATTAGTCATTAGTGTCTTACTAGAGGCATGCCATGCCTAAGTTTGTGCCTTATATTTCCAGTTAATGCCTAACTTCAAGAAATTGAGCTAAACGATGAATTTATTTAAGTGATCATTAGAAAATTAGTGTAGACTACCCCAAGTGAGATTTTGAGCCTAATGCCTTTCTTTGTGAGAGATTTACTTTGTTCAACTCTTAAAAACTATTCAATTATGTCCATATTGATTGATCTCATTACTAATACTTTGCATTGGATTTTAAAGAACTAATATCTTTTGTAGAGGCTCTTGGTTCTAAGCTTGACAAACCATTAGAAGGAAAATCTCATTTTATTGCTTCCTCGATGGACACTCAGGGTACAATCAGATTGCCATATACCCAAAAGATCAAGAGAAAACCACCTTCACGTCTCCCTATGGCATGTTTGCATACAGAAGGTTGTTGTTTGGGTTGTTGCAACGCCCCAGCTACTTTCCAATGTTGCATGATGAGCATCTTCTCCGACATGGTGGAAGACATCGTTGAGGTCTTCATGGAAGACTTCTCTGTGTTTGGTCATTCATTCGAACATCATTTATGAAATCTATCCTGAGTGCTAGGGAGATGCAGGAAAAGCAACTAAGTTCTAAACTGGGAGAAGTGCCACTTCATGGTACAACAGGCCATTGTTTTGGGGCATGTGATTTCCAGCCGTGGCATAAAAGTGGACAAGGCCAAGTGTTAAGTCATAATTCCTACATGTATTTCATGTCATATTTGGCACCTTTACTTGTCTTTTGTTTGAAATCATGTCATCCATAGTAGAAAGTGATGCTTTTGTGAGACATGTGTAGGATTTAGAAAGATAACTTAATTCAAGAATATTGGAAAAAGAATGGCTCAACTAAGAGGCCAATTGAAGGAGATGTCAAGAATTTCATATCGGGCCCAAGACATATTATTGCGCCCTATTTAGGGCCAAGATTAAAGTTCATTGAATCATTCCATCCAGGTCCCAGAACCGTGTTTGAGGATCAGCATATCAAGGCCATGACATGCCTTTGTCATGCTAATATCGGATCCACGACATGTCCCAGACACGTCTAAGCTAGCCTAGGACGTGTCCCTAATAAGTTCCAAAGACACTCAGAACCTCGCCCCAGAACCTCACCAAGTTGATGCCAAAGACATGTATGTGACATGTCCGAGGTCGTGCTAGACTCACACCAAGTTCCTGTCCCTCAGAGTCGCGACTGCACCCTTAATTAGGTCCCAAGAGCCAAGGCAGGGTTGATATATCGATAGGCCCAGGACAGGTCCCTGACATGACTCCGATTAGTTCTAATGACTCCATCCATCATTCTACCTCCATTCGATCGAGACATTGAGTACTTTCAGACCCCTTGGCCAATATTGAGGTCAAAATCAAGCCAAGGTGCGCCTTGGCATGACCATGACATTCCCAGGGGCAAGCCATTGACTTTTAGGGCTGCCCTAGGTCCTAACTGAGACAACTTGCTGTCCAAAGTGCCAACTGGCATTTCACACCTTCCAACCATGCGCCTATGGGTTTTCTAGGATTCTAGGGACTTCTTAGTCATTTAGAAGTGTAATAGATATTCTTGAACAATCTAGTTTAGGTTTCTAATTCTAATCCTTGAAGGACAAGGTTTGTCCCTTGTCTATAAAAGGGAGCCTTTGTCCAAATGTTTGAGACACGCCATCTTACATCACTTAGACGCTTTTTACTTTGTTTTCACTTTGTTCTGTTCATGAGGGCTGTTCACGAAGACCAAGTTGTGTTCTTGGAGGAGTGCTTGAAGTCGTGCTTGAAATTTTCCTTTGAGAGTATAATATGGGTTTAATATTTCGAATCTTTATTCAATTTAATTCATGTTTTTTCTTTTCATTGTGTGTAGTGAGTAGTTTCTTTTGAGTTCGGGCTGATCTTTAAGTCCTAACCATGGAAACTTCTTAATTTGGTTTTTGCACTTGGTTTGATTATTGTGTTTACCTTGGCAGATTGATTCACCGTTTTGATTGTTATTATTTTTTGTTCTTAAAACTGGCCATTTTATTTGCATGACTTAAAAGATGACTTTGCATCAAGGATTATGGTGAAAATAATCTGTGAAGAGATTCATGACATTCCTAGGGTTACCGTGTAATCCCTAGGGTTAGTGTAGTGTCATTAAATCCATTTTGTACTTAATGCTTTCCTTTGTGTTGTAGTGGCTTAAGAGAACTATGGCATGATTGACTAGAAAGTTTGGTAGCTATTCAGTTATTATTTATACATCATTTTGATGTCACTTTGTGCCCTTTTACATGTCTTTTGAATGATTGAGTCCCAACCATAGTAGAAAGTAACGCATTTTGTGAGACTTGTGCAGAATTGGAAAGATAGAGATATTCTTAGGAGAATGCAAAAAGAATGACTCAATTTGGAGTTATAATGAAGAAGTTGTCCTCAGTACAAAATCGGGTCCTAAGTCAAGTCCTGACGCATCCCTGCGCCCTATTTAGGGCTAGGACCAAGAACCTCGAATACAGTCATCCGGGTCCTAAAACCATGTCTGAGGACCAACCGATAAAGTTTAAGATGAGTAAGGGTTCATGCCAAGACGTGACCTTGACATGTCTCAAAGATACCTCATCATGTTCCCTAAATCGACTCCTAGAACCAGCCCTAGATGAGGCATGGTGAGTCCGTCAGAGGTCTCAAGAAAGTCCCAATCGTGTCCCCTGACATGCCTCAAGCCCGCGGGCCAGCCCAGCCCGCGGCCTAGCCCTGTCCGCGGCCTAACCCAGCCCGCGGCCTAGTCCAGCCCCCTGCTAAGCTAGGAAAACAATATTTGGATTTCTTCAAGGTTATTTTAGGCGTTTTGTTGTCAGTTTCAATTCCTAGTTTTTAGGGGAAGCCCTAGGAGTATTTAAAAGAGTTTTTGACGTGAAACTAGGGTTCCAAACCCCCTAACCGCATAACTTAGTTTAGTTTAGTTTTCAGTTTTTGAAAAGGAGGTTCAACGCAAGGAGGCTGGAAGTTGCTGCCTTGGACGTCTTCAGCGTAGCACCATTCTTCCAAGAGTTTTTCTTTTTTCTTGTTTTATTATTATGTAATTATGGATTCGTTTATATTTTTATTCTATAATATGCGTGTGTAGTTCTTTAAGAATTAGGGCTACTTGAAGCCCTAGCCATGTACTTTTTGGACATGATTTTGGCCCTTGATTTCTGTTGTTATGAATGCTGAATAAACTCTGATTACTATTTGAATTGCTGCTCTTTTATGTTTAAATGATTAGCTACCTTGTTTACATAAATTATTGATGAGATTGCATCGAGAGGTTGAGGTTAAGAAACAATCTTGTAATCAGAATTCATGACAACCTAGATCATTAAACCATACTAGGGGTAGTGTGATGTCATTAAATTCCTTTTGTATTTCATGCATCATCTTAGATTACTAATCCTTCTCTAAGATTGAAAGACGTTCTAAGCAGAGGAAACGGCTAGGACATGCTAAGTAAGAAGAGAATAATATGTGTAGGGTGAGCTGTAACAAGACCTTTGCATTCGCATCTTATTCAAAGAATTCATAGTAAGAGGATCTTGGAGATCATGTTAGGAACTTGAATTGGTTAGGGTGGATAGTTGGCCATGATTCGACTTAGTTAATTCATTCAATCATCACCTTTAATTATGTTTCAATTTGTTCTTGTACTTGAAGTTTCTATTTTAATATCTTATTTCAAACACATCAAACCCCCCTTTTTTACTTATTGCCGCGAGTCTTATTCTGAGTTAGTTGAGTCTAAATACTGTAGTGGACATAACGTTGATACAAGTCCTTGAGGGATCGACTCTTGATGTGCTAACTATACTATTCTTATCGATTTGTGCACATGCAAGGATTTTATAACTGTTGGAATTAGATTGCATATTTCTTGTTCTCTAATTTTACCAACAAGTTTTTGGCGCCGTTGCTGGGGACTTGTCCCTCAACGGTGTCCATTTAATTCAGATTCAGTTAACTCAATGTTGTATACTAACTATTTAGGTTTAATTTAGATTGTATACTAACTCAGTTTGTATGTATATATGAATAACTTTCACATGGATATGGGAACATGGAGCGATCCCTACTCAAGTCCATTCAATCCAGGGTGGAGCAATCTGCCTAATTTCACATGGAATACCACTCCAACAGCTCCTGACCCTGTCTCATATCCTGAACTCCAAGTTTTGGTTGATACCTTGGCACAAAGCATTAAAGCTACATCAAATTATACTCAATAAACTCAAGAGCTGATGAAGCACGTGGATAAGAGACTTTAGATGACGATGAGGTAGTTTTCGTTCTACAGGAGTCAATGCGAAGACATGGCACCCTCCCCATCAAGTGAGGCCATCGATGTTGATCAGGATGAGCAATGGGACAGCCCCAATTCTGAACCACCAATATATTCCTTATGTTCTAATGTTTTTGACTTTGGTCCAATGCCTAAACATACTTCTTTGCCTTGCACTCATAGGTGGGAACTGGAAATGGAAGAACAATGGGAGGATGAGAATAGGAAGGATGGCGGTATAAAGGACAAGCAGGCTGTGCCTCACTCGCTGCCCAGCGTTGTGCCATAGCCAGCGGCACAGCCCGCGACACTGCCCAAGTCTGTGCCCCATGATCTTCCCAAGGCCTTGCCCCAAGCTGATTTTCCTGCTCAAACTGTGCCTAAGTCTGCCTTGATGCCCAGCAACGTGTTCGCTGCACTGCATCCATGCTCCTCGTCTACTATTTTGTATTCGGAAGCAAATCCCGCGGGAAGGTCACAGGAAGACTGCGGGCCAGCCATGATGCCTCAAGTGCTGGAGAGCTCTTGTTTCAAAGACCCACTCGGAGGGGAGCTCCCATAACCTGCAGCAGACCCAGACGCCGAACATGCGAAGATCGGGTCACTGACTCCAGTTGGGTCCTCGAAACCCCATTTTGCCGCAGGATTTGTGAATCTTGCAAGAAGCCCACGGGCCAGCGATCAACTTCAAACTCACTTTTACATCCTCCCAAATGCGTCTCAAGGTCAGCCTCTAGTCTATCCTGCAGATTGCAGATCATTACAAGGGAATTTGAAGAACATTCTAACGATAACTTGAAGATGCTACAAAGGCCGCGGGAAGTCCGCGGGCTAGCCAGGATGCCCTCGCCAGTTTGTTCTCACATCGAGGACAGATTGCATTCATACCATGTCTATCACTTCCAAATACCAAAAAGAAGGAGATGAAAGCCCTCAACCGGGTAGCCCTCTTCAAGCTCAAAAGGAAACGACGACGGAAAGGACCAAGGAAAAGGGTACTGAAGTCTACGATGTATAGGGCACACCTTAAGCTGTTTCACCACAAGCATTTTCGGAGAAGGACATTTGGGAATGGACGGAAAACGCTATCACTCGACTCACTTCTCAATCCCTTTCCAGATAGATTGTGTTCTCATAGCTGGATTCAGTTTTGTGTTTCTAATTTCTTTCCACATGATGCAGTGAAAATTCTATAGCGAGAGCCTTACAACACGATCCATGTTGACGCTGCCATGCTTGCCATGCCTCCACCTAGTTCTTAGCTTCCAACCACGTCTTGCCCAAACATTAAATAAAGCGCTCATAGGAGGCAACCTAGCCCTGGTTTGTGTCATATCTCCCCCTAATGTCTCTGCGCTATTGCATTCTATAAACCTTCAATTATGTCCTTTGTCATGCTTATTCTTATCACATTGAGGCTAATGTTTAGTTTAGGTTTAGGGGTGTGGATCAAAAACTCTGCATATAGAAACAAGTAGGTTTCGGTGTGATACATGGCTAAAATTTTCAGTTTTCGTTTTTATTGTGTTTAGTTACTTAGTTAAGTTTTTGCTAGTGACTAGTGCTTTAACTTGTTAATAGGAGTGTATATCCTAAGTTAACCTTCTTTGTTTTACTAAGAGTCATGCCACATTCAGTTAGTTCATAACTTTGCACTTCACAATGCCATGTCTTGGATAATTAACTGAAAACAATGACTAAAATTGAGTGAACTTCAGAAAATTAGTGGAGACTACCATGTGAGAACTTGAGCCTTATTGCCATTCTTTTTGAGTGATATACATTGTTTCTACTCTTTAAACACTCTTCACTTTTGTTCATAAATGTTGATCTCATCTCATCATATTCGCATTGAATTTTAAAAGAACTAACATTATATAGATGCTCTTGGTTTGATGTATGGCTTGCCATAAGAGGTGATGTAGGCTATGTGTGCTTAACCTCTAAATGCCTTGTCTTACCTATTGTGTGCTCCCTAAACCCTTTTGAAGCCAAACACTAGCCTTTCTTTCATCACCTAAGCATTATCTACCCTAAACACTGAACCATTCAATGTGGCGTGCCCTATAACCACAGTTTGTGCTAGGGTTGCCTTAAATGGGATTCATGGTGAGAATAAGGATTGAAAAAAGTTGCTGCCCAGTTCTAAGGGCCATTGACGCAAGCACTGAGTGTGACAAGATCTAAAAGTTTGAATGTTGAGTAAAGAGCTCTACAAGTGGAAAGCTTCATAAGCAATGAGGAAACTCTTGCATGATCTTGGGTCGATTCAATTCAAAAGAAAAAGAACAAAAAATCAGGAAAGAACTCAATAAGAGCAATCAAGAAGTGCAATGTCGTGGGCCTTAAGCAAGGATTCAGATAAGAAAGTACGAGTTCAAGCCATGAATTCTCATGCCTTAGCACAACTCAGGTTCTTTGAATCCTATCCCTTCCTTCTTCAACCATTAAGCCTAGCCCCATTGCAACCTGATGTGAAAGGCCTAATTGATCTTATGGCTAGTCATTCGGAGGATTGAGGTAAGTATCTATGTTCTTAACGTTCAATTCCATTCATGAGATCTTAATTCCCAAAAGTGTTGTTTTTCATTGAATGTTCATATGTGATTAAACTTGAATGTCTTTACATAAATTCCATCACATATGCTTGTTATGAGTGTAACGCCTATGATTCTAGAGTGAATTGAGACACATCCAGTGAGGATTAGAGTCGAGGCGAAATCTTTCTGGAGCACTTGATTGAAGTCGTTAGTAAGCATGATTATTTGAGATTTTGGCATTCACACATTACACATGACTCCTACTGTTGTGGCATGATCCTTTAGTTTTGCAAAGCATGTTCCCTTGCTTTGATTCTTATTAACTTGTTTAAAGCACTGTCTCTAGCATCTTAGTGTCTAAGTATAACGTTTGTGGGTATCGTGTTGCAATAACCCTCAGGAAACAAAACTCTTCCTACTAGGAAGACCTAGAGGTTTAAGTGTCCTATCTTAACTAAGATCGAGTCATTTCATTTTGTTTAAGTTTGTTTTCCTTTGTTTTTCTTAAGGACCAGCAAAGATAGGTTTGGGGGTATTTGTTCAGTTATTATTTAAACATAATTTTGAAGTCACTTTGTGCCGTTTTACATGCCTTTTGAATGATTGAGTGCCAACCATAGTAGAAAGTGACGCATTTTGTGAAACTTGTGCAGAATTGGAAATATAGGGATATTCTGACGAGAATGCAAAAAGAATGGCTCAATTTGGAGTTATAATGAAGAAGTTGTCCTCAGTACAAAATCGGGTCCTAAGTTAGGTCCTGACGCATCCATGCACCCTATTTAGGGCCAAGAACAAGAACCTCGAATCAAGTCATCCGGGTCCTAAAACCATGTATGATGACCAGCAGATAAAGTTCAAGGTGAGTCAAGGTACATATCAAGACATGTCCTTGACATGTCTCAAAGATACCTCATTTGTGCCCAAAATCGAGTCCTAGAACCAACCCCAGACGAGCCATGGCGAGTCCTTCAGAGCTCTCAGTGAAGTCCCAATCGTGTCCCCTGACACGCCTAAAGCCCACGGACCAGCCCAGCCCGCGGCCCAGCCCAGCCCGCGGCCCAGCCCGTGCCTTGCTAAGCTAGGAAAGCAGTCTTAGGGTTTCATTAAAGTTATTTTAGGTGTTTTGTTGTCAGTTTCGATTCCTAGTTTTTAGGGGAAGCCCTAGGAGTATTTAAATGAGTTTTTAAGGTGAAACTAGGGTTCTGAACCCCCTAACCGCATAACTTAGTTTAGTTTCGTTTTTCTGCTTTTGAAGAAGAGGTTCAACGCAAGGAGGCTGAAAGATGCTGCCTTCGACGTCTTCAGCGCAGCACCATTCTTCCAAGAGTTTTTCTTCTTTCTTCTTTTTTTATTCTGTAATTATGGATACGTTTATATTTTTATTCAATAATATGTGTGAGTAGTTCTCTAAGAATTAGGACTCTTGAAGCCCCAGACATGTAGTTTCTTGACATGATTTTGGCCCTTGATTTATGTTTTTATGAATGCTGAATAGACTCTGATTACCATTTGAATTGCTGCTCTTTTATGTTTACATGATTAGCTACCTTGTTTACATAAAATATTGATGAGATTACATCGAGAGGTTGAGGTTGAGGTTAAGAAACAATCTTGTAATCATAATTCATGACAACCTAGATCATTAAACCAGACTAGGGGTAGTGTGATGTCATTAAATTTTTTTTTTATTTCATGCATCATCGTAGAGTGCTAATCCTTCTCTAAGATTGATAGAGGTTCTAAGCAGAGGAAATGGCTACGACATGCTAAGTAAGAAGAGAATAATATGTGTGGGGTGAGCTTTAACAGGACCTTTGCATGGGCATCTTATTCAGAGAATTCATAGTAAGAGGATCTTGGAAATCATGTTAGGAACTTGAATTGGTTAGGGTGGATAGTTAGGCTTCAACAAGGAATGCAGTGAGGGATGCAGTGACACTTCAGACTTTGTAGTTGAACTTTGTTGGGACAAAGAGTGAATAAGCTACCTGACGTCATCTACTATGCCAACAAAACCCTAAATGACGCCCAGTTGAACTATTCCACCATAGAGAATGAACTTCTTGCTGTCATCTTCGCCTTAGAAAAGTTCAGATCTTATTAGATTCAAATGAAGGTCATTTTCTACACAGACCATGCGGCACTAAAGTATCTCCTCATCAAGAAGGATGCCAAGCCCAGGTTACTAAGATAGATGCTGCTACTCCATTAGTTTGACTTTAAATCTTAGACAAAAAGGGAAGTGAAAACGTGGTTTTGCAAATCACATGAGTAGATTGATTCACGGGTCTAATGAAGAAGCTGATCACTTGCCACTCCTTGAAACCTTCTCAGATGAACCACTCTTTGCTTTCAATGCCATTGATCCCCTGGTATGGAGATCTAATTAACTATCATGCTATTAAATGTATTCCTTCATCTTTGATTAGGTATAAGAAGGATAAGCTTGTTAAACAAGCTAGGTATTACGTCTGGGATGAGCCATACCTATGGAAGCACTGCTCATATCAAATCATTCGGATATGCATTCCAGAAGCTGAGATGGAAGTAGTCTTGACTTTCTACAATAGCCTGACGTATGGAGGGCACTTTGGTGCTAAAAAGACGGCCCTAAAAGTACTCCAGAGTGAATTTTATTGTCCCACACTATTCAAGGATGCATACGAGTTTGTTCTCACATGCGACATATGTTAAAGGCAAAGTAACTTAGGCCTTAGAAATCAAATGTCGTTGAACCCTATTCTCGTAGTTGAGATCTTTGACGTGTGGGGAATTGATTTCATGGGGCCTAACTTGAATTTTGGAAGAAAAGTATGACATGTAAATACAACACAATTCTTAACGATGAAATCCTAGCTAGTGCATTGATCAATAGATAAAATAGCAGGACAAGCACGGGACGAATCCCACAAGGACTTGACTCAAACGGTGAGGTTCAATTGATTAGATTACTTTGTTCACAAGTTAAGTACTTTGATAGTTAAAAACAGAAAACAAAAGACACACACTAACTAGATATGCTTTGACACTTAACTAAACAAGACACTAGGTAAAAGACACGGACAAAAAGGGGGGGATGTGTTGATTTTATGAAAGTGAATAACTTGCAATGCAAGAAACAAAGTAACTACCAAGGGTTGTAATCAAATTAAGGGGTACGTTAAGGCAGTCCCTAACCACAACGTTTTCTAACTTGGTTTGCAATGTTCAATTATAAGGTTTACTTCTTGGTCTAGTGCCCATGCAAGAGGACTATTAAACCCACTCTCACACATTCATCTCTTCTTACTTGTATGTTAAGTTCTCTTAAGCCACTAAACTTCTAGTCAATTATGCAATAGTTCTCTTAAGCCACTATAACACAAAAGAAAGCATTAAGTACCAAAGGGATTTAATGACACTACACTAACCCTAGAAAGTGGTATGCAATCCTAGGAATGTCATGAGTTAAATTACATGGCTATTGCTTATCATAACGTTTTGATGCAAGTCGTCTATACTTTATGCAATTAAAATGGCCAATCTTACCAACCCAAAGAAACATCAGTTTAAGGAGTAAAGTAAGACACCAAGATAAACACAATAATCAAACCAACGCAAAACCAAACAAAGAAGTTGCCAAGGTTGGGGCTTCAAGATCAGACCTAACTTAAAAGAAACTACTCACTACACATAATGAAGAACATAAACATGAATTAAATTGAATAAAGAATAGAAAGATTAAACCCAAACTATACTATCAAAGGAAAATTCCAAGCACAGCCGTGAGCAATTCTTCAAGACCACGGTCTGATCTTCATGAACAAACCTCACGAATCAAAGCTTAAAAATAATAAGTAAAAAGTGTCTAAATGTGTCTAGAATGGCGTGTCTCAAACACTGAACAAGGGCTCCCTTTCATAGACAAGGGAAAACCTTGTCCTACAAGGATTAGAAATAGAAACCTATATCAGAGTGTTCTAGAATGTTAAATACAATCCTAAGCTACTAAGAGGTCCTTAAACTACTAGAAAACTAAGCAGAACACGGATAGAATTGAGAAATGCCAGTTAGCACTTTGGGCAGACAGTTGGCTTGGTCATGACCTAGGGAAGGTCCTGAATGTCAGTGACTTGGCCCTGGGTATGTCGTCATCGTGCCTTGGCGCGGCTTAGCATTTGGATGGCTTCATTATGATCCAAAGAGTCTAACAATGCGTCGTGTCTCGATCGAATGGCATCATGATGGAAAATTGCCACATTTGGCCGTATCGGGGTCATGTCTAGGAACCTGTCGTTGACTTGAAGCTATCGTGGCCCTCAGGGCCTGAATTAGGGCGCACACGTTGAACTGGAATTAGGGCGCAATCGTGCCTTGTCTCAGCGGTTGGACGTTGTCTCGAAAACATGTTAGGGACACGGTCTTGGGCTCCTCTAGACATGCCAAGGACATGATCTAAGATAGGTTTGAGTCTCTTTGAGGCATGTCAGGGAGTTGTCCTGACTTGGTTCTTGGCATGACAAAGGTACTGGTCCTCAGACATAATTTGGGGACCCAGATGGCTCGATTTGAGGAACTTGATATGCGCTGACATGTCCTTCACTGACTTATTTCATGACAAGACCCGATATAGATTTGAGGACATCTCCCTCATTTGAACTCCGATTTGAGCCATTCTTTTTTCCAGTATTCTTAGAATTAGGTTATCTTTCTAAATCCTGCACATGCCTCACAAAAGTATCACTTTCTACTATGGATGACATGATTTTAAACAAAAGACAAGTAAAGGGGCATAATATGACATGAAATATAGGTAACAATTATGGCTTAACACTAAACTCTATTGGTTATCTGTGTATCTGACTAGCAGTGGATTATGTTTAAAAGTGGGTGGAAGAGATTCCCACTAAAACTAATGATGCCAAAGTGGTTGTTAGTTTTCTATAGAGTCATATCTTAGCTAGGTTCGGAGCACCTAGGGCAATCATCAGTGATGGGGCACACATTTCTGCAACCTGTCCTTTGAAGCTTTAATGAAGAAGTATGGCGTCACGCATAGAGTCTCCAAGCCTTACGATCCTCAAACGAGTGGCCAAACTGAAATTTCCAACAAAGAAGTGAAGGCAATTTTGGAGAAAGATGTGAGTCCAAAACACAAAGACTCGTCCAACAAACTAAATAATTCATTATGGGCCTATATGAAGGTGTATAAAACCCCTATTGACATCTCCCCCTTCAGACTTGCCTTCGGGAAAGGATGCCACTTACCTGTGGAGCTCGAACATAAAGCATTATGAGCCATCAAGAAGATGCATATGGATTTGGATGAAGCTGGAATTCATATAAAGCTTCAGCTAAGTAAATTGGATGAGCTCATGAACGAGGCATATGAGAGTGCACGGGTTTACAAGGAGAAAACAAAGGCCTTTCATGACCAACAGATTCAAAGAAAGTACTTTCAAATTGGACAGAAAGTTCTCATTTTCAACTCCCACCTTAAGTTATTCCCAGGTAAGTTGCGCTCTAGATGGTCTGGAGCCTATCTTGTGACTCATGTTTTTCCCCATGGTGCAGTTGAAATTCAGCACCCAGCTAAGCAAGAGACGTTCAAAGTGAATGGCGACCACCTCAAGCCCTATCTAGAGGCCTTCACAAGGCAAGCGACGAATGTTCATGACCTACAACAAACGTCAAGTGCCTAACATGAGAGCCTCGTCATGCTAATACGGTAAATAAAGCGCTCCTAGGAGGCAACCAAGCACTGGTTTGTGTCCTTCTCTCTCATTTTCTTGTTTCTGCCTTATTGCACTGTTTGAACTTTCATTATGTTTTGCTATGCATACCATTAGTCACATTGAGGACAATGTTCAGTTTAGGTTTTTGGGTGTGGATTGAAATTTTGCATATAGAAACAATTAGGTTTGGGGGTGGTACACGCCAAAAAATTTAAAATTTTAAGTTTTAGTCTTAAGGGTTAACTAGTTGGTTGAATTTGAGTCTTTGCTAGGGACCAGTGTTTAACTTGTTAATACGAGTGTACATGCTAAGTTAACTATCTTTGCTTCAGTAAGGGTCATGCCATAGTCAGCTAGTTCATAACTTGCATTTGACAATGCCATGTTTTAAGTGATTAAGTGAACAAAACAACTAAATTTGAGTGAACTTTAGAAAATTAGTGGAGACTACCCTGTGAGATTTTGAGCCTGATTGCCATTCTTTAGAGGGATAAATATTTGTTTCTACTCCTAAACACTCTTCGATCTTGTTCTTAAATGTTGATCTCATTAAATCATATTTGCATTGAATTTTAAAGAACTAACATTATATAGATGCTCTTGATTTGATGTGTGGTTTACCATAAGAAGTGATGTAGGCTATGTGTGCTTAACCTCCTAAATGCCTTCTCCTACCATGTTATGTGCTTCCTAAGCCCTTTTTTTAAGTCAAACTCTCAGGCTTTTCTTTCATCACCCAAAGTATAACCTATCCAAAACACTCAACCATTCAATTAAGCCATACCCTATAACCTAGGATTCTACTAAGGTTGTACTAAATGAGATTCATGGTGATGAATCAAAGGAAGTTGCTGCCCAAAAACCCATGAATATGGAGTCATTATCAAAATGGTGAAAGTTAAGTCTGAAATTTGATGAAGAACTTGACAAATGATGCTTCACAGAAGATGAGGAACCTATTGCATGAGCTTGGATAAATTCAAACGAAAAAGAAAAAAAAAATTAGAATAAAAGAAAAGAAAAAGAAGTAAAGGAAACTTAATTGATCCAAGTGAGCCAATGTACTCGAGAGAACTTCAAAAGAATGAGCTATAAGGAGGAACAATGTCGTGGCCTTTAAGCAAGGATTCATATCATAAATTCCAAGTTCAAGCCGTGACTTCTCATGCCTTGGCACAACCTAGGTTCTTTGAATCCCAATCCTTTCTTTCTTTATCCCTAAGCTTAGCCCCATTGCAACCTAATTTGAAGACCTAACTGATCTTATGGACAACCATGTTGAGGATTAAGGTACGCATCTCTGTTCTTAAAGTTTATTTCCTTTCATGAGGTCTCAATTCCTTTCGAGAGAACTTCAAAAGAATGATCTTTCAAGAGGATACAATGTCGTGGGCTATAAGCAAGGATTCAGATCAGAAATTCCAAGTTCAAGCCGTGACTTCTCATGCCTTGGCACAACCTAGGTTCTTTGAATCCCAATCCTTTCTTTCCTTATCCCTAAGCTTAGCCCCATTGCAACCTAATTTGAAGACCTAACTGATCTTATGGACGACCATGTTGAGGATTAAGGTACGCATCTCTGTTCTTAAAGTTCAATTCTTTTCATGAGGTCTTAATTTCCATAAAGTGTTGTCCTTTCATTGCAAATCATATGTGATTAAACTTGAATTCCAGGACATAAACTCTATCACATATACTTGATAAGAGTGAAAAGCCTAGGATTCTTGTGTGAATTGAGAGTTGCCTAGTAAGGATTAGAGTTGATGCGAAATCTTTCTGAAGCACTTTGATGAAGTTGTTTTTAAGCTTGATCACTTGAAATATTAGCACTTACACATCACACATGATACTCACGGCTTTGGCATCCCTTTTAATTCTGCAAAGATTGTCTACTTACTTTGATTCTTGTTAACATGTTAAAAGTACTATCTCTAGCTATAACCCTCAGGAGACAAAACTCCTCCTACTAGGAACACCTAGGGGTTTAAATGTCCTATCTTAAGTAAGATCGAGTCTTTTCCCTTTGTTTAGTTCTGTTTTCCTCTGTTTTGCTCAGGGACTAGCAAAAGATAGGGTTGGGGGTATTTGTTCATTCATTATTCATACATCTTTTGGATGTCATTTAGTGAACCCTTTTACTTGTCTTTTGAGTGATTTCATGTCATCCATAGGAGAAAATGATCAATCTTGTAAGGCATGTGTAGATTTGAAAAGATAGGTTAATAATGAGAATACAGTAAAAGGAAGGACTCAATTTGAGTTGAAATGAGGGAGACGCCTAAAAATCTATTTCGGGTCATAGATGTCCAAACTGTGTCTTAGACATGTCCCTGACGTGTCCTTCAGACCCCTCCAAGAGCCAAGGGACTGAGCCCTGCAAGGTGTCCAGGACATGTCCTTGACATGCCCCTAGACATGCCTTCGAAGATGCCCTCACTAAGTCCAAACCATGTCTTAGGACATGTCCCTAAGAAGTTCCTATCACACCAAAGTTCGAGCCAAAGACATGCCAGGATGTGTACCCTGACATGTCCCAGGTCCCCCAGAAGACAAGTCCAGCGACAGCTAGACGTGTCCCTCGGACGTGCCCTTAACATGTCCAGTGACATGCCATTTAAGGTCAAGTTGAGCCCTCGGCAATGTAACGCTCCGTCCCTCTCAGGAAACGAAGACGTTATGGGATCCCATCCCCCCAGCTCCCAGCCGGCACAAAGGTATTGTTACCAAGGTCCCCGTCTGAAATCCCCTAGCTGCAGCCTTTGAGGATCGAACACTGGACCAAGGCTTTTTATTCCCCTCAAGGAGGACACCTTTCACCAATTGAGCTGCAGCTAGGGGATTTCGGACGGGGACCTTGGTAACAATACCTTTGTACTGGCTGGGAGCCGGGGGATGGGATCCCATAACGTCTTCATTTCCTGAGAGGGACAGAGTGTTACATAAAAGGCTCCTTTTATGTAACAACCCGCCCTGATCCCACTGGCACGGTATTGTTATTCCCGCCAGGTCCCACCCAGCGCAGCCCTTGGCTCCCAGCCAACACAAAGGTATTGTTAGCGAGGCCCCTTGTCCAAAGGCTGCAGCTAGAGGATTTGGACAAGGGGCCTCGCTAACAATACCTTTGGGCTGGTGTATGTGCACAAGGCTGTCACCAGGGGTTGCGCTGGGTGGGCCCCGATGGCCATAACAATTCGTGCCGGTGGGACTGGGACGGGTTGTTGCAACCAAGCCAGTCATGGAACCAAGTGAGCCAATGACAAGAACTGAACTTCAAACTATCTTTCAAAGGTAATGACATGAGAAGGTGCACTCAGAACTGGCCAGGACCTGTCCATGGCCTGTTCTGTCAGGACACGTCTCGGATTTCCCCTCGAAACCCGAGAGGGACCCTGATCCTGTCTGACAACCTAAGGAAAAGTTCCCAAAATACCCTTCAATCCTTACAAATACAATATGAGATTTCTGCCTAAAACTTCGGTAGAATCTCCTCTTAGGGACTTAAATAACTGGTTTCCACATGTCAGACAAGGGATTAAAAGCACTCCAAATTCCAATAGACAATAACCATCCCAAAATATATCATATCAGAGCGTCTAGGTAGGATAAATAATACAAAATTAGATATCCTACTCAAATTTAGGTACAAAACGCAGCTGTAAAGTCCTAATGCCTCCGCCTCGTAAGAAGTGCCCGCATCAACTCAACTCAACAGCCTAGAGGGGATTTAAAACACAAAGGTGTGAGTGGACAAAAATAATCAGTTATAAATCCTTTTCTTAATAAAATCTTACCTTTTCCCCCACCACGAAAAAAAAACCCATGCATTCATCATATAAAATAGTTTATGATACTAAAACATCATTTGAAAACCATTGGAATTTCCAATCTCTCCTTAAAGGAGTTTGAAATCATTTAAGTCAATCTGGAAACATAATATCTCAAATCCATTATTCCCGACATATCCACAACACACCAGGGTATCCCTTGAGATGTGTAAAAATATGTGTTACTTGGCCTCAACCACAATCTCTGAAAAATCACCTTTTATATTGGAGGTTCACCGGGTTCTCTGCCTCAGCAGATCCTAGCCCCGGCTCCTGGCCCCCCTCAAATGGGTATTGTTTATATTGGAGGTTCACTGGGTTCTCCGCCTCAGCAGATCATAGGCCCGACTCCTGGCCCCCCTCGAATAGGTATTGTTTATATTGGAGATTCACCGGGTTCTCCGCCTCAGCAGATCCTAGCCCCGGCTCCTAGCCCTCCTCAAAACAGTATTGGATCCAAAATCAAGTATTTTATAATCACAAATACGGTTTCAACTCAAAATTATGGACTCAAATAATTACCAAGTCAAAACAATATCAAAACCAAATCCAAAAACCGTGCCATTTCTCACAACATACTTTCACTGAAATATTGGAAGAACATATGTCCAGCAATCATTTATAAATTCCAGGAAATCATTGCAACCATACACAGCTGTATTTAAATCAAAGACATTGATGCATGCATTAAATTTATAAACCAAAAGTCCACTCACCACCTGTCCAAGCAAGCTCAATCCCGATTTGTTTGTTCCTCCGAGGTTCCTGGAGCAATATCGTCTGTCAATAACAACAATCGAGATTACTGGCTAGTAATAAGACACTCATATAACAACTCCCTAAATCCCGGGAGGTCTACCTACGCTGTCCTAGAAAACGCAATAACTTCGGACGCCCAAAATGACCTCTAAAAGATGTCCGATCAACCCGAAATCTGCGCCAACAGATTCGGAACATCAAAATCTAGTCAACACGTGCCGCCGTGACCTCAAACTTGGCCCCACGCGCCGCCACGTGCCGTCGAAAGGACGAAACACGCGTCTTCACGTGTCGGTCACGCGCCTGCTACAGTGCCCAAGTGCCTGGACCGGTCCAACCCAGCCCGACTGGTTCACTCACCCCGACCGGTTCACTCAACCCGACCGGTTCAACTTGACTCGACCGGTTCACTCAACCTGACCAGTTCAACTTGACCAGACCGATTCAACTTGACCCGACTAGTTCAACTCGACCCGACCCATTCTGACCCGATCCGACCGGTCGTCGGTGACTCACCGGAGAAGACGACTGACTGCCGGCGCCATCGCCGTAGTCTGGCCGGATAAGACGACTGGCCACTGCCGTTTGCTTTAGCCGGAATCCTCCATTTCCGGCCGAAACTTCAAGCTTTTATAACTTCCTCAAAACTCAACCATTTTTCACAAATTTTATGTCTAAAACTATCTACTCAAACCCAAGAATCCAAATATGACCTCAAAACAACAAACATGTACCTGTGTAAGCCGGAAAAATGATCGGGAGGTCCGGTTCTTCCTATACTCGGTTCGGCTTCCCCCGTTGTCCTCTCCTTCGATGGTTGGTACGGTTGTGATCGTGAGAAAGAGTAGAATACGATTAGTGGATCAAAATTGGAAGTTTAAGCCTTGAATCAAAAGTTGACTTTGTGGGTTTTGGTTGTTTTCTCACGGGTTCGATGGTGTTTTTGTTTCACAGAGAAAGAGATGATAAAGAGATGAAGATGAAAATGAAGTGAAGATGTAAATGAAGATGTAAAATGATTGGGGTTAAAATATCTTCTCCCAAGCCAAAATTACCAAAATTCCCTTGAACATCTAGACCCGTAACTTTCGTACACGAACTCCATTTTTCGCGTGTCGCCTGTCTACGTACTCGTGAGTTCGAGACCCACGCAACTGTACCCGAAACACCGCCTAATACGTTTGGAAACAAAACTTGATTTCCAAGCCCTTACCCGACCAAGGGTAAATCATCCTTTTACCAAATAATTTATGTAATACAACAAATAAATTTCCGGGTTGTTACATGTTCTGCCCTAAAAGACCTTCTTGGGTGTCCTGAATTGAGCCAAATTGAGACCTTTACTTTTCTATCAGATTTCAAACAAGCCAAAGCCTAGAACCAAGCTAGATACATCGTGTGGGTATGAAAGAAGTGGTTTGGCCGAGCTGAATATAACCAGGACCTGCCTAGTGCTCGCCTTCCCCTATTTGGTGGATAAGGACGTCAAGGTGGTGCCTGATCAGTCGTTATTTATGCATCATTTTGAGGTCTTTATATGCCTCTCTTACATGTCTTTTGAATGATTTCGTGCCATCAATAGTAGAAAATGATCAATCTTGTGAGACTTGTGCAGACTTAGAAAGATAGGTAAAATCTGGAAAGAACGCAAAAAGAATGACTCAAATCGGAGTCCAGATGAAGGAGATATCCTCATTTCAATATCAGGTCCTGAACGGAGGCCTGAGTGCGCCAGTGCGCCAGTGCGCCTATTTTGGGCCACTGGCCAAGTACCTCATATCAGGCCCTCCGGGTCCCGAACTTGTGTTTCATGACATCAAGGTCAAGTCCTAGAAGTGCCACGGTCGCGCCAAGGCAGGTCGAGGACATGTCCCAAGAACTGCCATCCGAGCCCAGAAGTGCGCCCAAGCCGGGGTCCCTGTTCCGCCAGCGGTGGATCCGAGGTTCTCCCTCTGCGCCAAGCATGACAACATTTGCGCCAAGCCTGAACGACGATGCGCTTCTATTATACTCCTAACGTACTTCAAAAGCGCGGTCCCAGATCCTGATTACGAAGACAGTCAAAAATCCAAGTTTGGCCAGCTTGCGTTCCCACTTGCCAGCTTGCATTCACACTTCCGGCCATGCTCTGATTGGTTCGAATAGATTTTAAAGACTTTATAATTAATTAAAAGTAAAATAACTTTCCCTATTCCTATAGGACATGGTTTTACCAATCTGTATAGAACAAGGTTATACCAATCCTTATAGAACAAGGTTTTCCCTTTGTCTATAAAAGGGAGCCTTTGTTCAGTGTTTTGAAAGAGATAATTAGCTAGGGACGTTTTTGGTTTCTGGGAAAACAGAGACCTGAGCCACAGAGTTCCGTTTTGGTTTTCTAGAGAATTAGGGACCATATATTTTCGGAGATAATCTTTCACTTAGATTATTGGACGTGGAGCTTGGAGAAGAAGGCCCTGCCGTGTCTTCTGCTGCATCTGTTCTTAACAATCTCTTCTGTACCCTTATTTTCATTATTGCAATTTACTTATGGATTCAATTATACTTGTGTTTATTTCAGTTATGTGTGAGTAGTCATTAGGATTAGGGCTGCTTGAAGCCCTAGCCATGTTAGCTTATTGATTGGATTTCTGGCTCTTGATTATGATTGCTATGCATGCTGAATAAGTTGGATTACCATGCTTAATGAACTTAATTTATGCCTATAAGATTAGCTACCTTGTTTGCATATAATTATAGATGTAATTGCTTGAGTGACCGTCATATCATCTGGTGATTTGGAGCATCGAAAGTATTCGTACTTGTAATCTTAACTCATGACGACCTAGGATTGCATGCCACTTTGCTAGGCTAATGTGGTGTCATTAAATTCTCTTTAAACTTCATGCATCATCTTAAAAGGTAGGTGATAGACGTTCTAGGCATATGCCCTGTTTAGAACATGCTAAGTAAGAGGGAATAAGATGTGTCTAGTGAACCAACGCCAGGTCCTAGGCACGGGCACCTAATTCAGAAAATGCATAGTAATTTGATCAAGGAAATCTGGTTAAAAGCTATAATTGGTTAGAGTGGATAGTAAGCCTTAATTCGCCTTAGTTAACAACCTTTCATTCTTGCATTGTTATTTTCTGCACTTTGATTTACTTGTCTTTAAATTTCAGTTATCACATCATAAACCCCCCCTGTGTGTGTGTGTGTGTGTGTGTTTTTATTTAAGTTAACAAATCTGAACTAAATTGGTCATAACGTTGATACAAGTCCTCGAGGGATCGACTCTTGCTGTGCTACTATACTAGACTTATCGATTTGTGCACTTGCAAGGATTTTATAACTGTTAGAATTGAATTGCATATTTCTTGCTCTTTAAATCTACCAACAAGTTTTTGGCGCCGTTGCCGGGGACTTGTCCCTCAACGGTGCCCATTAATTCAGATTTAGTTAACTAAATTTTGTATAGTACCTATTTAGATTTCATTTAGATTGTTTACTAACTTTGTTTGTCATCCTTCTCATGTACATATGAACAACTCATACATGGATATGGGACCATGGGATTATCCATACAGGGAGACGGGAGCTTGGAACAATCCATACCCAACTTCATTCAATCAGGGGTGGAGCAATCACGAAAACTCAGAACCATACAACCCAGGATGGTGCCAGCAGCCTAATTTCACATGGAACTCCCCACAAACAGTTCCTCACTCCGAACCCACTCCTGACCTCCTACCTACGCTGAGGGCCTTGGAGCAATGCATGGAGGCTTGTAATCAATTCATGGCCGCTTTTTGTGAAGAACAACGAGAGCAAACACATCGCTTGGAGGAGATACTGGAAAAAAGCAAGAGGGTGTTTGAGTTCATTGTATGCCAAACAGAAGAAAGGGCACATCCCCCACCAAGTGAGGCCGTGAATGAAGAGCATAATAAGGACACCACCAAGCTAACACTTCGACAAGTGCTTGCCATGGATGCCATGAATTCCGCACAAGGCTATGCCGTGACAGCGTCTCCCGATTCTGCTCAGATTGAGCAGTGGGACGCACCCAATTCATACCCTCCAGTATACTCTTCCTTTTATAATGATTCTGATTCTGATTTCATGTCTAACTATACTTCTTTGCCTTGCCCTAACAGATTGGAAAGTAAAATGGAAGAAAGTTGGGAGGAAGGGAATAGGACGGATGATGGTGACAAGGACATCCAGGTCAAACCAATACCCCTGCCCTATGTGCTGCCCAGCAGCAACGCACTGCCCCAAGTTGTGTCCCACAGCCATGACCACGTTCTGCCTACCGCCCTGCCGCAAACCCTGGATCCTGCTGAGTCCCAGGACTTGCAAAATGCCCTGCCGCAGCCACAGCCCAGCGCCACAGAACCTGGACATGTCCAGGGAACGACTTCAATGAGCCAAGCTGCGCCAACTGATTCACTGCAGGGCAAGTCTTTAGCCGCTGCACCAGTACCTTCCCAGCGCGCATCTGAGACGCGCAGCGCTGCGGCCACGCTTCAAGACACATCCACGGCAGAACCCAAGGATCAGCCCGTGCCTCTCAATCTGCTGACAGCCGTGTCTCAGCCCCTGCCCAAGGACAAGGACCCGGTTTTAAAATTCAATACGCTTTCTCAACTCAATCCTGAAACATTTAACTTTCATTTTAATAAGGAAAACTTGGATTTGAATTCTGATTTAGCTCCTAATGCTGTTGAACTTTTCCCGTGCAGGTTCCACCATAAAAACACCAAGAATATGCTAAAGGCACTCAACTTGGTCCCCCTCTTCAAGTTCCGAAGGAAAAATCAACGGAAGGAACCAAGGATGAAGTATAGAACGTACAGGGCACAACGAAAGCTGTTCCCCCACGGGCATTGTCCAAGGAAAACATTCAAGAGTGGACAGCAACTGCTCTCATTCAAATCACTCCTCAATCTCTTTCCCGATAAGTTACGTTCTCGTCGATGGATTCCTTTTTGTGTCTCTAACTTTTTTCTCCATGCTGCAGCGCAGATTCTACAGCAAGAGGCTCATAATCGGTTCCATGTTGACACTGAAATCCTGGGCACACCATCAAATGCCTAGCATGCCAGCCCCGTCTTGCCTAGACGTTAAATAAAGCGCTCCTAGGAGGCAGCCTAGCCCTGGTTTGTATTTCTCACTTCCTTTTCTGTTGCTGCCCGTTATATCTCTCAAACCTTTCTACTGTTGTCAAGCTTATTGCTTATCACATTGAGGACAATGTTCAGTTTAGGTTTGGGGGTGTGGATTTAAAATTTTGCATATAGAAACAAGTAGGTTTGGGGGTGATACACGGCCAGGACATTTAAATTTCTGCTTGTGATTAGTATGATAACTTGTTAATAGGAATGTATATGCTAAGTTAACTATCTTTGCTTTACTAAGAGTCATGCCATGGTCAAGTAGTTCATAATTTGCACTTCATAATTCCATGTTTTAAGTGATTAAGTGAACGAAATAACTGAATTTGAGTGAACCTTAGAAAATTAGTGGAGACTACCCTGTGAGATCTTTGAGCCTAATTGCCATTCTTTCTGAGGGATATACTTGTTTCTACTCTTAAATACTCATCACTTTGTTCTTAATTGTTGATCTCATTACATCATATTTGCATTGAATTTTAAAGAACTAACAACGTTTAGATACTCTTTATTTAATGTATGCTTTGCCATAAGAAATGATGTAGGCTATGTGTGCTTTAACCTCTAAAAGCCTTATCCTACCCTATTGCATGCTCCCTAAGCCAATTTTGAAGCCAAACACTCAACCTTTTCTTTCATCACCCAAAGTATAACCTAACCCAAAATACTTAGCCATTCATCACAGCCATACCCTATAACCTCAGTTTGTGCTAAGGTTGCCATAAATGAGATTCATGGTGAGAATAAGAGGTGAAAGAAGATGCTGCCCAATTCAAAGGACATTGGCGTCAATTGAAAGTTCAAAAGTAAAGAAAAGTTTTACAAGTTGCAAGCTGCACGAAAATTTGAGGAAATCATTGCATGATCTTGGTTCAATTCAATTCAAAGACGAACATAAACAAAAAAAAAAAAAAAAACGTTCAAATCAATAGAAAGAAAGAAACGTTGAGAAAAAGAAGGAGAAAAATAAGTGAAAACCAAAGTGAATTGAGCCAAGTGAGCCAAGAGCCTCAAAATAAGCCACAAGAGCCTCAAAATAAGCCACAAGAGCCTCAAAATAAGCCACAAGAGCCACAAAATAAGTCATCAGGAAAGCACAATGTCGTGGGCCTTAAGAAAGGATTCAGTTCAGAAATTCCAAGTTCAATTCATGACTTCTCATACCTTGGCACAACTCAGGTTCTTTGAATCCCATCCTTCCTTGCTAAACCCCAAAGCTTAGCCCCAATACAACCTAAAAAGGAAGACCTAACTGATCTTATGGACAATCATGCTGAGGATTAAGGTACGTATCTATGTTCTTAAAGTTCAATTCCTTTCATGAGATCTTTATTTCCATAAAGTGCTATTCTTCATTGTTACTCATATGTGATTAAATTTGAATTTCATAACATAAACTCATCACATATGCTTGAAAAGAGTGTAAGCCTAGGATTCTTGTGTGAATTGAGAGTTGCCTAGTGAGGATTAGAGTCGAGGCGAAATCTTTCTAGGGCACTTAGATGAAGTTGTTTTCAAACTTGATCACCTGAAAATATTGGCATTTATACACGTACACCTTCACATGACACTCACGGCTATGGCATTACTTTTAGTTCTGCAAAGCATGTCTACTTACTTTGATTCTTATTAGCTTGTTAAGAGTACTATATCTAGCATCTTTTTGTTTAAGTAAAACGTTTGTGGGTATCGTACTGTTATAAGCCTCAGGAGACAAAACTCCTCCTACTAGGTGAACCTAGGGGTTTAAATGTTCTATCTTAACTAAAATCGAGTCTTTTCATTTTGTTAGCATTTGTTTTGCTCAGGGACTAGCAAAAGATAGGTTTGGGGGTATTTGATCAGTCGTTATTTATGCATCATTTTGAGGTCTTTATATGCCTCTCTTACATGTCTTTTGAATGATTTCGTGCCATCAATAGTAGAAAATGATCAATCTTGTGAGACTTGTGCAGACTTAGAAAGATAGGTAAAATCTGGAAAGAACGCAAAAAGAATGACTCAAATCGGAGTCCAGATGAAGGAGATATCCTCATTTCAATATCAGGTCCTGAACGGAGGCCTGAGTGCGCCAGTGCGCCAGTGCGCCTATTTTGGGCCACTGGCCAAGTACCTCATATCAGGCCCTCCGGGTCCCGAACTTGTGTTTCATGACATCAAGGTCAAGTCCTAGAAGTGCCACGGTCGCGCCAAGGCAGGTCGAGGACATGTCCCAAGAACTGCCATCCGAGCCCAGAAGTGCGCCCAAGCCGGGGTCCCTGTTCCGCCAGCGGTGGATCCGAGGTTCTCCCTCTGCGCCAAGCATGACAACATTTGCGCCAAGCCTGAACGACGATGCGCTTCTATTATACTCCTAACGTACTTCAAAAGCGCGGTCCCAGATCCTGATTACGAAGACAGTCAAAAATCCAAGTTTGGCCAGCTTGCGTTCCCACTTGCCAGCTTGCATTCACACTTCCGGCCATGCTCTGATTGGTTCGAATAGATTTTAAAGACTTTATAATTAATTAAAAGTAAAATAACTTTCCCTATTCCTATAGGACATGGTTTTACCAATCTGTATAGAACAAGGTTATACCAATCCTTATAGAACAAGGTTTTCCCTTTGTCTATAAAAGGGAGCCTTTGTTCAGTGTTTTGAAAGAGATAATTAGCTAGGGACGTTTTTGGTTTCTGGGAAAACAGAGACCTGAGCCACAGAGTTCCGTTTTGGTTTTCTAGAGAATTAGGGACCATATATTTTCGGAGATAATCTTTCACTTAGATTATTGGACGTGGAGCTTGGAGAAGAAGGCCCTGCCGTGTCTTCTGCTGCATCTGTTCTTAACAATCTCTTCTGTACCCTTATTTTCATTATTGCAATTTACTTATGGATTCAATTATACTTGTGTTTATTTCAGTTATGTGTGAGTAGTCATTAGGATTAGGGCTGCTTGAAGCCCTAGCCATGTTAGCTTATTGATTGGATTTCTGGCTCTTGATTATGATTGCTATGCATGCTGAATAAGTTGGATTACCATGCTTAATGAACTTAATTTATGCCTATAAGATTAGCTACCTTGTTTGCATATAATTATAGATGTAATTGCTTGAGTGACCGTCATATCATCTGGTGATTTGGAGCATCGAAAGTATTCGTACTTGTAATCTTAACTCATGACGACCTAGGATTGCATGCCACTTTGCTAGGCTAATGTGGTGTCATTAAATTCTCTTTAAACTTCATGCATCATCTTAAAAGGTAGGTGATAGACGTTCTAGGCATATGCCCTGTTTAGAACATGCTAAGTAAGAGGGAATAAGATGTGTCTAGTGAACCAACGCCAGGTCCTAGGCACGGGCACTTAATTCAGAAAATGCATAGTAATTTGATCAAGGAAATCTGGTTAAAAGCTATAATTGGTTAGAGTGGATAGTAAGCCTTAATTCGCCTTAGTTAACAACCTTTCATTCTTGCATTGTTATTTTCTGCACTTTGATTTACTTGTCTTTAAATTTCAGTTATCACATCATAAACCCCCCCCCCCCCCCCTGTGTGTGTGTGTGTGTGTTTTTATTTAAGTTAACAAATCTGAACTAAATTGGTCATAACGTTGATACAAGTCCTCGAGGGATCGACTCTTGCTGTGCTACTATACTAGACTTATCGATTTGTGCACTTGCAAGGATTTTATAACTGTTAGAATTGAATTGCATATTTCTTGCTCTTTAAATCTACCAACAGTGCCCTGCTGTGTCATTGAAGTCTAGGGTTGGCCCATCTCAAGCCTTGCTGTCCAAGAAGGCTTAGAAGGTTCTCAGAAGTTGGCTAGCTACATAAGAAATCCCAGAGACACTCAAAGAGGAATTGCCGCACTTAAAGCTTCCTTGCCGCGCAAGGAAGAGTCAAAATCCCTACCTTTTAGGGATGTGTCCTTGCCAAAATAGGATAGTAGTTTTAAATTCATCATTTAATCAGATTCTACCCTAATTAATCTCCTAACTAGTAGGGGAATTGGTCTCCTATAAATAGGACTCTAAACCTCACGGGTAAAGGACCTTAACCCTAGCTGCCTAGCATAGTTCACCCTTAACCCAGAAATTTACTTTTGCTGCAAGTTGTAGACCAGTTTCAGAGAGAGTTGAGCGTGAAGCCCTTGAAGGAGTAGCCTTGGCATGGTCCTTTGCCCAACATCCTCTTCAACAATCTCTAGCTTGTTTCTTTATTTTCTTTGTTATATTGTAATCATAAATTCCATTATGGTTTGCCTTTCAATTATGCATGAGTAGTTCTTTATAGAATTAGGGTTGCTTGAAGCCCTAACCATGAGAGTCGTTTGACATGATTTTGGCCCTCGATTTATATTGCTATGAATGTTGGATATAGTTTGAATTACTATGCTTATACTTTTGTTTATGTTATGAGTCTGACTAACTTGTTTTCATAAAATATTGATGAATAATTGCTTGATAGACTAGTCATCTCCTTGTAATTGTTTAGCATCAAGGGTAATGGCTTACATCTTACTCGTAATTCAACTCATGACAACCTAGAACTGCACATCACTTTTCTAGGGATAGTGTGATTGCTCAGATTCTGTTTAGTACTTCATGCATCATCTTAATAAAATTTGATAGACGTTTTAAGTGCTCACATGGCGTAGAACATGCTAAGTAAGAAGAGGATAAAATATGTGGAGTTGGCCGTAGTTGGACCTTTGCATGGGCATCATATTCAGAAGTTTCATAGTAATTGAATCTTGGAAATCTTGTTAAGAACTTAATTGGTTAGTGGTGGATAGTTAGCCTTAATTCGCCTTAGTTAATAAATTCAATCAATCATCATCTTTTGCTGCATTTTAATTACTAGCATCTTTAGTTTACTAGTTTTAATCCCAGAATCTAAAACATCAAAACCCCCCACCCTTTTGCCATGTGTCTTAGTTTGTGTCCTTGGTTGAGTCTTTATTTGAGTCTTGCATATCTAATTAGTGTTTGAGTCTAGGTCTACGCATGTGTTTTTGTTTTCTTTTATCATTTTTTTGAGTCGTTTAATTGAGTTAATAAATCCGAGTTTAAGTGGATTAATTCGTTGAATAAGTCCTCGAGGGATCGACCTTTGCTTGCTATTATATTATCTTAATTGATTTGTATACTTGAAAAGTTATAACTGGATAGAATAGGTCCCATAATTATTGTGCTTGTTTTATTTCCTATTAGCGGTCTTGAGGTCCCTTGGTTTGGCCATGTTCTGAGTCTAGGACGCGTCCTGGGACAGGTTCTGGGACAGGGGCTGCAACATGTTCTTCTGAGTCTTCCTCGTGCCTATGGTCATGGTGTGGAGTCTCTAACTCTCATCCACTCCTCAGTTGGATGGCATTGGCAGCGGCCTTAGGATAGGCGTTCTTGGGATTGATTTGGACTTGGCTAGGGACTTGTGGTCTCGGGATTGATTTGGCATGCCATCTGCCTTAATTGGTGCTCAATGGCTGTAATGGCATGATCATTCTGAACCAAATGGTTCCTGATTTCCTGTTGAAAGGCGGCGGTGCTCTGGATCATGGATTGCATCATGCTCTGAGTGGTCTGCATCATGCTTTGAGTGGTCTGCATCATGTCTTCAAGTGACGTACCCCCCATGGCAGGGTTAGCTGGAGGTGGATGTTGAGGGGCTTGATTGTGAACTTGAGGGGCCATGACATGCCCTTGGAATCTAGAGGGTGCATTGGGCTTTTGCACGTTTTGGTTGTTGGTCCACTTGAATTTTAGATGGTTCCTCCATCCAGGATTATAAGTGTATGAATAGGGGTCATTACATGGCCTCTTTCCATCATTGAACTTTTTGATGTAATTGGCCTCTTCAACCATGAGACAAGTTTGAGAATCAGGTCCTTGGATAGAACATACATCATACATCAAGGTGGCCTTGGTCTTGTCATTACAAGGCTGCTTCACCATGGCCGTGAGTTGGGCAATGGTATCATCTTTGTCCCTACTCACTCCACTAAGTGTAACGACCCGGAAATTTAATTAGTGAATTTTCATAAATTCATTTTACAAAAGGAAGAAATTACCCTTGGTTGTATAAGGAGCTTGAAAGTTAAGTTTTGTTTCGAGACACTTTTGGCTGTGTTTCGATGACTGTTGTGTAGGTTTCGAACTCATGAGTTCGTAGATAGGCGGCACGTGAAAAATGGAGTCCGTGTGAGAGAGTTGTGGGTCTAGAATGTTCAGGGGCATTTTGGTAATTTACCCCTAGGTAGATATTTTTTAACCCAAGCAGATCAGATAATCCTAATTTCTCTCTTTCTCTTCCTGATCTTCATCCATTCTGTACGATCAAACCCAAAAACCTAGAATTTTGATCTTCAATTCGAGGCAAGCTCGTCTGTTTTGGTTCCACTCATCGGATTGTCCTCCTACCTGCGATCAAGGACGTACCGACCGTCGCAGGAAGCAGCTGCGGGAGATACCAAACCGAGGAAAGGAAAAATAGAAACTTTCGATCCATTTTCAGGCCAACACAGGTATGGGTTTCATGTTTAAACTTCATTTTTGAGTTCCTGGGTTCGAGTAGTTGGATTTAGACTAAACATTCGTGAAAAATGATTAAGATTTGAGAAAGTGAGGAAAATTTCAAGGTCGACCGGCAATGGCGTTTTTTAACGGCAGGGCAAGGCGGAGCCGTCGTCTTCTCCGGCGACTGGTTCGGTCAGAGGGGGCTAACGTGGCATGCCACCTGGCAGCTGAGTAAGCACCGAGTAAGCGCGTGAGGCACTATAGCAGCATGTGAGGTACTGTAGCAAGCGCGTGAGGTACTGTAGCTGGCACGTGGCCGAGCCGCTGGCCTTCCACGGACGCGTGGCGGCACGTGGGACCGATCCTTGGGTCACAGCGACACAAGTCAACAAGGTTTCGACGTTCCGGACCTTTTGGCGCAGGTTTCGGGTTAATTGGACGTCGTTTATGGGTAGTTTTGGGCGTCCTAAGTGGCTGCATTTTTAGTGTGATGCGAGCGGACCTCCTGGGGTTTAGTGAGTTTGAATGTAGGGTTTTAATTGTTGTTGGTAATCTCGATTGTTACTTTTGATAGGCGATATTGCTCCGGGAACTTCGGAGGAGCGTACGACTCGGGATTGAGCTTATTTGGACGTGTGGTGAGTGGACTTTGATTTTGTAAAGTATAATACATGCATAAAGGTATATTTGATATAATTGCTAATTACTTATTGTTTTGGAAAAATTCTGGATATTATTAAATTATTACTGGACCCGGGCTTTCAATAATTATTTAGAATGACGTTTTGGGATGTGGCTTGGTTTTTGGACTCTGCTTTTATGTTGTATTGACGTGATAGATTTTGGGTTTCGGTTGAGTCCATGATTTTTGGGTTTAGACCCGGATTTGTGATTTATTTGGATTTGTGCAAGAACCCGATTTTTCGATGAATTTGGCTTAGGCCAAGAAACAAGGATTTCAGAACATGGATTTTGGTTTTCACGGAATTATTGTCCCTGAGGTTCAAGGTTTTCTCCAACTGGCGTTGAAGGGTATTTCTCCGCCAGATCGTCGAGGTTTCTCCGACGCTAGTGTCGAAGGGTATTTCTCCACCAGGTCGTTGAGGCTGTCAATCCGTAGTACATGGTTCTGCACAACTCGAGGTATATCGGGTGTGGGGAGGGCGTCGAGCTACGGCCTGGGATTTTATTCGGGGAGCAGTGGGATATGTTTTGATATATATTTTGTGTGCAGGTCTGTTTACATGATTTTAAACTCCTTTGAAGAGGGTTTTCAAAGCAGGGTTGTGGACCACGGGATGTTTTCATTATTCGGGTTTCCGTCGGTCTCACCAAGTGTTTTAACATAAGATAGAATTTCCGGTGAGTTTCCACTTGTCTTTGTGGATTTGTTTGAAAAGGAATTTTTATGTTGTGCATGCATTATTTTACTCGTGGAGGGGGAAAAAGGTATGTTTTCCTCAGAAAAGATTTTTAAATGAGTATTTTTGTCCACTCACACTTTTCGTGTTTTAAATCCCGTCCAGGCCGTTGAGTTGACGTGGGCATATCCAGAAGGGGAGGCATTAAATTTTTCAGCTGCTCATTTGCCTAGACTTTCGAGTAGGATATTCATTTCTGTATTTACTTGTCCTACCTAGATGCTCTGATAAGACTTTTGGAATGTTTGTAAAATTTTAGTTACATCGTTGGATGGTTGGTGTTGTTGGTGGTTACATCGTTTGATAGGTGAAGACGGTTAACCAGTCTTTAAGGGGAGATTCTGCCTGATTTTTGGCAGAATTCTCATAATTAATTGCAAGGGCTTAAGTGTATTCTGGGAATTTCTTCAAATTGTCGTACGGGAGAAGGGCTTTTCCCGGGTTCCGAGGGGAAATTCGGGAGGTGTCCTGTCTACTTGGTATAAAAGCACTAAGTTTAAATTCATGTAGACCGTACACCTAGTGTACATCTGATTGTGGTATTGATGATTTATGGTTCTTTTCAGTGTAATGCCTCCGAGATACAAGCCCCCTCAACGGTCTGGAAACGGTGAGGACACACATGAACCCGTAGTAGAGCCCGATTTGAGGCAGACCCTGGATCAATTGGGTTGGGTTTTGACGACGGTACTTCAAGGTAGGGCTACGTCTGCAATTTCAGACATTGAACGAGCCTAGAGGTTGGGCACGATAGTGTTTACTGTCGAGTTAGGCCCAGATGATGAGAATGAATGGATTTCTCATTTGGAACGAGTGTTTTCTGTTATGAGGTGCCCTTCGAAGGATAGGGTGCGACTAGCCACATTTCTTCTTGGTGGCTATGCATACCGTTGGTGGCATACTTTATAGATAACAAGCTGGGATGTCCGCACCTTTACTTAGGAAGATTTTCGGGAGCGCTTCTTCGAGCAATTTTATCCTCGCTCATACCGTGATGTCAGGGAGTCTGAGTTCTTGTAGCTACAACAGGGGGACATGACGGTGGCCCAGTATGATTGTTGGTAGAATTAAAGAGCAAGAAATATGCAATTCAATTCTAACAGTTATAAAATCCTTGCAAGTGCACAAATGGATAAGAATAGTATAGTAGCACAGCAAGAGTCGATCCCTCGAGGACTTGTATCAACGTTATGACCACTTTAGTTCAGATTTATTAACTTAGTGAAAACACACACACACACACGCAGGGGGGGTTTATGATGTGAGAACTGAAATTTAAAGACAAGCAAAATAAAATGCAGAAAATAACAATGCAAGAATTAACGGTTGATTGATTATTAACTAAGGAGAATTAAGGCTTACTATCCCCTCTAACCAATTATAGCTCTTAACCAGATTTCCTTGACCTAATTACTATGCATTTTCTGAATTAGGTGCCCTTGCCTAGGACCTGGCGTTGGTTCACTAGACACATCTTATTCCCTCTTACTTAGCATGTTCTAAATAGGGCATATGCCTAGAATGTCTATCACCTACCTTTTAAGATGATGCATGAAGTTTAAAGAGAATTTAATGACACCACATTAGCCTAGCAAAGTGACATGCAATCCTAGGTCGTTATGAGTTAAGATTACAAGTAAGAATACTTTCGATGCTCCAAATCACAAGAGGATATGACGGTCACTCAAGCAATTACATCTATAATTATATGCAAACAAGGTAGCTAATCTTATAGGCATAAATTAAGGTCATTAAGCATAGTAATCCAACTTATTCAGCATGCATAGCAATCATAATCAAGAGCCAGAAATCCAATCAACAAGCTAACATGGCTAGGGCTTCAAGCAGCCCTAATCCTAATGACTACTCACACATAACTGAAATTGAAACAAATATAATTGAAATCATAAGTAAATTGCAATAATGAAAATAAGGGTACAGAAGAGATTGTTAAGAACAGGTGCAGCAGAAGACACGGCAGAGCCTTCTTCTCCAAGCTCCACGTCCAATAATCTATGTGTAAAATATTATCTCTCAAAATATCGTCCCTAAATCTCTAGAAAACCAAAACGAAACTCTCACTCTCTCTGCCTCCTCTTTGTCTCTGGTTCTAATCCCCTAAAACACTGAACAAAGGCTCCCTTTTATAGACAAAGGGAAAACCTTGTCCTATAAGGATTGGTAAAACCATATTCTATAAGGATCGGTAAAAACATGTCCTATAAGGATAGGGAAAGTTATTATACTTTTAATTAATTACAAAGTTCTTAAATCTATTAGAACCAATCAGAGCACGGCTAGGAGTGTGAATGCAAGCTGGCAAGTAGGAACGCAAGCTGGCCAAACTTGGATTTTTGACTATCTTTGAATTAGGATTTGGGACTGCGCTTTTGAAGCACAACATGAGTATAGTATAAGCGCATCTTTGATCAGGCTTGGCGTAAATGTTGTCAGGCTTAGTGCAGATGGAGAACCTCTGATCCACCGCTAGCGGAACAGGGACCCCGGGCTTAGGCGCACATCTGGGCTCGGATGGGAGTTCTTGGGACATGTCCTCGACCTGCCATGGCGCGACCTTGGCACTTCTAGGACCTGACCTTGATGTTATGAAACACAGGTTTGAGACCCGGAGGGCCTGATATGAGGTACTTGGCCAGTGTCCCAAAATAGGCGCACTGGCGCACTGGCACACTCAGGACCCCGTTCAGGACCTGATATTGAAATGAGGACATCTCCTTCATCTGGACTCCGATTTGAGTCATTCTTTTTGCGTTCTTTCTAGATTTTACCCATCTTTCTAGATTTTACCTATCTTTCTAACTCTACACAAGTCTCACAAGATTGATCATTTTCTACTATTGATGGCACGAAATCATTCAAAAGACATGTAAGAGAGGCATATAAAGACATCAAAATGATGCATAAATAACGACTGATCAAATACCCCCAAACCTATCTTTTGCTAGTCCCTGAGCAAAACAAACGCTAACAAAATGAAAAGACTCGATTTTAGTTAAGATAGAACTTTAAACCCCTAGGTTCACCTAGTAGGGGGAGTTTTGTCTCCTGAGGGTTATAACAGCACGATACCCACAAAAGTTTTACTTAAACAAAAAGATACTAGAGACAGTACTCTTAACAAGCTAATAAGAATTAAAGTAAGTAAACATGCTTTGCAGAACTAAAAGGAATGCCAAAGCTGTGAGTGTCATGTGAAGGTGTACGTGTATAAATGCCAATATTTTCAGGTGATCAAGTTTGAAAACAACTTCAACTAAGTGCCCTAGAAAGATTTCGCTTCGACTCTAATCCTCACTAGGCAACTCTCAATTCGCGCAAGAATCCTAGGCTTACATTCTTTTCAAGCATATTTGATGAGTTTATGTTATGAAATTCAAATTTAATCACATATGAGTAACAATGAAGAATAGCACTTTATGGAAATAAAGATCTCATGAAAGGAATTGAACTTTAAGAACATAGATACGTACCTTAATCCTCAGCATGATTGTCCATAAGATCAGTTAGGTCTTCCTTTTTAGGTTGTAATGGGGCTAAGCTTAGGGGTTTAGCAAGGAAAGATGGGATTCAAAGAACCTGAGATGTGCCAAGGCATGAGAAGTCATGACTTGAACTTCGAATTTCGGAACTGAATCCTTTCTTAAGGCCCATGGCATTGTGCTCTCTTGATGACTTATTTTGAGGCTCTTGTGGCTTATTTTGAGGCTCTTGGCTCACTTGGCTCAATTCACTTTGTTTTTCACTTTTTCTCAATGTTTCTTTCTTTCTTTTGATTTGAACATTTCTTTCTTTCTTTTGATTTCTTTATTTTTTCTTTTCTTCTTTGAATTGAATTGAACCAAGATCATGCAATGATTTCCTCAAATTTTCGTGCAGCTTGCAACTTGTAAAGCTTTTTTTTTTTTTTTTACTTTTGAACTTTGAATTGATGCCAATGTCCTTTGAATTGGGCAGCATCTTCTTTCACCTCTCATTCTTGTCATGAATCTCATTTACGGAAACCTTAGCACAAACTGAGGTTATAGGGTAAGGCTGTGATGAATGGCTAAGTATTTTGGGTTAGGTTATACTTTGGGTGATGAAAGAAAAGGCTGAGTGTTTGGCTTCAAAATTGGCTTAGGGAGCATGCAATAGGGTAGGATAAAGCCTTTAGAGGTTAAAGCATACATAGCCTACATCACTTCTTATGGCAAAGCACACATTAAATCAAGAGTATCTAAATGATGTTAGTTCTTTAAAATTCAATGCAAATATGATGTAATGAGATCAACAATGAAGAACAAAAGCGATGAGTGTTTAAGAGTAGAAACAAGTATATCCCTCAGAAAGAATGGCAATTAGGCTCAAAGATCTCACAGGGAAGTCTCCACTAATTTTCTAAGGTTCACTCAAATTCAGTTATTTCGTTCACTTCATGTGATAAGCAGTAAGCATGACAACAGTAAAAAGGTTTCAGAGATATAACGGGCAGAAACAGAAAAGGAAGTGAGACATACAAACTAGGGCTAGGCTGCCTTCTAGGAGCGCTTTATTTAACGTCTAGGCAAAACGGGGCTGGCATTCTAGGAGCTGGGCGCATGCGGAGTTGCAGGGTTGACTGCGCTTGGATTAGAGAGGTCCTTGAAGTAGTGTTTGAGGCGATGGCCATTTACCTTGAACGGATCCTGCCGTTCTGGGTGCTGGATTTCAACTACACCATGAGGAAAAACGTTTGTAATAATGAATGGTCCAGTCCATCTTGAATGCAACTTACCTAGCATTAGTTTGAGCCGGGAGTCAAAGAGGAGGACTTCCTGTCCGATGTGAAAGTCCTTGGGCTGAATGCGCTTGTCGTGGAAAGCTTTGGTCTTTTCCTTGTAGATACGAGCACTGTCAAAGGCCTCGTTTCGCAACTCCTCTAATTCACTTAGCTGAAGCTTCCTATGTATTCCAGCATCATCGAAGTTCATGTTCATCTGCTTAATAGCCCATAATGCTTTATGCTCCAATTCCACTGGTAGGTGGCAGCCTTTTCCAAAAACAAGCCAGAAGGGAGGCATGCCAATCGGGGTCTTGTATGCGGTCCGATAGGCCCACAGCGCATCATTTAATTTGCTGGACCAATCTTTGCGGTTAGGATTTACCGTTTTTTCCAATATGGCCTTTTACTTCCCGATTGGACACTTCTGCTTGGCCACTCATTTGAGGGTGATACGGTGTTGAGACCTTGTGGGTGACGCCATACTTCTTCATTAGGGCTGCAAATGAATGATTGTAGAAGTGTGCCCCCCCATCACTGATGATTGCCCTAGGTGCGCCGAATCTGGCTAAGATGTGACTCTGCAAAAAATGCACCACTACTTTGGCGTCGTTAGTTTTGGTGGGAATTGCTTCCACCCATTTGGAGACATAATCAACTGCAAGCAGAATATAAAAATTTCCAAAGGAATTCGGAAAAGGCCCCATAAAATCAATTCCCCATACGTCGAAGATTTCAACCACAAGAATAGGGTGTAATGGCATTTGATTTCGAGGGCCGATGTTACCAAGGCGTTGGCAGCGGTCACCGGTGAGTACAAATTCGTGTGCATCCTTGAAAAGTGTGGGCCAGTAGAGTCCACTTTGTAGTACCTTGAGGGTTGTCTTCTTAGCTCCAAAATGTCCGCCACATGCCAAGCTATGGCAAAATGTCAAGACGGATTCCATCTCGTCTTCGGGGATGCAGCGCCGAATGATTTGGTCTAGACAATGCTTCCATAGGTATGGCTCATCCCATACGAAGTACTTAGCTTGTTTAGCCAGCTTGTCCTTTTGGTACCTGTTTAAAGATGAAGGAAATTGCTTAGTGACAAGGTAATTAATGAGATCGGCATACCATGGATCAATAGCTTGGATTGCGAAGAGCTGTTGATCAGGAAAGGTCTCGAGGAAGGGCAACTGATCGGCCTCTTCATTAGAACTGTGAAGCAATCGGCTCATATGGTCAGCGACCACGTTTTCGCTGCCCTTCATGTCTCTGATTTCAAGGTCGAATTCCTGGAGCATTAGCATCCAACGTAGCAACCTTGGCTTGGCGTCCTTTTTAGTGAGCAAATACTTCAGGGTTTGACTTGCGTAGTAAATGACATGAGGGAGCTTGTCAACACGCTGTCCCAAAACCGCTCCTATGGCGAAGTCCGAGGCATCACACATTAGTTCGAATGGTAAGTCCTAATTCGGTGGCATGATGATGGGTGATGTCATGAGCTTTGCCTTGAGTGTGTTGAATGCCTCACGGCATCCCTTAGTGAACTCAAATGTGGCGTCCTTGGCTAGAAGATCACACAAAGGTCTTGTGATTTTCGAGAAATCTTTGATGAATCTACTGTAAAAGCCAGCATGCCCTAAGAACGATCGAACCTCTTTGACTGTAGTGGGGTACGACAGCCTCTCTACTATGTCTAACTTTGCTTTGTCCACTTCTATGCCTCGGCTCGAGATCACATGACCCAAGACAATTCCCTGTTGTACCATGAAATGGCACTTTTCCCAGTTCAGCACTAAGTTGCTTTCTCTGCACCGTTCCAGTACTCGGGTTAGGTTAACTAAGCACAGTTCGAATGAATGTCCAAACACTGAGAAGTTGTCCATGAATACTTCAATTATATCTTCCACCATATCGGAGAAGATGCTCATCATGCAACGCTGAAAGGTAGCTGGGGCATTGCACAATCCAAACGGCATTCTTCTGTATGCAAAGGTGCTATATGGGCATGTGAATGTTGTTTTTTCTTGATCTTCGGGTGCAATAGCAATCTGATTGTATCCTGAGTAGCCGTCCAAGAAGCAATAGTGGGAGTGTCCAGCCAGGCGCTCGAGCATTTGATCAATGAAGGGCAAAGGAAAGTGGTCCTTGCGTGTGGTTATATTTAGCTTTCGCTCTCCATCCTGTTTGAATCCGTTGAGGTACAAGCTCATCCTGCTCGTTTTTAACCACTGTGATCCCACTTTTCTTTGGCACGACCTGGACTGGGCTCACCCACTTGGAGTCACTAATTGGATAGATGATTCCAACGTCCAAAAGCTTTAGGACTTCTTTCTTCACGACCTCCTTCATAGGTGGATGCAATCGCCTCTGTGCCTCCCGTGATGGTTTGGAGTCTTCCTCCAGCAGTATCCGATGCATGCATTTTGCGGGACTTATGCCTTTGATGTCAGCTATTGTCCATCCAATTGCCGTTTGATTGACCTTAAGGACGTGAATCTATTAGAACCAATCAGAGCACGGCTGGGAGTGTGAATGCAAGCTGGCAAGTAGGAACGCAAGCTGGCCAAACTTGGATTTTTGACTATCTTTGAATTAGGATTTGGGACTGCGCTTTTGAAGCACAACTTGAGTATAGTAGGAGCGCATCTTTGATCAGTCTTGGTGTAAATGTTGTCAGGCTTAGCGCAGACGGAGAACTTCTGATCCACCGCTGGCGGAACAAGGACCCCGGGCTTAGGCGCACATCTGGGTTCGGATGGGAGTTCTTGGGACATGTCCTCGACCTGCCATGGCGCGACCTTGGCACTTCTAGGACCTGACCTTGATGTCATGAAACACAGGTTTGAGACTCGGAGGGCCTGATATGAGGTACTTGGCCAGTTTCCCAAAATAGGCGCACTGGCGCACTTAGGACGCCATTTAGGACCTGATATTGAAATGAGGACATCTCCTTCATCTGGACTCCAATTTGAGTCATTCTTTTTGTGTTCTTTCTAGATTTTACCTATCTTTCTAACTCTGCACAAGTCTCACAAGATTGATCATTTTCTACTATTGTTGGCACGAAATCATTCAAAAGACATGTAAGAGAGGCATATAAAGACATCAAAATGATGCATAAATAACGATTGATCAATGATCATAAATTTCTTGAGCTGTCACTCTTTGTACCGGCTCTAGTGGCAACTGAGATGGATAAGTGCTGACGATTTGAGTATGGGTTGAGGAATGAGGTTCTAGTAGCAGTAACTGATGCGGCTCATATTTCTTTGAAGATTTTGTCAGACGCTAGCGCCAGAGTAGAGTTAAGTTTGCCAGCTTAGTACCAGTTTAGTGGTTCCAGGCGACACCGTGATCGCCTGAGTTTCGGAGCCTCTAGTCAAGGACCATCTAAGAGAGGCAGTTTCAGTTCTGGATCTCCTGGGGGTGGAAGATCCAGATCAGGCAGTGGCAGAGCCGGTCAGGGACTATAGTCATCCGCTAAGTCTAGCAAGGCTTCAGTGCAGTCGACCGGCAGACAGGGTGACAGACCCGCACGGATGGGTGACACTTGCTGTTACTTTTGTGGGGAGACGAATCATATTAAGAGAGATTGTCCACATCGTCGTCCGGGCAGTAGTTCCTTGGGCCGAGATGCTGCTAAACCGAGTTAGAGAGCAGCGCAGACATCTAGTACTACAATAAGGAGCCAGACCCAGTCTAGTGAGGCCAGCAGGGCCAGACGGAGATAGGGGATTTGTGACGATCTTCTGGTACACAGGGCCGAGTTTTGAGTTTTTACTATGACTTAGCAGGAGGCTCGAGTAACACCAGAGGTGGTTACTAGTACATTGTCTATTTTTAATCATGATGCTCGTATTTTGATAGATCCTGGGGCTACACATTCTTTTATTTCTTGGGATTTCACACTTTTTGCTGATAGAGAATTGTCCCGGATTGGTTGGGACATGGGTAATAGCACTCCTACCGGAGATATGTTAGTGGTGAACCTCGTTATACGTAGTTGTCCGATAGTAAGTGGAAGGCATGAGTTAGAGGCAGATTTAATCCCCTTGGACATTTATGATGTTGATTTGATTCTGGGGATGGATTGGTTAACCATGCACCATGCCTCCATAGATTGTTTTCGACAAGAGGGTGGTTTTCCAGAGTCCAGGCTTGCCAAAACTTACATTTCGGGGTGATCGTATGGTACTTCCCTCGAGAGTAATATCGGCTTTAGCAGCTGACAAATTATTGAGGAAAGGTTGTGAGGGCTATTTAGCTCACATGATTGATTCTCGGGATACTCCGGTGAGAGTAGAGGATATTCCTGTGGTGAATGAGTTTCCCAATGTGTTTCTAAAGGATCTTCCAGGGTTGCCACCTCACAGTGCAGTCGACCGGGAGACAGGGTGACAGACCCACACGGATGGGTGACACTTGCTGTTACTTCTGTGGGGAGACGAATCATTTTAAGAGAGATTGTCCACATTGTCGTCCGGGCAGTAGTTCCTTGGGCTGAGATGCTGCTGAACCAAGTTAGAGAGCAGCGCAGACATCTGGTACTACAGTAAGGAGCCAGACCCAGTCTAATGGGGCCAGCAGGGCCAGACGGAGACAGGGGATTTGTGGTCGATCTTCTAGTACAAGGCCCGAGTTTTGAGGTTTTGCTATGACTTAGCAGGAGGCTCAAGTAACACCAGAGGTGGTTACTGGTATGTTGTCTATTTTTAATAATGATGCTCGTATTTTGATAGATCCCGGGGCTACACATTCTTTTATTTCTCGGGATTTCACACTTTTTTCTGATAGAGAATTGTCCCCGATTGGTTGGGACATGGGTATTAGCACTCCTACCGGAGATATGTTAGTGGTGAACCTCATTATACGTAGTTGTCCGGTAGTAAGTGGATGTCATGAGTTAGAGGCAGATTTAATCCCCTTGGACATTTATGATTTTGATGTGATTATGGGGATGGATTGGTTAACCATGCACCATGCCTCCATAGATTGTTTCGACAAAAGGGTGGTTTTCCGGAGTCCAGGCTTGCCCAAACTTACATTTCGGGGTGATCGTAGGGTACTTCCCTCGAGAGTAATATCGGCTTTAGCGGTTGACAAATTATTGAGGAAAGGTTGTGAGGGCTATTTAGCTCACGTGATTGATTCTCGGGATACTCCGGTGAGAGTAGAGGATATTCCTATGGTGAATGAGTTTCCCGATGTGTTTCTAAAGGATCTTCTAGGGTTGCCACCTCACCGGAAGATTGAGTTCACCATAGAGCTTCTTCTGGGTACCCAACCTATATCACAGGCACCATACAGAATGGCACCGATAGAATTGAGGTAATTGAAGACTCAATTGTAGGACTTGGTGGATAGGGGATTTATTCGACCAAGTGTATCACCTTGGGGTGCAACAGTGTTATTTGTAAGGAAGACAGATGGTGGTTTGAGGTTATGTATCGACTACCGGCAGTTAAATAGGGTTACAATGCAAAATAAGTATCATTTTCCACGAATTGATGATTCGTTTGACCAATTAAAAGGGGCAAGGTATTTGTCAAAAATTGACCTTCGATTTGGGTACAATCAGTTAACGATCAGGGAAGGGGATGTTCCCAAAATGGCTTTTAGGACACACTATGGGCATTATGAGTTCCTTGTGATTGTGTTCATCGATGATATCCTGGTATATTCGAAGAGTACTAAGGCACATGAGAAGCACTTGAGGTTGGTGCTAAATATGCTGAGGAAAAAGCAACTATTCGCCAAAGTTAGTAAATGTCATTTTGGTTGGCCAGTGTGGAATTCTTAGGTCATGTGATTTCTACTGAGGGTATCAGCGTGGATCTCCAAAAAGTTGAGGCAATGGAAAATTGGGAGCAACCGAGGACAGTCTCAGAGGTGAGAAGTTTTCTGGATTTAGCGGGATATTATAGGCGATTCGTAGAAGGATTCTCTACGATAGCTGCTCCGTTAACTCGGTTGACGAAGAAAAGAGTCAAGTTTGACTGGGGTGATGGGTGTGAACAGAGCTTTCAAGAGCTTACGAGGAGGTTGACTGCTGCCCCAGTGTTAACCCTTCCAGATGATAATGGGGGTTTTGAGCTGTACATTGATACATCATTACGAGGTTTAGGCCGCGTGTTGATGCAACATGGGAAGGTGAATGCATATGCTTCCCGGCAACTTAAACCTCATGAGTTGAACTACCCCTCACATAAGTTAGAGTTAGCTGCAGTGGTGCATGCACTGAATATTTGGAGACATTATTTGTATGGGGAAACGTGCTGGATCTTTACTGACCATCAGAGTTTGAAATACTTCTTCACCCAGAAATATTTGAATTTGAGGAAGAGAAGGTGGCTTGAGCTGATAAAGGATTATGACTGTACCATAGAGTATCACCCAGGAAAAGCCAATGTAGTGGCGAATGCCTTGAACAAGAAGTCCATGGGTTCCTTGGCCCATTTGCATGCCGTTTACTTACCGTTGTTGGTGGAATTCCGTAGAGCGGGAATTATACTTGGCATGGATAGTCAGGGGCCTTTGTTGGCTAGCTTCCTTGTGAGACCTGTCTTGATTGACAGAATCATTGAAGCTCAGCTCCAGGATCCTACTTTGTGTGTTATTAGGATGGAGTTGGAGGATGTGAATAGGCAGGATTATGTGATTAGGGATGATGGGGCCTTGGTTAAGGATGGCCGGTTGTGCGTACCTAATGATCAAGAGTTGAGGAGAGATGATTTTACTTTTGAAGAGCAACTAGTGCAACTTCTAGATTGGAAGGAAAAAGTACTACGCAGAAAGACTATTCCTCTGGTTAAAGTGTTGTGGAGGAATCTTAACATGGAAGAGGCCACGTGGGAAACCGAGGCACTAATACGGGCGCAGCATCCACATTTGTTCCAGTAACAGGTATAAATTTCGAGGATGAAATTTCTTTAAGGGGGGTGAATTGTAACGACCAGGAAATTTAATTAGTGAATTTTCGTAAAATGATTTTACAAAAGGATGAAATTACCCTTGGTTGTATAAGGGGCTTGAAAGTCAAGTTTTGTTTCGAGACACTTTTGGCTGTGTTTTGAGGGACCGTTGCGTAGGTCTCTAACTCACGAGTTTGTAGACAGGGGGCACGCGAAAAACGGAGTCCATGTGAGAGAGTTGTGGCTCTAGAATGTTCAGGGGCCTTTTGGTAATTTACCCTAGGTAGATATTTTTTCACCCAAGCAGATCAGATTCTCCTCATTTCTCTCTCTCTCTTCTCGATCTTCATCCATTCAGTGCGACCAAACCCAAAAACCCTGAATTTCAAACTTCAATTCGATGCAAGCTCGTCTGTTTTGCTTCCACTCATCAGACTCTCCTCCTCCACTCTATCAAGGACGTACCAACCGTCGTAGGAAGCAGCCGTGGGAGACACCAAACCGAGGAAAGGAAAAATCAAAACTTTCGATCGATTTTCCAACCAACACAGGTATGGGTTTCGTGTTTAGACTTCATTTTTGAGTTCGTAGGTTTGAGTAGTTGGATTTAGAATAAAAATTCATGAAAAACGATGACGGCAGACGGCGGCGCACGGCGGAGCAGTTGTCTCCTCCGGTGACTCTCCGGGGACATTCCGGTGATAGGTTCGATAAGAGGGGGCTGACGTCAGCCGCCACTTGGCAGCCACGTGGAGCCACGTGGATGGCACCTGGTAGCCACGTTGTGCCACCTGGCGGCTGAGTCAGCACCGAGTTAGGCACGTGAGGTACTGTAGCAGCGCGTGAGGTACTGTAGCAGGCGTATGAGGTATTGTAGCTGGTGCGTGGCTTAGCCGCTGGCCTTCTACCGGTGGGTGGTGGCGCATGGTTCTGGTCCTTGGATCATGGTCGAGTGTGTCAACAAGGTTTCGACATTCCGGACCTTTTGGCGTAGGTTTCAGGTTAATTGGACGTCGTTTTGGGTTAGTTTTGGGCGTCCAAAGTGGCTACATTTTTTGTGTGACGCGAGCGGACCTCCCAGGGTTTAGGGAGTCTGAATGTAGGGTTTTAATTATAGTTGGTAATCCCAATTGTTACTTTTGACATTTGATACTACTCCAGGAACTTTGGAGGAGCGTACAACTCGGGTACTTTTTACATAAAGGTATATTGGATATAATTGCTTATTACGTAATGTTTTGGAAAATTCTGGATATTATAAAATTATTATTGGACACGGGCTTTCAATAATTATTTGGAATGACGTTTTGGGTTGTGGCCTGGTTTTTCGACTATGCTTTTATGTCGTTTTGACGTGATAGATTTTGAGTTTCGGTTGAGTCCATGATTTTTGGGTTTAGACCCGGATTTGTGATTTATTTGGATTTGGGCATAAACCCGATTTTTCAATGAATTTGGTTTAGGCCAGGAAACAAGGATTTCGTCCCCGAGGGTCAAGGTTTTCTCCGACTGGCGTCGAAGGGTATTTCTTCGCCAGATCGTCGAGGTTTCTCCGACGTTGGTGTCAGACGGTATTTCTCCACTAAGTCGTTGAGGCTGTCTACGCGTAGTACAGGGTTCTGCACAACTCGAGGTATATCGGGTGTGGAGGGTGTAGATCTACGGCTCGGGATTTTATTCGAGGAGCAGTGGCATATGTTTTGATATATATTTTGTGTCCAAGTCTGTTTACATGATTTTAAACTCCTTTTAGGAGGGTTTTCAAAGCAGGATTGTGGACCACGGGATGTTTTCATTATTCGGGTTTATGTGGCTCCCACCAAGTGTTTTAACAAAAGAACGAACCTTCCGGTGAGTTTCGACTTGTCTTTATGGATTTGTTTGAAAAGGTATTTTTATGTTGTGCATGCATTATTTTACTCGTGGAGGGGGAAAAGGTATGTTTTCTTCAGAAAATAGTTTTAAATAATTATTTTTGTCCACTCACACTTTTCATGTTTTAAATCCCCTCTAGGTCGTTGAGTTGACGTGGGCATATCCGGAGGCGGAGACATTAAATTTTTCAGCTGTGCATTTACCTAGACTATCGAGTAGGATATTCATTTCTATATTTATTTGTCCTACCTAGATGCTCTGATAAGTCTTTTGGACTGATTGTAAAATTGTGGTTACATCGTTGGATGGTTGGTGTTGTTGGAAATTGGAGTGTTATCTGATCCTTCATCTGACAGGTGGAAGGCGGTTAACCAGTCTTTAAGGGGAGATTCTGCTAGATTTTTGGCAGAATTCTCATAATTAATTGCAAGGGCTTAAGGGTATTCTGGAAATTTATTTAAATATTCATACGGGAGTAGGGCTTTTCCCGAGTTCCGAGGGGAAATTCAAGAGGGATCCTGTCACTAAGAGTTCTAGCTTGATGACCTCTATAGCTGGAAATGTTTCTCCCTTTGATTAATGTTCTCAAAGGCCTCCCTAGCTTCCTCAGCTGTATTATCCAAAACTCCTCTAGATTGGGAGTTCACGATCACTCTATCACTTGCTTTCAATCCACCATAGAAGTACAACATCAAGTGACAATTATCAATGTTGTGATTAGGGAGTCATCTGATTAAATATCTCCTAGAACTCATAGAAGGTTTCATCCTCAGTTTTCTGGGGTGCCATAATCTCACTTTTAAGCTTGTTGGTCCTAGCCACAAGATAGTATTGGGTGAGAAACTTGGAGGACAAGTCCCTCCAAGACGTGATGGATGCAGGTGCAAGGGAATGGAACCATGCCTTAGCTTTGTCCTTGAGACTGAAATGGACAAACCTCAATCTGATTTCTGCGTCAATCATCCCATTGATCCGTAGGGTGGAACTCACTTCCACAAACCCCTTGATGTGCAAATGAGGGTCTTCTACTGAGAGCCCGTGGAACTTAGGGAGCATGTGTATTGTTCCTGACTTTAGCTCAAAGTTTTCCATAGTGGATGAGGGAAGAACTATGGGAAACTGATCTTCACTAACAAGGGGAGTGGCATACTCCCTGAGCACCCGTGGGGCTGGATTGGAAAGCACATGTTCATCACGCCTCTCTGCCATAGTGGATGGTGGTTGACTTCCTTGTGGTGAACTGTCTACAGAACTTTGGGCAAAAGATTCTTTGGAAGACCCGTGTGCAGAGCCTTGAACAGAGGACATAAACACTAACAAGTACCTACTAGAAAAACAAAGAAACTAAATCAGAAAAATCTCAACTAATGGTACAGTTGAGGGACAAGTCCCTGGCAATGGCGCCAAAAACTTGTTGGAAGAATAGTATGACAAATAAATGCAACACAAATCTTAACAATTAAATCCTAGCAAGTGCACTAATCACGAGTGATTATAATGGTGCAAGTAAGGGTCAATCCCACGAAGACTTGACTCAACAATTAAGTTCAATAGATTAGATTGCCTAGTTCTCAAGTTTAACACAATTTAGGTACTTAGACACTCTAAAACAGAAAATAAAGACACACACTAAATTGATATGCTTTGACACTTCGAATGTAAACAAGAAACAATAAAGACTCAAAGCAAAGAAACAAAGACTCTAAAGGTAAGCCACGGACAAAAGGGGAGAGGCGGCGGGGCCGGGGGGAGTACCTACTTGCACCATATGAACGGAGTCATAATTAAGTTTGGGGTAGTACCTACTTGCACCATATATAATTTGTCAATGCAAATTAAGATTGCGACACCATCCCAAAAAGGTTGTGTCATTAATAATTTTCTAGGTACATTGTACATCAATAATTGCCTTTGAATCCCTTCATATAGCATTCTCCTGGCTATGAATTTCAGGACAATAATTTGTTTGTTGATATTGTGAAAGGATGCACCTTATGTACTATTTCTAGTTCTCCACTACATGATATACCTATTCGAAATAACAACACGCCATGAGTCACATCATCTTCATGGCTATGAATTTCAGGACAATAATTTTCCTACATGTTAAACATAGTCATGTAACGCTCATTATATTTGTATGTATAAGGCTCATTATTTACTTAGTTTTCTTCATTAGTCGTTTAATACTAAGTATAACAATTAAAGATTGTTATTGGGTTGTCTCTTCTTCGTTCATCACTTATCACATTAATTAGTCTCATCTTTTTCTTCAGTCCTTCCAGTCAACAACCAATTGAATGGAGTCATAAATAAGTTTGGGGTAGTACCTACTTGCATCATATATAATTTTCCAATGGAAATGAAGGTTACGACACCATCCCAAAAAGACAACAGCACTCTTCCACCTTCAAACAATAATTGTCTAGGTACATCGTACATCACATAGGATGCTCCTGGATATGAATTTTAGGACAATAATTTGTTTGTTGATTGTGGAATCATAAACTATCCAAAAATTATGGAGCCGCCACGTGGCTCATAAACTCATAATGTTGATATTACTCCTGGTACAGATGACAACGGTATATCACGGTCTTCGTATTAATTTAATATATTTACTAGCTAAATATATTAATTAATCAGATCAATGCCAGTAATAAATAATTTCACCGTGAGTTATTTATTATTATTTATATAGTTAATAGTAAGTGATTTCTCTCAGTAGAATCACCTATTAAACACTATCCTATTCAACTAATCAGGTGCTCCGTTGACCCTCAAGGCTTCACTATAAATAGAAGGCCTCACCTCACTTCTAAAGGTAATTCGGAATTTAGATAAACACTCTGTCAGTTTATTCTCACAAAACCAGACTTAGGCATCAGAGCGTTCTTGGTTGAACCCCCCCTTCCGGGATTCAACCGTAACCTCGTTGTTTCGTTCATTGTGTGTAGGGATCAAGAAGACTTTTTCTAGTCCGGATGATTTCTTCATCAACAACTAGTGCTTTCATTGAGAGCCGATTTGAGATATACTCAAAGCATGCTCCCCAGTTTTTCTTTGAAAAACTCCATTCTACATCCATCGTTCTTTCAATAGCCGTAACACAACGATCAACACGATCATCCGAGGCTACCACCTCTGTCGATGCAGTCGCCGCCGTGAATGGACCACTTCCTGAAATCCCGAAAGAATCATTGAACCATTCCCCACACTAGCCATGATATGCATCAATACATGCGCCTTTCAGAATTCCATAATGGGTGCCCGCCATCAGCTTTGGAACCTTCCCTATGCCTACTACTGTTATCAACGCCCCACCTGCAACGAGAGCGAGGATGACAACCTTCTAGCAAACAGATGGGCTACTGGTGGGAGAGACATCCCGAAGAGTGCCAAATCAACTTCCCATTGGCGCGGACCTAAGAAGGCATCTGGACGACCTGCATGACGCGCGAGCACATACACGAGTACATGCGAGGCAAGGCACAACACATCAATCCCAGGGCCGGCGGCCTGAACCCCAACGCACTACGCACCACGTGCGGATGTCTCGGTGCTCACCCCCTCGGGCTGACTTGACACAACAAGTTGAACAGTTGAGCAATAAACTCCAACTCCAATTGGAGCTCCTCCAACAACTTTTGGGGGACCTCGGAACATCCCGAGCTACTGGGAGACGCAACACACCGCATGAAGGACAAGGGAACATCCCAAAGCGCCCTGGCAATGAGCCCCTCCTTTGCCTGACAATGTCCCGAGACACGTCATCAAGTGATTCTGGTGAAGAAAGCTGCACACGCGGAGTGAGGAGCCAACACCACCCAAGGCCATCAGCCCATGAACTACTTGGAGGATGCTTTGGAGCACTGTCGAGTATTGAATACCCACGCAGGAGCCGGCGACAACATGCAACCTCCCAGAATGCACACGCCCGCTCTGGTGGACAAGTCAACGATGGCTTAAGGCGTTTTGGCTAACACAACGTGGAGGATGAGACATATTCACAATGCGCTCACATGCATCAGCAACGGTGACTCGATGAAGTCGGCGCCACTCGGCCCGATGCAACTCTCCCCCTCGTCGAGGCACACTACAGGCTGATGACAATCAAAGAATACTGGTTTGCAACTCAAAACTTTAACTAGTTCAAGGGAACCTCAGACTTGGTAAAGCATATTGATTATTATTGTAGGATTATGGTGCCCCAGAGGCACAACAATGCACTAATGGGCAAAGTTTTTCAGGCCTCCTTGCAAGGGCAAGCAATGACATGGTTTAATCATCTCCGCCGGAGATGAATTTCTTCCTTCGAAGAGATAGCCTTGGCATTCCTGAAGGAGTATTCACAACTTCGCACCGTCGAAGTCAAGGATGACCACCTCTTCACCCTCAGGAAGAGATCCAAGGAAACCTTACGTCAGTATATATGGAGCTATTGCAAGAAGAAGTATCGCATTGTGGATTGCAGCGACCTTGTTGCTGCGATGGCGTTCAAGCAAGGACTTCCTCAAGAGAGCCAACATGTTGCATCGTCATGAATAACACTTAAAGTCTCAGCAAGATGCTATCCATGGCAGAACGACATGCTTGCTGGGTAGATGAGAAGAATACCACGCATGCCACAAACCACACTGGAACACGCGAACATCTCCCAAAAGCATTAGCGCCGCCCAAGGATGACACCAATCGTAGGGACTCGACTAGCAGGACCAACAAGCGCAAAGCAAACCCATCATCTAATGCCTTGGCCACTGGGAAACCGAACACACAATTTTCCGTGCCAGTCCTCCAAATCTACAATCAAATCAAGGAAATATCATGGTTCAAAAAATCGGCACCTGTCAAAGGCGACCAGGAAAAGGCCGAAAAAACAAAGTGGTGCGCTTACCATAACAGCTATGGGCACGACATTAGCGCCTGCAAGACCTTCGAGAAGTATCTTCAAAATCTCATGACAGAGGGACATTGTGTGGAATACATCACGAAGAAAGCTGCAGAGCACCTTGGAAACAAAGGTCCCCAAGAACCAAAACCTAAGATGATTCGCATAAACACAATCATTGCTGAATCAAAGTTGCAGGGAGCTACTTCCAAGGAAAGGAAAAGGAAGATCCACCACGCCTTAGCCATGGCCCAAGTCTTCGACGTCACCACCCCCTATGTGGCCGATGACCTTATCATCGGTTTCTCTATGAAAGATAGTGTGGAACTTGGATGGCCTCACGACCAAGCCCTCGTCCTTTCGACCCAGAGTGCCGATGCACAAGTCGATCGGATTCACGTTGATGAAGGAAGCGCTGCCAACATCCTCAGTTTGGATGCAATCCGCAAGATGGGCTTGGAGAACGAAATTCAGTTTTCAAACTTTACTGGTTAAGAACTTTAATTAGATTTCCTAATGGAAGATTTTCTCCTTATTAACGATCACTTGCTCAATTTTTTTTTTGACCGAAAGAAGGATTTCATTGTGAGAAAAAATTCAACCGGGGTAATGGCTTTAAATGGACCTCGTTAAAACCTTGCCATCAAATCCTGCTAATAGTGAAAAAGAGTGCCCCACCTCAACAAACAAAAACAAATAATCTACCAACAATACATTTAGGATGAACGAGCAACCTCTTGCTCCAACAATGGCTGAAACCATAGTGGTCCAAGAGGAAGCAGCCAATAGACTTTGTCTTGCGAGCGAAGGCCTTCGTGAGCTAAACCATGGGCAACCCTATTGCATTCTCACGGCATAGCTTTCACGGCCTTTGGAGAGATGCCCAGCCTATCGAGCAGCACCTTAATCTCGACCATAATATTAGCCCTGGTAGACCACGCCATTTATGTGCCCTATAGAAGCTGCTGCGACTGAGAAGCATCTATTTCCACCATGATGGCCAACAAACCTAGCTGTAATAATAGCAGCAGTCCTCTTTTATTGCCTCCAGCTCCACCTCCAAAGCCCCCAAACCCTTCGAATCGGCCCCCACAAACCCTGCCACAAAATTTCTAGCAGAGTCACGCAGCACCACCAACCCTAGCCCCACCCACCCACCGACCCCCCCCCCCCCCCCCCCCCCCCCCCCTGGCCTCTATTCAGCCCCCTTCCTCCTGTAACATCGTTGCAGTTGAGTTTGAGGATGCACATAGGTTTCGTGGACCATCGATGCACAAGGCTGCGCTTGGCAGGGACTACACGGCAGTTTTGAGCCGCAAACCCTTGGTGCAGTGCCAGCGTTGCCTCAACAATGATGCTGAGTTCCCGAATCGGAGTCTTGTGCACAAATTTATAGCGCAAATTCCAGGCTTGCCAACAACAATATATGAATCTGCATCTATCCACATGTGACAAACAAGACAAAGCTGCAGAAAAAATATCCTGCAAATTACCTCCAGTTCGTAATTGTTAAATAGGCAGATTAGTGACCCTCCAAATTTCTGACTCATTTTGCAACCCCAAATTGCATGGAAAACATCTTCCACAGTCTTCTCATGGCGTATACACAACCCTGAATCCACCACTTTCTTGCGAAATAAATTCATAGATGTAGGCAAAATCTCACGGCTTGCCCACCAAGCAAACAATTTAATTTTGGTCAGTACATTCAACCCCTATAAAACTTTCCAATAATGATCGCCGCATATCATATTTGAACGTCCTCTGCCTCCAACCATATGTGAATCGATTTAGGCTAGGGCCACATGGTACCCAGATTTAACCGAGAATCGTCCATTTTTAGTATAAAACCAATACAACCCATCCAAACAAACCACCGTAGTTCCTAAAGGGATGCTGCAAATAGCAGCCACATCATCCTCACAAAAACACTGTTGTAATAAAGCCACATTCCAACCCACTGACTCCAATATCAAATCTGAAACTATAGCCTCAAGAGAGAGGCCCATGTTAAGAATAGGGCGAAAAGTGACCGGTTTTGGAATCCATTGATCATGGAAAACACGGATTCTCTCCCCATTGCCAACATGACAAAGGAGCCCCCTCTGAATCACCTCACGCCCCCACAAAATTGACTTCCACACTAGAGAAGGCATATGCCCTGAATCAGCTGATAAAAAATCACCATTTGAAAAATAACGAGCTTGGAGCATGCGACTAACCAAAGAGGCAGGATGTTCAAGGTTTCTCCAAGCTTGCTTCGCCACCATTGCTTTATTTAAAGCTTCAAAGTCCTGGAAACCTAGACCCCCGCTAGTCTTTGGTCGACATAATTTCTGCCAACTAAGCCAGTGAATACTTCATTTTCTAGATTTACTCCACCAATAACTGCTAACCATCATTGACAACTCTTGACAAAGCCCACGAGGTAATTGAAAAACCCCCATCGTATACGTCGGAAGAGCCTGAGCAACCGCTTTGACTAAAACCTCCTTTCATGTGCCTGACAAGAGCTTCGAATTCCACTCATTGAGCTTATTTTCAAGCCTGTTACGCACTTTACTGAACATTTTCCTCTTAATTTGGAAAGAAACAGTAGGCAACCCCAAATAACTTTTATGGCATTGAACTACCTTGATTCCCAACAAACTAGATATCAGAGCAATCATAATTGGATCCTTACCATGACTGAAGCATGCTGCCGATTTTTCAAAATTGATTAATTGACTAGATACCAGCTCATATGTGTTTAGGGCTTCCTTCAAAGATAACCATTCAGGGAGATGAGCATTGCAGAACAGTAGGATGTTGTCAGTAAAAAATAGATGTGAAATCGAAGGAGCTCTAGAAGCAATTGTAACCCCATGTAGTTTGCATCGACTTTGAGCTTGGCTTAGGATTGCTAACAGACCCTCGGCACAAATGAGGAACATATAAGGAGAAAGAGGATCCCCCTGCCTCATACCTCTTGTTGGAACCAAGTGAGCCATAGCTTGAACTTGGATCTGAATTGAGTAGGTAACCGTAGACACACAATCAAGGATTAAAAGCACCCAACGTTCCGGGAACCCCATTTTTCGAAGCATACCTTCTAGAAAAACCATTCCACCGTATCATAGGCCTCAGACATGTCTAATTTCAATATCATCTTCTTTAACTTACTTTGAGACCCACGGTGAATAGCATCGATACTTTCAAAAGCTGCAATAACATTATCAGTGATCAACCGAGACAGGACAAAAACACTCTTATACTCAGAAATCAAACCTAGCATGACTAGCTTCAACCTATTAATCATAGCCTTTGAAATAATCATGGAGATTACCCGACACAATGCAATAGGTTTGTACTCAGTAACTCTCATGGGGTGTTCCACTTTTGGAATTAAAGAGATAAGAGTAGGATTAATTTCCTTCACACTGACTCCCTCATTAAGCACTACAAGGCAATAATGCACCACATCGCCCCCCACCACCAACCAATATTTTGAAAAAATAATGCCGGCATACCATAAACTCCTGGTGCTTTTGTTGGAGACATCTGAAAAAAGCACGTTCAATATCTTCATGAACAAAAGGTTTGTTTAAATCAGTTACCTAGGCATCCGAAAGAGTAAAGCAAACTGCCCCCAACACCTCTATCATGTCACATAAACATGATGTGGAAAAAAATTCTTGGAAGTAATCCCTAAAAACTCGCCCCACCTCCTCATTCGTGCTTTTCCATATCCCATTTGTATCATAGACCCCTTTAAGAGAATTGCACCGGCCCCTCTGTATCGCACATTCGTGGAAAAATTTAGTGCTTTTGTCCCTGAATTTCAGCCAAGAAACCCTAGCTAGCTTTTTCCAGAGAATCTCTTCTTGCACCATAAAACTATCTAGCTCCTCATCCATTCGTTGCCTCGCTGCCAAGTCATTCTCGCTCAAGACCGCCCCCCTACAATCCTCCAACCGACGTTGCAGTAGAGAAATTTTACGTTGGATGTGTCCTACAATATCCTTGTTCCCAATCCCCAACTGGACCTTGCAGCCATCAATTTTATCCAGCAGAGGTGTCGGCCTGCTTGTCCACGCCTCCTCAATAATCTCACTACAATCAGCACGCTTCACCCGTAGTTCCTTAAAAGAAACGGCGATGAGGTCTATCCAGTCCAAATCTGATCCAAATTGGAAGGTTATCTAAAGCCCAGGAATTGAGAGGAATGGTGATGGTTTGCGGGAATAGTAGCTGGAACTCTGCATTCACAACAACTTGATCTAGTCTCACATTCACTTGACCCCTACCCCTCCATCTATTGGACCACTTAAACTTGTGGCCTTTGAAAGGTAGAGTCGTTAGACCCCCGTCATCAAGAGGTCTACAAAAATCCTGCATTTGGTTTAGAGGCCTCCATCTCAGACCTTGTTGTACATCTCCAGACACTATTTCATTAAAGTCACCACCAACTATCCATGGGCCAATTACTCCCGCAGCTAACCAACACAGTAAATCCCATGATGATTCGTGGAGACTAGCTACCGGGTTACCATAGAATCCAGTGAAACGAAAGGGATCCATACCAACTCCCCTAATCCAAGCATTAATATTCCCTACCAAGAAAGATCGGATGTTCACCTCCACATTGTGAGCCCAAAGCAACGCTAAACCTCCAGCCATGGCCACTTTGCCAACAAAAAATCCTTTAGCTACTCCTAAACGATACTTTACCTCATCCATCTGCCTTATCGTCTTTTTAGTTTCCATCAAAAATACAATTCCAGGTTTCTTAGCTCTGAAGAAATACTTCAAAGCCCTCTGCACCCGTGGGTTACCCAACCGACGTACATTCCAGCATAAAATACTCATGACTCGTCATGGGTGACATCTTTTGACCACATCACGTGCGTGGAAGTACCCACAATTTTCTAACCAGAAGAAGAGCTAGACAATGCAACAGACTTCACCCTAAAACCAGCTCAAGGTTGCTTTTTGGGACTTTGTCGCTGCCGAGGACCCCCCACATAGAATCCCTGGCGTTGCCCGTTTCCCTGCTTGTTCCTGAGGCTAGAAATCACCACCTCATTCTCATCTCCCCCCCCCCCCCCCCCCCCCCCCCCATTTGATCCGCCAGAGGGTAGCTTTGGGTCCAACATAGAGGACTGCAGCGATGTGCCAACCCCTAAAATATTAGAGTTACTCACGGGTTGTTGGGAATGGACAGTGGAAATGGGGGCATCCCTTATCCGCAAATCAGGACATGGCACAGCCTCCCTTTCATCCGACCCATTAATACCAGCGTCCTCCTTCCTTTTCTTCCTGTTGATGTAGAAATTGTCAAGGTAGGAATTGACTGTTGAGTTTCTACACACACAGGAAACACCCGAGGTTATGGTTAAATCCCGAGATGGGGGGATTCAACCAAGAACGTTTTGATGCTTAAGTCAGCTTAATAAAGGGAATAAACTGAAAAGCTGATTATGAAAATAATTATGAGGTATCTGAGTTATGAGGAGATATCCTCTATTTATAGTGGAGACCTCGGGGTCTTCGGAGCTTCTGATTGGTTGAAGGAATTTGCAATCAATAAGTAATCCTATTTAGGAAAGACTTGGGATTGACTTTTAATAATAAATAATTAGCAAGGAAGTTATTTATTATAAGTAGGAAAAGGAGTTCTAATCAAATAAGTAATCCTTTTTGGAAAGTAAGTTTACTTATTAATTGAATCCTTATTGAATAAGGATATCAAGTAGATGTCTTATTATGATGATATAATTACCTATTAATTAATACATTCAGCTAGTAAATATATTTAATTAATGAGCAGTAATTATACCCAATAATGACTCCACCAAGGGTAGAATTGTCATTAAATAAATTATGGGCCACGTGGCAGTTCCATAATTTTTGGACGAATTATGCTCCCACAAATGCCCCCACATCCCTTAGGAATTCAGGGAATCCTAAGTGATGTAATTTTTTGCAGTTTTAATAATGCATCGCCTTTTGATGCTTTTATGGAAGAAGGCTTTTGATGTTTCTTTGAAGGAGGATTGGTTACTTCTATTGAAGAAGGCTTGAGTGCTTTGTGGGGCGAAGGCTTTGATGCTTCCGTGGAGGAAGGCTTGAATGCTTCGCAAGGCGAAGGCTTTGATGCTTCTACGGGAGAAGGCTTGAATGCTTCACAAGGCGAAGGCTTCGATGCTTCTACGGGAGAAGGCTTGAATTGCTTCGCAGGGCGATGGCTTTGATGCTTCCGTGGAGGAAGGCTTGAATGCTTCGCAAGGCGAAGGCTTGATTGCTTTGCAGGGAGAAGGATTGAATGCTTCACAAGGTGAAGACTTTGATGCTTCTATGGGAGAAAGGTTGAATTGCTTCGTAGGGCAAAGGCTTTGATGCTTCCGCAGAGGAAGGGTTGAATGCTTCGCAAGGCGAAGGTTTTGATGCTTCCGCGGAGGAAGGCTAGAATGCTTCGCAAGGCGAAGGCTTTGATGTTTCTACGAGAGAAGGCTTGAATTGGTTCGCAAGGCGAAGGCTTTGATGCTTCCGTAGAGGAAGGCTTTCATTGCTTCGTAGGATGAAGGCTTTGATGCTTCCGTAGAGGAAGGCTTGAATTGCTTTGCAGGGCAAAGGCTTTGAAGCTTCGCAGAGGAATGCTTTGCTGATGACCTCCACGTACTAAAATGCTTGCATAGGACTCAATGCAGCTCAGCGTTAGCTTTTCTTGGTGGGATTAGAAAGCTGACTTCCATATCTTTCTAATTCCGCTGGCCTTTCTCAAAAACGTTGAGAATGGAAGTTTTGACGAATTTTTGAAATTGGCTCATGTGCGCTGATTTGCAGAGTTGACCTCCGCCTAGTAATTTGTCAATTAATAATTCGTCAATTGTTGGAATCAATTGCATTTTTTGGGATTAGAAATCTAACATCCACATCTTTCCAATGCCATAAAACTTTCTAAAAAAGGTTAAAATTTGAATTTATGGTGAATTTCGGAAGTTGGGTTGGGCGCTCAGGCACGCGATTTTTGCCCTACTTCGCCGTTTTTCCGACATATAATTCCTTCGTTTTCCAAATTGGCTATTCTTGGTGGCGTTTGAAAGGTAATATCCACACCTTTACGTTGCCCTTGGGTCTGCTCAAAAAGGTTGAGAATTGCGTTCTCAAATTAACTCGCAAGACGTGCCTTTGTGCAGGACTTCACTTTTGACCTTGTGTTGTTGAAACGGACATTCTGGATTCGCTACAACTCGGATTGGGATTACACTGATGGTGTTAGAAATCTAAGAGCTGTAGCTTTCCAATGATGCCTGGCTTATTCCGTGGGTATGAGTGGTGAATCCGAATGTTTTCCCAGCAAGTGACGCCTTCAGCAGAGGAATCTTCTGTTTGCATGCTCCTTCAAATTTTGATATCGCTGAGATTTTCTCTAAGTTTGCTTGAGCATTTACTTTGCTTTCTCGCAGAGAGAAAGGGCTTATTAGTTCATTCAAATGCTCCCGTTGTATCGCCATGGACACCTAACATTGGTGACTTGAATGGACTTGCCTCTCGGAGGAGGGCTTTACTTTGCCTTGGAGAAAGGGCTTTTTAGTCGACTTGCCTCTCGGATGAGGGCTTTACTTTGCCATGGAGAAAGGGCTTTTTGCTTCTCGGTGGATTCCAACTCGTCCTCCTAATCGGTCGTGAACCGATGGCTTCCGATGATGGCGATATTTTTCGCTGGGAGAATAACTTTTGTCGGCGGAATCGTCTAAGGAAACGTCCCGCGACATAGAGTGGCTTTGGACAGGGTCCTTGCCATGTCTACGGGGGGCGATTTCCCAAGAATTTCATGAGTTGGCACGTCTCTCCGTGGGTTGAGATGTACTTCGTTCACCCTAGTATTCCTGCATAAGTTCTGCTTTAATTTGAGCTTGATTACGGAGTCGAGCCACCTGCCGCTATAAACTAGCATGTGAAGGCGATCTTCGTGAAGTATGACAGATGTTATGTCGCGATTCCCTTGCCGAGCGGCGTGTGGGTTCCCTTCCATCACAATTATTTTGATTTCTGGTGGCGCGGAGCTCGTCCAGAATCAAACTTAAATCCTTGCTAGAATGATGAGATGCCTCTCTCGCGAATCGGCCATCGGTATGCTAAAATTGGGCGTGGACTCTTGATTCCAGAATTAGTGCACCAAACCCAGAAATTGCCAAAGACGGATGTCCTTGGGTGTCAAATTGCGCTGATTGTTTGCCATGGGCCGTGGGCCCCGCCAAGATCGTCCCAGCTCCTCCGTGAGTTGCGGCAAAGCTGCCGTGTCCGGCGGCAGGCCCTATGCCTTGGGATACGGCGAGTCCTCCACCTGGGACATGTGTGTCCCCCCGTTTGGACCGGCGGTAAGTGCTCCTCTTGGGACATGCGTGTCCCCCGTGCGTGGCCGGCGGTGCTTACGACGAGACCGACGATGAGCGGCGACTGCAAGGCTGCTCCAGCGGCGGCGTGGGGGTCCAGCGCTGCGGATCTTACGACCATCGGGTTGTGGAGGCACATGGACATCAGGCTGCGGGGGCTAGTGGACATCGGGCAGCCGAGGGGCATGGACATCGGGTCGCGGAGGGGCATGGACATCGGGCCACGGAGGCGCATGGACATCGGGTCACAGAGGCGCGTGGACATCGAGCGGCGCGCAGACATCGGCCCGCGGACATCGGAGGCACGCAGAAATCAGCGCGCGGACATCGGGTTGTCCTCCCCTTGGAAAGGGTTCATCTCACGGGATCGGGTTGATTGTCTTGTTCTTGCCATTATTCGAAGATTTTCAAAGAATGAAGAACGGAAAATAATATTTTGGTGGAAAAAGTAAATTACTTGGCTTCACCAAAATCTTCAACCGAACTTTGAAAATGAAACATCTAATGCAAACGGTTAAAAGGCGTCTCATGCTAAATCTAAATCCATCCTAACACAATAGTCGACTTAATAGTTGAAAAAGTTTTGGAAGTGACTTTCGTATGGAGAAATCCATAAAACATTTTGTCGCAACTCCGATTTCAATAATTTTTCATTAAAATGTTTCAAGATCAAAATTGCAAACAAATTAACCACCAAAATTCATCTTACAATCTAGAAATAGATGATTAATTAATGTATTTCTCCTCGGGTTAATACAACACACAAACAGATGATTAAATAGTAGGATGAATCATGATAAAAAAATGCAATCTTTACCGGTAAAAAAAAAATAACAATACATAAACTATATATATACAACCACAATTGACACGACCTATCCCGAAAATAAAAGTTAGAAAATGAAATTAATTAAATAACCGGTAGTTACGTATTAAATTATCGTGTGGATTTGGGCTAAAGTACGGAGACGGACTTTAGAAAGGGCTCAAACAAGGTTGATGGGCCATAAATTAAAGTTGGATTTACAAAATTGACCATTTTGCCCCTGAAATTCCCGAAGGATCGAAAGTCACTTTTTGATCGGGAACTCTTTTTGGAAGTTTCTTTACACCATTACGTAGATCTCGAGCATACGATTACGTAGACATGTGGAAAGCGGAAATCGGAGTTCGAATGAGAAAGTTACGGATCTAAAATGATCGGGACGTATTGGTAATTTTAGAAAAGTTTAAATTATAAAAGACACACTCTCTCTCCTATCTGGAATGGCCCACGCCATTTCCCCTCTCCTCCCGCGATTCTCCCCTCTCTGTTTTCCCGCGAGGCTTACCGTGGAAGCCATAGACGCCACAACCGACCGGTGGTGACCCAGGCCACCAATCCACCACCATTATTTTCGTCTCACTCTCATGAACCCAGTCATACCAACGTTCGAGGCCGTCAACCACCGTACGCGGTGCAGCAAGCCGCGAAAAGCAGTGGGTTTCATGCCTTTCGAGGTGATTTTCGACTACCACAGGTAATGGTTTTCGATTTGGACCTCATATTTGAATTCCTGGGATTGAGTAGCCGAATCTAGACTATTAATTTGTAGTTTTTTCTTGAGTTTTGGAAGAGTTGGAAAAGCTTGGAATTTGGCCTTTAATGGCGGATTCTGGCCAATCGACGGTGAGGGAGGTTGAAGGCGATTGCATCGTGCAGTCGCGAGTTGGGGAAGGAGCTGAGACGCGTGGGGCGCATGGGCCCCACTCTTGGCTCTCGGCCACTCGTGTTACATGTAACTCGATGTTCCGAAAACGTTAACGCAGGTTTCGGGTTCATCGGAGTTCGTTTGGGTGTTGTTTGGATAGTTTTATTAACTTTAAAGTTTTAGGGAGCGAGTGAACTGTCGGGAATAGGAAATTAAACCTAATAGCTTAGATAAGTATTTATTAATATTAGTTGCCATGTTTGCGATAGTTCGAATGCCTTTATGGATCGAGACGAAGCTCGTGGGGACTTCCAGGAGCGAAGACCTCGAAGTATGTATAATAGTGGATCCGGTTGGGTGAGTTCTCCTTGACGTACTATGAGTGGAATTTTCCCTAAATTTACATTTATGAAATGTTAAATGATTAAGTATGTGATAGATGGATGTGATTTGTTTGGTTATGAATTGGATTGTGTGGAATGTTTGGGTGCTTAGGTTTTTGCTTAGAGAAAGTGGATTGAATTACATAGAGCTATATATAATTAAATGTGATGTACTGATGGTTATGGTGATGTTAGGAAGTATAGAATATGCCAAGGGTTAACGTTAGGTTCCGGAAATGACTAATTGTTTTATTGGAGGGTTATAATCCCTATGAAATGTGTTGATAGTAGAAAACATATAGAATATGCCAGGGGTCAGATTAGGACACGACATATATTAATTATGATATTTTGAGGGTTGTAAATCCCATGAAAAGTAATATACTCCGAAATGAGTATAAACTAATAGTATAGGGAATATCTCGAGGGTTAATTCCGAGATACGAGTTGCGATATTCGAACCACGAGTAAGGGTGGAAAGCGATGAGAAACGAAGAATGCATCCGTTACGATAATCGAGGAATAATAGACACTGGATTGAGATGCAATCACTGAGAAGTCATGTCGGCTTAGCATATGAGTCAGTGTTGAGATGCTATCACCGAGGAGTCATGCTAGCCTAGCATATGAGTTAGTGTTGAGATACTACGGCCGAGTCATACCGACCTAGTGCATGTGTCCTATTTCAGTGTCCTGAGTCATGTACGAGTCTGGTTGAGATGCTACTGTCGAGGGACATGCCGACTTAGCACATGTTGTGAGTCACAGTATGCCCATATGGTGGTCGCTGGTGTCGTACTTGTCTGTAGGCCACATACCTATCCTCCACGTGATCGTTCACCTGCGCTCGCCTTATACTAGTTAAACAGCGCCAGTCCTATCCCTGAGCTCTTATGAGTCTATTTGGTCCAAGAGCTCCTAGGGGGACTCGTGGTGATGGTGCTTGCATCTAGTCCTTCACATGGTCATGGTACGAGCGAAGACACCCAATCCTGTTACGTGCGCGTGACTCGTGCGACTATAGTGCCATTGGGTACCTGTTATGATGATTGAGTCATGATGACAGCCGAGGGTATTGGCGGCTTATGTGATATACCAGCCGAGGGTATTGCCGACTTATGTGATATACCAGCCAAGGGTCATGCCGGCTGAGATGATATGATAGCCGAGGATTTATGTCGGCTTATGATATGATGACAGCTGAGGGTATTGCCGGCTTATGTGATATACCAGCTGAGGGTCATGCCGGCTGAGATGATATGATAGATGAGGATTCATGCCGACTTATGTGATATACCAGTCGAGGGTCATGCCAGCTGAGAAGATATGATAGCTGAGGATTCATGTTGGCTTATGTGCTATACCTGGCGAGGGTCATGCCGGTTGAGAATGATACGATAGCCGAGGGATATGCCATCTCATGTGATATGTGATATGCCGGTTGAGTGTTATGCCGGATGATGAGATATGATAGCCAAGGGATATGTCGGCTCAAGTGATGTGTGATAGACAAGGATTTACTGGCACGATATATCCGTTATCGAGGTCAGTGGGTATGGTGAGGGCGGTGACCCCGATTGATGTGACATTGGTTCGTATGCTCGTTGTATCATTGAGATGTTCTATGCCATCATAGAGTGACGATGATATCGAGATATTGCTATTTATGATATCCATTCAGAGTTGGATTTGTCATCTTCTAGTGCAAAGATTTTTTAATTCTTGGCAATAGATGAATTTCCTTGTGCTTTGAAAGGTGTGGTTACTAGCCTTGCGGGGTTATCCGATTATTTTAATATTATTTTATTATCGTACCTCGTTTCACGTGTCATACTATGTTATGATATTTGATTGAGGTTTTACATCCTGAGGGATTAGCTTATGTTCAGTCACCTTGTGGTTTGCACCCTTCAGGTCTGCAGAAGAAGTTCGTGAGTATGAGGAGGGAGACACGTGTTGACAGCTCTTGACAGCTCTGACAACACCCGTGGAGAGTGTAACCAGGTAATAATCGATTAAGTATTCGATGCTTTAGTATGATCATCATACATTTTAATTATGCTCTTGGTTGCCGCTGTCGTGGTGAATGGTAATTTAGTGTTTACTAAACTTCCTAAAACGTAACATTTTATATGGGCTTTCATCACCTGACTCGGCGTCCAGGTGTCGGCCATCATTGGTGACTCCGGTATCCTGTTGGATTTCCGGGGCGGAGTGTAACAACAATAATTGATGAATGTCAATGAATAGTACAAGTAACTGACTAAACTCAAATTTGAAAATCTGTTTGTTTTCTTAATTTCATTTTGATTACTCAATTGGACCACTTAATAAATAAAGAAGTGCATGAAAAGAGAATAGGAGTATGAAATTCAGTTTTCAATCTTTACTGATTAAGAATTTTAATTAGATTTCCTAATGGAAGATTTTCTCCTTATTAACGATCACTTGCTCACTAATTTCCATACTATATATTATTAATTATGAACTTAATTTCAATTTCTTATTATATTTATCTCATAATGAACGTACAGAATGTAAATTTTGCTTTGTTGGATTTCATGGAAACCAATTAGGGTTGGGAGATTATTTTTACCACAAGCAATAAATTAGGGTTGTAAGGTCAGATCCCCACAGCTTTATTGATGGAATTGGAAATCGAATCTTGTCCTTGCCAAATGCATGTCCCAATAGCAACGACAATGATCGACTTAATAATTAGAGTACCATATTTATTATTTACACCGAATTAGCCAACCATATTACAATAAAGTGAGAGCTTCTGCTAAATTTTTTTGAAAAAGCTTTGGGGAAGTACTTTTCGCACGGAGAAACCCATCAAACATTTTTTCGCAACTCCGATTTCCATAAATTTTCATTAAAATGTTTCTAGATCAAAATTGCAAACAAACCAAATAAATTCATATTACAATCTTGAAATATATGATTAATTAATGAATTTCACCTTGGGTTGATACAACACACAAAAAAGGATGATTAACTATTTGATCGATTATGATAGAAAAATACAATTACTTGGCTTCACCAAAATCCTCAACCTAACCTTGCAAATGAAACATCTTAATGTGGAATGCAAAGGGTTAAAAGGCTTCTCATCATGCTAAATCTAAATCAATGCTAACACAATGATCGACTTAATAGTTGAAAAAGCTTTTGGAAGTGTCTTTTGGCATGGAGAAACCCATCAAACATTTTGTCGCAGCTCTGATTTCCATAATTAACTAAAAGAATAATGGTCTTTTGCGACACATATTGTGCAACGGCAAACACGGCCGTTGCAAATAAAAGGAATTTTGCGCGAGCGGGAAAACATTTGCTATGCTAGCATAAATAACGTCGCAAATGATTCATAATGACTATGATCTTTGAGATCTACTACAAGAGGCACAAGACCTTTGCCGCTGTGGTTAGTTAAATAATTGCATATTTTATTTCTAATTCTATTAGGCTAATTATAAGAACTAAAACTGTTTTTCAGAGTCATTATATTTATATGGGATGTAGAAAATATGGATTAAAAAGATTTCAGCCGATACAAATGTATGAATTCAATTTTATTTGGAACTTAGTGTTTCTGCTAATAAGTTATTTCTGACTGATAGAATATGGATTTTGAGAGCATCTACATGAGCTAATGAGTCTTGAAAACATCCCAGGTATTGTATCAGTTAGTTAATCCTACAGCTAGTTGATCCTTCAAGGATTAGTACTCCTATAAGGATACCAGTTAGTTAATCCTTCAAGGACTAGTGCTCCTGTAAGGATACCAATTAAATAATCCTTCAAGGATCTAAATTGCAAAGGATTAGATTAGTACCCCTTTAAGGATTCTAATTAATTAAAATCCTACATAATTAAGGGCGAATGCCCAAAATTTCCTCTATATGTTGGCCTTTCCAAGCAATGGGAAGGTGCGTGGTGTTTTAGAACTGATATATATTTTTTTAATGAGTTATATACTTCCTATTGTTCTCTGCTTTGACTGTATTGCAGATCATCATGGATCTCCAAAGGTGAACTTTTGGGAGGACCCGTTGAACCATCTAAATGTAAGGAAGAACAAGTGAGTTTTATTTGAATTGGTTTATGAAAATGTCTTTATAGATAACTCTGACATTATAGTTACTTTGAGATTGTTGATCAATTTGAGATTCGGCTAAGTTGTGGTTATAGGTTTTAATGTCGAACCGGAAAGTAGTACCTCTGGGTGAAATAGAAATCTGAAATTGACCACTCTCAGTTCCATTGTGATGTCGAGGAACAAATCAGTGGTGCTATGTAGTGGAGTGAGGAGACATGTTTGATGATGTCTTTTAATCTGATTTTGAGGTAATAATCATGGTTTGCATCTCTATAATCTGATTTTGTAGTTGAGTTATCATTTACATGGCTTTGCTCAGCTGGACTTGCTTTGGATTACATTTGCAATGTTGCAAATGTAATTCATTGGTGGTATCAGTTAGTAGTTATTCTTTCGGAAATTGGTCATTGGTTGTTTGAATTATATTGAATATGAAAAGTATAAACAATGAATTGTATTGAATATGAAAAGTATAAACAATGAATTGTATTGAATATGAAAGTGAAAGATTAAACCTAATTATACTCTCAAAGGCAGACTCCAAGCACAGCTTCAAGCACTCCTTCAAGAACACAACCAAGTCTTTGTGAACAAGCCTCACGCTAATAGCTCACAACAATAAGTAAAGTGTCTAAAGTGGTGTAATGCGGGGTGTCCTCCGGTGTCTGAACAAGGGCTTCCTTTATAGATATGGGCAAACCTTGTCCTACAAGGACTAGAATTAGAAACCTAGGCTAGAGTATTCTAGAATGATTATGGCACTCCCAAGTAATTACAAAGTCCTAAAATCTATAAGAACCAATCAGAACATGTCTGGGAATGCAAATGCAAGCAGGCAGGTGAGAACACAAGCTGGCTGCAGGGCAGCCAGGCTGGAATCTGGGCAGGTCCTTGGGCAGACGCTGAAACTGTTGCAAATGTAATTCATTGGTGGTATCAGTTGGTAGTTACTGTTTCGGAAATTGGTCATTGGTTGTTTGAGTTGATTGGATTTTTCAATTTACTATTCCACATTTACTCGTACTTGATCAAGTCAAGTTAATGAGCTTTTGATTATGCCGATTGTGATCCATTGATCATTTGCTAATTTTGTCAAGCAGTTTGAGTTTTACCTTGATTTTTAATTTTTGAAGTTGATATTGCATTGGGTGTTGAAGCTGTGTGATAATGCATTTCGATTATGGCATTTTTCTTTTTCGATATTTTTATTTATTTCTGCCATTTGTTTTATACATTAAAACTATTAGGAGCATGTAGTTCTCTTTCCGGTGTTTGTTTTGGAAGGTTGTCATTATATGGGTTGACGGACTCTTCATAGGAATTTGTTCTAGTTGTCTACTTAATTTTAGTTTAGTATTGTGCTGTGAGAGACTGTTTCCTGTTTGGGAGTTGGAACTTATATTTCAAAGAAACTTGGTGTTGGTGTCGTTTAAGTTTTGACGTGGTTGGGACACCTGTATGAGATTGAGAATGAGAGGCAGTGAATGGGCTATTTCTTATTCTTTATGCTATTGAGTGTATAATTAGATATGATATTATGGTTTTATCTAAATTCGTGAATTGATTTAATGTTTTATAACTTAGTCCTCGTTGAGCTATATATTTTATGAGGTATCTTTGCAGCTCTGTTTCCCCAGTCTACTGTATCTTGTGCTTGTGCTTGTGCTTGTGCGCATAATTGATTTGTTTGGTATAGAGATCATGATGTGAAACCAATGCTTTTGAGTAGGTAGCCATTTCATTATTTTCAGTTCTTTTATGGTTTTGAATTTATTTTTACACTACATTCGAGTAGGCCATATTGTTTTCCATAATCAAATTCCTAGATTTCATGCATTCTATTTATAATATTTTTTCTTGTGCAAGAGCCTTAGATTTTTTGTTTGGTCAGATTGAGAAACAAGTTCTAATGGAAATGAGACATCCACTCTTATGTTTTTGTTGTTTGCAGGATTTGGTGTTATTTACGATTCAAGGTGAGTTTCAAATTGCTGATAGAACAAATTGTATATTGTTGATAGAACAAATTGTCGGTTTCAGAAGCTTGGCCGTGCTGTGATTCTTAGTGAATCTCAGAGGTTGCAGCTCACAAACTCAGGTATAGTTTCCAATCTCAACTCCTAGCTGCAGACGATTGGTTTAGGACTAGATTAGGATTCTTTCTATTTGTTTGTAAGTTCAATTGAATGATTTTTGGAATGAATTGGTTCTTGGATTTGAGTGATGATCAATGCACTCCAAGTGTTTGATTAAATGCTTGAATGATTTTTCTGGGTAATACCTCTCAGCTGTGACTGAGATTTCTTATTAATTGTTGATTCAAATCGATTACACTTGAATATACACACTCTCCACACTTCTAGGATTTAGTTAGAGGTGATGACACTATGATGTCAGTTACTCACCAATCATGAGCCTCCACACGGCCTAACTCATTTTCACAAGTCCTTGCTCTTCAAGTAAAGGCACACACGCATAGTTCACTCTCTATTTTCTGTTTTTTTCTTACGACTCACACACACACATATATGCCACCTCAATGCTTAGTAGATTGCCTTGTGGACAGCTTAGTCACCAACACAAATGAGTCGACGTATAGTTAGTTTTCTTAATCATCAACTCTTCCACCTCATTTCCAGGCGGCCGTTGCTACTCAAATCTAGAATTGATTGTAAATGTAACTAGAACTTGGGAATGCCAGTTCTTTGCCATAGCAGGCTCAAAGGGTTTTATTTTTTTATTCTTTTATTATTTTTGTTGATAACAGAAGTGGAACAGATGTAATGGTTGAGCTGCCTTGACTATTTATATTCAACAAAGATATAAAAGATAACTAACAAAGTAAATGGTGTATTATTCACCTATTTTTGTTATGAACAGATTCTTCATATATATTGCTTGTATTTTCAATAATGGTAATTTATGATATTTTTAATCTTTTCATGTTCGATCTCATGGTTTAATCATCAATATACTTTCTTTTATTCTTCAGAAAAAAAAAGACATCCATGTTCTGATGTACGCATGTAATACACAATTGGTTGTTAGATTATCATCTCTATTAGCCTTGTGATTTCCTGATGAAAAGCTTAGATATATTCATTTATGGTGAAATAGTCTGAAAATACATTGAACTTTATTTTCTCTCCTTTCCAGTACTACCACGAGTCTCTATATTGTTCGGCAGCTGTGGCAGTTCACATCTCAAGATCTAGTCCACCTTGTTCTAGTAAAGAGTGGAAGCAGGTAACTCTATCTGTCTACTTCTAGATTGATGATCTTTAATATTGCGAAACCAAATTTGAGTTCAGCTCTTGTGTTGTATTATCGTAATCTGTTTGATTGGATAAATACAGGGTAGAAATAGAGAAGTTGTTAAATTTTATTCCTAGTCTTTCGGTTGGTTGCTAGTCAAATGTGTAAATGGATTGGAGCATCATTTTACTGCCAGTATGAATTCCAATATGTAAATAGTTGAACTTCTGAATAGAAGAAGATCCTTTTAAGGGGAGTGGATCCTTTTAAAAAAAAATTTTGTGATGAAAGGTCAATACTTGCTATCGCTGATGCTATTGGCTCATGACATTGAGTTGGAGCACCTTCCTGTGAAGTTAGTTGAAGGAAGGAGTATTTAGTTGTGTGATGAAGGATTATCGTACTCTTGAAGCTTTTGTACAGAATGATAGAATGTTTGCTGGAGAAATGCAAGTGTGTTTGGGCATCATTCATTGTAATGGGTTTTGGGATTTTATAGTTTCGGATTCAGAAAAGAGGTAGCTACTTTTAGAGACGTAAGTTCAAAATATATAGAAATGCTACCTTAAGTTGTTAGTATAAGCTCTGTATATTTTGTTTTGTATGAACCTCAAATAAATGGTTATTTTTGTTATAGAGGTTTGACAACAATATTAATAATTCGAATCAAATTCCTTTTTTAAAAGTTTTCCATTGTCGTTAACAATGTTTTAATTTTCCTCTATTTCTTGCAATCAGTTGGAGAACTGTTAATTGCGAAGGCTAGTGCATCATCGAAAAGAATTTTGATTATGTAATATTGGTATTTACAACAGAAAATATCTGTAGGTAATAACATTTACAACAGAGTATAATGTCGCAAATACTTAAACCAAATACAACGCTCAAACGTTTTGGGACGTAGAGATTTGCGTCGTAAAAGGCTTTTGCGACATCTCCCAACCGTCGTAAGAAGAGGGCAAAACATTTGTGACGCCACGTTTTGCGACGCGAACGCGTGGCAAAGCCGTCGCAGAAGCCAGTTTGCGACGCTATTTTTAGCTTTAACGATGGTAGCCACTCGTTGCTAATGACTTTTTTTTTTGTAGTGATTTCATTAAAATGTTTCACGGTCAAAATTGCAAACAAATTAACAACCAAAATTCGTGTTACAATCTTGAAATGGATGATTAATTAATATATTTCTCCTCGGGTTGATACAATACACAAAAGGATGATTAAGTAGTAGAATGCATGAATCATGATAAAAAAAAATGCAATCTTTGCTTGAAAAAAAAAAGGTAACAATACAGAAACTATATATATACAACCACAATAATCGATGAATGTCGATGAACAGCACAAGTAACGGACTAAACTCAAATTTCAAAATCAGTCATCCATATAAATTCATCAATACTTAAGACGAAATGTACAACAACAATATAGGCAGCCGAAATTTCCAAACAATATTAGTACCGTCTAACAATCTTAACGTACCAATGATGTGGCTCCACCAAAATCTTCAACCTAACTTTGCAAATTTAAAAGGCTTCTCATGCTAAATCTAAATCCATCCTAAAACAAACCAAACTTTATATCTTTTTACTAATTAGTAATATCGATCGAGAAAACTAATTACTTTATATTATTGTTCATATATGCCTTAAACAAAAGTAAATGGAGTAGCACGATTAATTAGTGGTAAATTTACACATACCACCACTCGTACACCACGTTTTTCATATATAACAAGTTGGATGATTATTAGGACCAGAAGAGAAGTGGGCATGTAATTTTCAAGTTGTACACACATATTGTCATAATGTTGTGTGAAGATGAATTAAGACCGTATGAGTTGCTTCTTCGATGTCCATAGTATGCTAAAGAAACCATGACTGGTCTGGTCATGAAGGGACACCCTTCAGGTCATAGAGATTTGGCATATGAAACCAAAAAATATTTTAGACTATCCTTAAGCTTTGAGAGAGATTGTCTCTCCTCTTAAGGAGCAATGATAAGGACTGATGCTTGATATCACTCATTCTACTTAACTACTGGTATGTAGGCTCAAGATTTGCTTAGTTTTCTTCATTAAGTTGCGTAAGAAGATGAAAACTAAGTAACAATTAAAGGTTGTTGGGTTGTCTCTTCTTGTTCTAGTCAATCCAGTCATAAGAATTAATTGTTTAAAATTCTCTCTATCCATTTCTTCTCTGTCTATGGGCATTTGTTTTTGTTCGTATACAGAAATTTTAACTAGACTTAATACCCCAATTTTACCCTTCAAAATAATTTATTAAAAATTATAGCAACTTGACCGAGCATACTTTTCGAATACTCATAGATATTAACCAATTGGAATACAATCATGGATATAGAATTAAGTTATCCATAGAAATTTTAACTAGACCTTTTTTTTTTTCTTCAATTGTCGATTCTACAGTATTGAGCGAAAGGTTGAATAGAGGAACTCTCGAACGTTTGGCGATCTCAGATGTGTATATGGTGATGGATCATCATTTTACTTCACTCACCTCACGATCATTTTCTTCATTTCACCATTTCAACTTTTTTTTTCTATCTTTTTGGTTCTAACTCAAATGGGAAATTGTTGCTCTTCAACCTCTTACCCGCATTCGCCTCCTCCAGTTTCTTGTTCTTTACGGCAGACAAATGACGACAACTCTTTTTCTTCGCATTCTCCTCAAAATGCTCCTCCGATTTCTTCTCATTCTCCTCACTCGCCTCCTCAAGTTTCTTTTCCTTCTCCTGAGTTGTCTCCTCAAGTTTCTTCTTCTTCTCCTTTACAACAGCCAAATGACGGCTGCTCTTCTTCTCCTCTTCCTTTTTATTCTGCTCATCCACCAGACTTGGATAACCCTCCTTATCGTTATCCTTTTGGTGATTATGATTATGATGGTCATACTTGTTACGGTGGTCCTTCTTCTCATCTTCATTATTCTGATTATGGTTATCCATTTGGTGATCATAATATCGATTATGATCGTCGTCCTTACTGCAATGATTCTTCTTGGAATGAATCTTATTATCTTGGTTATGATTATAACTATCCTATAGGGTCATGAAGAGAATCTCATCCCAGACGATTATTTTGATAATGGTGTGAGTATGATGTGGATAGCTTTCCAAAGGCTCCTCCGGTGTATAAATTACTAGCCTTTTATAAATTATATATGTTTCATCTAAAATGCATTTACAAAAATTTCTACGAAAGTGTCAAAGCTCTCTCTGTTACAACCTATTCCGGAAAACAAAATCCAATTAATGAATTACTGGAAATTCTTGTGAATTATTGGGTTGAACTAAGTTGGTATTGGGCCTCTAGTGAAGGTCCAATGTTATTGGTCCGTGCTTTAAAAGTTGGATTTATAAAAATTTATTGTTTTACCCCGGAAATTCCTGAAGGCCTGAAAGTCATTTTTCGATCGTGAACTCCTTTTGGAAGTTTCTTTACATCATTACATAGATCTCGATCTCAAGAGTACGTAGACAGGTGGCACGTGGAAATCGGTGTTCGAACTAGAAAGTTACGGGTCTAAAATGATCAAGACGTATCGGTAATTTTTGAAAAAGTTCAAATTATAAAAAAGGACCTTCTCTCTCCTCATCCCATTGGTCAATCTCTTCCTCTCTCTTCTCTCCCACGCCACTCTCTCTCTTTCTCGCATAAACTCTTGGAAAAATCCCCAAACTCTCCCCCATGGCCGCCTCGACCCACGGCAACCCAGGCTACCACGATACCACTAACTTCTTCGTCTCCCTCATGTGACGCCAGCCGTACTATCCACCGAAGCCACCGACCACCGTACGCAGTGCAGTAGGCCGCGAAAGAAAATGGATCTCACGGGTTTCGAACGATTTTTTGGCCGCCACAGGTAGAGTTTTGACTCCTATAACTCATATTCGCGTTCCTCTCGTCTAGTAGATGAGTTTAGACTATTGGGTTGTTGTTTTTGGTTGAGTATTGAAGTTTTTGGAAAAGCTCCAAAACTAGCCATCAATGGCAATTCCAGCTAGGCGCTGGCGAGGGTGGTTGGCTGAAGGTAGGGGGAGACTGAAGGTTGCAATTGCACCATCGAGGGAGTCCAGGGTGCTTGGGCCCCACCCCGACTTCCGACCACTCATGTTCTGTGTAATTTGATATTCCGGATCAATTGGCTTAGGTTTCGAGCCCATCAGACTTTGTTTGGGGGTTTTTTTTTGATAGTTTTAGTCGCTTAGAATGCATTTTTAGAGCGCGTGAACTCCCGGGGATTGAGAATTAGAGTTAACAGTTTAAATGATTATTTATTAATATTAATTGCACTATTTGCGAGGCGCTACGGGATTGGAGAATTCGAAGAATCGTAGGGTCCGAGACAAAGCTCAAAGAGGCTTCCGGGAACAAAAGCCTCAAAGTATGTGCAATAGGGGATCATATCGGGTGACTTCTCCCCGACGTACTGTGAGTGGACTTCTTTCCCTGAACTTATGAATATGCAATGTTATATGATTGAATGCTTGTTGATTGCGATATGATTTGAGTAATTATAGATTGAATGGTGATGAATGTACTTGATTGTGATGCATAGGAATGATTGAATATGATTATGTATGTGAGGATTGGAACGTGAATTGAATATTTACGAATTGATTATTGTTGAATATTTGATTGACTAAGTATATGTATAGAGAATTTCGGTGAATTATATTAAGTGGTATGAGATTGGATGTGATTAGAGTAAATTATGGATTTGGATTTATGTTGAACGAATTGGTAGTGACACTTAGGGAATTTGATTGATTATGTACGTAAGATGATAATAGAAATCATAGATGATGCCACGAGCTAAATTCAGAGCCTGGCATGGGTTGATTTTCTAATTGATGGATGGAAATTTCCTATGGAATTGTAAAGTAGGAACTATAGGCTGTGCTAGGGGTCAGATTAGGACCCATCATCTATTAATTATAATATTTGAGGGCTGTGAACCCTATGAAAGGTAAAATACTCCGGAATGAGTATAAACTAACACTATAGTAGGGTATCTCGAGGGTAGATGCCGAGATCAGGATTACGATATCGAATCACGAGTACCATATTGAAATGCTATCGTCGAGGAGTTATGTTGGCTTATCATATGAGTCAGTGTCGAGATGCTAGGACCGAGGAGTCATGCTGGCCTAGCACATAAGTCGGTGTAGAGATACTACGACAAAGGCATGCCGGCCTAGTTCATGTGTCATGTTTCCGTGTCATTAGTCATGTCGAGTCATGTTGGGTCGTATGTCAGTGATGAGTCATGGTATTCCCATATGGTGGTCGCTGGTGTTGTACCTGTCTATAGGCCACAGACCAGTGCTCCACGTGATCGTTCACTTGTGCTCGCTCTATACTAGTTAAACAGCGTCAGTCTTGTCCCCGAGCTCTTATGAGTCTATGTGGTCCTAGAGCTCCTAGGGGGACTCGTGGTGATGGTGCTTACACCTAGTCCTTCACGTGGTCGTGGTATGAGCGAAGATACCCAGTCCTGTCATGTGCGCGTGACTCCTGCCACTATAGTGCCATTGGGATACCTGAGATGATGATTGAGTCATGATATGCCAGTCGAGGGTTGTGCCGGCTGATGATAGGATATGATAGCCGAGGTGACATGCCGGCTTGCGTGATATGCCAACCAAGGGTTGTGCCGACTGATGATATGAAATGATAGCCGAGGTGACATGCCGACTTATGTGATATGCCAGCCGAGGGTTATGCCGGTTGATGACATGATAGGATAACTGAGGTGACATGTCGGCTTATGTGATATGCCATTAGAGGGTTATGCCGGCTTATTACATGATATGTTTTCCGAGGTGACAAGCTGACTTACGTGAAATGCCAGCCGAGGGTTATGCCGGCTAATGAGATATGATAGCCGAGGTGACATGCGTTAAGCCATAATTGTTACATACATTTCATGTCATATTATGCCCCTTTACTTATCTTTTGTATGAAATCATGTCATCCATAGTAGAAGGTGATGCTTTTATGAAACATGTGCAGGATTTAGAAAGATAACCTAATTCTAAAAATATTGGTAAATGAATGGCTCAAATCGGAGTTCAAATGAGGGAGATGTCCTCAAATCCATATCGGGTCCTGGCATGTCAAAGGACATGTTAGTGCGCCCTATTATGGGCGTCGATCAAGTATATCAAGTCAAGCCATCCGGGTCCCAAATATGTGTCTGAGGAATTTCAGACTAAGGCCATGACATGCCTTTGTGATGCCACTATCGAAGCTAGGACATGTCCCTGACATGTCCCAAAGACACCCAAGACCGAGCCCCAGATCATGTCCTTGACATGTCTGGAGGAGCCCAAGACCGTGTCCCTGACTCGTTTTCGAGACAAGTTCCAGACGCCAAGACGAGGCGCGACCGTGACCTAATTCAGGTTCCAGGATGCACTTAAAAGTGTCGATATTTAATGACCAGTCCAGGGCAGGTCCCTGGCATGACCCGGTAGGGCCAAATGAGGGCATTTTCCATCCTTCAGCTATTTGATCGAGACACGAAGTGTTTTTAAACTCTCTGGAGCATAGTGAAGCCATCCAAGTGCTAAGGAATGCTAAGGTGCAATGAAGAAATGCCCAGGGCCAAGCCACCGACATTCAGGGCCTACCCTAGGTCCTGACCGAGCCAACTGTCTGCCCAAATTGCCAACTTGCATTTCTCAATTCCAACCGTGTTCTGTTTCGTTTTCAAGCAGTTTAAGGACTTCTTAGTAACTTAGGATTGTATTTAACATTCTAGAACACTCAAGTATAGGTTTCTATTTCTAATCCGTGTAGGACATGGTTTTCCCTTGTCTATAAAAGGGAGCCATTGTTGGAAGAAAAGTATGACAAGTAAATGAACACAATCCTTAACAATAATATCCTAGCAAGTGCACACTAATCAATAAAAAATATAGAGGTACAAGCAAGGGTCGAATCCCATAAGGACTTGACTCAACAATGTAACCAAAGCAATAGATTATATAATTCACAAGTAGGTACTCAAAACACTAATTAGATATGCTCGACTCTAAACAAAAGACACTAAAATACTGACACTAAAACAGGAAACGGACAAATGGGGGGTTTTAGTTCTAAGATGCTAACAAAGTAAATCACTTGGAATGCAAGAAACAAAGTAAATAAGTGAAAGACTGTAATCAAATTAAAGGAAGGTCAAGGCAGTCCCTATCCACACCTAACCACAACATTTTCTAGCTTAGTTTGCAAGATTCAATTATCATGTTTACTTCTTGGTCTAGTGCCCATGCAAGGGGTCTCTTAAGCTCACCCTTACACATTCATTCATCCTTAGGTTGTATGTTTAGTTCCCTTAAGCTACTTAACTTCTAATCAATTATGTAATAGTTCTCTTAAGCTACCAAAGCATGCAAGAAAGCATTAAGTTCGAAAGGAATTTAATGACACTACACTAACCCTAGGGATTACACGGTAACCCTAGGAATGTCATGGATTTCTTCACAAATTACGTTTGTTATAACCCTTGATGGAAGTTCATCATTAAGTTGTGCAAGTAAAAAGACCAGTTTTAACACAAAATAGTCTCAAAAACACAGTGAATCAATCTACCAAGGTAAACACAACAATCAAACCAAGCGCAAAAACTAAGCTAAGAAGTTGTCATGGCTAGGGCTTCAAGATCAGCCCTAACCCAAAGTAAACTGCTCACTATGCATAATGAAAAGTATAAACAATGAATTGTATTGAATATGAAAGTGAAAGATTAAACCTAATTATACTCTCAAAGGCAGACTCCAAGCACAGCTTCAAGCACTCCTTCAAGAACACAACCAAGTCTTCGTGAACATGCCTCACGCTAATAGCTCACAACAATAAGTAAAGTGTCTAAAGTGGTGTAATGCGGGGTGTCCTCAGGTATCTGAAGAAGGGCTTCCTTTTATAGCTATGGGCAAACCTTGTCCTACAAGGACTAGAATTAGAAACCTAGGCTAGAGTATTCTAGAATGATTATGGCATTCCTAAGTAATTACAAAGTCCTAAAATCTATAAGAACCAATAAGAACATGTCTGGGAATGCAAATCCAAGCAGGCATGTGAGAACACAAGCTGGCCGCAGGGCAGCCAGGCTGGAATCTGGGCAGGTCCTTGGGCAGACGCTCAAAATGGAAACTTGGCCCATGGGATGTCTTCGTCGGGCCGCACTGCGCCTTAGCACTTGAATGGCTTCATTACATGCCAAACAGTCTGAAAATACTTCGCGTCTCGATAAAATAGCTGTAGGCATGAAAATGGCCTTCTTGGAACTTATTGGGTCATGTCAGGGACATGACCTGGAACTACTAAGGATCTCAGGACCTGAATTATGGTGCATTGGAACTTGTATTTGGCGCAGTCGTGCCTTGTCTTGAAATTATGTTAGGAACATAAGCTTGTCTTCTTTGAGGGGTGGAGAAGGCCTTCCTTGGCTGGAACCATGATCTGAAGCTTGGCATTGCCAAGGACATGCCTTGGCGCATGTCGGCACTCAAGGGCACTCCTTTGGCGCAACCCTAGGTCTGGATTCTAGGACTTTATTGGGGAGGCTCTTAGGACATGTCCTCGTTATGTCTTGGCTCTAACCTGGCACTAGGGCGTGTTCCCTTGGTCATGAGACATGGCATTGGGACCCGGATGGCCTGATCTGAGGCACTTGGTCAAGGACCCAAAATAGGGTGCACTAGCGCACTCAGAGCCTAGTTCAGGACCCGATATTAGAATCAGGACATCTCCTTCATTTGAACTCCGATTTGAGTCATTCCTTTTCCTATATTCTTAAAATTGCATTATCTTTCTAAAGCCTGCACATGTCTCACAAAAGCATCACTTTCTACTTTGGATTGCCTGATTTCTAACAAAAGACAAGTAAAAGGACTAAAATGGCATGAAATGCATGTAGGAAATATGACCTAACAACCTTTGTTCAGTGTTGGAGACACGTCATTCTAGACACATTTAGACACTTTTTACTTATTATTTTTAAACTTTGTTCTTGACATTTGTTCATTAAGATCATATTGTGTTCTTGAAAAATTGCTCATGGATGTGCTTGGAGTTTGCCTTTGAGAGTATAGTTTGGGTTTAATCTTTCTAATCTTTATTCAATTTAATTCATTTTTATGTTATTCATTATGTGTAGTCAGTAGTTTCATTTATGTTAGGGCTGATCTTGAAGCCCTAACCATGACAACTTCTTAGTTTGGTTTTGCATTTGTTTGATGATTGTGTTTATCTTGGTGTGTCACTTTACTACTTAAACTGATGTTTCTTTGTGATTTTAGGATTGGCCATTTTAATTACATAAAGTATAGATGACGTGCATAAAAAGGGACTACCTTAACTTTCCTTTTAATTTGATTACAACCCTTGTTATTTACTTTGTTTCTTGCATTACAAGTTATTTACTTTCATAGCATCTTTTGAAGTTAAACCCACCCACCCCGGTGTCCTTTGCTTGGATTGTTTTAACTTACCTCTTTTGTTTGTTTCAGATACTTAGTTTTATGTCATCACAAGGTTCTGCTAGAGGATTTGTTCACGGCTCTTCAATTCCAACGTGTCTTAGCAAATCCACCACCACGGCTGCTTAAGGACTATGCCACTCCACATGTTAGTGAGGATCAATTTCCAATTGTCTTTCTACCTTCCACGGTGGAGAACTTTGAGCACAAATCAGGGATGTTCGAGAGACTTTCCTCCCTTTTGGCGATTCCAGGTAATTCACATGCTCCGCAGGAGCCGTGGCCCCTCGGGTGAGGAACCCCATTTGCACATCAAGGAGTTTGGGGAAGTATGTTTCACTCTTAGGATCAATGGCATGACTGACTGAGGCTGAGATCAGATTGAGGTTGTTCCATTTTAGTCTTAAGGACAAGGCTAAAGCATGGTTCCATTCACTAGCACCTGCATCCATCACATCATGGAGGGACTTGTCCTCTAAGTTCCTCACTCGATACTACCTGTGGCCAAGGCCAATAAGCTAGAAGCACAAATCATGGCACCCCAGCAAGCTGTGGATGAATTTTTCTATGAGTTTTGGGAAAGGTTCAATCAAATGATCCAAGAATGCCCTCATCACAACATTGATGAGTCCCATTTAATGGTATACTTCTATGGTGGTTTGAAGACTAGTGATAGGGTGATGGTTAACTCCCAATCCATGGGTGACTTGGATAGCATGGCTAAGGAGGCTAGGGAAGCCTTTGAGAACATTGCTCAAAGGGAAAAGAAATTTAGTTATATGGGCCAATAGTCAAGGACACTTAGCACCGTGAGTAGGGACAAAGATGATACCATTGCACAACTCACGGCCATGGTCAAGCAACTCTGTGATTCCAAAGCTAAGCCCACGATGACTTGTAATGTGTGCTCAGTTCAAGATCATGATTCTAAGACCTGTCCGATGGTAGAAGATGCCAACTACATAGGCAAGTACAATGATGGGACAAGGCCATGAAATGACCCTTACTCCAATACCTACAATCCTAGATGGAGGAACCATCCAAACTTCAAGTGGAGTAATAATCAGAATGTGCAAAACCATAGTGAACACCCTAGATTCCAAGGACATGTCGTGGCCCCTCAAGTTCAAAACCAGGTCACTCAACATGCACCACAAGAGAACCCTACCTTGGGAGGCAAGTCAATTTCGGAAGTACTACTGTCTACTCAGAATATCGTGCATTCTTTAGTATAGTGCACAATTGCATTTCAACAAGAAACTAGGAACCATTTGGTTCAAAATGATCATGCCATTACTGCCATTGAGACCCAAATGAGCGAAATGGCCAGCCAACTGAACATATTGGACCCTCGACCCCAATTGCCTAGCCAAGTCCAAATCAACCCCAAGAACACTGTGTCGACTCAGGACTTGTCCCAGGACCAGAACTTGACCAACTCGAGGCACCTCAGGACACACCTGACCAGGACACGACAACACCTCATAATGAGCCTTCTCACCCTATTTTGCCTTTAAATTCTAAGTCTAAAGTTAGTTTTAGTAATCCACTAGTTACTAATGATGTTGACTTACCTTTTCCTCTTAGGTTCCAAAAGAAGGACAAGATTGCTCAATTTGAGCAGGAGCTCACAAACATACTTCACAAGCTTCAAATCACTATGGCATTGTCTAAACTTATGAGAACCATGCCTATCTTTGCCAAGCTTCTCAAGGACCTACTAGTTGGAAAACGTGGCTTTGAGCCCAACAATGTCCTAGACATTAGTGCAGCCACTTGCAATGAGTTCCAAGGCTTGCCACGCAAGGCAAGTGACCCATGCCCTTCTACCTTGTCGTGTGTCATCCAATCCAAAAGGTTTGAGCATTGTCTTTGTGACACAGGAGCCTCTGTATGTATCATGCCTAATCATGTCTACCATTCACTTGCTTTAGGAGACTTAAAGCCTACTCAATCGTATGTTAGACTTGCTAATTCTTTTGTGACACAACTTATGGGCGTGATAGAAGATGTAATAGTTCAAATAGGAGACACATGCATACTATCTGATTTTTACATCTTAAAAATGGAAAAGACAATTGAAAGTGAGGATCCTCCCTTGACCTCTGGGAGACCTCTCTTGGGCACTATAAATTATGAAATCAATCTAAACCTAGGCCAAATATCTATTAGGGTGCTAGATAAGACTAGGACCTTCTCTATTCATGATACCATGCAATACCCCCATAAGCCTATAATTGATTTTCCCTTGAATACTATGGAATCTTTATTGCATCATACCGTCATGAATGCATGTATAAAATACCCTCTTGAGAAGGCCCTCACTCTGCTTTCTCCAAGTGACAATGAGCCTGAGGGCCGTGTCATTGAAGTACTTAATCTCCTTGAGGTCGTGCCAAGCCATGGCTTCACTAAACAATCCCCTTTTGAGTCCTTGACAATGAAGGAAGGCAGGACTCTGCCTTCTTTCATTGAGGCCCCTAAGCTAGAGTTAAAGCCTTTGATTGGAGCATTGCTGACATCAAGGGGATAAGCCCTTCCAAGTGCAAGCATATGATAATACTTGAGGAGGATGGAAAACGTCCTAGGGAGGAACCAAGGCTTCTCAATCCTCCTATAAAGGAGGTAGGAAAGAAAGAGGTTGTTAAGCTCTTGGACGTAGGCATCATATACCCTATCTCAAACTACATGTGGCTAAGTCCAGTCCAAGTTGTGCCTAAGAACAGTGGCATCACAGTCATCAAGAATGAGCAAGTTGAGCTTGTTCCTCAAAGGGTCCAAACTGGATGGAGAGTATGCATAGATTATAGGAAACTTAATTCTACTACTTGCAAAGATCACTTTCCATTACCTTTTATTGACCAAATGCTTGAAAGACTTGCAGGACATTCTAACTTTAGATGGTTACTCAGGTTACAATAAAATTGCCATAGCACCTGAGGACCAAGAAAAGACAACCTTCACATGTCCATATGGCATGTTTGCCTATAGTTGGATGCCATTTGGCCTTAGCAATGCCCCTGCCACCTTTCAAAGATGCATGATGAGCATATTGTCAGACATGGTAGAGGACATCATTGAGGTATTTATGGATGATTTTTCTGTCTTTGGAAATTCTTTTGATTTATGCCTAACAAACTTGTCTAGAGTACTAGAAAGATGTAGGGAGTCCAATTTGATTCTCAATTGGTAAAATGTCACTTTATGGTACAACAAGGCATTATACTAGGACATGTCATCTCTAGCCAAGGCATTGAAGTGGACAAGGCCAAAATTGATGTCATTAGTGGTTTGCCCTACCCCACTTCAGTCAAGGAGGTCAGATCCTTCTTGGGACATGCTAGATTCTATAGGAGATTCATTAAGGATTTCTCCATGATCACAAGGCCCTCGTGCAATCTGCTCGCCAAGGATGCACCATATGACTTCACCAAAGAATGTCGTTAGTCCTTTGAGGCCCTCAAGGACAAGCTCATTGCTGCACCTATCATTATGCCACCAAGATGGGACCTGCCCTTTGAGCTCATGAGCTCATGTGTTATGCCTCAGACTATGCCATTGGGGCAGTCTTAGGCCAAAGAACAAAAAAGTTTCCACATGTTATTTATTATGCAAGAGAACTTTAAATGATGCTCAACTTAACTATTTTACTACTGGGAAGGAACTTTTAGATGTGATATTTTCTTTAGAGAAGTTTAGGTCTTATTTGCTTCAAAAAAAAGTTATTATCTATACTGACCATGCAGCTCTTTAGTACTTGCTCAACAAGAAGGATGCCAAGCCTCGTCTCATTAGATGGATGCTATTGCTTCAAGAGTTTGATCTTGTGATCAAAGACAAGAAAGGAAGTGAGAATGTGGTAGCTGGCCACTTGAGTAGAATCATTCACGGTCAAATGAGGAAGTGGACCAACTGCCTCTCCAAGAGAGCTTCCTGATCAGTCGTTATTTATGCATCATTTTGAGGTCTTTATATGCCTCTCTTACATGTCTTTTGAATGATTTCGTGCCATCAATAGTAGAAAATGATCAATCTTGTGAGACTTGTGCAGAGTTAGAAAGATAGGTAAAATCTGGAAAGAACGCAAAAAGAATGACTCAAATCGGAGTCCAGATGAAGGAGATGTCCTCATTTCAATATCAGGTCCTTAACGGGGTCCTGAGTGCGCCAGTGCGCCTATTTTGGGCCACTAGCCAAGTACCTCATATCAGGCCCTCCGGATCCCGAACTTGTGTTTCATGACATCAGGGTCAGGTCCTAGAAGTGCCAAGGTCGTGCCGAGGCAGGTCGAGGACATGTCCCAAGAACTCCAATCCGAGCCCAGATGTGCGCCTAAGCCTAGGGTCCCTGTTCCGCCAGCGGTGGATCAGAGGTTCTCCCTCTGCGCCAAGCCTGACAACATTGGCGCCAAGCCTGAACGACGATGCGCTTCTATTATACTCCTAACGTACTTCAAAAGTGCGGTCCCAGATCCTGATTACGAAGACAGTCAAAAATCCAAGTTTGGCCACCCTGCGTTCCCACTTGCCAGCCTGCATTCACACTTCCGGCCATGCTCTGATTGGTTCAAATAGATTTTAAAGATTTTATAATTAATTAAAAGTAAAATAACTTTCCCTATTCCTATAGGACATGGTTTTACCAATCTGTATAGAACAAGGTTAGACCAATCCTTAAAGAACAAGGTTATACCAATCCTTATAGAACAAGGTTTTCCCTTGTCTATAAAAAGGAGAATCAGATAGAGGATTGGGGCCGTTTTTGTTTCTGGAAAAAACAGAGACCTGAGCCACAGAGTTCCGTTTTGGTTTTCTAGAGAATTAGGGACCATATTTTCGGAGATAATCTTTCACATAGATTATTGGACGTGGAGCTTGGAGAAGAAGGCCCTGCCGTGTCTTCTGCTGCATCTGTTCTTAACAATCTCCTCTGTACCCTTATTTTCATTATTACAATTTACTTATGGATTCAATTATACTTGTGTTTATTTCAGTTATGTGTGAGTAGTCATTAGGATTAGGGCTGCTTGAAGCCCTAACCATGTTAGCTTGTTAATTGGATTTCTGGCTCATGATTATGATTGCTATGCATGCTGAATAAGTTGGATTACTATGCTTAATGAACTTAATTTATGCCTATAAGATTAGCTACCTTGTTTGCATATAATTATAGATGTAATTGCTTGAGTGACCGTCATATCATCTTGTGATTTGGAGCATCGAAAGTATTCGTACTTGTAATCTTAACTCATGACGACCTAGGATTGCATGCCACTTTGCTAGGCTAATGTGGTGTCATTAAATTCTCTTTAAACTTCATGCATCATCTTAAAAGGTAGGTGATAGACGTTCTAGGCATATGCCCTGTTTAGAACATGCTAAGTAAGAGGGAATAAGATGTGTCTAGTGAACCAACGCCAGGTCCTAGGCACGGGCACCTAATTCAGAAAATGCATAGTAATTAGGTCAAGGAAATTTGGTTAAGAGCTATAATTGGTTAGAGTGGATAGTAAGCCTTAATTCGCCTTAGTTAACAACCTTTCATTCTTGCATTGTTATTTTCTGCACTTTGATTTACTTATCTTTAAATTTCAGTTATCACATCATAAACCCCCCCCCCCCTGTGTGTGTGTGTTTTTTTTTTTTATTTAAGTTAACAAATCTGAACTAAATTGGTCATAACGTTGATACAAGTCCTCGAGGGATCGACTCTTGCTGTGCTACTATACTATACTTATCGATTTGTGCACTTGCAAGGATTTTATAACTGTTAGAATTGAATTGCATATTTCTTGCTCTTCAAATCTACCAACACTTCCCTATTGAGCATCTCTTCCACCTCAAAACCTTTGACCCTTGGTATGCTGACATTATCAATTATCAAGCCACTAACTTAATTCCTTCTCATTTTTCTGGGTTTCAAAGGGACAAGGTTGTTAAACAAGCTAAATATTACATTTGGGATGAGCCCTATCTCTGGAAACATTGCCCTGATCAACTCAAAAGGAGGTGCATTCCAAAAAGTGAGGTTAAGTCCATCTTGGACTTCTGCCACAACAAGGCGTGTGGAGGCCACTTTGGCTCCAAAAAAACAGCTATCAAGGTTCTTAAATGCGGCTTCTATTGGCCCACCTTCTTCAAGGATGCCCATGAACATGTCCTCACGTGTGACAAGTGCCAAAGACAAGGAAATATTGGCCCTAGAGATCAAATGCCCCTAAACCCTATTTTAGTTGTTGAAATCTTTGATGGTTGGGGCATTGATTTCATGCGACCCTTCCCTAGCTCATTTGGTTTTCTATACATTCTACCTGCTGTTGATTATGTTTCTAAAAGGGTGGAAGCAATTCCAACCAAGACTAATGATTCAAAAGTCGTTTGTAGTTTCATTCAATCTCATATCTTGTCAAGGTTTAGCACACCACGGGCCATCATTAGTGATGGTGGCTCACACTTTTGCAATAGGTCATTTGAGGCACTCATGAGAAAGTATGGAGTCACACATAGGATCTCAATTTCATACCATCCCCAAACTAGCGGACAAGCTGAGATATCAAATAGAGAAGTCAAGGCCATCCTTGAGAAAAACGTGGGGCCATCAAGGAAGGACTGGTCCAATAGACTCAATGATGCCCTTTGGGCATATAGAACTGCTTTAAGACACCAATTGGCATGTCCCCATTTAGGCTTGTCTTTGGAAAGGGATGGCATTTGCCCATGGAGTTGAAACAAAAGGCCTTTTGGGCCATCAAGTGTGTAAACATGGACATGGATGAGGCAAGACACCATAGGAAATTGCAACTTCAAGAACTTGAGGAGCAATGGAATGAGGACTTTCTAGAATCTATAAGGACAAATCTAAGGCCGTTCATGACAAGCACTTAATCTGTAAGACCTTCCAAGTAGGACAAACGGTGCTTCAGTTCAATTCAAGGTTGAGGCTTTTCACTGGAAAGCTCAGATCTCGTTGGACAGGGCCTTATCTAGTGCTTAAGGTCCTACCTCATGGTTCCGTAGAAATCAAGCATGAGAAATCAGGACTTGAATTAAAATTCAATGGCCACCGTTTGAAGCCTTATTTTGATGCCTACCAAGAACTGCTAGCTAAGATTTTCACATTGGTCGTGCCACCCCTTGCATGACTTGCAAGGCTCGTCTGGCCTAGACGTTAAATCAAGCACTCCTAGGAGTCAACCAAGCCCTGGTTTGTGTTTCTTTCCCTCTTCTTTTTGTTTTCTGTTGTGCATGCCTCCTTTAATTCTTTATTTAGTTGCTCTTAATATTTTAAGTTGTTAACATTGTGGACAATGTTTAGTTTAGGTTTGGGGGTACACGGCTAGGGATAGTAACCTAGTGTTGAACTGGGAAAAGTGTCATTTTATGGTACAACAAGGGATTGTGTTGTGTCACGTGATTTCAGCACGTGGGATGGAAGTGGATAAAGTAAAGCTTGATGTTGCGGCTCGGTTACCCTACCCTACATATGTTAAAGTGGTGAGATCATTCTTTGGTCACCCAGGTTTCTACCGGAGGTTCGTCAAAGACTTTTCAAAAATCACCCGACCCCTGTGCAAGCCAAGGACGTCGTGTTTGAATTCAATCAGGAATGCCATGAGGCATTCAACTTCCTTAAGGCTAAACTCACGAAATCCCTCATTATCATGGCCCGAAATTGGGACCTTCCATTCGATTATGCAGTTGGAGCAGTTTTGGGACAACGAGTGAATAAGATGCCCATTTACTATGCAAGCAGAACACTAAATGATGCCCAACTGAACTACTCCACAATAGAGAAGGAGCTTTTAGCTGTTATTTTCACTTTAGAAAAGTTTCGTTCTTTCTTGATTCAAACTAAAATGATAATTTACACTGATCATGCAACTTTGTAGTACCTACTCACCAAGAAGGATGATAAGCCTAGGCTATTGCGTTGGATGCTGCTCCTACAGGAGTTTGATGTGGAAATAAGGGATAAGAAGGGGAGTGAGAATGTTGAAGCATATCATCTGAGTAAACTAGTTCATGGGTCCACTGAGGAGGTTGACCAATTTCCGCTGCTTGACACTTTTCCTGATGAACAACTCTTCTCTTTACATGTCATTGATCCCTGGTACACTGACATCAATAACTATCTAGCTACTAAAGGTGTGCCTTCTTCCTTGAATAGGTTTCAGACGGATAAGTTGGCGAAATAGTCCAAATACTATGTCTGGGATGATCCATACCTATGGAAACCATGATCAGACTAAATCATCAGACGTTGCATCTCTGAAGCCGAAATGAGGTCAGTTCTGAACTTCTGTCATGGCTTGGCGTGTGGAGGACACTTCAGGGCAAGAAGACTGCGCTTAAGGTATTACAATCTGTATTTTACTGGCCTACATTTTTTAAAGATGCATATGAGTTTGTTCTTACCGGTGATAATTTCCAAAAGCAAGGAAATATAGGCCCTAGGAATCAAATACCGTTGCACCCCATCCTTATTGTTGAAATATTTGACGTATGGGGCTTTGATTTCATGGGCCTGTTTCCCAATTCATATGGCTATCTTTATATATTACGTGCTGTGGGTTATGTCTCTAAGTGGGTGGAAGCGATTCCCACTAAAACTAATGATTCCAAAATTGTTGTGAGCTTTATACAGAGTAACATCTTAGCCAGGTTTGGAGCCCCTCAGGCAATTATTAGTGATGGGGGAACTCACTTCTGTATTCATTATTTTGAGGCCTTAATGAGAAAATACGGGGCCACTAATCGAATTACCACACCCTACCACCCTCAGACTAGTGGTCAAGCTGAGATTTCAAATAGGGTGGTGAAGGCCATCTTTGACAAAACCGAGAGCCCCACAAGGAAGGATTGGTCCCAACGTTAGAATGTTGCTTTGTGGGCCTACAGGACAGTGCATAAGACACCTATTGGAATGTCACCATTTCGTTTTGTCTTCGGGAAAGGATGTCATCTCCCAGTTGAGCTCGAACATAAGTCCTATTGGGCAATCAAGAAGGGTAACATGGACCTGGATGCAGTTGGAAGTCACAGGAAACAGTAACTTTATGAATTGGAGGAGCTTAGAAACGAGGACTTAGAGAGCTCACGCATCTACAAGGAGAAATTCAAGGCATTCCATGACTAGCACATTCAAAGAAAGCAGCTTCATATTGCACATAAAGTACTTCTATTCAACTCACGGCTGAAGCTCTTTCCAGGTAAGCTTTGTTCTAGACGGTCTAGACCTTTCAATGTCACTAATGTCGTTTCTCTTGGTGCAGTTGAGATTTGTCACCCAGAAAGGCAGGATAAGCTCAAGGTGAATGGTCACCGCCTCAAACCTTACTGCCTTCACTGACCAAACCGTGAGTGTCCAGGAGCTTGCTGCCCCACCAAGTGGCTAGATGCCAGCCTCGTCTTGTCTAGACAATAAATAAAGCGCTCCTAGGAGGCAACCTAGCCCTGGTTTGTATACCTCTCTCATTCTCTTGTTTTGCGCATTCCCTCACTAGACTTACATTTTGTTCTATCTTTCTTATTCTCAAACATTGAGGATAATGTTTAGTTTAGGTTTGGGGGTATGGATTGAAATTTTGAGACATATAGAAACAAGTAGGTTTGGGGGTACTCACGGCCCGGTTTCTGCATTCTTTTTTTAGTTTTAAGGTGTAACTTGTTTTGTTTAAGCCGCTAACTAGTCTTGTATAGTTTTAGTAGCTATGACTTGTGCTAGATCATAGGACTTTGACTTGTTAATAGGAGTTACATGCTAAAGAACTAGCTTTGTGTGATTAAGAGTTATGCCATTTCAAGTTTGTAGCATATCATGCACTTCACAATGCCATATCTTCAGTGATTGAGTGAATAAAACTGCCGAATTTGAGTGAACTTCAGAAAATTAGTGGAGACTACCATGTGAGAAATTGAGCCTTAATGCCATTATTTGGAGTGATATACATTGTTTCTTAATGCCATATAGAAACAAGTAGGTTTGGGGGTACTCACGGCCCAGTTTCTGCATTCTTTTTTTAGTTTTAAGGTGTAACTTGTTTTGTTTAAGCCGCTAACTAGTCTTGTATAGTTTTAGTAGCTGTGACTTGTGGTAGATCATAGTACTTTGACTTGTTAATAGGAGTTACATGCTAAAGAACTAGGTTTGTGTGATTAAGAGTTATGCCATTTCAAGTTTGTAGCATATCATGCACTTCACAATGCCATGTCTTAAGTGATTGAGTGAATAAAACTGCCGAATTTGAGTGAACTTCAGAAAATTAGTGGAGACTACCATGTGAGAAATTGAGCCTTAATGCCATTATTTGGAGTGATATACATTGTTTCTTAATGCCATATAGAAACAAGTAGGTTTGGGGGTACTCACGGCCCAGTTTCTGCATTCTTTTTTTAGTTTTAAGGTGTAACTTGTTTTGTTTAAGCCGCTAACTAGTCTTGTATAGTTTTAGTAGCTGTGACTTGTGGTAGATCATAGGACTTTGACTTGTTAATAGGAGTTACATGCTAAAGAACTAGGTTTGTGTGATTAAGAGTTATGCCATTTCAAGTTTGTAGCATATCATGCACTTCACAATGCCATGTCTTAAGTGATTGAGTGAATAAAACTGCCGAATTTGAGTGAACTTCAGAAAATTAGTGGATACTACCATGTGAGAAATTGAGCCTTAATGCCATTATTTTGAGTGATATTCATTGTTTCTACTCTTTAAACACTCATCACTTTTGTTCTTAATTGTTGATCTCATCAAATCACATTTGAATTGGGTTTTAAATAACTCACATCATATAGATGCTCGTGGTTGGAAGTGTGGCTTGCCATTAGAAGTTATGTAGGCTATGTGTGCTTAACCCCAAAAGACCGTACCCGACCCTATTGTGTGCGCCCTAAGCCCTTTTGAAGCCAAACAATTAGCCTCTTGTTTCATCACCAATTGTAAGACCTATCAAAAACACTCAATCATTCAGATTTGTCATTCCCTATAACCCAAGTCTGTGCTAAGGTTGTCTTAAATGAGAATCATGGTGAGAATGAGATGTGAAAGAAGTGTTGCCCAGCTCTAAGAGCCATTGCCGCAAGCACCAAGTGTGAGGAAGTCTGAAAACTGAATTTTGAGCACAATGCTCTACAAGTGAAAAGCTTCATAAGGTTGAAAAAAACCATTGCATGATCTTGGATCAAATTAATTCAAAAAGAAAAAAAAGATAAGAAAGAAAAAGGAAAGGCGAATTGATCCAAGTGAGCCAAGGAACCTTATGAAATGCAATGTCGGGGGCCTTAAGCAAAGAATCATATCAGAAAGTACAAATCAAGCCATGACTTCTCATGCCTTGGCAGAACTCAGGTTCTTTGAAACCTATCCCTTCTTTCTTGAATCAAAAAGCCTAGCCCCATTGCAACCCAATGTGAAAGACCAAACTGATCTTGTGGCCAGCCATGTTGAGAATCAAGGTAAGTGTCTATGTTCTTTAGATTCAATGTGATTATATCTTGATCCCTATTGCATAATTTCATCACATATTCTTGAAATAATGTAAGCCCATGATTTTAGAGGGCATTGAGAGACATCTAGTGAGGATTAGAATCGAGGTGCAATCTTTCTAGAGCACTTGAATGGAGTTGTTTTTAAGCTTGTTGTTTAAGAGTTTGGCATTCACACATAACATATGACTCTGATTATTGTGGCATATCTTTTAGTTTTGCAATGCTTGTCTACTTTCATTGGTTCCTATTAGCTTGTTAAAGAACTTTGTCTCTAGAATCTATATGTCTAAGTAAAACGTTTGTGGGTATCGTGCTACCATAACCCTCAGGAGAAAAAACCCCTCCTACTAGAAAGACCTAGTGGTTTAAATGTCTTATCTTAACTAAGATCGAGTTTTTCATTTTGTTTAGGTTTGTTTTCCTTTGTTTTGCTTCGGGACTAGCAAAATATAGGTTTGGAGGTATTTGTTCAGTCATTAATTAGGCATCTTCTTGATGTCACTTAGTACCTCTTTTACTTGTCTTTTGTTAGAAATCAGGACATCTATAGTAGAAAGTGACGCTCTTATGAGACATGTGCAGGCTTCAGAAAGATAATGCAATTCTGAGAACACAGGAAAAAGAATGGGTCAAATTGGAGTTCAAATGAAAAAGATGTCCTCAATTCAATATCGGGTCCTAAAAAGAGCGTGGCGCTTCCTTGCCCCTTATTTTGGGCAAGGGTCAAGTCACTCAAATCAGGCCATGCGGGTCCTTAAACCATGTTTCAGGCCTAGCAAATCAAGCCCTTGACAAGCCAAGGTACATGCCAAGACATGTCCCGGACATGTCTCAAGGATACGTCATTTGTGCCAAATCCAAGACTAGCCCAAACAAGCCAAGGCGCATCTTCAGAGCTCTTAGCCAAATCCCACTCATGTCCCCTAATGCGTGCCAATCGGAGCCTCTATCTTGTCCCTCAAGTGCTTCAGATTGAGTCCCTGAGCAGGCCCAGTACCAAGTCTCAAATGAGCTCCTATCTAGGCTACGGACATGTCCTTGGCATGACAATCCCTGTCTCAGGAAGTCCCAGCCGAGAACCCCTATTCGTGTGCCATGCCACGCCATGCTAGTGACAAGTCATTGGTGTGCCTAAAAAGTGGAGACCTAATTCAGGTCCCAGTTGCGTCCCTGGTGCCTAAGATGTGGAGCTCCTCTGCATCTAATTCTTGTCCCTTGACAGGTCCAGGAAAGCCAATTTGGGCCATGATTGGAACTCGATGGAACAAAGCGAGACACCACTCATATCTTGACTTCAAATCAGCTATCTAAGCTAATGGAAGCCTGTGTCCTGCCTACATATGCCAATGACACGTTCGTGTCCCGTTTTGCCTAAAAGGACCTTCCGAGAGCCCTGATTTGAGCAAAATTGGGCCACTTAGTTTTCTACAAGCTTTTGAGCAGGACACAACCAAGAACCACGCTAGATACATCGTATAGGAGTGAAGCGCATGGTTTGCCTCAGCTGCATTGGTCAGTGACCTGCTATGTCTTTAACAAGTCCAAGAATGAGGTCTTGGGGGTCAAGATTGTGCCAGCTGTATCAAGAAGATCCCAGAAAGGCTCCAGCTATGCTTTGCTGTCCAAGAACGTCTAAGAAGGCCAGAACAAGTCTTGGCACGTCAAAGTTCTTTGGGCTACCTAGGAGATTACTTTCCGTTCAAGAAAAGTCCTAAAATCTAGGAAAGAGTCCTTGCCGAGATAGGAGAGCTGATTCAGAGTTTAATGAAGGGCCTTTTGGTCTTTTTAATGCAGGCTTTATTTCCTAGTTTTTAGGGAAACCCTAAGAGTATTTAAACTAAGTTTTAATGCAAGCTTAGGGTTCCCACCCTTAGCCGCATACACTTTTCAGTTTTAACGTAGTTTTCAGTTTTGAGACGTTTTGTTCATTATTTTTGGGAAGAGTTGAACGCAGATAATTGTTGAAGATTGCTGGGACGTGTGCCTTGGATCATCAACATTCTCAGTGTTTTCTCTTCTACTCTTTAATAAATTTTGTAATCATGAATTCTTTTAAGTGTTATTTGAATATGATGTGTGAGTAATTCCTTACAGAATTAAGGCTGCTTGAAGCCCTAGCCATCTAGTTCTTGACATGATTTTGGCCCTCGATTTACATTACTATACATGCTGAATACAAATTTGATTATTGTGCGTCAAGAGCTTAGTTTGTGTTTATGAGTTTGGCTAACTTATTTGCATGATCTATCGATGAATAATTGCTTGTTAGACTAGCCATCTTCTTGTGATTGTTTAGCATCAAGGGTAGTGGCTTTACATCTTACTTGTAATCTAAATTCACGACAACCTAGATTAAACGACATCTTCTAGGGGTAGTGTGATTGCTCAGATTTCCTTCGTACTTAAAGCATTCTTTTGTATGATTGAATAGTTGTAGTAGTGAGCTGGAAACACCTACTACATATGATTTAAGAAGGAAATAGAATGTGTGGAGGTGAACCTTGACTGGACCTTCCATGGGCATCATATTCAGTTAATTCATAGTAATGGAATCTTTGAAATTGTGTTAGGAACTTGATTGGTTAATGGTGGATGATTTGCCTTGATTCGCTTTAATTAATCATCAAATTCAATCGTTGTTCTCTTGTTTAAATTGTTTCTTGCATTAGAAGTTATCTGGTTAATTTCAATTCAAGCATCAAACCCACAACCCACAACAACACCCCACCCACCACCCCACCCCCCTACTTTTTGTCGTAGGTCTTGAATTGAGTCTCCCTTTTTGCCGTAGGTCTTGAATTAAGTCTTTGCATTTTCCTTTACTATCTTTATTGCTTTGTGCACTTACAAGGATTTTATAACTGTTAGAATTGGATTGCTGATTTCGTGTTCTCTAATTTTACCAACAAGTTTTTGTCGCCGTTGTCGAGGACTTGTCCCTCAACGGTGTCCAATTAGTTTAGCTCATTTAACTCAGTTTTTTTTTTCTATTTTTTAGGTACAATTCGTTTATGTCATCAGGAGACTCTGTATGCGGGTCTGTACACGGGTCCTCCTTAGCTTCATCGGCATCATCTTCAGTGTACGGCTCTCCCCATCCAACACCACCTCAGTCTCCACATAAGATGGCAGGTCGTGACATCATCCCACCACCACCACCTAAACCTCCAGCCCCACGGCTTCTGAAGGAGTTTGCCACTCCACAAGTCTCTGAGGATCAATTTCCTATTGTTTTCCCACCATCAACTATGGAAAACTTTGAGCTTAAGTCAGGAACCATACACATGCTCCCTAAGTTCCATGGCCTTTCGGGAGAGGATCCTCACCTACATATTAAGGAGTTTGTAGAGGTCTGCTCTACATTGATGATAAACGACATGACTGAGGTCGAAATCACATTGAGACTCTTTCACTTCAGTCTCAAGGACAGAGCCAAGGTCTGGTTCCATTCCTTGGCCCCTGCGTCTATCTCATCTTGGAGGGACTTGCCCTCCAAGTTCCTCACTCAATATTATCCAGTGTCAAAGACTAATCAACTTAAGATTGAGATCATAGCCCCAAGGCAGGCTGCAGATGAGTCGTTCTATGAATTCTGTGAACTATTTAATCAGTTGATTCAGTCATATCCCCACCACAACGTCGATGATTGTCATCTGATGTTGTATTTCTATGGAGGTTTGAAGACCAGTGATAGGGTCATGGTGAACTCCCAATGTAAGGGAGTTTTGGATAGCACAGCCGAGCAGGCTAGAGCAACCTTTGAGAATATTGCCAAACGGGAGAAGCAATTCAGTTATCGGGGTCATCCACCTTAAACCCTTGGTGGAGCTAGCAAGGATAAAGATGACACCATTGCCCAACTCACGACAATGGTGAAGCAATTTTGTAATGAGAAATCTAAGAGTGTTCACGTGTGTGATGTTTGTTCAGTTCAGGGGCACAGCTCTCAGGAGTGGCCAATGGTTGAAGAAGCTAACAAGGTGGGAGGATTCAATGGTAACCCATGGCCCATGCATGATCCTTACTCCAATATATATAACCTGGGGTGGCGGAACCATCCTAACTTCAGATGGGGGAACAATCCCAACGTTCAGAATCCACCACCTGGATTCCAGAATCAGGCCATGGCACCCCAAGGCCCTATTCAAGCCCCACCGCAGTCTCCAGCCACTCACAATTAGGCAGGTGAATCCCGGACTGATGTCATGCATAAAACCCAGAACATGATTCAAGCCCTAACCCAGAACACCTTTGCACGCCAGACAAAGACTATCAAAGCTATAGCCAATATGGAACGTCAGATGGGCCAACTTGCAACTCAGTTAAGTTAGAGAGAGCGAGGCACATCCTAAGGGATTGCAGAACCCAACTGCTAATGCCATTACTTTGAGAAGTGGGACCAAGCTTCAAGGAGCCCAACATGTGCCCTCAAAAGGCATCCGTGATGAGTCCGGTGTTGAAGATGTCTATATTGAGCCTGTGCCAAAAAAGTGTGTCGAAAATCCCACTGCAGGCCAGCCATGCCATGCCACATCCCAAGACCCTACTGCAAGACACGTCTAGGACCTTACCGCAGGAGTCCTTCCGCACTAAGAGCCTGCCCTAAACATGCCCAGTCGTAGGACACGTTGTGCCATAGCACAGATTAGGACCCTAGACATGTCCCATCCATGTCATGGCTAGATAGGATCGGGCACCCGATATGGCCTAATGTGCATAATTTTGCCATGGCATGACCCCATCGGACTCAGAACATGTCTTAGCCCATGTCTAAGGACAAGGGCCCAGTTTGGACTAGACCCCAATTTCTAACTCTGTAGCTCGTAATTCAACTAATAAATTTCATTTTGATTTAAATGATGATGTTATCATGCCTTTTCCTCGCAGGTTTCAAAATAAAAACAAGAAGAATGAGGAATTTGAGGAAGCAATCATTAGCATGCTGCTGAAATTGCAAATCACCTTGCCGTTTCACAAGTTGGTTAAACGTATGCCCATAGTTTCCAAGCTCATCAAGGACTTGGTGGCAGGGAAGTGAGGGTTCAGTACACATGATATCATTGACATACCCAATGCATTCTCTGCTGCTCTTCTGCGCATGCCCTTCAAAGCTAATGATCCTGGGCCTCCCACACTTCCTTGTGTCATTCAATTTAAAAGGTTTGAACATTGTTTATGTGACACAGAAGCATCTGTGAGTATAATGCCTTTTCATATCTATAAATCTCTCAATCTTGGAGCATTGAAACCTACTCACTTATGTGTTAGATTAGCTAATGCTTATGTTACTAATCTAATGGGTATGCTTGAAGATGTACTTGTTCAAATTGGTGATACTTGTATTCTAGCAGATTTTTACATCCTAAAAATGGACAAGATTGATCAGAATGAGGAGCCACCGTTGATCTTTGGCAAGCCCCTCTTTGCCACGGCTGAGTGCTTGATTGATGTGAAAAATGGTCTAGTGTCCATTAAAGTGTTAGATAAATTGCAAACTTTTTCTATTCAAGATGCAATTCAATATCCGGCGGAACCTATAGTTGGTTTTCCTTTAAATGTGATGAATATTTTGCTTCAGAAAACAATTAGTAATGCTTGTGCCACAGACCCACTTGAGACATCACTGATTTGTCCTTCCCTAGAAAATGAGTTACTTGATGAGCACATGGTAGAGGGGGTCAGATTCCTCAATGTCGTGCCCCACCACGCATGGCAACCCTGACGACCCGTTGAGGAACTCACCCTCATGGCTAAGCAGATCCTGCCAACCATTGAGAGCTTCAATTGAAGCCCTTACCTGAGCCTCTAAAGTATGCATTTCTAGGTAAGAATCACACTCTTCCGGTTATTATTTCATCTAACCTAAATGTTGTGGAAGATGAGGAGTTGGTGCAGGTTTTGAAGGCCAATCAAACTGCAATTAGGTGGACTATTGTAGACATCAAGGGAATTAGCCCCTCCAAGTGCATGCATCGGATTTTACTTGAAGAAGATTCCAAACCATCACGAGAGGGTCAAAGGAGGCTCAACCCGCCAAAGAAGGAACTGGTGAAGAAGGAAGTGCTTAAGCTTTTGGATGTTGGAGTCATCTACCCAATCTCTGATTCAAAGTGGGTAAGCCCAGTTCAGGTGGTTCCGAAGAAAAATGGAATCACAATGGCCAAAAACGAACATGATGAGTTAGTTCCACAGAGAGTCCAAATAGGGTGGAGAGCTTGTATAGACTATAGGAAGTTAAATTCCACAGCTAGAAAATATCACTTTCCTTTACCCTTTATTGATCAAATCCTTGAGCGACTTGCAGGAAATTCTCATGACTGTTTTCTAGATGGCTATTCAAGGAACAATCAGATTGCCATCGCCCCGGAGGATCAGGAGAAAACCACGTTCACATGCCCCTATAGCACGTTTGCCTATAGTTCAAGCTATGCATGATGAGTATTTTCTCAGATATGGTTGAGGATATTATAGAGGTTTTTATGGATGATTTTTTTTTCTTTGAACATTCATTTAAGCTCTATTTATTTAACTTATCTCGAGTGTTGCAGAGATGCAGGAATAGTAACCTAGTGCTAACCTGGGAAAACTGCCATTTTATGGTACAATAAGGGACTTTGTTGGGTCATGGGATTTCAGCACATGGGATTGAAGTGGATGAAGCAAAGCTTGATGTTATGGATCAGTTGCCCTACCCTACATCTGTCAAAGAGGTGAGATCGTTCTTGGGTCACGCAGGTTTCTACCGGAGATTCATCAAAGAATTTTCAAAAATCATCTGACCCCTATGCAACCTCCTAGAAATGGACGTTGTCTTTGAATTCAATAAGGAATGCCGTGAGGCATTCAACTTCCTTAAGGCCAAGCTCATAGAATCCCCCATTATCATGTCTCCCAATTGGGACCTTCCATTCGAGCTGATGTGTGATGCATCAGATTATGCAATCGGAGCTATTCTGGGACAACGAGTGAATAAGAAGCCCAATTTCATCTAATATGCAAGCAGAACACTCAACGATGACCAACTGAACTACTCCACAATAGAGAAGGAGCTTTTAGTTGTTATTTTAGCTTTAGAAAAGTTTCGTTCTTATTTGATTCAAACTAAAGTGATAATTTACATTGACCATGCAGCTTTGAAGTACCTGCTCACCAAAAAGGACGCTAAGCCTAGGCTATTGCGTTGGATGCAGCTCCTACAGTAGTTTGATGTGGGAATCAGGGATAAGGATGGGAGTGAGAATGTTGTAGCAGATCATATGAGTAGGGTAGTTCGCGGGTCCACTGAGGAAGTTGACCAATTTCCACTGCTTGAGACTTTTCCTGATGAACAACTCTTCTGTTTACATGTCATTGATCCTTGGTACGCTGACATCATTAACTATCTAGCTACTAAACATGTGCCTTCTTCCTTGAACAGGTTTCAGAAGGACATGTTGGTGAAACAGGCCAAATACTATGTCTGGGATGATCCATACCTATGGAAACATTGCTCAGACTAAAACATCAGACGTTGCATCCCTGAAGCCGAAATGAGGGCAGTTCTGAACTTCTGTCATGGCTTGGCGCGTGGAGGATACTTCGGGGCCAAGAAGACTACACTTAAGGCATTACAATCTATATTTTATTGGCCTACATTGTTTAAAGATGCATATGAGTTTGTTCTTACCAGTGATAAATGCCAAAAGAAAGGCAATATAGGCCCTAGGAATCAAATGCCGCTGCACCCTATCCTTATTTTTGAAATACTTGACGTATGGGGCATTGATTTCATGGGCCCATTTCCCAATTCATATTGTTATCTTTATATATTACTTGTTATCGATTATGTCTCTTAGTGGGTGGAAGCTATTCCCCCTAAAACAATTGATTCGAAAGTTGTTGTGAGCTTTATATAGAGTAACATTTTAGCCAGGTTTAGAGCCCCTAAGGCAATCATTAGTGATGGTGGAACTCACCTCTATAATCATTCTTTTGAGGCCTTAATGAGAAAATATGGTGTAACTCATCGAGTTGCTACACCCTACCACCCTCAGAATAGTTGTCAAGCTGAGATTTGAAATAGGAAGGTGAAGCCCATCTTGGAGAAAACCGTAAGCCTTACAAGGAAGGATTGGAGTCAACGTTTGAATGATGCTTTGTGGGCCTACATGACAGCGTATAAGACCCCTATTGGACTGTCACCATTTCAGTTGGTCTTTGGGAAATGATGTCATCTCCCAGTTGAGCTCGAACTTAAGGCCTATTGGGCAATCAAGATAGCTAACATGGAATGGATGCAGCTGGAACTCACAGGAAACTGAAACTTAGTGATTTGGAGGAGTTTGGAAATAAGGCCTTTGAGAGCTCACGCAACTACAAGGCGAAATCCAAGGCGTTCCATGACAAGCACATTCAACGAAAACAATTTCAGATTGGACAAAAAGTACTTCTATTCAACTCACGGCTGAAGCTCTTTCCAGGTAAGCTTCGTTCCAGATGGTCTGGACCTTTCATTGTCACTAATGTCTTTTCTCTTGGTGCAATTGAGATTTGTCACCCACAAAAACAGGATAAGCTCAAGGAGAACGATCATTTCCTCAAATCTTACTTTGCAACCTTCACTGACCAACCCGTGAGTGTCCAGGAGCTGGCTGCCCCACCAAGTGCCAAGATTCCAGCCTCTTCTTTCCCAGACAATAAATAAAGTGCTCCTAGAAGGCAACCTTGCCCTGGTTTGTAGACCACTCTCATTCTCTTGTTTCTGCGCATTCCCTCACTAGACTTACAATTTGTTCTATCTTTCTTATTCTCAAACATTGAGGACAATGTTTAGTTTAGGTTTAGGGGTAATGAGACATATAGAAACAAGTAGGTTTTGGGGTACTAGTGCTAGATCATAGGACTTTGACTTGTTAATAGGAGTTACATGCTAAAGAACTAGCTTTGTGTGATTAAGAGTTATGCCATTTCAAGTTTGTAGAATATCATGCAGTTCAGAATGCCATGTCTTAAGTGATTGAGAGAATAAAATTGTCGAATTTGAGTGAACTTCAGAAAATTTGTGGAGACTACCATGTGAGAAATTGAACCTTAATGCCATTCTTTGGAGTGATATACATTGTTTGTACTCTTTACACGCTCATCATTTTTGTTCTTAATTGTTAATCTCATCACATCACATTTGCAGTGGATTTTAAAGAACTAACATCATATAGATGCTCAGGGTTTGAAGTGTGGCTTGCCATAAGAAGTGATGTAGGCTATGTGTGCTTAACCCCTAAAGGATGTATCCTTCCCTATTGTGTGTGCCCTAAGCCCTTTTGAAGCCAAATAGTCAGCCTCTTCTTTCATCACCAACTGTAAGACCTATCCAAAACACTCAACCATTCAGATTTTCCATGCCCTGTAACCTGAGTCTGCGCTAAGGTTGTCTTAAATGAGAATCATGGTGAGAATGAGAAGTGAAAGAAGTGCTGCCCAGTCCTAAGAGCCATTGTCGCAAGCACCAAGTATGAGGAAGCCTGAAAACTGAATTTTGAGCACAATGCTCTACATGGGAAAAGCTTCATAAGGTTGAAAAAAAACCATTGCAAGATCATGGATCAAATTAATTCAAAAAGAAAGAAAGAAACAAAAATAGAGGAAAGAAATCAGAAAAAGAGAAGAAAGAAAAAGGAAAAGTGAATTGATCCAAATGAGCCAAGGAACCTCAAGAAGTGTAATGTCGGGGGCCTTAGCAAAGAATCGTATCATGAAGTACAAATAAAGCCATGAATTCTCTTGCCTTGGCACAACTCAGGTTCTTTGAAACCTATCCTTTCTATCTTGAACCAAAAAGCCTAGCCCCATTGCAACCCAACGGGAAAGACCTAACTGATCTTGTGGCCAGTCATGCTGAGAATCAAGGTAAATGTCTATGTTCTTAAGATTCAATTCTATTCAAGAGATTTTAATCCCAGAAAGTGATGTTTTTCATTGAATACACATATGTGATTATATCTTGATGCCTATTGAATAACTTCATCACATATGCTTGAAATGAGTGTAAGCCCAGGATTCTATAGTGCATTGAGAGACATCTAGTGAGGATTAGAATCGAGGCGAAATAATTCTGGAGCACTTGAATGGACTTGTTTTTAAGCTTGGTTGTTTAAGAGTTTGGCATTCACACATAACACATGACTCTGACTATTGTGGCATATCTTTTAGTTCCGCAAAGCTTGTCTATTTTCATTAATTCCTATTAGCTTGTTAAAGAACTTTGTCTCTAGAATCTATGTGTCCAAGTAAAACGTTTGTGGTTGTCGTGCTGCCATAACCATCAGGAGACAAAACTCCTCCTACTAGGAAGACCTAGGGGTTTAAATGTCCTATCTTAACTAAGATCAAGTCTTTTCATTTTGTTTAGGTTTGTTTTCCTTTGTTTTGCTCAGGGACTAGCAAAAGATAGGTTTGGGGGTATTTGTTCAGTCATTAATTAGGAATCATCTTGATGTCACTTAGTACCTCTTTTACTTGTCTTCAGTTAGAAATCAGACCATCCATAGTAGAAAGCTCTTGTGAGACATGAGCTGGCCTTAGACAGATAATGCACTTCTGAGAACACAGGAAAAAGATTGGCTCAAATCGGAGTTCAAATGAAGGAGATGTCCTCAATTCAATATCGGGTCCTAAGAAGAGGTTGGCGCATCCTTGCACCCTATTTAGGGTGCAGGTCAAGTCACTCAAATCAGGCCATGCGGATCTTGAAACCATGTTTGAGGCCTAGCTGATCAAGCCCCTGACGAGCCAACGTACATGCCAAGACATGTCAAGGACATGTCTCAAGGATAGGCCATCTGCTCCTAATCCAAGACTAGCTCAGACGAGCCAAGGTGTGTCTTCAGAGATCTAAGCCAAGCCCCACTCGTGCCCCTTGAAGCGTACCAATTCCATAAGCTATGCCTCTATCGAGTCCCTATCTCAGGAAGTCCCATCCGAGAACGCCTATTTGTGTGCCACGCCATGGCACGCCAATGACAAGTCCCTGGTGCGCCTCAAAAGCGAAGACCCAATTCAGGTCCCGGATGTGTCCCTGGTCACTAAGAAGTGGAGCTCCTCTGCGACTAATTTATGTCCCTTGATAGTTCCGGGAAGGCCAATTTGGGTACTGATCTGGAACTCGTTCGAACTAATTGAGACATCCCTCATATCTGGACTTCAAATCACCTTTCTAAGCTAATGGAAGCCTGTTTCCCGCCTGGAAATGCCAATGACACGTCCGTGTCCTGTTTTGCCCTAAAGGACCTTCCGGGAGCCCTGATTTGAGCTAAATTGGGCCACTAAGTTTTATACGAGATTTTGAGTAGGACAAAGCCAAGAACCATGCTAGATACATCATATGGAAGTGAAGTGCGTGGTTTGTCTAAGCTGCATTAGTCAGTGACATGTTATGTCTATAACGAGTCCAAGAATGAGGTCTTAGGAGTTAAGATTAAGCCAGCTGTATCAAGAAGATCCCAGAAAAGGTGTCCAGGAACGTCTCAGCAGGTTCCAGAACAATTCTTGGCACGTCAGAGTTCTTTTTGCTACCTAGGAGATTACTTGCCGTTCAAGAAAACTCCTAAAATCTTGGAACGAGTCCTTGCCGAGATAGGACAGCTGATTCAGAGTTTAATGAAAGGTCATTTCGTCTTTGTAATGTAGACTTTGGTTCCTAGCTTATAGGGAAACCCTAGGAGTGTTTAAACTAAGTTTTAACGCAAGCTTAGGATTCCCACCCTTAGCAGCATACACTTTCAGTTTTAACGCAGTTTTCAGTTTTGAGACGTTTTGTTCATTGTTTTTGGGCAGAGTTGAATGCAGAGAATTCTTGAAGATTGGTGGGATGTGTGCCTTGGATCATCACCATTCTCTGTGTTTTCGCTTCTACTCTTTAATTATTGTGTAATCATGAATTCTTTGAAGTGTTAGTTCAGTATGATGCGTGAGTAGTTCCTTTCAGAATTAGGGTTGCTTGAAGCTCTAGCCATGTAGTTCTTGCCATGATTTTGGCCCTTGATTTAAATTACTATGCACACTGAATACTAATTAGATTAATGTGTGTCATGAGCTTAGATTGTATTTATAAGTTTGGCTAACTTATTTGCTTGATCTATCGATGAATAATTGCTTGTTAGACTAGCCATCTTCTTGTGATTGTTTAGCATCAAGGGTAGTGGCTTTACATCTTACTTGTAATCTAAATTCACGACAACCTAGATTAAACGACATCTTCTAGGGGTAGTGTGATTGCTAAGATTTCCTTCGTACTTAAAGCATTCTTTTGTATGATTGAATAGTTGTAGTAGTGAGCCGGAAACGCCTGCTACATTTTATTTAAGAAGGAAACAGAATGTGTGGAGTGAACCTTGACCAGACCTTTGCATGGGCATCATATTCAGTTTGTCAGGACCCGTCCCGAATTTCCCCTCAAAACCGGAGAAGGACCCTGATCCCGTCTGACAACCTAAGGGAAAGTTCCCAAAATACCCTTCAATCCTTAACAAATAGAATATAACCAACTTCACTTGTCAGAAAAGGAATTCAAAGCACTCAACATTTCCAACAACTATTGACCATCCAATTAAAATATAATATCAGAGCGTCTAGGTAGGATAAATAGTACAATTTAGATATCCTACTCGAAGTTTAAATACACTGTGCAGCTGAAATACTAATACCTCCGCCTCATAAAAAGTGCCCACGTCAACTCAACAGTCTGGAGGGGATTTAAACACAAAAGTTGTGAATGGACAAAAATAATCATTTAAATATCGTTTTCCGAGGAAATCTTACCTTTTTCCCCCTCCACGAATAAAACCATGCATGCATCAAATAAAACAGGTCATGATATAAAACATCATCTGCAAATCACCGGAATTCCATTTCTCTTTAAAACCACTTGGTTGGACCCACACAAAATCGGTATAATGAAAACACATCGTGGTCCACAGTTTGGTTTGAAAATTCTCCTCAAAAGAGTTTAAAATCATTTATTTCGACCTGGACACATAACATATAAAAACCACTTTTCCCGACATATCGACTAGCCACCAGGGTATCCCTTGGGGTGTGCTAGCCCTGTACTACGCGTAGACAGCCTCGCGACCAGGCGAAGCAAAACCCTCGACGCCAGAGTCTGAGAAACAGTAATCATCGGGACAGAAAACCAGTGAAAACCAATTCTTTGAAAATCACCAATTATATTAGAGGTTCACCGGGTTCACCGCTGACAGCGGATCCTGGCCCCCCTCAAATTGGTATTGTTTATATTGGAGGTTCACTGGGTTCACCGCCGACAGTGGATCCTGGCCCCGGATCCTGGCCACCCTCAAATAGTTCAACCCAAAATCATGGACTCAATAATTTACCACGTCAAAATGATATCAAAACTGAGTCCAAAAACTAGGCCATCTCTCAAAACACACTTTCACTGAAATATTGGAAAACAAGTGTCCAGTAATCATTTCTCAATTTCGGAAATTCATTGCACAATACATAACAGTGTTTAAACAAAGATACATTGATGCATGCATTACAGTTTATAAACCAAAAGTCCACTCACCACTTGTCCAAGCAAGCTCAATCCCGACTTGTTTGTCTCTCCGAGGTTCCCGGAGCGGTATTGCCTGTCAATAATAACAATCGGGATTGACTTGGGGTAGATATTTTAACCCCAAACCATCAGTTCATTATCATTATTCTCATCATCTCTCTCTGAACCACACAAACCCATCCCGAAACCATGAGAGACAGAGACCCAAAACCCACAAAAGTCAACTTTGATTCAAGGCATAAACTTCCATTTTTGTTCCACTAATCAGATTCTACTCTTTCCCAGGATCACAACCGTACCAACCATCGGAGGAGACACCCACGGGGGAAGCTGAACCGAGGAAAATAAGATTTGAACCTTCCGATCGATTTTTTGGCTAGCACAGGTACGGGTTTGATGTTTTAAGGTCATATTTGGATTCCTCGGTTCGAGTAGATAGATTTAGACGTAAAATTCATGAAAAATGGTTGAGTTTTGAAGAAGTTACGAAAAAGCTTGGATCGGCCAGAAATGGAGGATTCCGGCAACCCAGACGGCGGCGGCAGTGGTGGTCCGATCATCTTCTCCGACCAGACTCCAACGACAGTGATAATGGTCCGGTCGTCTTCTCCGGTGAGTCGCCGGTGACGGGTCGGGTCGAGTCAGACCGGGTTGCGTCGAGAGGACCGGGTCTGACCGAGTGAATCGATCGAGTTGAGTGAATCGGTGAGGTTGAGTGAACTGGTCGGGTTGAGTGGATCGAGTCAGGCCGAGTTGGGTCAGTCCAGGCGTGTGGGTATTATAGCAGGCGCGTGGCCGGCACGTGACAGCGCGTTGCGGCGCGTGGTCCAGCCTTTCGCAGACGCGTGGTCCAGCCTTTCGCAGACGCGTGGCGGCGCGTGGGGCCGATTCCGAGGTAATGGTGGCAAGTGGCAGCTAGTTTTTGATGTACCGGACCTGTTAGCGCAGGTTTCGGGTTGATCGGATGTCGTTTAGACGTAGTTTTGAGCGTCCGAAGTTGCTGAGTTTCTAAGGCAGCGTAGGTGGATATTCCGGGGTTTTATCCAATAAGTATAATTCCGGGTTGTTACACAGTTAATTTGTAGTAATGGAATCTTGGAAATTTTGTTAAGAACTTAATTTGTTAGCGGTGGAAGGTTTGCCTTGATTCGCTTTAATTAATCATCAAATTCAATCGTTGTTCTTGTGTTTAAATTGTTTCTTCCATTAGAAATTATCTGGTTAATTTCAATTTCAAGCATCAAACCCCCCCTTTTTGCCGTAGGTCCTTAATTGAGTCTTTGCATTTTAACTTGTGTTCCAAGTCTTCGTGTTTGTTGCCTAGAGTCTCGGTCTAGGTACTTTACTTGTTTCTTTCCTTTGTTTCTTGAGTCTTAAACTGAGTTTTGTGAAGTTAAACTATAATTGGATTTTAAAGTTGATACAAGTCCTCGAGGTATCGACTCTTGCTTTTCTTGTACTTTATCGATTTGTGCACTTGCAAGGATTTTATAACTGTTAGAATTGGATTGCATATTTCGTGTTCTCTAATTTTACCAACACATGTCATGAACTCCATTTGATGCTGCCTTCTCACAACCTAAACTATAGGGTATGGCCAAGATTTTGGGCTTCCTATCTAGCGCTTAGGTTATGATTCGGGTGATGAAAGAAAGGTCTAAGTGTTTGGCTTCAAAGTGGGTTATGGAGCATACAAACGGGACATGTATGGGTTTTGGAGGCTCAAACATGCATAATCACTTCTTATGGTTCATCCAACTGAGAATCAAGAGCCTCTACATAAGATGTTAGTTCTTTAAAATTCAATGCAAAGTGATAACAATGAGATCAATCAATATAGAAAGAATTGAATATTGTTTAAGAGTAGAATAAAGTAAATCTCTTAAAAAGAAAGGCATTAGGCTCAAAATCTCACATGGGGTAGTCTCCATTAATTTTCTAAAGTTTACTTAAACAAAGTCATCTTCTAGCTCAATTTCTCGAAGCTACACATTAAGCGTAATGAATAAAGCACAAGCTTAAGCATGGCATGGCTCTAGCAAGACACTAATGACTAATTCACAATGTCATTTATTAACAAGCAAAGTATTAAGTACCTAGTCGTGTACCCCCAAACCAAAATGTTGCAAAATTTTTATCCACACCTCCAAACCTAAACTATGCATTGTCCTCAATGTTTAACAAGTTAAAACATTAAGATCAAAATAAGTAAAGATGTAAAGGAGCCATGTAAAACAAAAAACATAAAGAAAAGGGAGGAATCACAAACCGGGGCTAGGCTGCCTCCTATGAGCGCTGGATTTAATGTCTAGGCAAGACGTGGCTGGCTAGTTAAGCAAGGGGTGGCACGGCTAGAAACAGAACTTGAGTTGGTCCTTCTTGGTAAGCCTCATAATAAGGCTTTAAACAGTGGCCATTTACCTTCAATTAAAGGCCTGACTTTTCATGCTTGATGTCCACGGCTCCATGAGGTAGAACTTTAAGCACGCGATATGGCCCTATCCAACGAGATCTGAGCTTTCCAGGGAAGAGCTTCAATCTGGAATTGAATAGCAAGACCTTCTATCCTACTAGGAAGGTTTTCCTGACTAAGTTTTTGTCATGATAAGCCTTGGGCTTCTCCTTGTATATCCTAGAGCTTTCATAGGATTCATTCCTCAATTCCTCAAGCTCTTGGAATTGCAGCTTCCTATGGTGTCCTGCCTCATCCATGTCCATGTGGACATGCTTGATGGCCCAGAAGGCCTTGTGTTCAAACTCCACAGGTAAGTGGCAGCCTTTACCAAAGACAAGTCTGAATGGGGACATGCCAATTGGTGTCTTATAGGCAGTCCTATATGCCCAAAGGGCATCATTGAGGCGATTGGACTAATCCTTCCTAGATGGTCCCACTGTCTTCTCAAGGATGTCATTGACTTCTTAATTGGAGATCTAAGCATGTCCACTAGTTTGGGGATGATATGGAGTTGAGATCCTATGGGTGACTACATAGTTCCTCAGAGGGCCTCAAAGGTCCTATTGCAGAAGTGTGAGCCAGTATCACTAATAGTGGCCCGTGGTGTTCCAAACCTTGACAAGATGTGGGACTGAATGAAGCTACACACTACTTTATAATCAGTAGTATTGGTTGGAATTGTTTCCACCCATTTAGAAACATAATCAACAGCAAGTAGAATCTAAAGAAAACCAAATGAGCTACGGAAGGGTCCCATAAAGTCAATGCCCCAAACATCAAAGATTTCAACAACTAAAATAGGGTTTAGGGGCATTTGATCTTCAGGGTAAATATTACCTTATCTTTGGCACTTGTCACAAGTGAGGACATGCTCATGAGCATCTTTGAAGATGCTAGGCCAATAGAAGACGCTTTGAAGGACCTTGAGGGCTGTCTTCTTGGCGCCAAAGTGTCCTCCACACGCCTGGTTGGGGCGGAAGTCCAAGATGGACTTGACTTCATTTTCAGGGATGCACCACGTTATGAGCTAGTCAGGGCAGTGCTTCCATAGATAGATTTCGTCCCAAATATAGTATTTGGCTTGGTTGACAAGCTTGTCCCTTTGAAAACTAGACAGATGAGAAGGGATTAGTTTAGTAGCAAGATAATTGATTATGTCAGCATACCCGGGGTCAAAGGCCTAGAGATTGAAGAGCTGCTCATCGAGGAAGCTCTATTGGAGAGGTAGTTGGCCCACTTCCTCATTGGACCCGTGGATGAGTATGCTCAAGTGGTCAGCTACCACATTCTCACTTCCCTTATTGTCCTTGATCACAAGATTAAACTCTTGAAGCAATAGCATCCACCTAATGACCCTTGGCTTGGCATCATTCTTGTTAAGCAAATACTTAAGAGTTGCATGGTCAGTATAAATGATAACCCTTTTTTGAAGCAAACATGACCTAAACTTCTCTAAAGCAAATATAACAGCCAAGAGTTCTTCCTTAATAGTAGAATAGTTAAGTTGAGCATCATTTAAAGTCCTACTTGCATAGTAAATAACATGTCGCAACTTATCTATTCTTTGGCCCAAGACTGCTGATCAGTCGTTATTTATGCATCATTTTGAGGTCTTTATATGCCTCTCTTACATGTCTTTTGAATGATTTCGTGCCATCAATAGTAGAAAATGATCAATCTTGTGAGACTTGTGCAGAGTTAGAAAGATAGGAAAAATCTGGAAAGAACGCAAAAAGAATGACTCAAATCGGAGTCCAGATGAAGGAGATGTCCTCATTTCAATATCAGGTCCTGAACGGAGTCCTGAGTGCGCCAGTGCGCCAGTGCGCCTATTTTGGGCCACTGGCCAAGTACCTCATATCAGGCCCTCCGGGTCCCGAACTTGTGTTTCATGACATCAAGGTCAAGTCCTAGAAGTGCCAAGGTCGCGCCAAGGCATGTCGAGGACATGTCCCAAGAACTCCCATCCGAGCCCAGATGTGCGCCTAAGCCGGGGTCCCTGTTCCGCCAGCAGTGGATCAGAGGTTCTCCCTCTGCGCCAAGCCTGACAACATTTGCGCCAAGCCTGAACGACGATGCGCTTCTATTATACTCCTAACGTACTTCAAAAGCGCGGTCCCAGATCCTGATTACGAAGACAGTCAAAAATCCAAGTTTGGCCAGCTTGCGTTCCCACTTGCCAGCTTGCATTCACACTTCCGGCCATGCTCTGATTGGTTCGAATAGATTTTAAAGACTTTATAATTAATTAAAAGTAAAATAACTTTCCCTATTCCTATAGGACATGGTTTTACCAATCTGTATAGAACAAGGTTATACCAATCCTTAAAGAACAAGGTTATACCAATCCTTAAAGAACAAGGTTATACCAATCCTTATAGAACAAGGTTTTCCCTTTGTCTATAAAAGGGAGCCTTTGTTCAGTGTTTTGGGGAGAGATAATTAGCTAAGGACGTTTTTGTTTTCTGGAAAAACAGAGACCTGAGCCACAGAGTTCCGTTTTGGTTTTCTAGAGAATTAGGGACCATATATTTTCGGAGATAATCTTTCACTTAGATTATTGGACGTGGAGCTTGGAGAAGAAGGCCCTGCCGTGTCTTCTGCTGCATCTGTTCTTAACAATCTCTTCTGTACCCTTACTTTCATTATTGCAATTTACTTATGGATTCAATTATACTTGTGTTTATTTCAGTTATGTGTGAGTAGTCATTAGGATTAGGGCTGCTTGAAGCCCTAGCCATGTTAGCTTGTTAATTGGATTTCTGGCTCTTGATTATGATTGCTATGCATGCTGAATAAGTTGGATTACTATGCTTAATGAACTTAATTTATGCCTATAAGATTAGCTACCTTGTTTGCATATAATTATAGATGTAATTGCTTGAGTGACCGTCATATCATCTTGTGATTTGGAGCATCGAAAGTATTCGTACTTGTAATCTTAACTCATGACGACCGAGGATTGCATGCCACTTTGCTAGGCTAATGTGGTATCATTAAATTCTCTTTAAACTTCATGCATCATCTTAAAAGGTAGGTGATAGACGTTCTAGGCATATGCCCTGTTTAGAACATGCTAAGTAAGAGGGAATAAGATGTGTCTAGTGAACCAACGCCAGGTCCTAGGCACGGGCACCTAATTCAGAAAATGCGTAGTAATTAGGTCAAGGAAATTTGGTTAAGAGCTATAATTGGTTAGAGTGGATAGTAAGCCTTAATTCGCCTTAGTTAACAACCTTTCATTCTTGCACTGTTATTTTCTGCACTTTGATTTACTTGTCTTTAAATTTCAGTTATCACATCATAAACCCCCCTCTTGCGTGTGTGTGTGTGTTTTTATTTAAGTTAACAAATCTGAACTAAATTGGTCATAACGTTGATACAAGTCCTCGAGGGATCGACTCTTGCTGTGCTACTATACTATACTTATCGATTTGTGCACTTGCAAGGATTTTATAACTGTTAGAATTAAATTGCATATTTCTTGCTCTTTAAATCTACCAACAAGTTTTTGGCGCCGTTGCCGGGGACTTGTCCCTCAACGGTGCCCATTCAAGTTTAGATTTGTAACTTAGTTTTTTTTCTTTTTTTGTTAGGTACCCGTGTATGTCATTCCAAGGTTCAGTGCACGGGTCATCAAGTGGACCATCATCGCAAGCATCTTCAGTCCACGGCTACCTGCCACCAAGCCCAAGGAGGATGGCGGACCACAGAGAAGAGCAGGGCCTGGAACGTGGCCCAGTACCGCAAGCCCCATGGCGCCTTAAGGATTTTGCCATGCCCCATGTCTCGGAGGATCAATTTCCAATTGTTTTTCCCGAGTCAACAGTGGCAAACTTTGAATTAAAGTCGGGGACAATTCACATGCTGCCTACATTCCACGGCCTTGCGGGCGAGGACCCGCACTTTCATATCAAGGAATTTTTTGAGGTTTGTTCAACACTGCGCATCAATGGAATGACAGAATCTGAAATCCGCCTGCGGCTCTTTCACTTCAGTCTCAAGGATCGCGCCAAGACATGGTTTCATTCATTGGCGCCGACTTCCATTCACTCTTGGAGGGACTTGACGTCCAAATTCTTAACACAGTACTTTCCCGTAGAAAAGACAAATGAGTTAAAGTCCAAGATCATGAACCCACGGCAAGACATGGAGGAGTCTTTCTACGAGTTTTGGGAGCGGTTCAATCAGATGTTACGGGCGTGCCCCCACCACCATATTGATGCCCATCATCTTATGCTATACTTCTATGGAGGCTTGAAAACTAGCGATCGGACAATGGTGGATTCTCAATCCCAAGGGATTCTAGAAGGCACAGCCGAGGAAGCAAGGACCGCCTTTGAGAACATTGCTCAAATGGAAAAACAGTTCAGCTACAGGGGTCCCTCCTCTAGAGCTACGGGTGATGCATCCGCCAAATACAAAGATGACGCCATTGCTCAGCTCACGGCAATGGTAAAACAATTGTGTAGCGAGAAAGCCAAAGGAGTTCACATCTGCGAGGTATGTTCAATTCAGGGCCACACATCCCAGGACTGCCCGGTTGTGGAAGAGGCCAACTTTGCTGGAGGGTTCAATAGCAATTCTCGACCCCGGAATGACCCATATTCCAACACTTACAATCCGGGGTGGAGAAATCATCCTAATTTCCGTTGGAGCAACAATCAAGCAGCCGCGAATCCCTTGGCACCCCCTGGATTTGAGCAGCAAGCCGCAGGCCCTCAGGGGAACTACCACGGTCCTTCCTCAAACCAGAATGGCGGAAGCAAGTCTGTTGAGGACTCCATCCATATCCTGACTCAACAGCAGGCTCAACTCATAAAATTCATGCACGATAGCCAGAGTCAGACGGGAGACTTCAAAAATGCAATTGCAAACTTGGAGCGTCAAATGGGACAGGTGGCGAACCAACTAAATCAGCGGGAGCAGGGCAAGCTACCGAGTCAAGTCCTGGTAAATCCGAAAGGATTTCACAATCCTACGGCTAATGCCATCACGCTGGAGAAGGAAACACCACTTCAAGACCCCACATATGCCACCCTCACAGGACCTGAAACTGAGCCTCAACCTACTCTGCCAAGGATCACGGACCAGGGGGAGCCGCAAAACATGCCACGGCCAACACCTCTGGCGCAGAACCAGTCCAATGAGTCACCAAGTGCCCTACCGCAAAGAGGACCTGACACTGCGCCTACTTCGGCCACGGCTGGCATGCAACCTGCTCCTAAGCCCAAGTCGTAGCACTCGAATACTTCTAACTCTAAACCTCAGAATTCCAATTCTAAAAAAGTCACTTTTGAGTTAGCTAATAATGTTGATTATCCATTTCCTCGCAGGTTCCAAAACAGGAATAAGCAAAAGGAGGACTTTGAGGAAGAAATCATCAGCATGTTGCAGAAGCTTCAGATCACACTGCCTTTCCATAAAATTGTCAAGCACATGCCTATCTTTGCAAAGCTGATCAAGGACTTAGTTGCAGGAAAGCGTGGTTTTAGCTCCACGGACACCATTGACATCTCTATGGCCTGCTCGGCTGCCCTTTTGCGCATGCCCCTTAAGGCCAATGATCCTGGGCCGCCATCCCTTCCATGTGTCATTCAGTCAAAAAGATTCGAACATTGCCTTTGCGACACGGGAGCATGAGTGAACATCATGCCATTCCACATTTACAGGTCACTCAACCTAGGCGCACTCAAGCCCACGCACCTATATGTCAGGTTGGCTAACGCTTCTGTAACCAACCTAATGGGGGTTCCTGAGGACGTACTGGTACAAATCGGAGATACATGCATCCCTGCCGACTTCTACGTACTAAGAATGGACAGAATTGACAAAAGTGAGGAACCTCCCCTCATCTTCGGAAGGCCCTTACTAGCCACAGCCGAGTGCCTCATCGACGTCAGAAAGGGCCAGGTCTCCATCAAGGTCCTGAACCAGCTTCGGACATTCTCCATCCATGACACCATCCAGTACCCTGCCGAGCCTATTGTAGATTTTTCGTTAAACACAATGGACTTACTGCTACGGGAGACAATTTCTCATTCTTGCATGACGGATGACCTGGAGAAGGCCGTTACTAGTAACCCACACACTGTGGATTCACTTACAGATAGCGTGATTGAAGAGGTACGAGCCCTTGACATCATGCCAGCCCTCCCATTGCATAGGCCTCCCCTCGAAGCGCTACCATTCACAAGTCAGAAAACCCTGCCGTCCATCATAAAGGCTCCTGAACTCGAGCTGAAGCCCTTGCCCAAGCACTTAAAGTATGCATATTTGGGCGACAATCAAACCCTTCCAGTCATCATTGCATCTACCCTAAGTACGAAAGAGGAAAAGGCATTGGTTCACGTCCTTAAGGTCAATCAAACGGCAATTGGATGGACAATAGCTGACATCAAAGGCATAAGTCCCGCAAAATGCATGCATCGGATACTGCTGGAGGAAGACTCCAAACCATCACGGGAGGCACAGAGGCGATTGCATCCACCTATGAAGGAGGTCGTGAAGAAAGAAGTCCTAAAGCTCTTGGACGTTGGAATCATCTATCCAATTAGTGACTCCAAGTGGGTGAGCCCAGTCCAGGTCGTGCCAAAGAAAAGTGGGATCACAGTGGTTAAAAACGAGCAGGATGAGCTTGTACCTCAACGGATTCAAACAGGATGGAGAGTGTGCATCGACTATCGAAAGCTAAATATAACCACACGCAAGGACCACTTTCCTTTGCCCTTCATTGATCAAATGCTCGAGCGCCTGGCTGGACACTCCCACTATTGCTTCTTGGACGGCTAATCAGGATACTGTCAGGACCCGTCCCGAATTTCCCCTCGAAACCCGGGAAGAACCCTGATCCCGTCTGACAACCTAAGGAAAGGTTCCCAAATACCCTTCAATCCTTAGCATAATATAATAACAATAAATAATTTCTCTTGTCAGACAAGGGATTTAAGCACTTAAAATTCCCGTAAGTAAATACCAACCAAATACAAGAATATCAGAGCGTCTAAGTAGGATCAATGTACAAATTAGGTATCCTACTCAAGTACAACTACACAGCGTAGCGGAAGTGCTAATGCCTCTGCCTCGAGATACTGTCCGCGTCAACTCTACGGCCTGAAGGGGGTTTAAACACAAAAGTTGTGAGTGGACAAAAATAATCGTTTATAAAACGCTTTCCAAGGAATATTACCTTTTTCCCCCTCCATTTATAAAACCATGCATGCATCACATAAACAATTCATGTTATAAAAACATCATCTTTAAATCACCGGCATTTTCATGTTCAAAATCATTTATTTCCACCTAGACACATAACATCTCAAATCCACTGTCATCGACACATCCACTAGCCACCAGGGTATCCCTTGGGGTGTGCTAGTACTGTATCACAATTCTCTGTACTATGCTATCACATCAGTCGGCCTATCTCTCGACTAGCATATCATATCAGTCGGCATATCTCGACTATCATATCATATCAGTCGGCATATCTCGACTATCATATCATATCAGTCGGCATATCTCGACTATCATATCATATCAGTCGGCATATCTCGACTATCATATCATATCAGTCGGCATATCTCGACTATCATATCATATCAGTCGGCATATCTCGACTATCATATCATATCAGTCGGCATATCTCGACTATCATATCATATCAGTCGGCATATCTCGACTATCTTATCATATCAGTCGGCATATCTCGACTATCATATCATATCAGTCGGCATATCTCGACTATCATATCATATCAGTCGGCATATCTCGACTATCATATCATATCAGTCGGCATATCTCGACTATCTTATCATATCAGTCGGCATATCTCGACTATCATATCATATCAGTCGGCATATCTCGACTATCATACTTTAACTGAAATAGTGGAAACATATGTCTAGAAATCATTTCTAACATTCAGAAATTCAATGCCACAATACGTAACCGTATTAAACAAAGATATTTTGATGCATGCAATTCAGTTTATAAAACAAAGTCCACTCACAAACCTGTTCAAGCTAGCTCAATCCCGTCTCGCTCGTTCCTCTGAGGTTCCCGGAACGATATCGCCTGTCAAAAACAACAATCGGGATTACCGGCTAGTAATAAGACTCGTATATAACAACTTCCTAAACCTCGGGAAGTCTACCCTTGCTGTTCCTAAAATCACAGCAACTTCGGACACTTAAAACGACCTCTAAACGATGTCCGATCAACCTGAAACCTGTACCAACAGATTCAGAACGTCCGAAACTAGTTGCCACGCGCCGCCGTGACGTCAGCCTCGACCCCACGCGCCGCCACGCGCCGCCGGAAGTTCGGCACACGCGCCCTCACGCGCCGGTCACGCGCCTGCTACAGTAACCACGCGCCTGAACCGGTCCAACCCGGTTCGGCTCAACCTGACCCGGTCCAACTCGACCCGACCGGTTCACTCAACTCGACCGGTTCAACTCGACCCGACCGGTCACCGATGACTCGCCGGAGAAGACGACCGGACGCCGTCACCGTCGCCGGAGGCTGGCCAGAGAAGATGACCGGACCGCCACCTCCGCCGCCGTCTGGTTCGCCGGAATCCGCCATTTCCGACCGAAATTCCAAGCTTTACAACTTCCTCAAAACTCAACCGTTTTACACAAATTTTACGTCTAAATCTATCTACTCAAACCCAGGAATCCAAATATAACCTCAAAACATCAAACACGTACCTGTATAAGCCGAAAAATCGATCCAAAGATCCGAAACTTCCTTTACTCGGCTCGGCTTCCACCGTAGTCCTCTCCTTCGATGGTTGGTACGGTTGTGATCGTGGGAAAGAGTAGAATACGATTAGTTGATCCAAATGGGAAGTTAAAGCCTTGAATCCGTCGTTGACTTTTGGTTTTCTCTTCGGGTAAGTTTCGCACGGGTTGGGTGAGTGTTTGTGTTTTCTTTGTTACAGAGTGAGTGAGTGAGGATAAGGAGATAAGATGAAATGAAGATGTAAAATAAGTGGGGTTAAAATATCTCCCATCCATGGCAAATTACCAAAATGCCCTTACACATCTAGACCCACAACTTCCGTATACGAACTCCGTTTCCTGCGTGCCGCCTGTCTACGAACTCGTGAGTTCGAGACCTACGCAACGGTACCCGAAACAACATCAAAAGTGTCTCGAAATAAAACTTGATTTCCAAGCCCTTTACCGACCAAGGGTAAAATCGTCATTTAATAAAAATAATTGCATAAAATCAATTATGAAAAGTCCGGGTTGTTACAATCTACCCCCCTTAAGAAATTTCGTCCCCGAAATTCATTCCTAATCATGAAATAAATGAGGATACTGTGCCCGCATTAGTTCCTCAGTTTCCCACGTGGCTTCCTCCACGTTATGGTTCCTCCACAACACTTTAACTAGAGGAATAGTCTTTCTGCGAAGTACCTTTTCCTTCCAATCCAGAATTTGCACTGGTTGCTCCTCAAACGTCAAATCGTCTTTCAGCTCAAGTGGTTTCTCTTCCAACACATGAGACTCGTCAAACAGATATTTCCGGAGCAAAGATACATGAAAGACATCATGAACTCTGGATAATTCCGAGGGTAAAGAAATACGATATGCCACTGGTCCTATCCTCTCCAAAATCTCATATGGACCAATGTAGCGAGGACTCAGTTTTCCCCGTCTACCAAAACGTACCACTCCCTTCCATGGAGATAGTTTCAAGAACACCCAATCACCAACCTCAAACTCAAGGTCTCTGGTTCTGCGGTCTGCATAGCTCTTCTGGCGATCCTGAGCTATCTTCAACCTTTCTCTGATGATCCTTATCTTTTCCTCAGTCAAATCCACCAACTCAGGTGTTAACAGTTTCCTTTCACCTATTTCACTCCAACACAAAGGTGTTCTGCACTGCCTCCCATACAGTGCCTCGAAAGGTGACATCCCGATGCTTGACTGGTAACTGTTATTATATGCGAATTCCATCAGAGACAAGTGTGAATCCCAGTTCCCTTTAAACTGTAGTACACAAGCCCTCATCATATCCTCCAAAACCTGGATTGTTCTCTCAGACTGACCATCCGTCTGAGGATTAAAGGCTGTACTGAAATGCAATGTGGTGCCAAATTCCTTCTGCAAACTCCGCCAAAACCTGGAGGTAAATCTCGGATCCCTGTCCGAAACAATAGACTCTGGAGTTCCATGCAGCCGTATGATCTCATCCACGAACAATTTGGCATACCGACTCATCCGAAAATCTTCTCGCACTGGCAAGAAATGTGCAGACTTCGTAAGTCTATCCACAATTACCCATATCCCATCATGTCCTTTCCGTGTCCTTGGAAGTTTATACACAAAGTCCATCGTAATGTGATCCCACTTCCATTCCGGAATAGGTAATGGTTGCAATGTCCCATAGGGTTTCTGCCTCTCCGCTTTCACTTGCTGACATGTCAAACATCTACTCACAAACTCAGCAATTTCTCTTTTCATCCTAGTCCACCAATAGTGTTTCCTTAGGGTATGATACATCTTGGTACCTCCTGGATGCATAGCGTAAACCGAACTATGAGCCTCATTAAGAATTTCCCTCTTTAGCTCCAGCTCATTCGGTACGCACAACCGTCCATCCTTAACCAATGCTCCATCATCCCTAACCGCATAGTCCTGCCTGTTTCCAGCCTCTAACTCCATCCTGATAATGCACAACGTAGGATCCTGGAGTTGAGCCTCAATAATCCGATCAATCAGAACAGGCCTCACATGGAAACTAGCCAACAAAGCCCCCTGGCTATCCATGTCCAGTACAATCCCTGCTCTACGGAACTCTACCAATAACGGTAAGTAGACTGTATGCAAATGGGCCAAAGAACCCATAGATTTCCTGCTCAAGGCATCTGCCACAACATTGGCTTTTCCTGGGTGGTACTCAATAGTACAATCATAATCCTTTATCAGCTCAAGCCACCTTCTCTGCCTCAAATTCAGGTCTTTCTGGGTGAACAAATACTTTAAACTCTTATGGTCGGTGAAGATCCGACACGTCTCCCCGTACAAGTAATGTCTCCATATTTTCAGTGCATGCACTACTGCAGCCAACTCCAAATCATGTGTGGGGTAATTCCTCTCATGGGTTTTAAGTTGTCTGGAAGCATATGCTATCACTTTCCCATGCTGCATCAGCACACAGCCAATACCCCGCAATGATGCATCACTATATACCTCAAAACCCCCGTTACCATCTGGAAGGGTTAATACTGGAGCAGAAGTCAATCTTCTCTTTAGCTCCTGGAAGCTCTGCTCATAATCAGCATCCCAGTCAAACTTGACTCCTTTCTTAGTCAACCGAGTCAATGGGCCTGCTATCGTAGAAAATCCTTCTACGAACCGCCGATAATATCCTGCCAAACCCAGAAAACTCCTCATCTCTGTCACCGTCCTCGGTTGCTCCCAGTTTGCCACTGCCTCCACTTTTTGGAGATCTACGCTGATACCGTCAGCAGAAATCACATGACCCAAGAATCCAACTTCGGTTAACCAAAACTGGCATTTACTGAACTTGGCAAACAAATGCTTTTTCCTAAGCATATTCAGTACCAACCTCAAGTGCTTCTCATGTGCCTTGGCACTCCTTGAATACACCAAGATATCGTCGATGAACACAATTACAAATCGATCCAAATACTTTTGGAACACTCTGTTCATCAAATCCATAAACGCTGCCGGGGCATTAGTCAACCCGAAAGGCATCACCAGGAACTCATAATGACCATACCGAGTCCTGAAAGCTGTTTTCTGAACATCCTCTTCCCGGATTCTCAATTGATGGTACCCGGATCGAAGGTCAATTTTTGAAAAATACTTTGCCCCTTTCAGTTGATCAAATAAATCGTCAATCCTTGGCAAAGGATACTTATTTCGCACCGTCACTTTATTTAACTGCCGGTAGTCGATACACAATCTCAGACCACCATCCTTTTTCCTCACAAATATCACCGGTGCACCCCATGGTGAAACACTTGGGCGAATAAATCCCATATTCACCAAGTCCTGCAATTGAGTCTTTAACTCTCGCAATTCTGTCGGTGCCATCCTGTACGGTGCCTGTGAGATAGGTTGAGTACCTGGCAAAAGCTCGATTGTGAACTCAATCTCACGGTGTGGTGGTAATCCTGGAAGATCATCTGGAAACACATCAGAGAATTCACTTACCACAGGAATATCCTCCACTCTTATCGAAGTATTCCGAGCATCCATCACATGAGCCAAGTAACCCTCACAACCTTTTCTCAACAATCTCTCAGCTGTTAACGCTGATATCACTCCATAGGGTAATACCCTACGATCTCCCCGAAATGTAAGTTCAGGGAATCCTGGACTCCGAAAAACTACTGTCTTGTCGTAACAGTCTATGGAGGCATGGTGCATGGACAACCAATCCATCCCCAAAATCACATCAAACTCAAAAATGTCTAAGGGGATTAAATCTACCTCCAAACCATGGCCTTCAACCATCACCGGACAACTGCGAATCACTTGGTTCGCCACTAACATATCTCCGGTAGGAGTACTAATACCCATGTCCCAACCAATTGGAGACAATTCTCTATCCGCAAACAATGCAAAACCCCGAGAAATAAAAGAATGAGTTGCTCCCGGATCTAATAAAACACAAGCATTGCGGTTAAAAATGGATAACGTACCCGTGACCACATCCGGTGCTACTCGAGCTTCCTGTTGCGTCATGGCAAACACTCGAGCTGGTGTACCTGAAGATCGACCGCGATCCCCATACCTGCCTCTGGGCCTGTTGGTGCCACTAGCTCTACCAGCCCCACCGAAATAGGTCTGCCTCTCAGCTGCAGTATCATACATATGTCCTCCACTCGGGCTAGGATCAGTCGCACCACGACTAAAGGAACTACTGCCCGGACGTCGTTCTGGACAGAATCTCTTGATGTGACCAGGCTCCCCACAGAAATAACAACCGGCATCACTGAAGCCACTAGATCTGCCACCCTGTCTCCTGTTTAACTGCACTGAGGCACCCCGAGACTGTGCAAAAGATTGTCGTGTCTGACCAGCTCCGCCACTGCCTGTACTAGATCTCCCAGAAGATCCAGAACTATGACTGCCTCTTTTTGATGGTCCCTGACTAGAGGATCCTGCAGTCCAGTGATCTCGACGTCTCCTGTTCCCACTGTACTGCTGTGGCATTGGGAAACCCAAACTCAACTCTACTCGAGCTGCAGCATCAGCCAAAGTCCTCAACGAAGTGTGGTCCATAGACGTAACTGCTGACCGAATTTCACTCCGCAGTCCACTCTCAAATCTGTGGCACTTGTCTGACTCGGTCGCTACCAACGTCGGTGCAAAGCGACTCAGCGCTATGAATCTTTGTTTATACTGGGCCACCGTCATGTCTCCTTGCTGTAAATGCAAGAACTCGGCCTCCTTAACACTCCGGTGTGAGCGAGGGTAAAATTGCTCCAAGAAACGTTCCCGGAAAATCTGCCAAGTAACCGTATGGACATTCCAGCCTGACACCTCCAATGAGTGCCACCAGTGGTAAGCAGAACCACCTAGTAAAAATGTGGCCAGTAGAACTCTCTCCTCTAGAGGACACCTCATAATCATAAACACCCGCTCCATGCGAGTAATCCACTCCTCAGCTTCCTCTGGGCTAGAGTCACCCATGAATATCGTCGCCCCCAGTCTCTGGGCTCTCTCAATATCAGAGACTTCGTGAGAAGCTCTATCCTGGAGTACAGAAGCTAACGTCTGACCCAGCTGTTCCAGTGTCTGCCTCAAATCAGGCTCCACTGCAGGTTCATTGTCATCTCCACCATTCCCTGACCGTTGACGGAACTCTCGTCTCGGAGGCATTATACGCTGAAAAGAAGTTGTAAACCATTAATACCAAAATTTCACCTGTACACTAGATGTACGGTCTACAGGAATTTAACCTAGTGCTCTGATACCAATTGTCAGGACCCGTCCCGAATTTCCCCTCGAAACCCGGGAAGAACCCTGATCCCGTCTGACAACCTAAGGAAAGGTTCCCAAATACCCTTCAATCCTTAGCATAATATAATAACAATAAATAATTTCTCTTGTCAGACAAGGGATTTAAGCACTTAAAATTCCCGTAAGTAAATACCAACCAAATACAAGAATATCAGAGCGTCTAAGTAGGATCAATGTACAAATTAGGTATCCTACTCAAGTACAACTACACAGCGTAGCGGAAGTGCTAATGCCTCTGCCTCGAGATACTGTCCGCGTCAACTCTACGGCCTGAAGGGGGTTTAAACACAAAAGTTGTGAGTGGACAAAAATAATCGTTTATAAAACGCTTTCCAAGGAATATTACCTTTTTCCCCCTCCATTTATAAAACCATGCATGCAACACATAAATAATTCATGTTATAAAAACATCATCTTTAAATAACCGGCATTTTCATGTTCAAAATCATTTATTTCCACCTAGACACATAACATCTCAAATCCACTGTCATCGACACATCCACTAGCCACCAGGGTATCCCTTGGGGTGTGCTAGTACTGTATCACAATTCTCTGTACTATGCTATCACATCAGTCGGCCTATCTCTCGACTAGCATATCATATCAGTCGGCATATCTCGACTATCATATCATATCAGTCGGCATATCTCGACTATCATATCATATCAGTCGGCATATCTCGACTATCATATCATATCAGTCGGCATATCTCGACTATCATATCATATCAGTCGGCATATCTCGACTATCATATCATATCAGTCGGCATATCTCGACTATCATATCATATCAGTCGGCATATCTCGACTATCTTATCATATCAGTCGGCATATCTCGACTATCATATCATATCAGTCGGCATATCTCGACTATCATACTTTAACTGAAATAGTGGAAACATATGTCTAGAAATCATTTCTAACATTCAGAAATTCAATGCCACAATACGTAACCGTATTAAACAAAGATATTTTGATGCATGCAATTCAGTTTATAAAACAAAGTCCACTCACAAACCTGTTCAAGCTAGCTCAATCCCGTCTCGCTCGTTCCTCTGAGGTTCCCGGAACGATATCGCCTGTCAAAAACAACAATCGGGATTACCGGCTAGTAATAAGACTCGTATATAACAACTTCCTAAACCTCGGGAAGTCTACCCTTGCTGTTCCTAAAATCACAGCAACTTCGGACACTTAAAACGACCTCTAAACGATGTCCGATCAACCTGAAACCTGTACCAACAGATTCAGAACGTCCGAAACTAGTTGCCACGCGCCGCCGTGACGTCAGCCTCGACCCCACGCGCCGCCACGCGCCGCCGGAAGGTCGGTACACGCGCCCTCACGCGCCGGTCACGCGCCTGCTACAGTAACCACGCGCCTGAACCGGTCCAACCCGGTTCGGCTCAACCTGACCCGGTCCAACTCGACCCGACCGGTTCACTCAACTCGACCGGTTCAACTCAACCCGACCGGTCACCAATGACTCGCCGGAGAAGACGACCGGACGCCGTCACCGTCGCCGGAGGCTGGCCAGAGAAGATGACCGGACCGCCACCTCCGCCGCCGTCTGGTTCGCCGGAATCCGCCATTTCCGACCGAAATTCCAAGCTTTACAACTTCCTCAAAACTCAACCGTTTTACACAAATTTTACGTCTAAATCTATCTACTCAAACCCAGGAATCCAAATATAACCTCAAAACATCAAACACGTACCTGTATAAGCCGGAAAATCGATCCAAAGATCCGAAACTTCCTTTACTCGGCTCGGCTTCCACCGTAGTCCTCTCCTTCGATGGTTGGTACGGTTGTGATCGTGGGAAGGAGTAGAATACGATTAGTTGATCCAAATGGGAAGTTAAAGCCTTGAATCCGTCGTTGACTTTTGGTTTTCTCTTCGGGTAAGTTTCGCACGGGTTGGGTGAGTGTTTGTGTTTTCTTTGTTACAGAGTGAGTGAGTGAGGATAAGGAGATAAGATGAAATGAAGATGTAAAATAAGTGGGGTTAAAATATCTCCCATCCATGGCAAATTACCAAAATGCCCTTACACATCTAGACCCACAACTTCCGTATACGAACTTCGTTTCCTGCGTGCCGCCTGTCTACGAACTCGTGAGTTCGAGACCTACGCAACGGTACCCGAAACAACATCAAAAGTGTCTCGAAATAAAACTTGATTTCCAAGCCCTTTACCGACCAAGGGTAAAATCGTCATTTAATAAAAATAATTGCATAAAATCAATTATGAAAAGTCCGGGTTGTTACAGATACAATCAGATTGCTATTGCACCCGAAGATCAAGAAAAAACAACATTCACATGCCCATATGGCACCTTTGCATACAGAAGAATGCCGTTTGGATTGTGCAATGCCCCAGCTACCTTTCAGCGTTGCATGATGAGCATTTTCTCCGATATGGTGGAAGATATAATTGAAGTATTCATGGACGACTTCTCAGTGTTTGGACATTCATTCGAACTGTGCTTAGTTAACCTAACCCGAGTACTGGAACGGTGCAGAGAAAGCAACTTAGTGCTGAACTGGGAAAAGTGCCATTTCATGGTACAACAGGGAATTGTCTTGGGTCATGTGATCTCTAGCCGAGGCATTGAAGTAGACAAAGCAAAGTTAGACATAGTAGAGAGGCTGCCGTACCCCACTACAGTCAAAGAGGTTCGATCGTTCTTAGGGCATGCTAGCTTTTACCGCAGATTCATCAAAGATTTCTCGAAAATCACAAGACCTTTGTGTGATCTTCTAGCCAAGGACGCCACATTTGAGTTCACTAAGGGATGCCGTGAGGCATTCAACACACTCAAGGCAAAGCTCACGGCATCACCCATCATCATGCCACCGAATTGGGACTTACCATTCGAACTAATGTATGATGCCTCAGACTTCGCCATAGGAGCAGTTTTGGGACAGCGTGTTGACAAGCTCCCTCATGTCATTTACTACGCAAGCCGAACCCTGAATGATGCCCAGCTGAACTACTCCACCACCGAGAAGGAGCTCCTTGCTGTTATCTTTGCCCTGGAGAAGTTCCGTTCATATTTAATTCAAACCAAGGTCATAGTATACACGGATCATGCTGCCTTGAAGTATCAGCTCACTAAAAAGGACGCCAAGCCAAGGTTGCTACGTTGGATGCTACTGCTCCAGGAATTCGACCTTGAAATCAAAGACAAGAAGGGCAGCGAAAACGTGGTCGCTGACCATATGAGCCGATTGCTTCACAGTTCCAATGAAGAGGCCGATCAGTTGCCCCTCCTCGAGACCTTTCCTGACGAACAGCTCTTCGCAATCCAAGCTATTGATCCATGGTATGCCGATCTCATTAATTACCTTGTCACTAAGCAAATTCCTTCATCTTTAAACAGGTACCAAAAGGACAAGCTGGCTAAACAAGCTAAGTACTACATATGGGATGAGCCGTACCTATGGAAGCATTGTCCAGACCAAATCATTCGGCGCTGCATCCCAGAAGACGAGATGAAATCCGTCTTGACTTTTTGCCATAGTTTGGCATGTGGGGGCCATTTTGGAGCTAAGAAAACAGCCCTCAAGGTACTCCAAAGTGGACTCTACTGGCCCACACTTTTCAAGGATGCACACGAATTTGTACTCACCTGTGACCGCTGCCAACGCCTAGGTAACATCGGCCCTCGAAATCAAATGCCATTACACCCTATTCTTGTGGTCGAAATCTTCGACGTATGGGGCATTGATTTTATGGGGCCTTTTCCGAATTCCTTTGGCAATCTTTATATTCTGCTTGCAGTTGATTATGTCTCCAAATGGGTGGAAGCAATTCCCACCAAAACTAACGACGCCAAAGTAGTGGTGCGTTTTTTACAGAGTCACATCTTAGCCAGATTCGGCGCACCTAGGGCAATCATCAGCGATGGGGGGGCACACTTCTGCAATCATTCGTTTGCAGCCCTAATGAAGAAGTATGGCGTCACCCACAAGGTCTCAACACCGTATCACCCTCAAACGAGTGGCCAAGCGGAAGTGTCCAATCGGGAAGTAAAGGCCATATTGGAAAAAACGGTAAATCCTAACCGCAAAGATTGGTCCAGCAAATTGAATGATGCGCTGTGGGCCTATCGGACTGCATACAAGACCCCGATTGGCATGTCTCCCTTCCGGCTGGTTTTTGGAAAAGGCTGCCACCTACCAGTGGAATTAGAGCATAAAGCATTATGGGCTATTAAGCAGATGAACCTGAACTACGATGACGCTGGAATACATAGGAAGCTTCAGCTAAGTGAATTAGAGGAGTTGTGAAACGAGGCCTTTGACAGTGCTCGTATCTACAAGGAAAAGACCAAAGCTTTCCACGACAAGCGCATTCAGGCCAAGGACTTTCACATCGGACAGGAAGTCCTCCTCTTTGACTCCCGGCTCAGACTAATGCCAGGTAAGTTGCGTTCAAGATGGACTGGACCATTTATTATTACTAACATTTTTCCTCATGGTGCAGTTGAAATCCAGCACCCGGAACGGCAAGATCCGTTCAAGGTAAATGGCCACCGCCTCAAACACTACTTGAAGGACCTTTCTAATCCAAGCGCAGTCAACCCTGCAACTCCGCATGCGCCCAGCTCCTAGCATGTCAGCCCCGTCTTGCCTAGACGTTAAATAAAGCGCTCCTAGGAGGCAGCCTAGCCCTGGTTTGTATTTCTCACTTCCTTTTCTGTTTCTGCCCGTTATATCTCTCAAACCTTTCTACTGTTGTCATGCTTACTGCTTATCACATTGAGGACAATGTTCAGTTTAGGTTTGGGGGTGTGGATTTAAATTTTACATATAGAAACAAGTAGGTTTGGGGGTGATACACGGCCAGGACATTTAAATTTCTGCTTGTGATTGGTATGATAACTTGTTAATAGGAATGTATATGCTAAGTTAACTATCTTTGCTTTACTAAGAGTCATGCCATGGTTAAGTAGTTCATAATCTGCACTTCACAATGCCATGTTTTTAAGTGATTAAGTGAACAAAATAACTGAATTTGAATGAACCTTAGAAAATTAGTGGAGACTACCCTGTGAGATCTTTGAGCCTAATTGCCATTCTTTCTGAGGGATATACTTGTTTCTACTCTTAAATACTCATCAATTTTGTTCTTAATTGTTGATCTCATTACATCATATTTGCATTGAATTTTAAAGAACTAACATCATTTAGATACTCTTGATTTAATGTATGTTTTTCCATAAGAAGTGATGTAGGCTATGTGTGCTTTAACCTCTAAAGGCGTTATCCTACCCTATTGCATGCTCCCTAAGCCAATTTTGAAGCCAAACACTCAACCTTTTCTTTCATCACCCAAAGTATAACCTAACCCAAAATACTTAGCCATTCATCAAAGCCATACCCTATAACCTCTGTTTGTGCTAAGGTTGCCACAAATGAGATTCATGGTGAGAATGAGAGGTGAAAGAAGATGATGCTCAATTCAAAGGACATTGGCGTCAATTGAAAGTTCAAAAGTAAAGAAAAGATTTACAAGTTTCAAGCTGCATGAAAATTTGAGGAAATCATTGCATGATCTTGGTTCAATTCAATTCAAAGACGAACAGAAACAAAAAAAAAAAAAAACGTTCAAATCAAAAGAAAGAAAGAAACGTTGAGAAAAAGAAGGAAAAAAATAAGTTAAAAACAAAGTGAATTGAGCCAAGTGAGCCAAGAGCCTCAAAATAAGCCACAAGAGCCACAAAATAAGTCATCAGGAAAGCACAATGTCGTGGGCCTTAAGAAAGGATTCAGTTCAGAAATTCCAAGTTCAATTCATGACTTCTCATGCCTTGGCACAACTCAGGTTCTTTCAATCCCATCCTTCCTTGCTAAACCCCAAAGCTCAGCCCCAATACAACCTAAAAAGGAAGACCTAACTGATCTTATGGACAATCATGCTGAGGATTAAGGTACGTATCTATGTTCTTAAAGTTCAATTCCTTTCATGAGATCTTTATTTCCATAAAGTGCTATTCTTCATTGTTACTCATATGTGATTAAATTTGAATTTCATAACATAAACTCATCACATATGCTTGAAAAGAGTGTAAGCCTAGGATTCTTGTGTGAATTGAGAGTTGCCTAGTGAGGATTAGAGTCGAGGCGAAATCTTTCTAGGGCACTTAGATGAAGTTGTTTTCAAACTTGATCACCTGAAAATATTGGCATTTATACACGTACACCTTCACATGACACTCACGGCTATGGCATTCCTTTTAGTTCTGCAAAGCATGTCTACTTACTTTGATTCTTATTAGCTTGTTAATAGTACTATATCTAGCATCTTTTTGTTTAAGTAAAACGTTTGTGGGTATCGTACTGTTATAAGCCTCAGGAGACAAAACTCCTCCTACTAGGTGAACCTAGGGGTTTAAATGTTCTATCTTAACTAAAATTGAGTCTTTTCATTTTGTTAGCATTTGTTTTGCTCAGGGACTAGCAAAAGATAGGTTTGGGGGTATTTGATCAGTCGTTATTTATGCATCATTTTGAGGTCTTTATATGCCTCTCTTACATGTCTTTTGAATGATTTCGTGCCATCAATAGTAGAAAATGATCAATCTTGTGAGACTTGTGCAGAGTTAGAAAGATAGGAAAAATCTGGAAAGAACGCAAAAAGAATGACTCAAATCGGAGTCCAGATGAAGGAGATGTCCTCATTTCAATATCAGGTCCTGAACGGAGTCCTGAGTGCGCCAGTGCGCCAGTGCGCCAATGCGCCTATTTTGGGCCACTGGCCAAGTACCTCATATCAGGCCCTCCGGGTCCCGAACTTGTGTTTCATGACATCAAGGTCAAGTCCTAGAAGTGCCAAGGTCGCGCCAAGGCAGGTCGAGGACATGTCCCAAGAACTCCCATCCGAGCCCAGATGTGCGCCTCAGCCGGGGTCCCTGTTCCGCCAGCAGTGGATCAGAGGTTCTCCCTCTGCGCCAAGCCTGACAACATTTGCGCCAAGCCTGAACGATGATGCACTTCTATTATACTCCTAACGTACTTCAAAAGCGCGGTCCCAGATCCTGATTACGAAGACAGTCAAAAATCCAAGTTTGGCCAGCTTGCGTTCCCACTTGCCAGCTTGCATTCACACTTCCGGCCATGCTCTGATTGGTTCGAATAGATTTTAAAGACTTTATAATTAATTAAAAGTAAAATAACTTTCCCTATTCCTATAGGACATGGTTTTACCAATCTGTATAGAACAAGGTTATACCAATCCTTAAAGAACAAGGTTATACCAATCCTTAAAGAACAAGGTTATACCAATCCTTATAGAACAAGGTTTTCCCTTTGTCTATAAAAGGGAGCCTTTGTTCAGTGTTTTGGGGAGAGATAATTAGCTAAAGACGTTTTTGTTTTCTGGAAAAACAGAGACCTGAGAAGAAGGCCCTGCCGTGTCTTCTGCTGCATCTGTTCTTAACAATCTCTTCTGTACCCTTATTTTCATTATTGCAATTTACTTATGGATTCAATTATACTTGTGTTTATTTCAGTTATGTGTGAGTAGTCATTAGGATTAGGGCTGCTTGAAGCCCTAGCCATGTTAGCTTGTTAATTGGATTTCTGGCTCTTGATTATGATTGCTATGCATGCTGAATAAGTTGGATTACTATGCTTAATGAACTTAATTTATGCCTATAAGATTAGCTACCTTGTTTGCATATAATTATAGATGTAATTGCTTGAGTGACCGTCATATCATCTTGTGATTTGGAGCATCGAAAGTATTCGTACTTGTAATCTTAACTCATGACGACCGAGGATTGCATGCCACTTTGCTAGGCTAATGTGGTGTCATTAAATTCTCTTTAAACTTCATGCATCATCTTAAAAGGTAGGTGATAGACGTTCTAGGCATATGCCCTGTTTAGAACATGCTAAGTAAGAGGGAATAAGATGTGTCTAGTGAACCAACGCCAGGTCCTAGGCACGGGCACCTAATTCAGAAAATGCGTAGTAATTAGGTCAAGGAAATTTGGTTAAGAGCTATAATTGGTTAGAGTGGATAGTAAGCCTTAATTCGCCTTAGTTAACAACCTTTCATTCTTGCATTGTTATTTTCTGCACTTTGATTTACTTGTCTTTAAATTTCAGTTATCACATCATAAACCCCCCCTCTTGCGTGTGTGTGTGTGTGTTTTTATTTAAGTTAACAAATCTGAACTAAATTGGTCATAACGTTGATACAAGTCCTCGAGGGATCGACTCTTGCTGTGCTACTATACTATACTTATCGATTTGTGCACTTGCAAGGATTTTATAACTGTTAGAATTAAATTGCATATTTCTTGCTCTTTAAATCTACCAACAACTGCCACAATGGCATAGTCAGAGGCATCACACATGAGTTCAAAGGGAAGGTCCCATCTAGGTGGCATGATGATAGGTGCAGCCGTGAGCTTTTCCTTGAGGGTCTCAAAGGACTCACGACACTCTTTGGTGAAGTCAAAGAGCATCCTTGGCTATGAAGTTACACAAGGGCCTTGTGATTTTGGAGAAGTCCTTGATAAACCTCCTATAGAATCCAACACGTCCCAAGAAGGATCTTTCCTCTTTAACTGAAGTGGGATAGGGTAGGACACTTATGACATAAATCTTGGCCTTATCTACTTCTATGCCTCACCTGGATATGACATGGCCAAGAACAATACCTTGCTGGACCATGAAGTGACACTTTTCCCAATTTAGAAGTAAATTGGACTCCCAACAACTTTCTAGGACTCTTGACAAGTTTGTTAGACATAAATCAAAAGAATTACCAAAAACTGAAAAGTCATCCATAAATACCTCAATGATGTCTTCCACCCATGTCTAAAAATATGCTCATCATGCACCTCTGGAAGGTGGCAGGAGCATTGCAAAGGCCAAAGGGCATCCTTCTATAAGCAAAAGTGCCATAGGGACAGGTGAAGCTTGTCTTCTCTTGGTCCTCATGGGCAATGGCAATCTGGTTGTACCATGAATAGGCATCTAAGAAACAAAAGTGAAAATATCCTGCAAGTCTTTCAAGCATTTGATCAATAAAAGGTAATGGAAAGTGATCTTTGCAAGAAGTAGAATTAAGCTTCCTATAATCTATGCATACTCTCCATCCAGTTTGGACCCATTGAGGAACAAGCTCATCTTGTTCATTCTTGATGATTGTCATGCCACTCTTCTTAGGCACCACTTGGACTAGACTTATCCACTTGGAGTCTGAGATGGGATAGATGATTCCCACGTCCAAGAGCTTAAGAACTTCCTTCTTGACCACCTCCTTCATGGGCGGATTGAGGCGCCTCTGAGCCTCCCTTGTTGAGTTGGCATCTTCTTCAAGGATGATTTTGTGCATGCACTTTGAAGGGCTTATCCCCTTGATGTCAGCAATACTCCATCCTATGGCCATCATGTTGTCCCTTAAAATGTAACGACCCGGACCAGAAATTAAACTATTTTGAGGATTGGACAATTTTACCCTCAGTTTTGGACGGGTTCGGGAGTCACTTTTTGACTGGCAAGACTTTTGGGAAATTTTCTAAAGTCGTTGCGTAGGTCTCGAACTCACGAGTTCGTAGACAGGCGGCACGCAGAAAACGGAGACCCGGTGAGTTCGTTACGGGTCTAGAAGCTTCAGGGGCAGTTTGGTAATTTTGGAGAAGTTGGAACTATATAATAGATATTTTCTCTCTCCTCGGCAGATTGGTCAGTATGGTCCCTCTCTCTCCTACCCGAAAACCCCCCGTGTGAACACAAAAAGCTTGATCTTCATCGGACGGATTTCGATCCGAGTTGAGTGAAACCAAGGTCGGGAGGATCATCCCCGGGACCCCACGAGCATTTTGGGGTAGATATTGGAGCGGGAGCACCGCCGTAGGCGACGGACGGAGGAGGGAGGTGAACCGAAACTTCTCGGCCGTTTTCCGGCCAAACCAGGTACGATCTCGGAACTTTGACCTCATATTTGGATTCCTGGTGAAGAGTAGATAAATTTCCATGTATAGATCGTGAAAAACGGTTAAGAAATGAAGAAGTTAGAAAACTGGTAGTTTCGGCCGGAAATGGGGGATTCCGGCGAACCAGACGGCGGCGGAGGTGGCGGTCCGGTCATCTTCTCCGGCCAGCCTCCGGCGACGGTGACGGCGTCCGGTCGTCTTCTCCGGCGAGTCACCGGTGACCGGTCGGGTCGAGTTGAACCGGTCGGGTTGAGTAAACCGGTCGGGTCGAGTTGGACCGGGTCAGGTTGAGCCGGACCGGGTTGGACCGGTCCAGGCGCGTGAACACTGTAGTAACGCGTGACCGGCGCGTGAGCGCGCGTGGGTGCGTGAGCCGACCTTCCGGCGGCGCGTGGCGGCGCGTGGGGCCGAGACTGAGGTCACGGCGGCGCGTGGGAACTAGTTTTCGACGTTCCGAATCTGTTGGTACAGTTTTGAGGTTGATCAGACGTCGTTTAGAGGTGGTTTTGGGCAATCCCAGCGGTAATAGTTGTCCGTATTAGCGGGTTTTGAGCTCGGGAAGTCCAGGTAGTTGGGACATTATTGTGCATGTGTTGCTTGGGCTAGAGCGTCCTTAAATTAAGGGTTGGTTGATGTATATTAGTAGACTATTGTTTATAAACTGTAATGCATGCATCAATGTATCTTTGTTTACATATTGTTATGTATTGTTGCAATGATTTCCCGGAATTTAGAAATGATTACTGGATATATGTTTTCCACTATTTCGATTAAAGTGTGTTTTGGTCATATTGAGGGAGGCCAGGACTCGGGACGAGGATCCGTTATTAGCGGTGAACCGGTGAACCTCCAATGACTGATATGATATGATAGTCGAGATATGCCGACTGATCTGATAGTCGAGATATGCCGACTGATATGATATGATAGTCGAGATATGCCGACTGATATGATATGATAGTCGAGATATGCCGACTGATATGATATGATAGTCGAGATATGCCGACTGATATGATATGATAGTCGAGATATGCCGACTGATCTGATAGTCGAGATATGCCGACTGATATGATATGATAGTCGAGATATGCCGACTGATATGATATGATAGTCGAGATATGCCGACTGATCTGATAGTCGAGATATGCCGACTGATATGATATGATAGTCGAGATATGCCGACTGATATGATAGTCGAGATATGCCGACTGATATGATATGATAGTCGAGATATGCCGACTGATATGATATGATAGTCGAGATATGCCGACTGATATGATATGATAGTCGAGATATGCCGACTGATATGATAGTCGAGATATGCCGACTGATATGATATGATAGTCGAGATATGCCGACTGATATGATATGATAGTCGAGATATGCCGACTGATATGATATGATAGTCGAGATATGCCGACTGATATGATAGTCGAGATATGCCGACTGATATGATAGTCGAGATATGCCGACTGATATGATATGATAGTCGAGATATGCCGACTGATATGATATGATAGTCGAGATATGCCGACTGATATGATATGATAGTCAAGATATGCCGACTGATATGATATGATAGTCGAGATATGCCGACTGATCTGATAGTCGAGATATGCCGACTGATATGATATGATAGTCGAGATATGCCGACTGATATGATATGATAGTCGAGATATGCCGACTGATATGATATGATAGTCGAGATATGCCGACTGATATGATAGTCGAGATATGCCGACTGATATGATATGATAGTCGAGATATGCCGACTGATATGATATGATAGTCGAGATATGCCGACTGATATGATATGATAGTCGAGATATGCCGACTGATATGATATGATAGTCGAGATATGCCGACTGATCTGATAGTCGAGATATGCCGACTGATATGATATGATAGTCGAGATATGCCGACTGATATGATATGATAGTCGAGATATGCCGACTGATATGATAGTCGAGATATGCCGACTGATATGATATGATAGTCGAGATATGCCGACTGATATGATATGATAGTCGAGATATGCCGACTGATATGATATGATAGTCGAGATATGCCGACTGATATGATATGATAGTCGAGATATGCCGACTGATATGATATGATAGTCGAGATATGCCGACTGATATGATATGATAGTCGAGATATGCCGACTGATATGATATGATAGTCGAGATATGCCGACTGATATGATAGTCGAGATATGCCGACTGATATGATATGATAGTCGAGATATGCCGACTGATATGATATGATAGTCGAGATATGCCGACTGATATGATATGATAGTCGAGATATTCCGACTGATATGATAGTCGAGATATGCCGACTGATATGATATGATAGTCGAGATATGCCGACTGATATGATATGATAGTCGAGATATGCCGACTGATATGATATGATAGTCGAGATATGCCGACTGATATGATAGTCGAGATATGCCGACTGATATGATAGTCGAGATATGCCGACTGATATGATATGATAGTCGAGATATGCCGACTGATATGATATGATAGTCGAGATATGCCGACTGATATGATATGATAGTCGAGATATGCCGACTGATATGATATGATAGTCGAGATATGCCGACTGATATGATATGATAGTCGAGATATGCCGACTGATATGATAGTCGAGATATGCCGACTGATATGATATGATAGTCGAGATATGCCGACTGATATGATATGATAGTCGAGATATGCCGACTGATATGATATGATAGTCGAGATATGCCGACTGATATGATATGATAGTCGAGATATGCCGACTGATATGATATGATAGTCGAGATATGCCGACTGATATGATATGATAGTCGAGATATGCCGACTGATATGATATGATAGTCGAGATATATGCCGACTGATATGATATGATACATGACTAGCACACCCCAAGGGATACCCTGGTGGCTAGGGACAGGATAGTCGAGAGATATGCCGACTGATATGTTATGGCAGCCGAAGGTTATACCGGCTGATGATACGATATGATAGCCGAGGATATATCCGGCTCTAATATGAAACAGACGACAATGGTCATGGGCTTAATCAACCTATGAAAATACTTCGTCAGCCGGGTCAGTGGGTAGGTGTGGGCGGTGACCCAGAGGGACGAATTATGGTTGGTTCACAAGTATTTGACTAGTCTGTTGTCTTGTGGTATTCCAGTAGAGATGTCAGCAGTGTCTGACCTACTAACGTTTGATAACATAGGGTATTCCTATTTGGACCACCACTACTCTGAGGTTTTGGTTTTGACCAGTATACTATCCTGCGTCTGACAGGTATAAGTGGTTAGTAAGTACAGAGGTTCTGTCGGGAACCCTGTAAGGCTTAATAAAAATTATTCCAGAACAAAGGGTATTTCTGGTGTTTAAATTTTGAAGTAAAGAGCTGTCAGATGGGATAAGGGTTCTTTCCGGGTTTCGAGGGAAAATTCGGGAAGGGTCCTTACAAGTGGTATCAGAGCTCTAGGTTAACTTCCTGCAGACTGCACATTTGTGTGCAAATTATTTATGGATTTCGGTTAACAAGATGCCTCCGAGACGTGAGTTTCATCAACGGTCGGGGAATGGTGGAGATAACCATGAACCTACAGTGGAGCCTGATTTGAGGCAGACACTGGAACAGCTGGGTCAGACTTTAACTTCTGTACTCCAGGATAAAACTTCTCATGAAGTCTCTGATGTCGAGAGAGCCCAAAGACTAGGGGAGACGATATTCATGGGTGACTCTAGCCCAGGTGAGGCTGAGGAGTGGATTACTCGCATGGAGCGGGTGTTCTTGATTATGAGGTGTCCTCTAGAAGTGATAGTTCTACTGGCCACATTTTTACTAGGTGGTTCTGCTTACCACTGGTGGCACTCATTGGAGGTGTCAGGCTGGAATGTCCATACGCTTACTTGGCAGACTTTCCGGGAACGCTTCTTGGAGCAGTTTTACCCTCGCTCACACCGGAACGTTAAGGAGGCCGAGTTCTTGCATTTACAGCAAGGAGACATGACGGTGGCCCAGTATGAACAAAGATTCATAGCGCTGAGTCGCTTTGCACCGACGTTGGTAGCGACCGAGGCAGACAAGTGCCACAGATTTGTGAGTGGACTGCGGAGTGAAATTCGGTCAGCAGTTACGTCTATGGACCACACTTCGTTAAGGACTTTGGCTGATGCTGCAGCTCGAGTAGAGTTGAGTTTGGGTTTCCCAATGCCACAGCAGTACAGTGGGTACAGGAGACTCGAGTAGCACCGGAGGTGGTCACGGATAGAGAATTGTCTCCGATTGGTTGGGACATGGGTATTAGTACTCCTACCGGAGATATGTTAGTGGCGAACCTAGTGATTCGCAGTTGTCCGGTGATGGTTGAAGGCCATGGTTTGAAGGTAGATTTAATCCCCTTAGATATCTTTGAGTTGATGTGATTCTGGGGATGGATTGGTTGTCCATGCACCATGCCTCCATAGACTGTTACGACAAGACAGTAGTTTTTCGGAGTCCAGGATTACCTGAATTTACAGTTCGGGGAGATCGTAGGGTATTACCCTATGGAGTGATATCAGCGTTAAATGCTGAAAGATTGTTGAGAAAAGGTTGTGAGGGTTACTTGGCTCATGTGATAGATGCTCGGAATACTTCGATGAGAGTGGAGGAATTATAACGTGGAGCAGGCCACTTGGGAAATCGCGGAACTAATGCGGGCACAATATCCTCATTGTTTCATGGTTAGGAATGAATTTCGGGGACGAAATTTCTTAAGGAGGGTAGATTGTAACGACCCGGACCAGAAATTAAACTATTTTGAGGATTGGACAATTTTACCCTCAGTTTTGGACGGGTTCGGGAGTCACTTTTTGACTGGCAAGACTTTTGGGAAATTTTCTAAAGTCGTTGCGTAGGTCTCGAACTCACGAGTTCGTAGACAGGCGGCACGCGGAAAACGGAGACCCGGTGAGTTCGTTACGGGTCTAGAAGCTTCAGGGGCAGTTTGGTAATTTTGGAGAAGTTGGAACTATATAATAGATATTTTCTCTCTCCTCGGCAGATTGGTCAGTATGGTCCCTCTCTCTCCTACCCGAAAACCCCCCGTGTGAACACAAAAAGCTTGATCTTCATCGGACGGATTTCGATCCGAGTTGAGTGAAACCAAGGTCGGGAGGATCATCCCCGGGACCCCACGAGCATTTTGGGGTAGATATTGGAGCGGGAGCACCGCCGTAGGCGACGGACGGAGGAGGGAGGTGAACCGAAACTTCTCGGCCGTTTTCCGGCCAAACCAGGTACGATCTCGGAACTTTGACCTCATATTTGGATTCCTGGTGAAGAGTAGATAAATTTCCATGTATAGATCGTGAAAAACGGTTAAGAAATGAAGAAGTTAGAAAACTGGTAGTTTCGGCCGGAAATGGGGGATTCCGGCGAACCAGACGGCGGCGGAGGTGGCGGTCCGGTCATCTTCTCCGGCCAGCCTCCGGCGACGGTGACGGCGTCCGGTCGTCTTCTCCGGCGAGTCACCGGTGACCGGTCGGGTCGAGTTGAACCGGTCGGGTTGAGTAAACCGGTCGGGTCGAGTTGGACCGGGTCAGGTTGAGCCGGACCGGGTTGGACCGGTCCAGGCGCGTGAACACTGTAGTAACGCGTGACCGGCGCGTGAGCGCGCGTGGGTGCGTGAGCCGACCTTCCGGCGGCGCGTGGCGGCGCGTGGGGCCGAGACTGAGGTCACGGCGACGCGTGGGAACTAGTTTTCGACGTTCCGAATCTGTTGGTACAGTTTTGAGGTTGATCAGACGTCGTTTAGAGGTGGTTTTGGGCAATCCCAGCGGTAATAGTTGTCCGTATTAGCGGGTTTTGAGCTCGGGAAGTCCAGGTAGTTGGGACATTATTGTGCATGTGTTGCTTGGGCTAGAGCGTCCTTAAATTAAGGGTTGGTTGATGTATATTAGTAGACTATTGTTTATAAACTGTAATGCATGCATCAATGTATCTTTGTTTACATATTGTTATGTATTGTTGCAATGATTTCCCGGAATTTAGAAATGATTACTGGATATATGTTTTCCACTATTTCGATTAAAGTGTGTTTTGGTCATATTGAGGGAGGCCAGGACTCGGGACGAGGATCCGTTATTAGCGGTGAACCGGTGAACCTCCAATGACTGATATGATATGATAGTCGAGATATGCCGACTGATCTGATAGTCGAGATATGCCGACTGATATGATATGATAGTCGAGATATGCCGACTGATATGATATGATAGTCGAGATATGCCGACTGATATGATATGATAGTCGAGATATGCCGACTGATCTGATAGTCGAGATATGCCGACTGATATGATATGATAGTCGAGATATGCCGACTGATATGATATGATAGTCGAGATATGCCGACTGATCTGATAGTCGAGATATGCCGACTGATATGATATGATAGTCGAGATATGCCGACTGATATGATAGTCGAGATATGCCGACTGATATGATATGATAGTCGAGATATGCCGACTGATATGATATGATAGTCGAGATATGCCGACTGATATGATATGATAGTCGAGATATGCCGACTGATATGATAGTCGAGATATGCCGACTGATATGATATGATAGTCGAGATATGCCGACTGATATGATATGATAGTCGAGATATGCCGACTGATATGATATGATAGTCGAGATATGCCGACTGATATGATAGTCGAGATATGCCGACTGATATGATAGTCGAGATATGCCGACTGATATGATATGATAGTCGAGATATGCCGACTGATATGATATGATAGTCGAGATATGCCGACTGATATGATATGATAGTCGAGATATGCCGACTGATATGATATGATAGTCGAGATATGCCGACTGATATGATATGATAGTCGAGATATGCCGACTGATCTGATAGTCGAGATATGCCGACTGATATGATATGATAGTCGAGATATGCCGACTGATATGATATGATAGTCGAGATATGCCGACTGATATGATATGATAGTCGAGATATGCCGACTGATATGATAGTCGAGATATGCCGACTGATATGATATGATAGTCGAGATATGCCGACTGATATGATATGATAGTCGAGATATGCCGACTGATATGATATGATAGTCGAGATATGCCGACTGATATGATATGATAGTCGAGATATGCCGACTGATATGATATGATAGTCGAGATATGCCGACTGATATGATATGATAGTCGAGATATGCCGACTGATCTGATAGTCGAGATATGCCGACTGATATGATATGATAGTCGAGATATGCCGACTGATATGATATGATAGTCGAGATATGCCGACTGATATGATATGATAGTCGAGATATGCCGACTGATATGATATGATAGTCGAGATATGCCGACTGATATGATATGATAGTCGAGATATGCCGACTGATATGATATGATAGTCGAGATATGCCGACTGATATGATATGATAGTCGAGATATGCCGACTGATATGATATGATAGTCGAGATATGCCGACTGATCTGATAGTCGAGATATGCCGACTGATATGATATGATAGTCGAGATATGCCGACTGATATGATAGTCGAGATATGCCGACTGATATGATATGATAGTCGAGATATGCCGACTGATATGATATGATAGTCGAGATATGCCGACTGATATGATATGATAGTCGAGATATGCCGACTGATATGATAGTCGAGATATGCCGACTGATATGATATGATAGTCGAGATATGCCGACTGATATGATATGATAGTCGAGATATGCCGACTGATATGATATGATAGTCGAGATATGCCGACTGATATGATATGATAGTCGAGATATGCCGACTGATATGATAGTCGAGATATGCCGACTGATATGATAGTCGAGATATGCCGACTGATATGATATGATAGTCGAGATATGCCGACTGATATGATATGATAGTCGAGATATGCCGACTGATATGATATGATAGTCGAGATATGCCGACTGATATGATATGATAGTCGAGATATGCCGACTGATATGATAGTCGAGATATGCCGACTGATATGATATGATAGTCGAGATATGCCGACTGATATGATATGATAGTCGAGATATGCCGACTGATATGATATGATAGTCGAGATATGCCGACTGATATGATATGATAGTCGAGATATGCCGACTGATATGATAGTCGAGATATGCCGACTGATATGATATGATAGTCGAGATATGCCGACTGATATGATATGATAGTCGAGATATGCCGACTGATATGATATGATAGTCGAGATATGCCGACTGATATGATATGATAGTCGAGATATGCCGACTGATATGATATGATAGTCGAGATATATGCCGACTGATATGATATGATACATGACTAGCACACCCCAAGGGATACCCTGGTGGCTAGGGACAGGATAGTCGAGAGATATGCCGACTGATATGTTATGGCAGCCGAAGGTTATACCGGCTGATGATACGATATGATAGCCGAGGATATATCCGGCTCTAATATGAAACAGACGACAATGGTCATGGGCTTAATCAACCTATGAAAATACTTCGTCAGCCGGGTCAGTGGGTAGGTGTGGGCGGTGACCCAGAGGGACGAATTATGGTTGGTTCACAAGTATTTGACTAGTCTGTTGTCTTGTGGTATTCCAGTAGAGATGTCAGCAGTGTCTGACCTACTAACGTTTGATAACATAGGGTATTCCTATTTGGACCACCACTACTCTGAGGTTTTGGTTTTGACCAGTATACTATCCTGCGTCTGACAGGTATAAGTGGTTAGTAAGTACAGAGGTTCTGTCGGGAACCCTGTAAGGCTTAATAAAAATTATTCCAGAACAAAGGGTATTTCTGGTGTTTAAATTTTGAAGTAAAGAGCTGTCAGATGGGATAAGGGTTCTTTCCGGGTTTCGAGGGAAAATTCGGGAAGGGTCCTTACATAAAACCTGAACTAATTGACTTTCTTGCAAAGAAGTTAAATTTGAAGCAATTATGACAGGTAGTGTTTGGTCCTTACCTAGGAAGGCATACTTAAGATGTTCAGGTAATGGCTTGAGTTCAAGCATGGGAGCCTGAATGATAGAAGGCAGAGTCTTCTCTGCCTTAATAGGCAATGACTCAAACATGAGTGGCCTTTGGTATGTGTGTTGAGGCACGGCCTGAAACATATTAAGTTCCCCAATGATGTGGCCATTAAGGCCATTGTCACCATGAGAAGGCAGAGTGAGGGCCTTCTCAAGAGGGTCCTCTATACAAGCATGCATAATGGTTTGATGCAACAAGCATTCCACAGTGTTCAAGGGGACATCAATTATAGGCTCTTGGGGATATTGCTTGGTAGCATGAATGGAAAAGGTCCTAGTCTTGTCTAACACCTTAATAGATATTTGGCCTTGATTCAAGTTAATTTAACAGTTTAGGGTGGCCAAGAGAGGTCTCCCAAAGATCAAGGGAGGATCCTCACTTTCAATTGTCTTTTCCATTTTTGAGATATAAAAGTCAGCTAGTATGTATGTGTCTCCTATTTGAACTATAACATCTTCAATCATGCCCATAAGTTGTGTCACAGAAGAATTAGCAAGCCTAACACACAATTGACTAGGTTTTAAATCTCCTAAAGCAAGTGAATTGTAGACATGAAAAGGCATTCACTTAAAGAGACTCTTGTGTCACAAAGACAATGCTCAAACCTTCTTGATTGGATGACACACCGCAAGGGAGGAGGGCCTAGGTCACTTGCCTTGGCTGGCAGGCCCTAGAACTTGTTCAAAGTGGCAGCACTAATGTCTAGGACATTGTTGGGGTCAAAGCCACGTTTTCCAGCTACTAGGTCCTTGAGGATCTTAGCAAATATGGGCATGCTCCTCACAAGCTTAGAGAAAGGCAATGTGATTTGAAGCTTGTGAAGCATGCTTGTGAGCTCTTGCTTAAACTGAGCATTCTTGTCCTTCTTTTTGAACCGGTGGGGAAAAGGCACATTAACATCATAAGTTCTAAAGGTTCACTAAAAGCAACTTTAAACTTTGAATTTAGAGACAAATACTGTTTAGAATGGTCATTAGGGGCTACTGCCATGTCCTGGACACTGCTGTCCTTGGATGGCTCGGATTGGCCAGGTTTTGGGACTGATTATGCGGTAGGAACCTGGCTCTAACCTTCAGATTCTTCCAGGTCAGTTTGGGCCTTATTTGAGCCTTGAAGTTCCTTCCCAGTCCTAAGCTGAATTGCTTTGGCAGTGGCCTTATGGACGATGTTTTTGGGATTTACTTGGGTTTGGCTAGGGAGTTGAGGTCCAAGATCAAATCTATTGAGTTGAGTTGCCATTTGGCCTATTTGGGTCTCAATGGCTGTGATGGCACAGTCTGTCTTTTGCTGGTAAGTGGTGGTATGTTGAAGTAGATTCTGTTAAAAGGTTGTGGTGTTCTGAATCAGGTCAGCCATCATGTCTTCCTAGGACCTCTTTCCTTGGAAAAGATTGACTTGAGATTGCTGAAGGACTGAATTGGGAACTTGAGGGACCACGGCATGCCCTAGGAATCTAGGGGGTGCCATTGGGTTTTGAACATTCTGGTTATTGCTCCATTTGAAGTTTGGATGGTTCCTCCATCCAGGATTGTAAGTGTTAGAATAGGGGTCATTCCTAGGCCATATGCCCTCATTGTACCTTCCAATATAGTTTGCATTCTCCACCATAGGACATGTCTGAGAGTTATGGCCTGGAACTGAGCACACAACACAAGTCATAGTGGGCTTAGCCTTGGCATCAAATAGCTATTTCACCATAGCCGTCAGTTGAGCTATGGTGTCATCCTTATCCCTACTCATACTATTGAGAGTCCTAGACTGTTGTCCCCTATAGCTAAACTGTTTTCACTCTGAGCAATGCTCTCAAATGCTGCCCTAGCTTCCTCAGCCGTGCTCTCCAAGACTCTCTTGGATTGAGAGTTCACCATTACCCCTCACTAGTCTTCAAGCCACCATAGAAGTATAGCATTAAGTGGAACTCATGTTTTGGCGAGGGCACTCTTGGATCATTCCATGAACCTTTCCCAAAACACATAGAAAGATTCATCCTCAGCTTGTTGGGGTGCCATGATCTAAGCCTTGAGCTTATTGTTCTTGGACACATGGTAGTACTAAGTAAGGAACTTGGAAAACAAGTCCTTCCATGATGTAATAGATCCTAGTGCCAATTAATGGAACCATGCCTTAGCCTTGTCCTTAAGGCTAAAGTGAAACAATCTCAGCCTAATCTCAGCCTTAGTCATGCCATTGATTCTCAAGGTGGAACAGACTTTCACAAACTCCTTAATGTGTAGATGAGGGTCCTCACCCGAAAGGCCATGGTACTTAGGCAGCATATGGATTGTGCCTAACTTGAGCTCAAAGTTTTCCACCGTAGATGGTGGAAAAATGATAGGGAATTGGTCCTCACTGACAAGAGGGGTAGCATAATCCTTAAGCAGCCGTGGTTGTGGGTTAGCTAAGACACGTTCCTCAGCCATTCTCCCAGGGCTTAGTGGTGGACTTGGATGAGGAGAATCATGGACAGATGATGAAGCATATGATGGAATTGAAGAGCCATGAATAGATCCTCTGGCAGAACCTTATGATGACATAAAAGTACGTAAACAACAAAAGAAACCAAGAACAATCTAAGCAGTGGACCCCGTTGAGGGACAAGTCCCCGACAAAGGCGCCAAAAACTTGTTAGAAGAAAAATATGACAAGTAAATGCAAACAATCCTTAACAATAATACCCTAGCAAGTGTACTATCAATAAACAATATAGTGGTACAAGAAAGGGTTGAATTCCACAAGGACTTGACTCAACAATGTAACCAATGCAATAGATTATATAATTCACGAGTAGGTACTCAAAACACTAATTAGATATGCTCGACTCTAAACAAAAGACACTAAGATGCTAACAAAGTAAATATCTTGGAATGCAAGAAACAAAGTAAATAAGAAAAATATTGTAAACAAATTAAAAGCAGGTGAAGGCAGCCCCAATCCACACCTAACCACAACGTTTTCTTGCTTAGTTTGTAAGATTCAATTATCATGTTTACTTCTTAGTTTGGTGCCCATGCAAGGGGTCTCTTCAGCTCACCCTTACACATTCATTCCTTCTTATGTTGTATGTTTAGTTCTCTTAAACTACTAAACTTCTAATCAATTATGCAATAGTTCTCTTAAGCTACCAAGGCATGCAAGAAAGCATTAAGTTCGAAAGGAATTTAATGACGCTACACTAACCCTAGGGATTACACGGTAACCCTAGGAATGGCATGGATTTCTTCACAGATTACATTTGTTATAACCCTTGATGCATGTTCATCATTAAGTTGTGCAAGTAAAATTGCTAGTTTTCACACAAAATAGTCTCAATAAACATAGTGAGTCAATCTACCAAGGTAAACACAACAATCAAACCAAGCACCAAAACTAAGCTAAGAAGTTGCCATGGCTAGGGCTTCAAGATCAGCCCTAACCCAAAGTATACTACTCACTACGCATAATGAAAAGCACAAAAAAATGAATGGTATTGAATATGCAAGGGAAATATTATACCCAATTATACTCTCTAAGGCAAACTCCAAGTACAGTTCAAGCACTCCTTCAAGAACACAACCAAGTCTTTGTGAACAAGCCTCATGCTAGTAGCTCAAAACAATAAGTAAAGTGTCCAAAGTGGTGTAATGCGGGGTGTCCTCAGGTGTCTGAACAAGGGCTTCCTTTTATAGATAAAGGCAAACCTTGTCCTACAAGGACTAGAATTAGAAACCTAGGCTAGAGTATTCTAGAATGATTATGGAATTCCTAAGTAATTACAAAGTCCTAAAATCTATGAGAACCAATAAGAAGTCTAGGAATGCAAATGAAAGTTGGCAGGTGAGAACACAAGAAGGCCGCTGGGCAGCTAGGCAGGAATCTGGGCAGGTCCTTGGGCTGACGCTGAAAATGGAAACTTGGCCCTTGGGATGTCTTTGTCGCACCACGCCGCGCCATAGCACTTGAATGGATTCATTACATGTCAAAGAGTCTGAAAATACTTCGTGTCTCGATCAAATAGTTGTAGGCATGAAAATGGCCTTTTTGGAACTTATCGGGTCTGGTCAAGGACCTGACCTAGAACTACCGAGGTAGTGTCATTAAATCCCTTTGGTACTTAATGTTTTCCTTTGTGTTATAGTGGCCTAAGAGAACTATTTCATAATTGACTAGATGTTTAGTGTCTTAAGATAACTAAACATACAAGTAACAAGAGATGAATGTGTGAGAGTGGGCTTACGAGACCTCTTGCATGGGCACTAAACCAAGAAGTAAACATGATAATTGAACCTTGCAAACCAACTTAGAAATCGTTGTAGTTAGGTGTGGGTAGGGACTGCCTTAACTTAACTTTTAATATGATTACAACCATTGTTATTTACTTTGTTTCTTGCCTTACAAGTTATTTACTTTCACAACATCTTTTGAACTTCAATCCCCCCTTTGTTCGTGTCTCTTTCCTAGTGTCTTGCTTAGTTAAGTGTCAAAGCATATCTAGTTAGTGTGTGTCTTTTTTTTTCTTCTTTTTTTAACTATCTAAGTACTTAACTTGTGAACTAAGTAATATAATCAATTGAACCTCATCGTTTGAGTCAAATCCTTGTGGGATTCGACCCATGCTTGTCTTGCTATTCTATCTATTGATTAGTGCACTTGCTAGGATTTCATTGTTAAGAAATGTGTTGCATTTGCTTGTCATACTTTCCTTCCAACAAGTTTTTGGCGCCGTTGCTGGGGACTTGTCCCTCAACGGTGTCCATTGCTTGGATTTTTTGAACTTAGCTCTTTTGTATGTTTCAGATACTTAGTTTTATGTCGTCACAAGGTTCTACCAGAGGATCTGTTCACGGCTCTTCAATTCCATCATAAGCTTCATCATTTGTCCAAGGTTCTCCTCATCCAAGTCCACCACCGAGTCCTAGAAGAAAGGCTGAGGAATGTGTCTTAGCCAATCCACCACCATGGCTTCTTAAGGACTATGCCATTGATCAAGGAGTTTGTGGAAGTATGTTTTACTCTTAGGATCAATGGCATGACTGAGGCTGAGATCAGATTGTGGTTGTTCCATTTTAGTCTTAAGGACAAGGCTAAAACATGGCTCCATTCACTAGCACCAGCATCCATCACATCATGGAGGGACTTGTCCTCTAAGTTCCTCACTCAATACTACCCAGTGACCAAGACTAATATGCTAAAAGCACAAATCATGGTATCCCAGCAAGTTGATGATGAATCTTTCTACGAATTTTGGGAAAGGTTCAATCAAATGATCTAAGAATGCCCTCATCACAACATCGATGAGTGCCACTTAATCCTATACTTCTATGGTGGTCTAAAGACTAGTGATAGGGTGATGGTTAACTCCCAATCCAAGGGTGTCTTGGATAGCTTGGCTAAGGAGGCTAGGGAAGCCTTTGAGAACATTGCTCAAAGGGAAAAGCAATTTAGTCATAGGGGCCAATAGTCTAGGACACTTAGCACCGTGAGTAGGGACAACGACTATACCATTGCACAACTCACGGCCATGGTCAAGCAACTATGTGATTCCAAAGCTAAGCCCACGATGACTTGTAATGTGTGCTTTGTTCAAGGTCATGATTCTCATACATGTCCTATGGTAGAAAATGAAAACTAGATAGGCAAGTACAATGATGGGACAAGGCCACGAAATGACCCTTACTCCAATACCTACAATCCTAGAGGGAGGAACCATCCAAACTTCAAGTGGAGTAATAATCAGAATGGGAAAAACCCTAGTGCACCCCCTGGATTCCAAGGTCATGTCGTGGCCCCTCAAGTTCAAAACCAGGTCACTCAACATGCACCACAAGAGAACCCTACCTTGGGAGGCAAGTCAATTGAGAAAGTACTACTGTCTACTCAGAATATCGTGCAATCTTTAGTCCAGAGCACAATTTCATTTCAACAAGAAACTAGGAACCATTAGGTCCAAAATGATTGTGCCATTACTGCCATTGAGACCCAAATGGACCAAATGGCCAGCCAACTGAACAGATTGGATCTTGGACCCCAATTGCCTAGCCAAGTCTAAATCAACCCCAAGAACACTTTCAATAAGGGCACTGCCAATGCCATTTAACTCTGAAGTGGAAAAGAATTGAATCAAAAAGCAAAAGGCCACATTTTAGGCGCAGGGCCAGATTTAAGGCGCAGCGGAGAACCAGCTGCTGTACCAGAAATAGGGTGCAGTTTCGACTCAAGACTTGTCCCAGGACCAGAACCTGGCCAACCTGAGGCACCTCAGGCCACACCCGACCAGGACATGACAGCACCTCATAATGAACCTTCTAACCCTATTTTTCCTTTAAATTCTAAGTCTAAAGTTAGTTTTTGTAATCCCCTTGTTACAAATGATGTTGACTTACCTTTTCCTCGTAGGTTTCAAAAGAAAACATGAATCCTGAATTTGAGAAGGAGCTCACAAACATGGTTCACAAGCTTCAAATCAGTATGCCATTCTCTATGCTTGTGAGGACCATGCCCATCTTTTCTAAACTTCTCAAGGACCTAGTAGTTGGAAAGCGTGGCTTTGACCCCAACAATGTCCTAGACATTAGTGCAGCCACTTTGAATGAATTCCAAGGCTTGCCACACAAGGCAACTGACCCAAGCCCTTCTGCCTTGTTGTGTGTCATCCAAACCAAAAGGTTTGAGCCTTGTCTTTGTGATACATGAGCCTATGTAAGTATCACGCCTTATCATGTCTACAATTCACTTGCTTTAAAAGGCTTAAAGCCTACTCAATTGTGTGTTAAACTTGCTAATTCTTTTGTGACACAACTTATGGACATGATAGAAGATGTAATAGTTAAAATAGGATATACATGTTTACTAGCTGATTTTTACATCTTAAAAATGGAAAAGACAATTGAAGGTGAGGATCCTCGCTTAATCTTTGGGAGACCTCTCTTGGCCACTATAAACTGTGAAGTCAATATAAACCTAGGACAAATATCTATTAGGGTGTTAGATAAGACTAGGACCTTCTCTATTCATGATACCATGCAATACCCCTAAGAGCCTGTAATTGATTTTCCCTTGAATACTATGGAATCTTTATTGCATCATACCATCATGAATGCATGTATAAAAGACCCTCTTGAGAAGGCCCTCACTCTGCCTTCTCCAAGTGACAATGAGACTGAGGGCCGTGTCATTGAAGCACTTAATCTCCTTGAGGCCGTGCTAAGCCATGGCTTCACTAAACAACCCCCTTTTGAGTCCTTGACAAAGAAGGAATGCAGGACTCCGCCTTCTATCATTGAGGCCCCTAAGCTAGAGTTAAAGCCTTTGCCTGAGCACTTGAAATATGCATATCTAGGTCAGAAAAATACATTACCTATCATTATTGCTTCTAACCTAACCTATGCGCAAGAGAGACAATTAGTGCAGGTTGTAAAGGACAACATGCAAGCCATTGGGTGGAGCATTGCTGACATCAAGGGGATAAACCTTTCTAAGTGCATGCATCGGATCATACTCTAGGAGGATGCAAAACCAACTAGGGTGGCACAAAGGCATCTCAATCCTCCTATGAAGGAGGTAGCCAAGAATGAGGTTCTTAAGTTCTTGGACGTAGGCATCATATACCTTATCTCATACTCCAAGTGGGTAAGTCTAGTCCAAGTTCTACCTAAGAAAGGTGGCATCACAGTCATCAAGAATGGGCAAGATGAGCTTGTTCTTCAAAGGGTCCAAAATGGTGGAGATATATTATAGGAAACTTAACTCTACTACTTGCAAAGATCACTTTCCATTACCTTATATTGACCAAATGCTTGAAAGACTTGCATGACTTTCTCACTTTTGATTCTTAGATGGTTACTTAGGTTACAACCAAATTGTCATAGCACCTGAGGACCAAGAAAAGACAACCTTCACATGTCCATATGGCACGTTTGCCTATAGGAGGATGCCCTTTGTCCTTTTCAAAGCCCCTGCCACCTTTCGAAGATGCATGATGGGCATATTGTTAGACATGGTAGAGGACATCGTTGAGGTATTTAGGGATGATTTTTCTGTCTTTGGAAATTCATTTGATTTATGCCTAACAAACTTGCCTAGAGTACTAGAAAGATGCAAGGAGTCCAATTTGATTCTCAATTGGGAAAATGCCACTTTATGGTACAACAAGGCATTGTACTAGGACATGTCATCTCTAGCCGTGGCATTGAAGTGGAAAAGGCCCAAAATTGAAGTCATTAGTGGTTTGCCCTACCCCACTTCAGTCAAGGAGGTCAGATCCTTCTTGGGACATGCTGGATTCGATAGGAGATTCATTAAGGATTTCTTCAGCATCATAAGGCCCTCGTGCAATCTGCTAGCCAAGAGTGCACCATTTCACTTCACCAACGAATGTAGTGAGTCCATTGAGGCCCTCAAGGACAAGCTCACGGCTGCACCTATCATTATGCCACCAAGATGGGACCTGCCCTTTGAGCCCATGAGCTCATGTGTGATGCCTTAGACTATGCCATTGGGGCAGTCTTGGGCCAAAGAACAGATAAGTTTCCACATGTTATTTATTATGCAAGTAGAACTTTAAATGATTCTCAACTAAACTATTCTACTACTGAGAACGAACTTTTAGCTGTGATATTTTCTTTAGAGAAGTTTAGGTCTTATTTGCTTCAAACATAAGTTATTGTCTATACTAACCATGCAGCTCTTAAGTACTTTCTCAACAAGAAGGATGCCAAGCCACGACTCATTAGATGGATGCTATTGCTTCAAGAGTTTGATCTTGTGATCAAAGACAAAAAAGGAAGTGAGAATGTGGTAGCTGACCACTTGAATAGAATCATTCACAGGTCAAATAAGGAAGTGGACCAACTACCTCTCCAAGAGAGCTTCCCTGATGAGCAGCTCTTCCACCTCAAAACATTTGACCCTTGGTATGCTGACATTATCAGTTATCTTGCCACTAACTTAATTCCTTCTTATTTTTCTAGGTTTCAAAGGGACAAGCTTGTTAAACAAGCTAAATATTACATTTGGGATGAGCCTTATCTATGGAAACATTGCCCTGATCAACTCATAAGGAGGTGCATTCCAGAAAGAGAGGTTAAGTTATCTTGGAGTTCTGCCACAACAAGGTGTGTGGAGGCCACTTTGGTGCCATAAAGAAAGCTCTCAAGGTTCTTCAATGTGGCTTCTATTTTCCCACCATCTTCAAGGATGACCATAAACATGTCCTCATGTGTGACAAGTGCCAAATACAAGGTAATATTGGTCCTAGAGATCAAATGCCTCTAAACCCTATTTTAGTTGTTGAAATCTTTGATGTTTGGGGAATTGATTTCATGGGACCCTTCCCTAGGTCATTTGGTTTTCTATACATTCTACTTGATGTTGATTATTTTTCTAAATGGGTGGAAGCAATTCCAACCAAGGCTAATGATTCAAAAGTGGTTTGTAGTTTCATTCAATCTCATATCTTGTCAAGGTTTAGCACACCACGGTCCATCATTAGTGATGGTGGCTCACACTTTTGCAATAGGTCCTTTGAGGCACTTTTGAGAAAGTATGGAGTCACACATATGATCTCAATTCCATACCATCCCCAAACTAGTGGAGAAGCTGAGATATCGAATAGAGAAGTCAAGGCCATCCTTGAGAAATCCATGGGGCCATCAAGGAAGGACTGGTCCAATAGACTCAATGATGCCCTTTGGGCTTATATAACTTCCTTCAAGACACCAATTGGAATGTCCTCATTTAGGCTTGTCTTTGGCAAGGGATGTCATTTGCCCGTGGAGTTGGAACACAAAGCCTTTTGGGCCATCAAGCGTGTAAACATGGACATGGATGAGGCAGGACACCATAAGAAAATGCAACTTCAAGAACTTAAGGAGCTAAGGAATGAGGCTTATGAAAGTTCTAGAATCTATAAGAAGAAATCCAAGGCCTATCATGACAAGTACTTAATCCTTAAGACCTTCCAAGTAGGAAAAAAGGTGCTTCTCTTCAATTCAAGGTTGACTCTCTTCCTTGGAAAGCTCAGATCTCAATGGATAGGGCCCTATCTAGTGCTTAAGGTCCTACCTCATGATGTCGTAGAAATCAACCATGAGAAATCCGGACTTGAATTAAAAGTCAACGGCTACCATTTGAAGCCTTATTTTGATGGCTACCAAGAACTGCTAGCTCAGGTTTTCACATTGGCTGTTCAACCCGTTGCATGACTTGCAAGGCACGTCTTGCCTAGACCTTAAATCAAGCGCTCCTTGGAGGCAACCTAGCCCTGGTTTGTGTTTCTTTCCCTCTTCTTTATGTTTTCTGTTGTGCATGCCTCCTTTCATTCTTTACGTAGTTGCTCTTAATGTTTTAACTTGTTAACATTGAGGACAATGTTTAGTTTAGATTTCAGGGTGTGGATAAAAATTTGGCAGTTTGGGGGTACATGACTAGGAACTTAGTACTTTACTTGTTAATAAGCTACATTGTTTAATTAATCATTAGTGTCTTACTAGAGCCATGCCATGCTTAAGTTTGTGCCATATTCTCACACTTAATGCCTAATTTTAAGAAATTGAACTAAAAGATGACTTTGTTTAAGTGAACCCTTGGAAATTAGTGAAGACTACCCTATGTGAGATTTTGCGCCTAATACCTTTCTTTTTGAGTAAGTTACTTTATTCTACTCTTAAACACTAATCAATTTTGTCTATTCTATTTGATCTCATTATTATCACTTTATTGGATGTTAAAGAACTAATATCTTTTGTAGAGGCTCTTGATTTTAAGCATGATAAACCATAAGAAGTGATGTAGGTTATGTATGTTTGAAGCCTCTAAAAGCCATATATGTCCCTTTGCATGCTCCCTTAACCCACTTTGAAGCCAAACACTTAAGCCCTTTCTTTCATCACCTAAATCAAAATCTAGCCCTAGATAGGAAGCCCTAAATATTGGCCATACCATATAGACTAGATTGTGATAAGGCTGTGCCAAATCAAGTTCATGACAAGGAAGGAAAGAAGATGCATCAAAAGTTCAAATTTGGGAATAAGCAGTTTAGGGTGCACCGGGCCAGCATAGGCACACCAAGGACATGTCACTATCAAATAGGCCAAATTACAAAGTTAACATCAGGGGAATGTCTTAGATATCCCAAGTGACCCAAGTCCTAACTTGGACATAGAACACAATGTTGTAAGTCATTCCATGATCTTGGCTCAGTTTGAAAAAAATATGAAAAGAAAAGAAAAGAGAAAAAAGAGAATAGAAAACATGGAGCTAAGCCAAGTGAGCCAATGAGAACAAGAGTCAAAAGCCATCATCTTTCAAAGTTCAAAATTGATGAAGCCATTGGAAGTACCAAGTTTGGCCGTGGGCCAAGGAGAAGTTCAAGAGGAAGATTAAGTTCCCAAGACATGCTACTTCATTCCTTGTCATAGCCTAGGCTTTTGAATTCCAATCCATTTCTTCTTACACCCTTCGAGCCTAGCCCCATTACAACCTTTGGATGAAGACCTAACTGATCTTTTGTCAAGTCTTGCTTGGAGTTAAGGTATGTCTCTACGTTCTTAAAGTTCAATTCCTTCATGAGATATTTTTTCAGAAATTTCCTTTCTTTTACACTACTTCATATGTGATTATATTTGATTCCTTTATAGAAACTCATCACATATGCTTGCAATGAGTGTACCCTTAGGATTCATGAGAGAAATTGAGGATTGCCTAGTGAGGTTAGAGTCAAGGTGAAATTGTTCTAAGGTATTTGAACTTTGTTGTTTTAAGTTTGAAATCTTGAAGTAAAGGGCATTCATACTTATACATGGCACTTACGTGAAATTGGCATATCTTTAGTTTGGCATGACATGATCTATTTACTTTGTTCCTTATTAACCTGTTTAGTATGTTGTTTAGTGTTTTAGTTGTTAAGTAAAAGGAGACAAAACACCTCCTACTAGGTGAACATAGGGTTTTAAATGATCTATCCTTAATTAGGTTGAGTCTTTTAGTTTTTATTTCAGTTTTTATTCTTTGTTTTGCTCGAGGACTAGCAAAAGCTAGTTTTGGGGGTATTTGTTAAGCCATAATTGTTACATATATTTCATGTCATATTATGCCCCTTTACATGTCTTTTTTTTTTAAATCATATCATCCATAGTAGAAAGTGATGCTTTTGTGAGACATGTACATGATTTAGAAAGATAACCTAATTCTAAAAATACTGGAAAAAGAATGGCTCAAATCGGAGTTCAAATGAGAGAGACGTCCTCAAATCCATATCGGGTCCTAGCATGTCCAAGGACATGTCAGTGCGCCCTATCTAGGGCGCAAATCAAGTGTCTCAAATTAGGCCATCTAGGTCCCAAAGTTATGTCTGAGGACCTTCAGACTAAGGCCATGACATGCCTTTGTCATGCCACTATCGAAGCCATGACATGTCCCTGACATGTCCCAAATACGCCCAAGACCGAGCCCCAGATCATGTCCTTGACATGTCTGGAGGAGCCCAAGACCGTGTCCTTGACCCGTTTTGGAGAAAAGTTCCAGACGCCAAGACGAAGCGCGACTGCGCCCTAATTCCAATTCCAGGATGCGCCTAAAAGTGTCCACATTTATCGACAAGTCCAGGGCAGGTCCCTGCAATGACCTTGTAGGACCAAATGAGGCCATTTTCCATTCTTTAGCTATTTGATAGAGACACGAAGTGCTTTCAGACTCTATGGAGCATAGTGAAGACATCCAAGTACTAAGGCGTGCCAAGGCGCGATGAAGACATGCCCAGGGTCAAGCCACCGACATTCAGGACTTGCCCTAGGTCCTGACCGAGCCAATTGTCTGCCCAAAGTGCCAACCGGTATTTCTCAATTCCAGCCGTATTCTGCTCAGTTTTCCAGCAGTTTAAGTACTTCTTAGTAGCTTAGGATTGTATTTAACATTCTAGAACACTCTAGTATAGGTTTCTATTTCTAATCCGTGTAGGACAAGGTTTTCCCTTGTTTATAAAAGGGAGCCATTGTTCAGTGTTGGAGACACGCCATTCTAGACACATTTAGACCCTTTGTACTTATTGTTTTTAAGCTTTGTTCGTGACATTTGTTCACGAAGATCAGACAGTGTTCTTGAAATATTTCTCACGGTTGTGCTTGGAGTTTTCCTTTGAGAGTATAGTTTGGGTTTAATCTTTCTAATCTTTATTCAATTTAATTCATGCTTATGTTATTCATTATGTGTAGTGAGTAGTTTCTTTTAAGTTAGGGCTAATCTTAAAGCCCTAACCATGTTAACTTCTTAGTTTGGTTTTGCGTTAGTTTGATGATTGTGTTTATCTTGGTGTGTTACTTTACTACTTAAACTGATGTTTCTTTGTGTTGTTAGAATTGGCCACTTTAATTACATAAAGTATAGATCACGTGCTTCAAAAGGTTACGATAAGCAATAACCTTGTAATTTAACTCATGACAATCCTAGGATTGCATACCACTTTCTAGGGTTAGTTTAGTGTCATTAAATCCCTTTGGTACTTAATGCCTTCTTTTGTGTTATAGTGGCTTAAGAGAACTATTGCATAATTGACTAGAAGTTTTGTGGCTTAAGAGAACTTAACATACAAGTAAGAAGAGATGAATGTGTGAGAGTGGGCTTAAGAGACCTCTTGCATGGGCACCAAACCAAGAAGTAAACATGATAATTGAACCTTACAAACCAAGTTAGAAATCGTTGTGGTTAGCTGTGGATAGGACTGTCTTAACTTGCCTTTTAATTTGATTACAATCCTTGTTATTTACTTTGTTTCTTGCATTACAAGTTATTTACTTTCATAGCATCTTTTGAACTTAAACGCCCCCTTTGTCCGTGTTTTTTACCTAGTGTCTTGCTTAGTTAAGTGTCAAAGCATATCTAGTTAGTATGTGTCTTTTGTTTTCTGTTTTTAACTATCTAAGTACTTAACTTGTGAACTAAGTAATCTAATAATTTGAACCTCACCGTTTGAGTCAAGTCTTTGTGGGATTCGACACTTTCTTGTCTTGCTATTCTATCTATTGATTAGTGCACTAGCTAGGATTTCATTGTTAAGAATTGTGTTGCATTTACTTGTCATACTTTTCTTCCAACAACATGCCGGCTTATGTGATGTTCCAGCCGAGGGATTATTCCGGCTGATGATATATTGTGATAGCCGAGGGAGTATGCCGGATTATATGTGATACTATGATAGCCGAGGGTACATGCTGGCTTATATATGATACGATGATAGCCGAGGATTTATGTCGGCCGTTACGAGATGATATACGCTCTGATGAGATACGATAGCCGAGGGACTTTCAGGCTTATACGATATGACGACGAGCATCACAACTATTGATCAGAGTTGAGGTATCAGTGAGGGTAGATTTCGTCATCGAGGTCAGTGGGTATAGTGTGGATGATGACCCCGATTGATGAGATTGCGTTGTGTGTATGATGTGACCGGTGAGATGATGGATACCGTTCATAGAAAGACGAAGATATTGGGATAGTACCATTTATGTTACCCATGAGTTTTAGATGTATCATCTTCAAGGTGTGTAGATTCAACTACGAATGTTAGTTTGTAAGTCATTATGTGATTGAGTTGTGTATGACTGTGCTGAATGGTTGCTTTATTCGTTTATAATATTGATTATAATGTTAAGTATGAAATCATGCCACAGGTGCTGAATTAATGTTGAGGTACCATGAATGGTACCGAGTATATATTGAGTACAATCTGAAGCCATATGTGATGAACTTGTATGATAAACGTATCGGTGAGATAACCTTGATGGTTTGGATTTCGGGTGGGATCTTAATGTGTGTTAAAACTATGGTTAGATTATGGATTATATGTGCACACAAGGGAGACTCTGGCGGTTTTATAGGTGAAACCTTTGAGTGTGAATATGACTCTCAGTACTTACGTTGTTATTTTTAGGGGTTTTTTATTATACATGTATATGCTGCTATGTTCACCGCAAACCACTAAAGTCCACTCACCCCTTTCGGTTTTGACACCCTTCAGGTTACCGAAGAAAGTTCGTGGATACGAGGAAGGAGTACTGTGGTGATAGCTCTGACACCGCCCGTGAAGGCTGTAACCAAGTAACAATCGGTTTAAGCATTCGATGCTCTAGTTATGATCATCATTTGTTTTATTTATGCTCTGGGCTGGCCGCTGTCACGGTGAAACGATACGAAGGGTTTACTGTTTTACCTTTCACTAAACTTCCTGAAACGCAACATTATAGTTGCGCTTTCGTCACCAGGACTCAACGTCTAGTTGTCGGCCAGCACCCGGTATTCCCTATATCCAGTCATATATTCGGGACGGGGTGTAACACTCTCATTCTCTAATCTCTATTAATTTGAAGTAAGAAACGAAATATTTTTTTATTTAATGCAATTTCTTTGGGTTAAAAAAAAAATTCAACTTTGTAAAACTTCCCAAACTTTATGAGTGATTTCAAATTGATCATAACATTTTCAAACAATTCAAACAAGTATCCAATATGTTTAAAAATTAGACTAAATGGTTGAAATCGTCCCTAAATTTTACCATAATTTTAGCAACCGTCCATATACTTCAATATTAGTGTACCCTGTTTTTGAACTTTACCCTAATGTTTCTATTAGTCCCTCCGTCTATTTATCAAATGAATTCCGTTAAAAAAAATGGCAAAATTGTCAATTTAGGTGCGTTTCACGTGACTTTTTTTAATGAAATTTATTTGAAAATAGACGAAGGGACTAACGGAAACATTAGGGTAAAGTTCAGGGACGGGGGACACTAATATTGAAGTATATGAACAGTTGCTAAAATTATGGTAAAGTTCCTGGACGGTTACAATCATTTAGCCTAAAAATTAACATCCATTTGATCTCAGTTAATTTTAGGAGTTAAATAGTTATGTGAAAACGACGTGTATGACTTTTTAGGCTTATTTGGACTCAAAAATAAAAAAATAAAGTCATGATGCATCTTAAAAAAGGATAAATATGCATTCAAAATTGTCAAAATATGAAGGAAAAGATGAATGAATTCATGCATTTTGATCAAAAGAATATGAGGGAAAAGATTGTGTAAAATAGGGTGCACAAATCACCCTATTTGTCACCGTGCAGGAATTTGTCATGGCCAGGCATGGAAAACTAGAGCTGATCCGCATGGTGCACACACCTATGGCCGAGACTAGAGCAGACTGTGGCTGGTGTCGCCCCCTGCCGGCTTTGTGAAGGTGAACTGTGATGGTGCTAACGGTGGAGATGAGAGATTTGGTGCGTATGGCTGGGTCCACAGGTCCTCACTGGGGACGTTTATTGCAGCATGAGGGGAAGGTGGTTAGCCTTGCGCTAGCAGTTTGCAGGCTGAAGCATATGCTGTGCATGCAACTATGATTGCTTGTGCAGAATATGACTGTAAAAAAGTGATCATTGAGACGGACTCTAAGCTCCTAGTGCAGTGTGTGATGACAGGAATTGGTGTGGATGCTAATATTGAAGGCTTGATTTTTGATATCTTGACTTTACAACCTCTCATTGAGGTTGTCAAGTTGCGTTTTACTCTTCGAAAAAATAACGCAGCAGCTCATGAAGTTGATGCCTTCTGTAAACGCTCTAAGCGTTGTTCAAGATGGGAGGGCTTAGAGCCCTCCTCGTCATTTAATTTTCTTGCAAAAGATGTAAACATTTCTATTCGCTTTTAATTAATGAATTTCTTCTTCTTGGCACAAAAAAAAAAATCACCCTATTTATTTTCAAATAGGATGGGCACATATTTGAAATGTTTAAAAAAACTAGGACCAACCTGAAATTATTAACAAATATTTGGTGAGTTTTAGTAGTTGATCAAGAAAAGTAAACAACTTCCAAGTTATTTGTACAAATTTGAGCCTTGACCAAGTCACTCGTTTGCAATATATGGATGAGTTATACTTACACAGGCAGTGAGAATTGAAAATAATAGGAAAACTAAAAAATTTATGAGAATGAGTGGATTTCGAATAAAGGATATGTTCATTAGGTAGGGGATGGGAGGAAGGAGATCGAGATTGGTGGTAAGGCATTTACCTAGAGTTATATTTCCGACGAGTGATGTGCGGTGGGTGATGATCATGGCGACTGGGATGCGGTGATTTATGGAGGCGGACGGTGGAGGACAGGGTGGTGATGGCAGTGGAAAAGGGATAACACATCAGCACCAAATAGTGGCGCTTAGGACTGGGGAGGTGCAATTGTAAATGGGTTGGGTTAAAAGTAGTAGGAGTCCCTCATCGGAAGATTTCCTGTTTATTAAACAGTTTAAAAGCAAGGCCCCAATAGACATGGTTGTCCCCAAAAGGGACCTCCACTGCCCCATCTAACAACTAACGAACAACACATGGACCTTGGAATTGGAGTGACTAGACTGCACCTCTGGACCTTACCATTGCAAGGTGAAATTGGACCTTGAATGTCCAACGCTTCGGATGATAAATGAACCAAAAAAATATTTTCCTTTTAAAAAGCTCAAATTTTTATAATTTTAAAAATTAATTTTTACTGGTGGTTAAAGTTAAAAGTGAATTTTTTTCAATTCAAATTTAAAAGGGTTAAAGTAATGGGAGTCCCACATTGGAAGAATGTGATGTTCATAAACAGTTTATAAAGCTTGGCCCAATAGACATTGTTGTCCCCAAAACGAACCTACCCTACCTTTGCAAGGAGAAATTGGACCTTGGATCTGGATTGGACCCTACCTTTGCAAGGAGAAATTGGACCCTAGACCTAGATTGTGGACCCTACATTTGCAAGAAGAAATTGGACCTTGGACCTTGGACTTGAACTTGAACTGAACCCTGGACTTTTAGAAGACTATATAATAAATATTAGAAAATCAACAAATGGTTCGGATGATAATTAAACTAATATTTTTTTACTTTTAAAAGCTCAAACTTTATAGATCTAAAAAATTAATTTTCCTTTAGGTTGAATGTGAATATAATTTTAAGAAAAGAAAATTAATTTTGAGTAGATTGTAAGGACCTGGATTAAACCCTACCTTTGCAAGAAGAAATTGGACTTTGGACCTTTGAACTTGAACTGAACCTTGGACTTATACGAGGACTAAATAATAAATATTAGAAAATCAACAAATGGTTCAGATGATAATTAAGCTAATATTTTTTTACTTTTAAAAGCTCAAACTTTATAGATCTAAAAAATTAATTTTCCCTTAGGTTGAATGTGAATATAATTTTAAGAAAAGAAAATTAATTTTGAGTAGATTGTAAGGACCTGGATTAAACCCTACCTTTGCAAGAAGAAATTGGACTTTGGACCTTTGAACTTGAACTGAACCTTGGACTTATACGAGGACTAAATAATAAATATTAGAAAATCAACAAATGGTTCAGATGATAATTAAGCTAATATTTTTTTACTTTTAAAAGCTCAAACTTTATAGATCTAAAAAATTAATTTTCCCTTAGGTTGAATGTGAATATAATTTTAAGAAAAAAAAATTAATTTTGAGTAGATTGTGGGACCGTCTCAATATCAAATGAGGCCTAAGACGACGAAAAAAAAATTTGAGTGATTTTTTTTTAAAAAAAGTTTATTGGATAATATTTTTTTCTGGCATGCATGTTTTTAAGACCTAGTAATTGAGTATTAAAAAAATACATTAGTTTATTGTAATATAGGAATTAGAATTGAGAGGGATGAAATATAAAGGGCTTTTTTGTATATATATATAATTATTCATTTGTTTTCTTACTTTTGGCATTTTAAATTATATATGCTCGATGTAAAATGCATGTAACAAAAATTCCACATAAGAGTCAAACTCTCTCTTTATTCTCTAAAATCTACTGACTAATTTGAAGTAAGAACTGAAATATTTTCTTGATTTATTACCAATTTTTTATCTAAAAAATTATCAATTTCATAAAACTTTTCACTCTTTATCAGTGATTTTAAATTTGTCATAACATTTTCAAAGAAGTACCCAACATGTTTAAAAATTAACATCCATTCGGTCTCAGTTAATTTTAGGCATTAAATATCTACGTGAGAACGACGTGTATGACTTCTTAGGCTTATTTGGATTAAAAATAAGATAAATAAAGTCATCATGCATCCTGAAACAGATAATTATGCATTCAAAGTTGTAAGGATGGAAAAGACTGTCTGAAATAGGGTGCACAACTCATCCTATTTATTTTTAAATAGGGCGAGTACTTATTTGAAATGTTGGAAAAGATTGTGATCAACTTTAAATTATTAACAAATGTAGTTTAAGTAGTTGATCAAGGAAATAAGTTCCAAGTCTTTGTACAAAACGACACTGTTTAGTGAATCATGCAGATACCTTCCTGAGCTTTCAAGCCTTGACCAAGCCACTCATTTGCTATATACAAATACAGTGAGACGACGAACACGCAGTGAAAATTGAAAAGCAATAGGGAAACTAAAAAATTTATGAGAATGAGTGGATTTCTGATAGAGTTTGATCATTGGCAAGGGAGGTTGTCCCTCGATTCTGGGGTCCATGGTTGTGTAGGTGAGGTGGGTGGGCTCCAATGGCACTTGTCTGTCCTCCAGAAAGTGGTGGCCATCGCGGTATATCTTAGTTTACGATGGGCATGCTCCGTTGGTGGGCTGTATAAGGAGATGTCCCGACGAGGTGGGTTAGGCTCTAGACTGGTGCTTCTTGTGCCTATCATTATTTTCACGAGGGTCGGCCTTGGTCTGGTCGGCCAAGACTTGGTCGGCCAAGGGTTGCTCGACTGTCCCTCTCTAGTTTTTCAGCTCGGCTTGCATTGCTTTTAGAAGGATGAACGTGTTGTACTATTCCGACAACACTTGATTCTTCCCTTCCATCTTAGCGTCGTGCGCCCTGAGCTCAGCCACTTCCCGTTGGAGGTTGTCTAACGTTTGCCTCAATGATTCGGGGACGATGTCCCGCGGAGTCCTCTCCATAAGGAGATGAGTGTTGTTTAGCTCTCCATCATCTTGATCGTCCAACATGGAGTCGAAGCCGTTGTTGGGACGATGAAGGTGGTATGTGAGCTTGCTGTGAGGTTTTGTATAGAGCTCCCACAGATGACGCCAAACGGTTGATGCCAAAAATGGATCAACTTAGATTTGCCTCGCTAATCTCTATCCTCTCACTTTCCTAGATGATGGGTGATCTACAAGGAAGAAAGGAAGATCGAAGAGCATCGGTGTGTTGCCGGCTAAACAGCCTCCGATGTCTAAGTTAGTAGATGAAGAGGGCTGTTACGTAGGTTTGACAGCGTAAGGGCAAGATTGTCATTACCTTTTTAAAGAGAAGTGCCCTTGTATTTATAGTGCATTGAATGTTCTTGGTTAAACATTTTGATGGGGGATAAGTATCGTTGATTGTGGTGTCGACATTTATCATGGTGAGCCCATGACGGGCAGTCGCGAGTGCTTAACTGTCGGCTATGACTCAATGTTGTTGGTCAGCCGAGTAAGTTGCTTGTTGTTTTTGTCGGGAGGCAAGTGTTTCTAGTAGGCCGAGAGCTAAGTGTTGTTGTACGTTGAGACTGATCGGCCTTTGCAGGTCGGTCAAATTAGGTACGAACAAGACGTTTCAAGGCAACCCTAAATTTCTTCAACTTCGTGGCTATCTAAAACTGATACTCTGATAGCTAACCTGCACAACAGAGCTAAAAGCCTCTTCAACAATAAGGAGGAAAAGCTCATGGGAAGCATAAAAATTAAAAAATTGAAAGGGAGAGCTCTTACTCTCTTAGCCCTGGAGCGAAGCGCAAGAATGGTGATAAAAAGGACAATGATCGGACGACCCATGAGGAAAGAAGGAGACCGAAACAGCAGGGAAGCAGGAAAGCCAAGCCCTGTCAATCAAGACCCGATCCAGCTTATGAAGGACCACAACTCCACCGAATTGCTATAAAAAAATTTGTGAGTTGCTCATATTCCGGAAATGAATAATGAGAGAGCGGTTAAGGAGAGAGTGATAATCAGGTGTGGATTTTTATTAATACTTTTTATTTTCTTTGGGTTGCAATTGGCTTTGGTGTGATCGCCCACCTAGTTGTATATTAGATTTGCTTTTATTTCTTCTGGGTAATATTCTATTCTAGGAGTTCTTTTTTTTATATTTTCTTTCCAATTAATTGTTGACTAGGCTTGAATATTTTCAATTTTTCAATTGCATGATTTTTCGCTCTATGTATTTTCTGACTTTTGTTTAGAGATTCGTTGTGAAAATAGAGACAGATATGTCGATTGATGAAGTTAATGACTTACGGTTATATGATCTAGTAAATTGACTTTCAAAGGGCCTACAGTTTATATGATATGTTTTGCTAACACTTAAGATTCAAAAGTCTTGTTTTGATTGATTTTTAGATTTGCAAGTTGTATTTGTAGGAGTAATCGAGAGGTCAGAGGAGAGCAGATAAAAGCTGATGGACTCTAATAAAGTCAGTGTGTGTTTTTTTTTTTTCCCAATAGTTTAATCAACTTAAAATGTAATAATTTCGAATATGGATGCGTTTTTACTAATAGTTGGAGTGTGCTTTTAATAGCTTATGACATCGTCTAACACTCATAGCATGACAATCATAAAGCTTAGCATTCCGCTATGCGTAATCAAACACTTGCCAAACAAACATATCACCATCCCTAAACACAACATGTTAGTTCTAGTTTTAGAAATGACTGTTGTAAATTGGCTTTGTCTCTCCACTTGTAATTTTAATTTGACTCATGCTCAAACTTAGGATCGTTAAGTGTTGTCTTTCATTCAAGCATATATCAAAGAGGAATTTCTCAACAACTGTAGTGTTTTGGATGACCAGTCATCTTAAGTTTGGTACTTTTTACTGCCTTGGATTTACCGAGCTCTTTTCTCTTAAGGGGCATTATTGGAAATCTATTACACACTGCTATTGAAACTGTGCGTTTAGAGTTTGGGGCCGAACAGATTTCTTGATATGTGAGTGAGCAGTGTAGCTCACGCAATGAGTGTGTTTTTGGTATCGAATATCAACCGGAGTGAATTGGATTTTCGATGGTATTCGTGAGATGGGTCTGAACCATCGAACGGGTTCATCCTAGTGATTATTGAAAAACGTTTTTGATAAACTGATTTCAGGTTTTTGATTTGATCAATAACATTTTCTATCAAAATCGTTTTGAATCTATTTTTGAAAAAATTGAATTTCAAAACCAAATCCTTTCCATGAGTTTCTGAATTTGTTTTGATCTTCATTTTTCTTCAAGTTCAATTTATATTTGATCTTATATCTGGGTTCTTCAAGTATTGTTACTTGATGAACTCGGATTGATGATTTGATCAACATTTCCTTTAAACCAATTTCGTTTGGGTTGTTCTTGGAACGAATATGAGTATGGTTGAGCTGCTGCGAGGAGCATACGTAAAGGAGCTTAACGGATGAGCATAGTTTATGGGTTGCACAAGGTATGGCTGCCTCTTTGGATTAGTCTAGGAGATTGAGCATGTGAATAACTTGTATTTGAACTCTGAAATTAGTGAATTGCCTTGTCAGTTGAGAGACCCTCAGTTTTGCCTTGAGGAAGGTTTCTGTGTATCAAAGTTCTTGACGTCTTGATTCATATTGTTGAATGTTACTGAATTTTTTAATTACTTGTTGAATTTTTCTGTGAACACACACAAGCACTTAGAACTAGCACAAGGCTTCCTACATTGACGGGGCCTCTGAGTGCTTAGGATGTCACTGATATGATTGTGTTATTTGCAGGGAGTTTGTTCAATGTGTGTGTGTGTGTGTGTGAATGTGATTGATATTGTATGTTTGATTCTGGAATCTAGAATTAAAATACGTGACTATTCACTTGTGTCCAGGCTTAGAATTGGTATCCAACTTTCAGTTGGTATCAGAGCCGACTCTAGACACACTTAGAGTCTATCCAAGGGTGTAAGTTGATATCAATTGTTTGGTGTGTCAAGGATGGAACGTGACAGGAATTCCTGTAACAACCCATCCTTCTTTGATGACACAAACTATGCTGCCTGGAGGGAACAATTTGAGATTTTTCTCGATGCCTATGATGAAGTTGCTTACGAATACCTTATTGTTGAGTGGTGTCCTAAGAAAACTGTAGGCGATGAGTTAGTAGAGAAACCAAGATCTGAGTGGACTCAAGGTGAAGTACTTGCTTCATCATCAAATAAGAAAGCTAGAAATGCCATTGTCACTGCATTGTCTGCATCACAATTCTCACACATTCGAAATTTCACCACCACAAAGCAGTCTTGAGATAAACTTAGAATTGTTCATGAAGGTGATGCTCAAGTCCTCGACTTGAAGCTTCAAATGTCCTTGGCAAAATTCGAAGAAATTCGAATGAGTGAGTCAGAGCCTTTCATAGAGTTCTATGAACGTCTTGAGTCAATCACAAAAGAGTGTGTCGGTCATGGTGAACTGATTTATGAAATTACCATTGTTCAAAAGATTCTTCGTGTCTTGCCTAGTAAGTTTCGACCTAAGAAAACTGCAATCATGGAAGTTCAAAATCTAAAAGACATTAGGTTGGCTAAGCTTGTAGGTAAACTAATGACATTTGAAATGGAAATGGACATGGAAACTGTGGACTCTAAAAAGGGGAAGAACATTGCTTTACAGTCTGCTCAAACTGAGTTTGATGCCTTGTCTGATTCCTCACAAAGTGTGGAGGATCAAATGGCTCTCTTTGCTAAAAAATTCAGAAGAATACTTAAAGACGAGTAGAGATGCAAAAGCAAGTGGAAGTTAGTCAAGGAACTTTGGACATCAATGGAAGTCTGAGTCTAGGAACCTTGGAAAAGACAAGTTCGAGCCAAAAAATTATGGAAACAATAACAAATCATCAGGGTTCAAGAATAATAAAGGAAACAGAAAGTAAATCAAGTGTTTCACTTGTGGAGGAATTGGTTATATTGCTGCAGACTGTGCTAACAATAGGAATCAATTCAAATAGAAAGATAGGGCAATGAAAGCCACTTGGAGTGATACTGAATCAGAATGTTCATCATATTCTGAATCAGATTCTGATGAAAAAGGTAGTATTGTAGCATTTGTTGCCTCAATCTATGATGATTCATTTGAATCAAAACAAGATTTCATGTCATATGATGAACAAGATTCAGATGACATGTCATATGATCGGCTTTGTAAAAAGTATGATGATTTGTTTGAAGAAACCTGTCAAATTCAAAAGAAGAATCTTCTTCTTAAAGGAAAAATGACAAAGTTAACAAAAGAAAATTGCGAGCTAAAAGATGCCAAAACTGAGTGGCTAGAGTCAGTTAGGACTAAAGATGAGGAATTGAAAAAGAGACATGTTGAAATTGAAAAATTGCACAGACAAGTTGCTGAGCTAAAACAAAATGTGAGTCTTTTTCAAAATGCTAATAAGAGTCTGCACAATCAAGTCACTGAAGCAAATGAAAAAATAATTAAGCTAACAATTGGTGCACAAAAGGTTGATAAAATGCTTAATATGGGAAAAGGTCATGGTGAAATGTCTGGGATTGGTTTTAATGGGTTAGATTCAAAAGGAACCATCAAGCAAATGAAGTTTGTAAAAGAATCCAAAACCTCAAGTTCTGAGACTAGTCATCTTAGTCTCTCTCTGACTTAGTCACGTGATGAGTCAGAAATGAATCATGACAAGAAAGTAAAATTTATTCATGTGCGTCATTATTGTGGAGAAAAAGTCACATTCGACCAAAATGCTTAAAATTGGAAAGAACACTAAATGAGACATTCTCAAGTAATACATCTTTGCATGACACTGTTCAATATCTCTTGCATGAAGTGACTAGGATTTCTAAGGTTCTTGCTTCATCCTCATCACCATTAACTAAACATAAACATCAGTGGGTAGAGAGAACAACACAACAATGTCAGGTTGTACTGAATGCTCTTTCTGCATCACATTCAAGTGTTTGGTATCTTGACAGTGACTGTTCTAGACAAATGTCAGGTGATTCAAGTATTTTTTATTCACTTGATACTTTCGATGGAGGTAGTGTTACGTTTGGAGGTGGTCACAAGGGTCTTGTGACTGCAAAAGGTACTGTCAAATACCAAGACTACTAGATCTGACAAATGTCAGATTTGTTCAAGGTTTAACTTCAAACGTCATCAGTATTAGTCAACTCTGTGATGAGTGGGCTAAAGAGCTTAGGATGACTAAAGTTGGTTGTAGAATTATTGGTGAATCTGGGAATGAAATCTTGTCTATTGGACGGTCTAAAGATCATTGTTTTTGCTTTGATAGGAGTTCCATTGGTCAGACTAATGTTTGTCATAGGGTTATTGATGAAACAAGTCTTCTGTGAGATCAACGTCTTAGTCATATGAATTTTAGTGATCTAACACATCTAGCTAGGAAAGAATGGGTTAAGGGACTTCCTGTAACGACCCGAAAATTTAATTATTGAATTTTCATAAATTAAAGACAATTTTACCCTTGGTTTTAAACGGGGCAAATGAAGTCAATTTTGTGTAGAGCCATATTTGACAATTTCTGCGGGTACCGTTGCGTAGGTCTCAGACTCACGAGTTCATAGACAGGCGGCACGCAGAAAACAGAGACCCTGCGAGGAACTATTGGGTCTCAATTATTTAGGGGCATTTTGGTCATTTGTCCTTAGGATGTATAAAGTCCAAGCTGTCTAGCCATTCTAGAGTGCGGCGGAGTTTTCTTAGTTTTCTCACAAACCCGTGACAAACCGCGACATCGACTCACCGACCAAACCAAAATTCTTTAAATTTGGACTTTCAATAACAGGGCACTTCAACCCTTTTCATCCACACCATCACCTTCTCCTCCTTCCCGCAAGCACAACCGTACCCACCACCAAAAGAGGTAGCCGCGGGAGACACCGATCGGAGGGAAAAAGGACCGAAACCTTTCGATCAATTTTTCAGCCACCACATGTATAGATTTCATGTTTTGAGTTCATTTTTGGATTCCTAGGATCGATTAGATGAATTTAGACACATAACTTGTGAAAAATAGTTGAGTTTTGAAGAAGTTAGGAAAGCTTGAAGTTCGGCCGGAAATAGCAGATTCCGACGACGGCGAGATTTCGATGAGGATCCGACATGACTCCGGTGACGGCGGTGGACGGTGATGCAACTTTCTTCTTCGGCGGGTCACCGGTGATTGGGTCGGGTCTAGTTGGGTCAGGTCGGGTCGAGTTGGGCTAGGTCAGGCCGAGTTGGGCCGGGTCGGGCCAGGTCAGTGTGTGGGCACTATAACAGGCACGTGGCCGATGCGTGACAACGTGTGGCAGCGCATGGCCAACGCGTGGTGCGTGGTTCGGCCTTCCGACGGCGAGTGGCGGTGCGTGGGCCCGGTTCTGGGGTCACAGCGGCGCATGGCTAGGGTTTTGGGACGTTTCGAACCGGATTTTGATGGTGTTGAGGCCATAGGAGTTCGTTTAGAGCCCCGTTTGAGTAATCCTAGGAGTATTAGTTGACCATTGAGCGGGTTTTTGGCTCGAGAAGTCAAGGGAGTTGGGATATTAATGTGTTCCTTGGGGCTAGGTTTTCCTTGAATTGGTACTTTGCATGTGCTGAGAACGGACTAGATTTCCGGGTTTGCATGGGATGCACACTTCTATGTATTATGTTATACCACGGGGTTCTCTGATGATTGGCGTGGAGGGTGCCTTTCTCCGCTACATTGTTGAGGGTTCTCCAACTGGCGTTAGAGGGTACATCTCTGCCAGATCGTCGAGGGGTTCTCCAATGTTGGCGTTCGAGGGATCTTTCTCCGCCTTATCGTTGAGGTGGTGTGCTCAAGAGGATCAATGATATCGAGTGTTCAATCGGGGTGCTCAGGAGAAGAAGGGATATCGAGTGACTACTCGGGGTGCTCTGGAGGAGTAGGGATATCGAGTTACCACTCGGGGTGCTCTAGAGGAGCAGGAATATCGAGTTATCACTTACGGTGCTTAGGAGGAGCAGGGATATCGAGTTATCACTCGGGGTGCTCAGGACAAGCCGGAATATCGAGTATGACTCAAAGTAAGTAAGTGAGACTCAATTCAACCAAGTCTGGTTCTTTCGTCATCCGGGTCAGTGGGTTGGTGCGGGTGGTGACCCAGATGGATGAGTTATTGACAGTTCACAAGAGGCGGTCAAGCCAGTTGCCTTGTACTATTATAGTAGAGAGTTTAGCAGTGTTGACCTACTGACAATTGGTATCAGTCTTTGTTAATAGAGGACTATAAACTTCGAATCATGATCAGGGGTTCTCACATTGTGATCTATGGCGAAGCATTGACTCTTACCTTGACATGACCAGGCTGGTTAACTACCGGTGCGGTTGCTCAATCGAGTGGGTGGGGCGTAAAACAACGTTGTGAGGTTACCATTTTGGGCCACCACTATTCTGAGGTTTTCGCCGTGTCCTGTATGTTATCCTGCGCCTGACAGGTAGGGGTCGTCAGTAAGTGCAGAGAAGGTTCAATTGGAACCCCTGTAAGTTTTAATTAAAAATTCTAAGGAAAAAGGGTATTCCTAGTATAAACTTTTGTGGAAAAATAGCTGTTAGACGAGATCAGGGCTTTTCGCGGATTTCGAAGTGAAATTCTAGAAGGGTCCTGACAATTGGTAGCAGAGCGCTGGGTTTAACTTCCTGTAGACCGTACACTTGTGTGCAAATGGTTTAAGGATTCTTGTCAATGAGATGCCTCTGAGACATTTGTCTCTTTGGCGACCTGGAACTGAGGAATGCGGGGGTCATGTGATGCACGAGCGAGGTAGTCGTTGCTGTTGCTAGCGAGTGGATGTTGGTGTGTAAAATATAATGCATGCATACAAATATACTTGATTTAAATTCTTTGACAATTTCCGAAATTTAAAAATTATTATTGGACACAGGTTTTAAACATCTCAGTGAAAATGTGTTTTAAGAAATGACTTGATTTTTTTTACTCGTTTTTGATATCGTTTTGATGTGGTAATTATTGAGTCCATGATTTTTGGTTTAGACCCATATTTATGATTATTATGGCTTAGGCCAAGAAACAAAGATTTCAAAAACACGGATTTTGGTTTTCACCGAATTTCTATCCCCGATGGTCAAGGTTTCTCCGACTGATGTTGAGGGGTTTCGCTCCGCTTGTTCGTTGAGGGTTCTCTGATGCTAGTGTTGAGGGGTTTTTCTCCACCGGGTCGTTGAGGCTGGCTACACATAGCACAGGTTTCTGCACCACTCGAGGTATATCGGGTGTGTAGGGTCAGGGTTTTCTCCGACTGGCGTTGAGGGGTTTTGCTCCGCCAGATCGTTGAGGGTTCTCCGACGCTGGTGTTGAGGGGTTTTTCTCCGCTGGGTCGTTGAGGCTGTCTATGTATAGTATAAGATTATGCACAATTCGAGGTATATTGGGTGTGTGGAGGGTATTTCGGGACCAGTGGGATATATTTTGATATGTTTGTGTCCAGGTCTATTTACATGAACTTAAACTCCTTTGAGGAGAGTTTTCAAGCAGGGTGTGGACCACGTGATGGTTTCATTCTTTGGTTTTTCGTGGGTCCCACCGAATGTTTTTACCAAAGATGGATTTCCGGTACGTTTTTGGCTTATCTTTATCCACGTGCTTGAAAAGAATTTTATGTATGCATGCATTGTGTTACACACGATGAAGGGTACTTTCCAGCAAGTGTTTGCCAAGGTTTCCTCCGACTAGCGTTGGAAGGTGTTTCTCCGCCAGATTGTTGAAGGGTTCTCCAATGTTGGCATTGTAGGGTAGTTCTCCGCTAGATGCTGAGACTGACTGTACTTGGTGCACGTGACCCTATTTGACACCTGGCTTTGAGGTATTGTCGTTCATGTGACATCACGACTTGGGGTGATGATAGTCATGTTGGGAGTATGACCGCAGTGGACTTCTCGGGCTCAGAGCCTTGCTTTGAGGTAACTTCCAGTTGAATGGAGTTTGGTGCCTTCAAAATGTCTCCTGGATGTTGACTCACTTACGGTTTTTTGTCGAGACTAGGAAAGGGATATGTGCATAGTGCACATGTTCTATTGGGAATCGTATATGAGGCCCAGTTTGAGTCGGAGGTGAAGCGAGAGAACTTGAAATAAGAGGTTGGTTCTTTGACCTGAGTTAAGGAAACTTTGAGGATGAAATTTCTTTAAGGGCAGTGAGTTGTAACGACCTGGAAATTTAATTATTGAATTTTCGTAAATTAAAGACGATTTTACCCTTGGTTTTAAAGGGGGCTCGAAAGTCAATTTTTTGTAGAGCCACATTTGACAGTTTATGTGGGTACCGTTGCATAGGTCTCGGACTCATGAGTTCGTAGACAGGCAACACGCGGAAAATGGAGACTGTGCGAGGAACTATCAGGTCTCAATTATTCAAGGGCATTTTGGTCATTTGTCCTTTGGATGTATATAAGTCCAAGCTATCTAACCATTCTGTAGTTCGACAGAGTTTTCTCAATTTTCTCACAAACCCGTGACAAACCACGACACCGACTCATCGACCGAACCAAAATTCTTTGATTTTGGACTTTCAATTCCAAGACACTTCAACCCTTTTCATCCACACCATCACCTTCTCCTCCTTCCCGCAAGCATAACCGTACCCACCACCGAAGGAGGCAGCCACGGGAGACACCGATCTGAGGGAAAAAGGATCAAAACCTTTTGATCTATTTTTCAGCCAGCACAGGTATGGGTTTCGTGTTTTGAGTTCATTTTTGGATTCATGGGATCGAGTAGATGAATTTACACACAAAATTTGTGAAAAATGGTTGAGTTTTGAAGAAGTTAGGAAAGCTTGAAGTTTAGCTGGAAAAATGGCGGATTCTGACGACGGCGATGGCGGCGCGACCATCTTCTCCGGTGAGATTCCGACAAGGCTTCGGTGGGACTCCGGCGACGCGGCAGACGGTGACACGGTCGTCTTCTCTGGTGGGTCACCGGCGATCGGGTCGGGTCTAGTTGGGTCAGGTCGGGTCTAGTTGGGTAAGGTCAGGACGAGTTGGGCCGGGTCAAGCCTGGCCAGCGCATGGGCACTGTAGCAGGCGTGTGGCCGGCGCGTGATAGCTTGTGGCGGCGCGTGGCCTACTGCCAGCGTGTGGCGGGGTGTGGGCTCGGTTCTAGGGTCACGGCGGCGCGTTGCTAGGGCTTTGGGACATTCCGGATATGATTTTGATGGTTTTGAGGCCATAGGAGTTCATTTAGAGCCCCGTCTGAGTAATCCCAGCGGTATTAGTTGGCCATGAAGCGAGTTTTTGGCTCGAGAAGTCAAGGGAGTTGGGTTATTAATTTCTTCCTTGGAGCTAGGTTTTCCTTGAGTTGGTACTTTGCATGTACTGAGAACGGACTAGATTTTCCAGTTTGCATGGGATGCATACTTCTAGGTATTATGTTATACCACGAGGTTCTCCGATGATTGGCGTAGAAGGTGACTTTCTCTGCTACATTATTGAGAGTTCTCCGACTGGCGTTAGAGGGTACATCTCCGCCAGATCGTTGAGGGGTTCTCCAATGTTGGCGTTCGAGGGATCTTTCTCCGCCATATCGTTGAGGTGGTGTGCTAAGGAGGAGCAGGGATATCGAATGATCACTCAGGGTGCTCAGGAGGAGCAGGGATATCGAGTGAACACTCGGGGTGCTCTGGAGGAGCAGGGATATTGAGTTACCACTCGGGGTGCTATGGAGGAGCAGCGATATCGAGTTATCACTCAGGGTGCTCAGGAGGAGCAGGGACATCGAGTTATCACTCAGGGTACTCAGGACGAGCCGAAATATCGAGTTTGACTCGGGGTAAGTCAATGAGACTTAATTCAACCACGTCTGGTTCTTTCGTCATCCGGGTTAATGGGTTGGTGCGGGTGGTGATCCAGATGAACGAGTTATTGACGGTTCACAAGAGGCGGTCAAGCCAGTTGCCTTGTGCTATTACAATAGAAGGTTCAGCAGTGTTGAACTACTGACAATTGTTATCAGAGTTTGTTAGCAGAGGACTATAAACTTCGAATCATGATCAGGGGTTCTCACATTGTGATCTGTGGCAAAGCATTGGCTCTTACCCTGACATGACCAGGCTGGTTAGCCACCGATGCGGTTGCTCAATCGAGAGGCTGGGGCGTAAAACAAGGTCATAAGGTTACCTTTTTGGGGCACCACTATTTCGAGGTTTTGGCCATGTCCTGTAAGCTATCCTGCGTCTAACAGGTAGGTGTTGTCAGTAAGTACAGAGAAGGTTCTATCGGAACCCCTGTAAGTTTTATTTACAAATTCTAAGGAAAAGGGTATTCCTGGTATAAAATTTTGTGGAAAAAGAGCTGTCAGATGGGATCAGGGCTTTTTTCGGACTTCGAAGCGAAATTCGGGAAGGGTCTTGACACTTCCTAAACTCAAAAGAAATGCTAGTCATGTATGTGGTCCATGTCAACTTGGTAAACAGACCAAGTCATCTCATCCTTATAACTCTCACATCACCACTTCTAGAATTCTTTAACTCCTTCACATGGATTTGATTGGACCAGTCAATATCCTCTCACTTGGTGGGATGAAGTAGGCCTTAGTTAGTGTAGATGATTACTCAACGTTTTCTTGGGTATGCTTTCTGAAAGACAAAACTGAGACGTATACTGAGTTTAAGACTCTGTTTAAGCAATTACAGTCTACAAATATGACTAGTCATTCTTCTCTTGCTCGTATCAGATCTGATCATGGTACTGAGTTTGAGAATGCATCATTTGCACGATTCTTTGCCAAAGATGGTATTAAGCATGAATTTTCTGCACCAATCACTCCTCAACAAAATGGTGTTGTGGAAAGAAAAAATCGTGTGCTTATAGAAATGACTAGTGTCATGCTTAATAGCAAAAACCTGGCTAAACATTTCTGGGTTGAAGCCATGAATACTGCTTGTCATATAATTAACAGAGTGTTTTTAAGACCTGGATCTCATCAAACTCCATATGAGATCTTGAAAAGGAAAAGACCTAGGGTTGATTACTTTCGAGTCTTTGGTAGCACTTGTTATATCTTGAGAGATAGAGAGGCATTGTCTAAGTTTGATCCTAAAAGTGATGAGGGTCTCTTTCTTGGATACTCCTCAACTAGCCGGGCATATTGAGTGTTCAATCTTAGAACAAACACATTGATGGAATCAGTAAATGTTAAAATAGTTGACTTAGGAGCATCAGTAGAGTTAGCTACTGATGATGATAATCTGTTTCCTACTAAATCTAATGATGTCTCTTCTACTTGTGTCACACCTTCATCACAACTTCCACCATCTGAACTTAAATTTTCAGAGGTGAATGTTGATGCAATCAACAAACCAAAATGGACAGATAACCATCCTGATTCTGGTATAATTGGAGCCATAGATCAAGGTGTACGTACTAGCCATCACGTGTCCACACAAATTACAAACGTATGTTATCTATCACAACTTGAACCAAAAAATATCACTGAAGCCTTAAAGCATGAAGAGTGGATTCTTGCTATGCAAGAAGAACTAGGTCAGTTTGAAAAGAATCAGGTCTGGGAACTAGTCACCAAACCTCAGGATGTTAATATGATAGGTACTAAGTGGATTTTCAAGAATAAATATGATGATAGTGGTGATGTGGTCAGAAACAAAGCTCGTCTTGTAGCTCAGGGATATACTCAAATTGAGGGCATTGATGTTGATGAAACATTTGCCCTAGTTGCTAGGATGGAATATGTTAGATTACTTTGTGCTGTAGCTTGCCATCTTAAGTTCAAACTTTTTCAAATGGATGTCAAAACTGCTTTCTTAAATGGATATTTGAATGAAAAGGTCTATGTTGCCCAACCAAAAGGCTTTGAAAATCCTCTTCATCCAGATCATGTGTATAAACTCCACAAAGCTCTCTATGGGTTGAAACAAGCACCTCGTGCTTGGTATGACAGATTGTCATCTCATCTCCTTAGTAATGGATACACTAGGGGTTCTGTGGATAAAACCTTGTTTGTGAAACACACTAACACATATGTCTTGGTTGTTCAAGTCTATGTCTATGACATAGTTGTTGGTTCTACTTCAAACACTCTTGTCCAAAAATTCATTCATGTTATGACTAGTGAGTTTGAAATGAGACTTGTTGGTGAGCTGTCTTATTTTCTTGGCCTTCAAATTAGATAGGACAGTGATGGCATTTTTTATTTCTCAATCCAAGTATGCCAAGAACTTGATCTCCAAGTTTGGTATGGATTCTGTCAAACCATCACCCACTCCCATGTGTCAAAGTACAAAACTGTCATCTGATTTAACTGGTAAGACTGTAAATCCTACTTTGTATCGAAGTATGATTGGTAGTCTTCTTTATCTCACAGCTAGTAAACCAGATATCTCCTTCTATGTTGGTGCATGTGCACGTTATCAAAGTGATCCTCGAGAGTCTCACCTTCTTGATGTTAAACGGATAATTAAATATGTGAAGGGAACTCTAAATTTGGGGTTATGGTATACACATGATACCACCACTGACTTAGTGGTGTATTGTGATGCTGATTGGGCAGGATGTCTTGCTGATCGCAAGAGTACATCTGGTGGTCTTTTCCATGTTGGCAACAACCTTGTTGCATGGCATAGCAAAAAACAAAGTTGCATTTCTTTTTCGACCACTGAAGTTGAATATGTGGTTGCTGGTAGTTGTTGTACTCGGCTGTTATGGCTTAAACAGATGCTTAGTGATTATGGTATGATTCAAGCAGTTTTTACAGTCTATTGTGACAACACCAGTGCCATAGAAATTTCTAATAATCTTGTTCAACACTCTCGAACTAAACATATGGACATTCGTCACCATTTCATTCGCGAATTAATTGAAAGCAAAACATTACTACTCTCTTTCATATCTACAGACAAACAACTTGCTGACATTCTAAATAAGGCATTAGAACCACCGAAGTTTGAATACCTTAGTCGTTCCACTGGCATGTGTGATGTTTGATTTTTGTTCTTGTGACTAGTCAGATCCTTCATTCTCTTAAAAATCAAAAACAACCAAACAAACCTTTACACCAAAAACATCTTCTCTTTTCAGTTATGAAGTTTGGTTTGCAGTTCTGATGCTTTGATGTTCTGATGTTTTGCTATGAATGTTATTTTATCCATTTTGTGTCTCTTTAATCCTTGCTTATCATGTTCAACACTTAACAGACATCTAAAGGTCAAACTGCTACTTCAATCTTCCATCTACTCTTTATTCTGCAAGTTTTTGCAGTGTGATTCAAAATATTACGACTCTAGGGAGTCATAAGGTTGCTCTTGGTGTTCTAGGGTTCAAAAGGGTGCTATTGAAGTGTGACCAAAGAAGTCATGGTCCTAAGATGTTATAAGGCTGTGCCTTGGTGTTTAGGACAAAGAGCCATATCACTGGGCCAAAATAAAAAAAAATAAAAAATAAAAGGGTGCAGGAGGAATACTAATGATGAAAATAAAAAATAAAAATATATATATACATAAATAAAATAAAACAAAATGAATAACAGTATATTGAATCTTGTTTTTTGGAGTTTTGATTCTTTCCTCTTCAGGTTAGTTTTGAATATACTGGTACTCTTTGGTTTTTGGGACTTCTTTTTGGATAAAATAGTTTCTCTGTATTACTTGTGTATCTCAGTGCTTCAAAACTTCTAAATCAACTCAACTTCTGTTTTAGAGACGACTTTGTGTTTATTTTTCTTCAATCTCTTTCCATCCTTCGTTTTCGTTTGCTTTTGTACTTTCTACTCTGACTGGTCATGAGTTACAAAGGTCACCAGCATCTTTTTCGTCTACTCTGACTGGTCATGAGTTACAGTTTCTCTTCACGAATGCCCTTTAAATGAGTCAGCTTTATTTTTCTTGCAAAATTTTGTAACTCTTTAGTTTGAGACAGTGTTGACAGTTGCTTGCCTTGGTCTTGGTGTTGTGATTTTTTTTCAAAATCTGCTTTTAATCAATCAGCTAGTGGAGCATTCATAGTGGAGCATTCATTGCTTGCTTTGACCCACCTAACAACTACTTCTAGTCATTACTCCTTGGTCGTTCTCTTCACCCAATCCGCTGGCTCTCTCATTGTGCTATTTATTTGATTCATTGTTTGAGGTTTCAATCTCTTTCTCATCATCTTTTATTCTCTATTCATCATGTCATCATATGTGTCTCTCACCCAACGTCCCATTGTGTTTGAAAGGAATTTTATCTTTGAAGACTGTCTTCTTCGCAATAGTATTCAATTGTTGAACATCGAAGATCAGTATGCTCTTCATGACCTTGTGTATGCCCAACATTCTTATAATCTAACATTGGTTCATGAGTTTTATGACAATATTCCCACTGAGACTCATTCTTGGGGCTCCCGTGTCGTGGTTCGTGGTCATGCTATTCTCTTCACTGTGGACTCAATCAGTGCTAATCTTGGTCATAATCCGGTTTGTTCTTCTGATCCATTACAGCAGATATCTTTTTTCACGTTTGATGTTTACAAATCTCTGGCCTATTATGATCTCTCCATGCCTCTTGGCGCTAGTCAGAAGCCCAGCAAAGCCTACTTATCTAATCTTCATAGTGCGCTTTGGACTTTGCTTCGCCACAACGTCCTTCCTACAGCCAACAACGCTAATCCAACCCATTTAGCTTGCAGGGTGGCTATTGCAATGTCCCATGGGTTGCCGGTTCCCCTTGCTTGGCTTATGATGAACCATGTTCTCTCCAAGCCTGTTCGTGGTTCTCTCGGGTTACCTTGTCTTCTCACTCGCATGTTCTCTCACTATGGTGTTCCATCACGTGCCACTGATGTAATCGTACCTGCTACTGAGCCATTCACAACTCGATCCATGTGTCTCATCTCTAAGCTCAGTGCTTCCACAAATATCTCTTCCTCTTCTTCTTTTCTGGTAGGTCATGTTGTTGTTGCTGAGCATGCACAGGAATAGCACCGCATTGGCGAGGTTGCTACTGAGGCACGAAGACGTATTAGTGAGGTTGCGGCTGCTGCTACTCAGAGCTTTATCTGTGGTCGTGGACGTGGCAGTCGTCGTGGTGCTCAATGAAGGGGGAGCTTTGTGCTGTCTTGGTCCTTTGGCTTTCCTCGACAAAGGGGGAGATCATTATGGGGGTGAAGAGTTTATTGGTCTTGAATGTTTGTTTGTTTATGTTTGAAGAAAATTTGGTTATGTTTATTGGACTTATTCTTATGTATGTTTTGCTTATGTTTTTTAATTTATGAACTTCTTTGAGATGCTTGTTTTATTCCTCTTAATATTATATGTTGCCTATATGATATGTTTGCTTCATTCTTCTTGCTATTATATGCTGCTGTTAGTTCTTTTATCTACAGGTTTACATTCAAGAAGTTTGTGTAATAGGTATGGGCTTAGTGAGGATTAGTTCTAGGTTTGAGTGAATGGGTTTGACGAGGCAAAATAAAAGGGGGAGATTGTTAGTTCTTGTTTTTGGAATGACTGATGTAAATTGGCCTTGCCTCTCCACTTGTAATTTTAATTTGACTCGTGCTCAAACTTAGGATCGTTAAGTGTTGTCTTTCGTTCAAGCATATATCAAAGAGGAATTTCTCAGCAACTGTAGTGTTTTGGATGACCAGTCATCTTAAGTTTGTTGCTTTTTACTGCCTGGGATTTACTAAGTTCTTTTCTCTAAAGGGGCATTATTGGAAATCTATTATACACAACTATTGAAACTGTGTGTTTAGAGTTTGGGGACTAACGGATTTCCTGATATGTGAGTGAGTTGTGTAGCTCACACAGTGAGTGTGTTTTTTGTATCAAATATCAACCGGAGTGAATTGGATTTTCGATGGTATTGGTGAGACAGGTCTGAACCATCGAATGGGTTCATCCTGGTGATTATTGAAAAACGTTTTTGATAAAGTGATTTCAAGTTTTTTATTTGATCAATAACATTTTCTATCAAAATCGTTTTGAATCTATTTTTGAAAAAATTGAATTTCAAAACCAAATCCTTTCCATGAGTTTCTGAATTTGTTTTGATCTTCGTTTTTCTTCAAGTTCAATTTATATTGGATCTTATATATGGGTTCTTCAAGTATTGTTACTTGATGAACTCAGATTGATGATTTGATCAAGAATTCCTTTAAACCAATTTCGTTTGGGTTGTTCTTGGAACGGATCTGAGTATGGTTGAGCTGCTGCGAGAAGCATACGTAAAGGAGCTTAACGGATGAGCATAGTTTCTGGGTTGCACAAGGTATGGTTGCCTCTTTGGATTAGTCTAGGAGATTGAGCATATGAATACCTTGTATTTGAACTCTGAAATTAGTGAATTGCCTGGTCAGCTGAGAGACCCCCAGTTTTGCCTTGAGGAAGGTTTCTGTGTATCAAAGTTCTTGATGTCTTGATTCATATTGCTGAATGTTACTGAATGGATTAATTACTTGTTGAATGTTTCTGTGAACACACACACAAGCACTTAGAACTAGCACAAGGCTTCCTACATTGACGAGGCCTCTGAGTGCTTAGGATGCCACTGATATGATTGTGTTGTTTGCAGGGAGCTTGTTCAATGTGTGTGTGAATGTGATTGATATTGAATGTTTGATTCTGGAATCTAGAATTAAAGAATTGGTATCCAACTTTCACATCACATGCACATAATATAAATAATTATGAAATCATTAGTTTAAGGAAAGAGGTCCACTCACAACGGGTCGGGGAATACATCACCCGACAAAGCTACACTACTAAAACGAACTTAAAACGGGCCCAAACGGTCTAAAAATGTGGAAAAATGGTCTGAAATGTCCATAAACTAGGCCCACGTACCGCCAGAGGTCAGAAAACGGCCTTAGAGCACTGCCACGCCCCAGCCAGAGGTCGGGAAATGGCCTCACGCATAGGCCATGCGCTGCCACATGGCTCCACTTGGCTTCCGCGTGTCTATCACTTGGCCTCCACGTGTCAGCCACGTGCCAATCACGTGCTTCGCTGGCCCATGGAAGGTGGCCAGACCACTATTGGTGCCGCCGTAGACGGTGGTCGGAAGCCAAAATTTTTGTAGTAAAAGTTGGTTGGCCCATTTTGGTCACGTTCGGGGACGGCGGCGCCAGCGACCTAACGCCAGTAACAGCTCCGTCGTTGACCGTTGTTGGTGTCGTCATAGACGGTGGTCGGATGCCGAAATTTTCGCAGGTAAAGATGGTCGAACCACCCTTGTCGCCATCGTGGACGGTAGCGCCAGTGGCTTAACGTTAGTCACGGCGCCATCAATGACTGTCGTTGACTTAAAGGAAAGGTAACAACATTAGCTTTGCCGTCAAAGTTGAGGCGCGAGTTATATTTAACAATGTCACCGTTGACCACCTTGACCGATGGAATATTCCATTACCAGTCGGCGAACAACAGTCGAATTCTAGAAAACTCGCCCGAAATCGCTGTTTTCCGATGAGCTTCGTTTTTCTTCATTTCTTCACCAATTTTTAGAATCCAATAGAGCTCGACAAGTGGAATTCAAAAATGAGATCTTTAGGTTGAGATCGTACCTGTGGTGATTGGAAAATGGCCGTGAAGTCACGGTGGCGTTTTCTTTCAGCCGTCGTTCTGCCTCCCATGGTGGTTGTCGAGGTTCAAGGTTGGTTTGGTTGTGTTTGTGGTGAGGAGAGGAAGGTGGTGATGGTGACCTGAAACGCCAGTGGTGGTGGTGGATGTGTTTTTGTGCTTTTCGGCCAAGAGAGAGAGTGTGAGGTGGAAGAGAGATGAGAGTAAGAGAAAGAGGAGAATTGGAGAGAGTGTGAGTTTTGGGTTTTTGGGCTTAAATAAAGGCTCATTCCCGAACGATTTTAATTACTAACGTCCCAGTGACACGTAGTAGGGGCATTTTAGTAATTTTCCATAATCCGAATTAAATTTCTCGGAACGAGTTGTAACATGAAACCCCAATCTCATATTATAATAGTTTACATCCACCTTATCATAGAAAAACCAAACTCAAAACGGAGAAAATTTAAAATTATTTCTCCAACCAGTAATATCAAATGCTAGAGTTCATATGAAACTTATAATTCCGAAATCAAATCTCTATATTTAGAACAAAAAATAATTGAACATCCAAACCCTAATCTCATATTTTGAGAGTTCACATTAACCTTATCATACAAAAACCAAACTCAAAATGGAAAAAATTTATAATTCTTTCTTAAATCCATAATATCAAATACTAGAGTTCATATGTCACTTAGTGTTATGGCCTAGTGGTATTCCACTCCACCTATTTTGTGGGACGTCTCGTGTTTGACTCCTGTAAGGGGCGAGCACGATACCCAATGTCCATATAAATCCCCCTCCCCAATATCATTTTATTAAGAAAAATAAAACACTTGAGTTCATATGAACTTTGTAATTCCCCAATTTTATATTATGAGAGTTCACATCAACTTTATTATATAAAGAAAATCAAACTCAAAGTGGAAAAAATTCAAAATTCATTCTTCAATCTATAACATCAAGCTCTAGATTTCATATAAAACTCATAATTTGGAGATCCAAACTTGAAATTTTGTAAGGAAAAAAATAGAACTTCAAAACTCCAATTTTATTTGTTGTAGTTCACCTCAACCTTACAATTATAAAACAAACTAAAAGATGTCAAAAGTCATAGTTCATTTTTCAATCCACAATATCAAACATTAGAATTCGTATAAAACTCACTATCCACAATATCAAACATTAGAATTCGTATAAAACTCACTATCCACAATATCAAACATTAGAATTCGTATAAAACTCACTATCCACAATATCAAACATTAGAATTCGTATAAAACTCACTATTTACTTCAAGATCCAATTTCAAAATTTTGACTGCATCCCATATTTATTTTCCTTATCCAAACACACCATAATGAATCCTTAAAAGTTGCAGGCCATCTCATTGCCTCTTCTTCAATTGAATCTTTACTTTTCTGCTTTTTGGGTACAAAGAAAAGAGTAGCCACTTGCACAATGCTTTTGGGATAGGAAGATGATCTCCGCACTCTATTTTTTATTTTTTGCACTCCACTTCTTTAAAAGTATAAAAGAAAAAATTAAAAGTGAAATGCATCAAGTAAAAAATGAAGTGTAAAAATCAGTTCCTTTGAGATATTTTCTGTAATTAGGTTTTAGGGTTTCTACTGTAGCAGTCGGACACAAGATTTGATTTGATTTGACTTGAAATCATTCAGCATCGCAATAAAACTAAAAAGTACAAAGTCGTTAGAAGTTACAAGCATCAGCAACCCGTCGTCACTATTTAATGATCCGAAAAAATTGAACCTTATGCTGCTACAGACTACATCGTTATGGTTTTCCTATTTCTCACACGTCCAAGTTTACCAGACTTTACTGGTGGTGGAATCGAAGAAACCCAGGACTGCAGCATGCAAAGCAACGAGGATGCTTCAGTCTAGCAGTCAACTGCATGAATCCATTTCTCACCGTGCAATTTTTTTCAATACGGCTTCAGCACGGTGCTCAAATTTTGGTAAAGCCCAATCATGCTGGACTACATCAAGGCTGTCCTTCTCAGCCCCCAAACTCTGGCCAATACAACAAGGAACAAGAGAAGCCCTTCAGATTAAGAGTCGTGATGCAGCAAAAAATTACTTTCGATTTTGATGTCAAAGTTATGAAATATGTTGGAGAATTTTACATCTTTCAAATGTTTTATTCCAAAATATTTTAACCTAGACATGATGCAGAGGGATATCCAAAAGAACAACGGTTAGAACTTAACATGAATGCTTCTTAACAGGCATACCACACTACTAAAGCACTAACAAAAAGTGCATGGACTACAAGGTCTATAAAGGATAACTTCGTGAGTTTTAGTTGGATGTCAGTGTTTTTCATTGATCAAATTGAGCAGGGCAACAGTACATAAAGCAAATGCTTGAAAAGAAATAATACAACAAAGAATGGCATCTGAAATCTTCTAAGATTTATGACTATTATACCTAAGGAATACAAGAAACTACTAAAGTTATATACCTTTGATGGATCAAAGCCGAAGCCACTCGTTTGCATCATACGCTGTGTATCATCCATGGCTGCATAAGAGAAGTTAATTTTAGTTTGTCAACCCTCCCAGAGTACTTAAATTCTAGCTCATACTTGTGGTAGCCCACATGCATCTATAAGGATGAAAGATATCATGAGGTTATTATCATATGAGTTGGTACTTGGTACTAACCATTTTCTTCTCCCAGAATAAGACTAAACAAACCTCTTAATCCAAACAGATTAAGAAAGTACCTGAGAGAAAGTGATTTTGAATAGAATAGTTAGAGACAATGAGTTAAGAAAGACAAGAGAAGGAGATGAATATTAAATAACTGGATATGTCAAAAGCGTGGAACATACCATGAGCGGCTACTAACATAGCTAACATCAACAGTGCTCAAGTCAATCCCATTCTGCAGCATTGACCTGAATCTTTGAGTAAGAGGAAAGGGTATTTTGGCTGGAGAAAAGAAAAACTGTCATAACATGATCATTTGACCATATGTTCTGATTCCATGGACACTTACATTAGTGAAGGCAACTATTACATACATTGAACGACAACCTATGATGAAGGCTGAGCAGAATGGAAAGGAGAAAGAAAGATGATTAACTTATGGAAACACCAAGGTGAAAGAAAATTAATGACATAAAAGAGTAAGAAGTAGAAAGTGGAAAGAAAACAACACAGAAAGCAAGCAGTCAGCGGCATTGAAACATACCTGCAACAAATCCAGAGAAGAAAAAGTTGACCCATGCAAAAGTAAGAGTCTGGCCAAGACAAAGGTAATCGATTAGTTATTAAACTTAACATTTGAGAAGTACAAACCAAACTACATATAAATTTAAACAATTTGAAATACCTGGGGTATGATCATAGAAAGATTTTTCTTCATCATATCCATAGCCATGTTGGGATCAGAGAACATTTGCGCTTGCGGGTTCTGTGTCTGGCCCTTAGGAACAATTAACAACCCGTTTTCCTGCCATATTTCCACACGTTTGACTTCACTATAAAGAAAATCAAAAAACGAAATAGCAAACTACAAGCTAGTTTCAGCAAATGCATCTTTTCTATAGAACCCTTTCAGCATATAAATCAAAATTTGTGTACGCATAGAAATTTCTCGTAACCATGCTGTAACATGAACTCTTGCTATGGTTGACTGTATTCAAATTCCAATGCAAAATAAATAGAGCCGAATGCTAACTCAACTAATCAAAATACAAATTATTTTTCAGCTTATGATTTGTATGAAGGGAAGTATGTCAACTTCAGTGTGATTAAGCCCATTACGTACTTAATTAGCAAATACTGTAAGAATAATTAGCTAACCTCGTTGCTAAAATAAAACCGTCGAGCACGAAACGACTTCGGAGGTATGAAATTAGCAGCAGCGCGTAGATTCCGAGCCCTTATAATCAATTGCCTAAATAAATTTATTTTCATAAAGTCAGACAGAGAATCACAACACAAATACATATATAATATATAAATAGAGGCATGTTGAGTTAGGTTTGACATAGAGACCCTTCTTTGACAATTTGGCATCGGGGACTTGGTTGGAGCGCATGAGCTTGGAAACGAAGTATCGGAGGGCACCTATGAGGACCATGACCACCGAGAGAGGGATCAGAACCCAATCTCTAATGGCTGTGTCGAGCACCAGATCTGCCGCCATTGTTGGACCTCAGAGGCTCAGAGCTAAACGACATAGTTTGGTTCGTTTTGGGTCTCTCCTTTGTATGCCTCTTTCACTCCGTCGAGAAAGCATAAACCAAATTGGAAAAGATCACAAGAAGGACAGGGATATCCGTGTCTTTCTTGGAATGTTAAAGGCCCTTATTGTCTTTTAAAAATTGTTCAAATGTCGATTGGGAGAATGGAGAAGAAGACCTGAGAATAGATCTCTCAAGCTAGGCAGTGAGAAGATCGCACGATGCATTGTAATTGCTATAATTATTCACTACATCTTCACACTAGTTAATCTCCATTTTCTTTTTCTTATCACGGACCCGCCACATAAATGTTTTTTAGCAATTTTTTTTTTTTGACTAAATGGAGAATATCATGGATAGGAGTGTTACACCGGATTTTTTTTTACTAAGTGCTTCTGTATTGGTGGTTTTATCTTTGTTTAGTGGAGTACTCTTTTTCCCTCCACGTATTTATCTTGGACTAGCTGAGTTTTATTGTAAGAATTTTAATAAGATCCCATGTACGGTTGTGCACCCTTCAATTGTAATTTCCTTCTATCATCAATGGAATTATTTTTTAGATAAAATAAAAAAATAAATAAAGGAGAGTTACACCACCAGAGTTAACAACATACCTCATTAACTTGCCATAAAATCTGTTAATCGGAAAAATCCGAACAAGGGAAAAGAGTACTCACCCTCCATTACAAAACAAAACTTCAGGCTCAATATGAGCTTACAAAACAGGGCCCTAAAAACTGAGAAAGCATAAGAACAGCCCTATAACTAACAACCAACTGCCTCCAGCCAGCAACAAAGATGGCTCTGTCAGCCTTCCATTTTGACCCAAAGCAGTAATACACCAAGGAACACCCCATTGCTGCCGTGAGCACCGCAAACCAGCCAAAACAGCACCACCCTCCTCGCCCCCTGCAACAGAACCAATCGTAAAAAACCATATCTCCACAGTGCTAATATCTCATGATGTCCTCCCCCTTTGCACCGTTGTACCCTACTGCAGAGGCTCAGCCTCCATTAGTCCCCCATGTCAGCCACTAACTGCCCCTTCCAACCACGGTGGGGCAGCATCAAACCAAATTTGTGGCGGTTGCTACCGCAAACCATGCTGGGCCAAAGCATGCGCTGCCTTATTCCCATCTCGGCGCTGAAAAATCACCTCAGAAACATTCAAAAGTTTCATCAACCAAAGAATGTCACTAATCAATACACTATTCTCACTCCACCAATTTTGACCATCTCTTAGAATACTCACCACCACCAAAGCATCCACCTCTACTACAACATTATGTAAACCCAACCTTTGAACCAACAACAAACCTTGGCGAACCGCAGCAAGTTGTACGGCCTCAGAAGAAAGCCATAGCAGGGCCGTAGTTCCAAAGTCACTTATGCAGTGGCCATTGTGATCTCTAATGAGCTCCCCCATGCCTCTCGTACCACCCAATCTGTCTACTGCCCCATCACGATTGAGCTTATAATTGTGTAAAGAAGGCTTTGTCCACCTCACAATTCCCCCAGGATCCACCGGTCTATGCCTTGGAGAGTGCTCTAGAAATTGGGCTCTATGAAAGAGGAGTCGCTCAGCCCTTCCAACAAAATCAGCACCATGTTGTCCATGGAGAGCTTAGTTTCTTTGGTTCCAGCCTTCCCAACATCCCCAAATCAGCTTTTCAAGAACCTCGATGCTTGAATGAGCTATGGCAACCTGCATGAAATCATCAAAGCCTGCACCAGGATGATCAAAATGGAACGGCAGCTCCAGAAAGTACCAAAACTTCTTATTCCACTTGCAATCCCACACGGCATGAACCACATTTTCCACCCCCTGCCCGCATCTGGAACACAAAGGTGAATGAATCAACTTCCTGCGAAATAGATTAAGGGCAGTAGGAAAATATTGTTACACGCCCGCCAAACAAAAAGATTTATCTTCTTGGGAGCATTGATACTCCACAACCTCTTCCAAAGCCAAGTGGTTTGAAGATCATCCGAACCACTTGACCCATCACTAGATTGAGCCTCAAATAAACGCAGTGCCACTCTATACCCAGATTTCACACTGTATTGGCCATTTTTTGAAAATCCCCAAAATATACCATCAATACTGCGCCTCACTAGCCCCAGGGGAATCCCTAAGATGGCTTGAGCTTCCTCCAATGAGAACACTTGCAAAATTAGTTCAGAATTCCACACCCCATGATTAAGCATAATAGAATCCACTATGGCCTCTCTCGGAAGCTGCCCACAATACCTTGGCTTGCCAGCCTGGAACCGTGATATCCACAGATCATCAAAAATCCTGATGTTATTCCCATCCCCTACCCTACACCTTAATATGTCCTTCACCACCTCTTGGGCCCAAAGAATTGCCTTCCAAATCGCCGATGGACTAATGCCACCATTTGCATGGAAAAAGTCTCCCTGGGGAAAATAACAAGCCTTCAGCATCCTGGATACAAGAGAATAAGGTCTCTCTAATAGCCTCCAAGCTTGCTTAGCAACCATAGCCCTATTGAAAGCTTCAAAATTCTTAAAACCCATTCCCCCCTGAAATTTAGGTTTACATAATCGCTGCCAGGTCATCCAAAGAATTCCTCAACGGCCCGCCTTTCCCCACCAATAGCAAGCAATTGCAGCTGAAATTTCAGGGCAAAACAATTGGGGCAGCTGGAACACCCCTATAGTATAAGTTGGAAGAGCCTGAACAACGGCCTTGACTAGAACCTTCTTCCTTGCCGAGGATAGAAACTTCTCATTCCATCCATCTAACTTAGCCTTCAGAGAATCAATGACATGGGAAAACATTTTACGCTTGCTCATCCGGGCTATAGCTGGTAATCCCAAATACTTCTCATGGAACTCCACCAGTCGAATTCGCATCATGTTAGATATCAGCTATTTCAATATGGGATCAGTATTAGGACTAAAACACGCAGCAGATTTCTCAAAGTTGATACGTTGGCCAGAAACTCATTCATATGCTCGCAGCACATTTAGCAGATTAAGACACTTTGGGAGATGAGCATTACATACAAGCAGACTATCATCAACGAATAACAGATGAGTTAGTTAGGGTGCCCGCGGTGCAGTTTTGACACCATGAATACCTTGGTTCCTTTGGCCCTGAGCTAATAGGGCCGAGAGACCTTCTGCACAAAACAAAAACAAATACGGGGATAGGGGTTGCCTTGTCTGAGACCCCGTTAAGGATGAATCAGTTCAAAAATAAGCCCATTAACCTTAACTGAATAAATCACTAAGTTCACACACTTCATTATTAATTGGATCCAAGAGCTCTCAAAACCGAGCCCCTTCATTATATGCTCTACAAAAGACGAATCCACACGATCATAGGCCTTCGACATATCCAGCTTTAAGATCATTTTCTTCAAATTACTCCCCCCCATGGCATCTAATTTCATGGACACTTTCAAACACAACAATGACATTATCAGTAATCAACCTAGCCGGAACGAAAGTACTCTGAAATTCTGAAATCACCGAAGGCATGATGGACTTGAGCCGGCCCACAATTATCTTAGATATTTTGTATAACACAGAACATAAACTAATTGGTCGAAACTGAGTTACCCTCGTCGGAGCAGTAGCCTTTGGAATGTGGGATATTAAAGTATGATTGATGCCCCCAGGGGTGGGCTGACCCATTCAACACGTCAAGACACAACTCAGCCACCTCATCACCCACTGTAGCCCAATATTTCTGGTAGAATAAAGCTGGCATGCCATTAGCCCATGAGCTTTGGTAGGAGCCATACTGAAAACTGCCTGTTCCACCTCCTCCCTTCGAAAAAGAACCGAAAGTATCCCATTTTGTGTAGCCGTGACCTTGGGTTGGATTGCAGTCATGACCTCCTGGACATTAAGCTCACAATTAGAAGTAAAGATATCATTAAAATAATTAACAAACACCTTACCCATACCCTCGTCTGTCGAACACCAACGCTGATTAATGTCCCAAAATCCCAGGATAAAATTCTTTCGGCCTCCCTGTTTTGCAAAACCATGGAAGAATTTGGTATTTTTATCCCCATTCTTGAGCCAATTTATTCAAGATTTTTGGCGCCAATAAATTTCCTCCTGCTCAAGGAGGTGGTCTAACTCACGGGTTAAGTGGCTAGTGCACTCCTACTGCACCTAAGAATTACCAGAAAGTGGAATACCATCTAACTTTGCCTAGGTTTCCCTAATTTTGGTAGCAAGATTTCCAACCGTATCCTTATGCCATGTCTGAAGAGAAGACCGCCTCAATCGACGTGCAGAGCCTCCCAGACTCCCCAAACTGAATAAAATGGGTAAATGGTCAAAAACAAAGGAATTTAGATGGGTAGTGCTCATAACAGAATACGCCAATCTCATTGCATCATTAACCGTTCCTCTATCAAGTTGTAGTTTCACATTGCCATCCCCTTTCCATATGTTCGTCCATGTGTATTTGTATCCCGAAAAATGGAATGTGCGCAGGCCAAAATCTTCAAAAGCCACCCTAAAACCGTCCATTTGGGACATAGGACGGAACCTCCGCCCAGGATACTCTCCTCTATTTAGAATCTCATTGAAATCACCAGCGACTACCCTTGGCCCCTCAAAAAATCATGACCAAGGCGCCTAAGCAGCTGCCAAGACTGTGGGCGTAAAGAGGTGGCGGGGTTCATATTCAGTCTTTATTTATGCATCATTTTGATGTCCTCAAGTACCTTTCTTACATGTCTTTTGAATGATTTCTGGCTATCCATAGTAGAAAGTAATGCTTTTGTGAGACATGTGCAGGCTTTAGGAAGATAATGAAATTCTAAGCATACAGGAAAAAGAATGACTCAAATCGGAGTTCAGATGAAGGAGATGTCCTCATTTCAATATCTGGTCCTGAACTGGGTCCTGAGTGCGCCAGTGCGCCCTATTTTGGGTCCTTGGCCAAGTACCTCAGATCATGCCATTCGGGTCCCAGACCTGTGTCTCATGACATCAATTTCATGTCCTAGAAGTGCCAAGGTCATACCAGGTTGTGTCCCGCGACATGCTTCAAGGACACCCTCTTGAGTCCCAAGCGTGTTCCTGCCATGTCCCTACCGAGCCCAGTGCATGCGCCTAAACCCTAGTTCATGTTCCTCCAATGGTGGAACAAAGTTCCTCATCTGCGTTAAGCCTGACAACATGTGCGCCTAGCCTGAGCCATGACGCGCTTCTACTACACCCATGGTGCACCTCAAACGTGCAATCCCCGTTTGTGATGAAAATGCTTTCCTGGTCACATGTCCCAAAGAGATCCTTTGCGCCTTATTTTGGGGCCGAAAGGTTCATAATAGGCCCTGACCTGCAATTCAATGGAATAAAGCGAGATAAAGCCCATAACTATACTAGATACATCATTTGGAAGTGCTTGGAATGGTTTTTCTCGAGTGGATTGATCAATGAAATTTTAAGTTCTCAAAAGTCCAAGTTTGAAGGTTTTGAGCCCAGAATCTTGCCCAGCTATGTTCGAAGTACTTATGCTTGGCTCATCCCAGTTCTTGATGTCCAAGCAACCTCCAGAAGATTCCAGAAGCAACCTTGGCATGCAAGAAAACCCATAAGTGTTTATCACAAGTATTGCCGCAAATCCTACTCCAATTCCAACAAGGATTGCTTTTTCTAGTTCCTTTTCAATTCCAACTAGGATAGGAAGTTTAAGTTAATTTTTAATTAGGATTTTGTCCTAAACTATCTCCTACATTGTAAAGGTTTAGAGGCCTATAAAAAAGACCTTAGGGTTTGCGGGTGAGGACCTCTAGACACCCTAGCCGCAATTTACATTGTAATTCAGCTTTTAAATTTAAACAATTTTTAGTTTCTGCGTGTGAGAGAGTTGGACATGAGCATTGGAGGACAAGCTCTGGCATGGTCTTCTGATATGTCTCGTCTTCAATAATCTCCTTTGTGTCTTTAGTTTTATTACTTTTACTTTAATGAATTCAATTATATTTGTTTCAATTTCAATTATGTGTGAGTGGTATTTTAAGGATTAGGGCTACTTGAAGCCCTAGCCATGTTAGTTCATTAATTAGATTTTTGCTCTTGATTTTGATTGCTATGCATGTTGAATAATTCTTACTACTGCTTAAACTATCATTCTTTTATGCCTATGAGATTAGCTACCTTGTTTGCATAAATTATTGATGGAATTGCTTGACGGACCACTATATCATCTTGTAATTCATTAGCATCAAGAGGTTGAGGTTAAGAAACAATCTTGTAGTCGGAATTCATGACAACTTAGGAATGCACATCACTTTTCTAGGCTAGTGTAGTGTCATTAAATTCTCTTTGTACTTCATGCATCATCTTAAACGGTAGGTGATAGACGTTCTAGAGTACACATCATGCTTAGAACATATCAAGTAAGAGAGGATAATATATGTGGAGTGAGCCAACTATCGAGACCTTTGCATGGGAACTTAATTCAGAAGTTGCATAGTAATTAGGTCAAGAAAATCTGGTTAAGGACTATAATTGGTTAGGATGGATAGTAAGCCTTAATTTGCCTTAGTTAACAAATAATCTATTTATCATTCTTGCATTGTTATTTTCTGAGTTTTAACGTTTCAAATTCTGTTTTTCAAAATCATAAACACAGAACCCCCACCCCTCACCCCACCTGCCACCCCCCCCCCCCCCCCCCCCCCCCCATTTGCCATTGTGTTGGTTTGAGTCCTTAATTGAGTCTAGGTCTATGTATGTTTTACTTGTTTTCTTTGATTGAGTCTTAATCTGAGGTTAGTTGAGTCTAAATACTGAAGTGGACATAACGTCGATACAAGTCCTCGAGAGATCGATTCTTGCTGTGCTACTATACTATTTTTATCGATTTGTACACTTGCAAGGATTTTATAACTGTTAGAATTAGATTGCATATTTCTTGTTCTCTAATTTTACCAACAATTCCCATAAAATCCTGTAAATCTGAAACCAATGCTCCCCAGCCCAATAATCCACACATCGAAATGCTCCATTGAATACGATTGGAGAGTAACCGTAATGCCATGGAATCAGAGAACTACCAATCCTCCCCCAATGCCAACTTTGTCAACGCAATATCCTCCAGAAACTCCGAGGGACCTCTTCACCCCCTCCATTTGAACCACATACTTCTTTGTTTCCATGAGAAACACAACCCATGGGTTCTTAATTTTAATTAGATGTTTCGAAGCTCGAATCGTCCGAGGATTACCAGACCTCAAACGTTCCAACATAGGATACTCATACTCGTGATGGGCACGAGAATCGGTGCCCACCACGGGTTTTGCACCCTTACGAGTGCTTGAACGTTGTTGTTGTCCTGACTGTAAGGTAGGGCCACCGATTGTGGCGATGTGTGGCAGAGAACGCGCCTTCTTTTGGGGGGACCCACCAATCTTCATGGTGCCAACCCATAAGCCACGTCTCCGCCCTTGCCCGTTTTTTGGCAACGAAGTACCTTGAGCCCCAAGTTCCTCTACCACTAGACCAGCACTTTGATTAGTTCCCTACTCCATAGTAATATTCTCAGTGTCTGCAGACACCACCTCCGGAACCCAGCTGACCTTATTCTGTCGAACAATAGACATGTGAATCCCAGGCCCGTTCACAACACCATGTGGACCACCACCCTGCCGTTTAGTAGGAACATGCACTGGCCGGTTTTCGCCCAGCTGATCCTCCAACCTGCGTCTCTTTAATCCCCATGTCTCACCCCCAACCTCCACTGAGGGCTCATTCTCCACAGTTTGATCCTGCACTACATCAGCATGAAAAGCTTGGGCATGACGACGTACCCCTCCAACTCGCTCAGGCATTAAGATAGTGACTGGCCAACTAGGCCTTGCCGTCGCTCCTAACCCAAACTCCTTGCCTTTCAGAGGATTCACAGGGTTTATCTCCTTTACTGTCGTACACCATCTCCCAAACAGCTCATATGCCTCGACCACCTGGTTCACCTTCGGACAGCACTGATTAGAGTGATACAAGCAACAACAGAAAAGGCAGAAAAATGGGAGTCTCTCATACTCCACATCATACTGCTTTGGTAGCTCATCCTTGATGAGCCTCAACATAATCCACCGTTTCAGCGGTTGCCCCACCTTCAAACCAACACGAATTCGCAGGAAACTACCAGCACAATCCCCATTAACGCCTTTGTCAACCTGGATAAATGCGCCAATATGATTTCCTAGGTTTCCTACCATAGCCTCCATGAGATAGAGGGGCGGGATTTTTCGAATTCGAACCCAAAACGGTTGAGAGTCCAAGGAGACTAGACTCGGATCCACTTTCCCGTCTGTTGAGTTCAGCTCCAATAAGGCTTTGTCAAAAGTCCACGGAACCCCCTAAGGACACGTCGTTGATCATATTCTAATTGAAAAGCTAATAGGACACGCCTAGACTCCTCTAGTACCGTCATCGTGAATTCCTCTCTTGTACCCCAGACGTGCTTCATCGTTTAAACGCCTTTGATGTGAGCAATTGCCCTACAACAAAAAATCTCGACGCCGTGAGGGACTCAAGATCATCGAGCGCCACGACCTCACAATTTTCAGCATCCGTGAGTGAGAGAGATTGGACCATAGTATTGGTCATCTCCACCACACCATCCATCTCCACAGCTTGCGTCAATACGAAAAAGTTCGGAAGGGCCGCCACTCCGTTAACCAGCCAACGCCACCCTTGACCTAACACAACCGCCGCCACGATGACTTCAAAGACACGAAAAAATGTTAAACCCTAACCCTAGCAGAGCGGGAGGGACTCCATGTTTTGCACCTAAACCCTAAACCTAACCCTAGTAGAGCGAGAGCTACTTATTTATTCAATTGTTGTAAAATTAAATAAAAATATACGAGAAACGTTGAGAAAAACAATGAAGTCTACCAAACACTCTTGTTCATTCTTCTTTCTTCATCTATGCTAGAACCACCTATTTATAGGCTTACATGATAGGAGGGATTAGCTACACATTTACAACAATTCTATAGATTACATAGACTTACGTATGCTAATTAGTACATAGGTTATAATCTATTCAAATAGTGGGGATTATGGTGATCATCCACATTTCTCATATTTATAACACTCCCCCTTGGATGTCCAACATGCATGAGATATGCCTCCTTGGACGAAGGAGAAAAGAGTACATATCCATGTAGAACTTTATCAAACATATGACACTACCTTGGATGTCCGTGAATCAATAATAAATTGTCTCATTAAAACCTTTGTTAGGAAAACCCAGAGGTATCAACGGTAGCAAAGGGAAAATAGTACAACCCTGTCTAGATTATTGACATCACGTTGGACGTGCTTAATATTTCTTCATTAAAACCTAGCCAAGAAAAACCCAATGGAAAAAACCTTGGATGAAGAGAAAAATAGTATATTGCGCATTGTTCAATGTGCATACTTCTAGATACTCCCCCTTATCGATATTTCCCATGATCACGATAAGTGTCAATCTGAATACTAATAAAATCAAAGTACCTTGATACCGTACAATAACTTCTAAAGTGTCAAATTTGGTAGAGCTTCGATAAGGGTGTCTTCTAGATCGTCTTGATAACAAATTTGTTTCACTTCCCAAAACCTCATGATGTATGAACATGTTGATGTGTATAGTTCTTTCTCTCTTGATGAAAATTCTTCGATTCGAACTATACAGGTAGTGTTGTTGTCATCCATGTAAGTGATATCACTTGTTATGTAAGGTAGATTAAATGTGCTCCCAATATAAAAGGTCTGAAGATCTTAACCAAACACATTCTCTACGGGCTCTATGAAGCTCGAGAATTTCTAAATGATGTAGCAACCATAGTTTGGTTTGGTAGATCACCATGAGATTAATATATTTCATAAGTAAACACATCCATGGTTTAGGAACAACATTTTTGTAGATTGGAGAGATATTCAGAATCCGCATATCCAACAACATTGGGTCATTGGAAGATTCACTTGAATAAAATGACCTTGAAACTATTGTTTCACGAAGATAGCATAATATATGCTTTACGTCGTCCAATAATGCCGTATAAGAGTAGAACTATATCTTGCTACTGAATAATGTAATATTCGGGTAGACTACATTAGATCGAGTACAAAGAAACTCACAAGGCACTAAGATATACTACTTTGAGAGACCAAGAGTCGCTTCATCATATTTCTTTCAATAAAAAAGATCCTTCTTAATCTGAGGCACCGAACAATCATTGGGTGCTTAGGTGGTAGGATTTAACCTTTTCAAATCGCTTTAAAACTCTTTCGTATAAGCTGATTGATGGTAAAAGTTCCACTACCTCAGTACTCGAGACAATGTTTTAATTTTCAAATGACTCTCATTTCAACCCATTAAATATAGAACTCTTCACGAGTCTCATATATTCATAACTTCTTGCAAGTTTGAGTATGTAGCAAATATTGTTGAAGCTAAATCAATGTACTCATTGGGCAATTTATATCAATTATATACCAATAATCAAAATATATTTTAGTATATAACTTGAGCTTCAGAATCTCAGTTTCATTTGCTAATTCAGATTTTCATGGCACTTTATATCTTTCATGAAATCGTTTCGAGCGAAATAACTCGAATATATCATAAGCTCATAAATGTTTATTCTTGTAACTATTCGTTAAACACACGTTATAAGCCTCACATTAATGAATAACAAAAGTATTTATAGAAATGTGGATGTATCTATTACGAGAGACTATGATCATATCTACGTCGGGAAACTATATGCCATAATAGTCATTTTATTTCACTCACAAACACCAATTTGTTGCCTTCATGGCTAACCAATTCTATTTTATTTTTATTGCATATTTTACTTTTATTCCGCCCAATAGAACATCGACTTTTGCATGTTGCCTTCATGGCTAACATTAATAATTTTAGCATTTTGACTATAGGTTCATCATTACACGCTTCTCATTAATATTAAATGAAATTCGATCTTTCCATTTTGGCCAATAGCATAATTGTCGACATTCAAAAGCGTGTCTCAATTTCATCATTGCCCTTGATGGTTTAGTATCTATTATAAAATAAAAAAATATTGATTGATCATCATCAATTCATCCCCAATTCTCAAGTGCATGCGCACGCATATATTATAAGCATCTCATTGCTTTTGGGGGTACCATACCTCTTCACGGGCTTTCATTGTCTAAATATATCTTCTCTAAGATGAATTATGTAGAGAATGTGGATCATAACCTCCTATGGGAACGTTATCTGAGTAGGCTTTAACCAGCCATGAAGTTACAAATTTGGAACCTATAGATCTGTCATGCTTGTTGTGACGACCCATACCTAAAAATAAACTCAATTTGTAAAATTATTTAAGGAATGACGTTTCTACTCTTAATTTTAGGGAGGGTCTGGGGTTCACTTTTCTTTTGAAATTACTATTGGAAGTTTTTCTTAGACCGTTGCGTAGGTCTCAAACTCACGAGTTCGTAGACAGGTGACACACAAAAATTGAAGTTTATACGGGAAAGTTATGGGTCTGAAATGACAAGGGGCATTTGGGTAATTTGGCATATCTGAGATATTTGATATCTCACTTCCTTACTATTCCATCTATTGGTCAGAATCGCCCTCTCTCTCTCTCTCTCTCCTCTTCCACCTTCGCTCTCATCCCATCACCAAATACCGAGATCCACCCACCACCGCTGATTTTTTCTGGCCGTTTCAGGCCTCGCCACCACCACCTATTGAACCACCAGAATGATGCGAGCTCATCCGTACCCTCCCCAACGGTCGACGTCGACGGTAGAGAGAGATTCGAGGAAGGAAAGGGTGGACGAATTTTTAAGGCTTTCTAGCCATTTTTCGACCACCACAGCTAACATCTCGAACTTTTGACCTCAAATTTGAGTTCTTGGGCTCGAGTAGATAGATTTTGACTAATAAATCATGAAAATCGATTGAAAAATGAAGAAATTAGAAAAGCTTGGGATTTTGGCAACAATGGCTGATTCCGGCCACGCAAGCGGCGTTCCGGCCGCCGGTTAGTGAACGATAGGTAGAAGGCGAATGGGGCGCGTGGTGTGTGGAGCGAGCGGTCGCGCGGGGGGCGTGTTGTCGCGTGGGGCGTGTGCGGGGGGCCATTGATCCTTAGCCAGCGTGGCACACATTTTGGGGTGTTCCAAAGCTATTTGTATAGGTTTCGGGTTCTTTTGGGGACCGTTTGAGTATTCGAAGTTTGTTTTGGACTGTTTAAGAGTGCGTGAGGACCTCCGGGGTTAGGATCTTGGATTTATGACTTAGAACTGTCGTTTATTGATGTCGGGTGCCACTTTTGACATGCATGGTGGCTCCGAAGGTTGCGGAGGACCGTACAGCTGACAGTTGAGCTTGCTTAGGTATTCGGTGAGTGAACTTTGGTTTCATAAAGTGTATACATGCATGCTTATTGTGTTTAAATGATTTATTATTATTTATGGATTTCGATAACTCTTAACTTTAAATTGTAAATGATCGGGGTTCACGTCTTGGAGATGTGTTTTGGCTTCGACCTGGCTATGTGGTTTTGGGCTACGTCCTGGGTTAGTGATTTCTTCGATGCATGATGTAGAGGATTCTGTCATGCGCTCGTCGAGGTATTGGCTTCGGCCAGGGATTACAACTTCGACCGGGATTAGAGCTTCGGCTGGGATTACGACTTCGGTTGGGATTTCGGCTTCAGTTGGGGATTACGACTTCAGCTGGAGATTACGGCTTCGACATAGGCTGGGATAGCGGGCGATGGTCTGGGTTATTAGACAGCGACCCAGGATATCGGGCGACGGCCCAAGATATTGGGCGATGGCCAGAAAGTATTATTTTCGACTGGGATCCTTGAGATATTTTCATATATGCGTGTCTGGGGAGTAGGTCCCTGTGTTGGACCTCTCGGTTCCCTAGCTATTACTTTGAGGTATTTTCAACAGTGATTAGGAGGGCACGTCCCCTTGTTCGACTGCTCGGGATATTGGACTACAGCCCAAAATGTTAGGCGACGGCACGGGATATTGGGCGACAACCAGGGATATTTGGCAACGGCCTGGGATATTGAACTATGGCCCGGGATATCAGCTTCGGCCGGGATATTGAGATGGCGAGTATAGTTGAATGTAGTATGGGTTCCACCGCTTTAACTAAATGGCTTTCGGTAATTTGTACATTGTTTTATATGGATCTTTGTCATGCATGTATTATTTTATAACGAGGTTGGACACTAAATTACACTCTTAATATTCTGTTGACCACTCACGTTTTGATTTGGATTTGTACCCTCCAAGCTGCGACGAGACGAGAGGAGACATCATTTCCACTACGACCTTACCTTGTAGGATTTCGCTGAATTTCTATAAATTCTGAATTCTAGACCTAGTATACTCTGAATACCCTACAACCACCACCACCACCACCGCCGCCACCATTACCACCGCCGCCACCATTACCACCACCACCACAATTTCTGCTACTGCTGCCACCACCACCTCCATCACTGTTGCCACCATCACCTCCAACACCACCACCACCTCTACCACCACCACCTCCACCATCATTACCACCACCACCAACCCCCATCGCAATCACCCCCACCACTACCTCATCACCATTGTCACCGTCACTACCACCACAACCACTGCTACTGCCACCACTACCACACCACCACCATCATCACCACCCATGCCACCACCACCCCCACCCCCACCACCACCACACCCCACCACCACCTACTCCACCACCCCATACCGCAATCACCCCTACCACCACCGCCTCATTACCATAACCACCACCGCTGCCACCACTACTACTGCAACCACTCCCACCACCACCCCATCAACACCGCAATCACCACAGCCACTACTACCACGACCACCGCCGCTACCACCCCTACGACCACCCCATCACCATAACCACCACTGCAGCCACTCCTACCACCACCCTATCACCGTTGCAATCGCCACAACCACTGCAACCACGGCCGTTGCCACCCCACCACCACCCCATTAGTGCCACCACTCCAGAACCACCACCATCACCGCCACCCCCATCACCACCACCACCACCACCTCAATCTCCACCCCCACCCGCACCGCCCCCACCCCCCCCCCCCCCCCCCTACCACCACCACCACCACCACCACCGCCACCATATCCACCCCCACAACCACCATCGTCGCCGCCACCCCCGACCACCATCGTCGCCGCCACCCCGACCACCATCGTCGCCGCCACCCCGACCACCACATCCACGTACCTCCACCCCATCACACTACCACTATCTCTACTAATACAATTCCCACCGTCGTCATCTTAAAATTTATGTTTGGAAATCATTGCTAATGCATATTTATCATTTTTTAATTATATACCAAACAAGTTTTTCCTTTTTCATTTTTACAAATTCATATTCAGACTAAACTACCAAACGCATTCTCAAATATTAAATACACAAAATTCTATTTGTTATTTTCGTTTTACAAAATAATATTTCAAAAACTGTTTTGCAAAACGATACCGAACGGACTCTAATCTTTCTTCTGATTCTAAACTCAAATTTCTTCCATCTAGCTGTTGATATTTACCCAGAAAAAATTATCAGGATTTGAGCAAATTAAATTCTAATGACCTAGAAGTTAAATCATTTCTATCTAATTAATCAAACATTAATTTTGCAACTAACTAGTAGAAAAAAGGTCACATACTACACTCAATAGATTATGGTTACATTTAAAACCGTAGTCTAAAACCGTAGTCTAAAGGCTACCGTAGTCAAGCGCCAAAGTGGTTTTCTGAAAGCGGAAAAGCGCTTTTCGCGAAATCTTCATACCGTACTTTGCTGCAGCTTCAGTCCTTGCAACCAGCGACCACCAGCGTCCGCCACTTTCTTCGATTTCATCCCCAACACTCAAACACGCAAACACTTTTCTCATCCCCAACTTCCCTAGCTCCACCGAAATCCCATCTCTTTTATCCAAATGGTTTCTCTCTTTCAAATTTAGGTCAGAACATTTGTTTCTTAGAATCCAATCCCTAATTTCAAGCTACAATAGAAAATTGAAATTGTGAGGCGTCTAAGGAGTGAGTAGCCGTCGGCGTTTGTAGCCCTTTCTCTGTCAATTGAGTTGGTTGTTGAAGCCGCACGGAGGCGCAGCAGTGCAGGAGAGGTGATGTCTCAGTCGCACTCTCTCCTGTTTCTCAGTCTCTCTCGCTCTCTGTTGGAGCCTTGCTCATTCTGTTTCTCAGAATCTCTCGCTCTCTCTCTCTCTCTACCTGTCTATCTCGAACTGTCACTGTGTTTCAGTACTTTTTAGTGCAAAGAAAAAACTAATGAGGCTCTTTATTAGTTTACTGTTTTGCTGGGCAAATGTAACATCCCAAACCATAGTTAAATTTTAATAATTAGTTTTAGAAGTAGATTGACTAATTACCGTTAATTGAGAAGTCCTAACTTTTTCGTTTGGACTCAGAACAATGGTTTGGGAAGTTACAGCAGAAATCGTTGATTACCAGTGGTCTGTTGATGATCTTTCCTTGATAAAAAATTTTTGGAAACCTGGTATGAACACAACCTATTCATTAACTCTTGTTTTGATTTTCTTAAGTATATTCCATGTGTCTGATTGTTTGTAGCATGTTATGTTCATGTTCTTTTATCACCAGAACATATAATCCCAGAGACTTGAATGTTTGAAGGTATTGAGCTCCTTCTTACTAGAGCTGTATTATCCAAGTAACTCTTTTTTCTTAGACCAAGTGTTCGTGAAAATGCCTCAAAGACTGTTTTCTTCTTTGTGTGCTGTTGTGTTGTTCTTGTTTCTTTAATGCTTTTTTGTTTCAATCTCAATATAATAATTTGATATCTAGAAGTCGACTTCTTAATGGGTGTTTTACAATTGATTTTTGACAGATTCACTGTGAAATTGATTCCTTTTTTTTTTTGTTATGTTTTCGTCTCGAATTTGCATACAAGTATCTCCAGTAATTCTATGTTTCAAATCTTACCATGTTGGAATTTGGTATTGTTTCTCATTTGATCTGTGTTCTGTTTGATTTCTAAGAAACTGTGAGAAAGAATAGACACTTGCATCTAGAGGGTTGGTGGGATGCTCTTGAGACTTGGTAGATTTTAATGTTTTTGGCTGCTCAATCTTCGTTGAAGTAGAAAATGTATGTCGTATTTTCAATCTGTGTTATGTATAACTCGTGGACACATATTAACTATCAAGTAAGAACACATTGTTTGCTTTTGATTTTCTATTTTCTTTTCTTTCGAAAATATGAACTCTAAAGATGGATACGTCATGGATGTTTGCGGATAGACAGTCTCAATTATACAAGGAGGGGATTGAGGGATTTTTGAAGATTGCAGTGGAAAATTCTAGAAATGTAAACCTAATCAGTTCTCCTTGTATGAAGTGTGCAAATATGAAACAATTTAATGTTCAAGTTGTGAGGGAACATTTATATTTCAATGGAGTGGATAGGAGTTATCAAGATTGGATATGGCATGGGCAACTGTCTAGGTCGGCTGCAAATGAAACTACAAATATTGGAAGGACTGAAGTTGAACATGATTTTGCCTCTGAAAGTGTAGATATGGAAGATAGTGCATATGAGGAATTTGAGAACGACCCTATTGAGTTTATGAATGTAATTGGGGATGGATATAAACCTTTGTATCCTGGTTGTACTAAGTTCAACAAACTAGGTACACTTGTTAGAATGTATAACTTGAAAGCCAAGCATGGAATGACTGATGCTTGTTTCAATGATTGGCTGGGTGAAATTGAAGCTAAGAAATGAGATACAAGGTAATGAGATACCTTCATCTATATATGAAGCTATGAAACGATTATGCCCTAATGATTGTATCTTGTATAGAAAAGAGTATGAAGATCTTACTAATTGTTGTACATGCAGTGTCGCAAGGTGGAAGGTAGGAAAGGATTCTAAGAAGAAGAAGGGGGTGCCAGATAAAGTATTATAGTACTTTCCACCTATCCCAATGTTTAAAAGGTGGTTTCAATCTCCTAATACAGCCAAGGATTTAACTTGGCACGCGGAGAGAAAAGTGACTGATGGTATAATGAGTCACCCAGCTGATTCCCCAGCCTCGAAGTTAGTGGACAATAAGTGGCCTAGTTTTGGTGAAGAACCAAGAAATCTTAGACTAGCTCTTTCAACTAATGGGTTCAGTCCCCACAGCTCTCTAACTCGTAAGCGCACTTGTTGGCCGGTTATCCTTGTCAGTTATAACCTTCCTTTATACTTGTGCATGAAAAGGAAGTTCATGATGCGAAGCTTAGGAAATAATACTGGTGTTTACTTAGCACCTTTAATTGAACATCTGAAAACGCTATGGGTTGGAGTTCTAAGGGTGTATGATGCACACACTGGGAAATACTTTACGCTTAGAGTTGTGCTAATGTGGACCATCAATGATTTTCCGGCATATGGTAACTTATTAGGATGTATTGTGCATGGGTATAATGCTTGCCCAATATGTGGTGATGAAACAAAGCCTCACGGGCTAGTAAATGGAAGAAAAATGTCATACATCGGTCATTGTAGATTCTTACCTCAATTCCATCCATATAGAAGGCAAAAGGTTACAATTAATAACAAACAAGAATTTGCTCCACCACCTGTTCCATTAACTAGGGAGGAAGTTTTGGAAATGGTTGAAGCTATAAGTTGGCCTCCATTTGGGAAGCTTGTTCCTCCTTTACATGTTGGTGTTGATGACCCTAGACCTTGTTGGAAGAAGAAGTCCATATTCTTTGAATATTGGAAGCACCATCATGTTCGCCATAACCTCGATGTAATGCACATTGAAAAGAATGTATTTGATAGTCTTATTAGTACATTGTTGGACATTCCTGGAAAAACAAAAGATGGAGTTGCAACTCGTTTAGATATGGTTGAAATGGTGGTCAATACTGATTTGAACCCTAATTGTGAGTGCCTTTAGGGAGTTGGAATTTGTTGAAAGATGAGAAAAAATCTGTTTGCAAATCTATGGAATGAAGGTTCCTAAAGGTTATTCATCCAACGTTAGAAGTCTCGTAATCATAGACGACCTCAAACTCACTAGTCTATAGTCTCATGACTTGCATACTTTAATGCCACAATTACTTCATGTGACTATACAAGGGGTATTGGACAAGGCACTACGGTATGCAATAATTAGATTATGCTTCTTCTTTAATGCTCTATGCAATAAAGTGGTGGATGTTTGAAGACTACAAAAAATTCAAGAAGATTTAGTGGTGACACTTTGTTTGTTTGAGAAATACTTTCCTCTATCCTGTTTTGATATCACGATACATTTAACCATGCATCTAATCAGAGAAGTCCAATTATGTGGACCTGTTTATTTTAGATGGATGTACCCATTTGAAAAGTTCAATTAATCTTTAAGTAGTGATACTATTTGCAAGGATAGGGCAGTAGGTAGTTTTCTAATATTGATGTCTGTTTTGATCTGGCGAAGCCTTGTAGGCCGTAGCCATAGCGTATGAAACTGTAAGTTGGTTCCTGATATGCAATGTCAAATGTTCCTCAATGTGATTTTAATCATTTCATTTCTCTCATGGCTATTGTTGATGCCAAATATGGACCAACTTAGATGTGTCCCGCCATACTCGCTTTACTCACTCTTTGGGCGAAGGGAGACCTGCAGTAAGAGAAGATAGAAGTAAAGGAGCACATGTGGGGTCTCGGTCAAATAGTCTCTGATGCTTAAGTTAGTCAAGTGTTTGGAGGGATTTGACAGTGTAAGGGCAAAAATGTCATTACCTTTTCTGAGGGGAGGTACCCTTGTATTTATAGTGACATTGAATGTTGTTGGTGGAGTATTTCAATGTGGGATAAATGTCCTTGTTCATGGTGCTGTCACGTGTCCTGATGGTCCTGAATCCATGGGCCGTATCGATACGGTCGGCTGAGGAGAGTGAAAGCCGAGGGGAGTCTAGGCCGAGGGAGGGTGTAGGCCGAGGGAGAATGTAGGTCGAGGAGATAGGTCGAGGAGGGTGTAGGCCGAGGGAGAGTGTAGGCCGAGGAGATAGGACGAGGAGGGTGTAGGCTGAGGAGAGTGTAGGCCATGGATGTTGTCTCTGTTTAGGGCAGTCCATCTTGCTGAGCTGAGGCTAAATATGGTTCTGGGGGCTTCGTTCGGCCTTGACCAGGTTAATCAAATTAGGTGTAAACAGATGTCCCCAAATCATTGACTGAGGTGGATTTCCTCGGTTGAGGGCTTGTTCCTTTTTGTCAACCTGTGGGGATTCATCCCGTACTAGTCCCCAGTCCCCCAAGCCCTTAGCCGAGCCGATATGCCGTGTTTAAATGGTCAACACTTCGGTTGGAGGATGTCCAAGGCCGACCGGGTGCCACTTCCAAGGGTGATTGTATGTCACCTTGGTCGGCCCTCTTGTATGGAGCCTCGCACGGTTGCGTGGCCGATCGACTTGGAGGACGTCTAAGGCCGATCGAGTGCCACTTCCAAGGATGATTATATGTCACCTTGGTCGACCCGCTTGTGCGGAACCTCGCACGATTGCGTGGCTGATCAGCTTGGAGGATCTCCAAGGCCGATCGAGTGCCACTTCCATGGGTGATTGTATGTCACCTTGGTCGGCCCGCTTGTGCGGAACCTCGCACGATTGCGTGGCCGATCGGCTTGGAGGATGTCCAAGGCCGATCGAGTGCCACTTCCATGGGTGATTGTATGTCACCTTGGTCGGCCCGCTTGTGCGGAACCTCGCACGATTGCGTGGCCGATCGGCTTGGAGGACGTCTAAGGCCGATCGAGTGCCACTTCTAAGGGTGATTGTATGTCACCTTGGTCGGCCCGCTTGTGCGGAACCTCGCACGATTGCGTGGCCGATCAGCTTGGAGGATGTCCAAGGCCGATCGAGTGCCACTTCCATGGGTGATTGTATGTCACCTTGGTCGGCCCGCTTGTGCGGAACCTCGCACGATTGCGTGGCCGATCGGCTTGGAGGACGTCTAAGGCCGATCGAGTGCCACTTCTAAGGGTGATTGTATGTCACCTTGGTCGGCCCGCTTGTGCGGAACCTCGCACGATTGCGTGGCCGATCGGCTTGGAGGATGTCCAAGGCCGATCGAGTGCCACTTCCATGGGTGATTGTATGTCACCTTGGTCGGCCCGCTTGTGCGGAACCTCGCACGATTGCGTGGCCGATCGGCTTGGAGGATGTCCAAGGCCGATCGAGTGCCACTTCTAAGGGTAAGGGTGATTGTATGTCACCTTAGTCGGCCCGCTTGTGCGGAACCTCGCACGATTGCGTGGCCGATCGGCTTGGAGGACGTCCAAGGTCGATCGAGTACCACTTCCGAGGGTGATTGTATGTCACCTTAGTCGGCCCGCTTGTGCGGAACCTAGCACGATTGCGTGGCCGATCAGCTTGGAGGATGTCCAAGGCCAATCGAGTGCCACTTCCAAGGGTGATTGTATGTCACCTTGGTCGGCCTGCTTGTGCGGAACCTCGCACAATTGTTTGGCTGATCGGCTTTGAGGATGTTCAAGGCCGATCGAGTGCCACTTCCAAGGGTGATTGTATGTCACCTTGGTCGGCTCGCTTGTGCGGAACCTCGCATGATTGCGTGGCCGATCGAGTGCCACTTCCAAGGGTGATTGTATGTCACCTTGGTCGGCCCGCTTGTGCGGAACCTCACACGATTGTGTGGCCGATCGGCTTTGAGGATGTTCAAGGCCGATCGAGTGCCACTTCCAAGGGTGATTGTATGTCACCTTTGTCGGCCCGATTGTGCGGAACCTCACACGATTGCATGGCCGATCTGCTTGGAGGACGTCTAAGGCCGATCGAGTGCCACTTCCAAGCGTCGTGTAATAAATGTGCGATACGTGGCCTCACAACCTGCGCCACGCGTCACAGGATTAGTGTCTAGGGTTGCGGGGTTTCGACCGTTCGATTGGCCGAGTGGTGTATAAGAGGGTCGATGCGTGCCATTTTTCCCTACTTCTGCTTTTGAGAGAATTTTGTAAATTGAGGAGGCGATTTCCGGTGAGAACCTGACTCCTGTTAAGGCGATTTCCGGTGAGTGATTTGCGGCGGTTCCTACGACGGGAACTCGATAAACAAGGTATGGACTTCGTTGTTTGCCGATTTTTCGATTGAGATTTGTGGTTTTGCATGAACTGTATGAACTTCATAGTTTAGATCCTTGGTTGCTCATAATGGTTGAGTCAGGCATGTTTCCCTTCTTAGAATTTCTATGTGTCTGTAGATGTCAAGTACGGTTGGTGATCCCGAGGGGTCTCGGGATCCGTCCTTCAATGCGTTTAGCGGGGAATCGGAGGCTAGCTCCCGTAACTCTGATTCTCGGCTAAACACATTTGGATCGGCCTCTGGCTCCCCTAGGTCGAATTCTAGGGTAGAGGCAAAAGCTGATCCAGATGTTACTGGGCCGATCCCTGAGGAAGCTCAAGGGGTATCAGACCAAGAACTTGAAGAGGAGCTGGATAATGCCTTCAGGTTTATTGATACTTGTTATGTCTCGGCTGGTGATCGGGCCGAGACCTCGAACGCCAATGTGTCCAGTTCTGGACGGGACTTCCAAGAAATCGCTCCATTGGAGATTGATTTAGATGAAGCTTTTGACCAGGTAACAGTGGCTAGCTCGGTCTACGAGATCGACCGCCAGATGAACACCATGGATGAAGACGACCTTCTGGCTTACCGAAGGGCATTCAACATTCCAGATTCGGTGAAGATGAGGATGCTAGGCAGACGGGAGAGGCCGAGCAATCCACTTCCTGGCTGGGCTACGTTCCACCCTAATAACTTCAACAATGGGGTGGTGTTGCCACTTCATCCCTGGCTGCAACGTATGTGCGTGGAGGTTGGTGTTGCACTCGGTCAGCTGAATCCTAAATGTTGGATCATGCTGACCGGGGTGTATACTGCCTTCAAAATGTGTGGGAAAGGGGAGCCAACCTGGGGTCATGTATGCCACCTCTACAAGTTCGTCAGAGACAGGACCGGTTTAGTATATGTTGAGTCTAGGACGAAGCGTGAGCTCAGCCCCTTCATCGAAGATATGCCGACTTCTCAAAAAGCCTGGAAACACAAATTTGCTTTTGTGTCTGGGAATTGGGAGGGCGTAGAGTTACCCTTGTTCGGCCGACGCATGCCTCGCGTGTATCAGTCGAAAGGTGGTGGCCATAGGATTTAATTTAGATTTACTAGATCGTATGTCTTTGTTTTGTTGTTACCGATTAGGCTGACTGTTTTCCTTTGTTTTGTGCAGAGGTGTTCAAGCGACCGGCCGAAAGTGAGCAAGAGGTTACAGATTGTGCGGAAGTCTTCGAGAAGCTAAGCCGAGTGGAGAGAAGTAGGGATTTCTTGCTGTTGCCGGTTCATCTGCTGCAAGTCGGCCTAATCCACTCCTTGCGTAAGTGTTCGTTGTCTCGGTCTTTTTTGTTGTAAATGTTGCCTATAACTGACCAGGTTTCGTGATGTAGCCAACCCCGATATCATCGCTTCAGCGGCCGATCAACTAAAGAAGAGGATGGAGAAGGTTGCCGAGGCCCTGAAGAAGGCTGTTGATACAAGGGTAGAGGTCGAGAAGGCCGGGGCATCCGTGGGCAAGGGGGATTATCGGAAGCCGATCCGGGCCAAGGCTGCATCGAAGGTCACGCTGCGTGTAGAGGCTCCCGTGTCCGAGGGATCTACCTCCGATGCCATGGACACAGTCTCCAGGGAGGCCCTGGAGCCTCTCTTCTCAAGTGCTGCGGACTCGGCCGGGCCGCCGACTGTTGAGTCTTCGACTCCTTCGACCAGTTGACCCACGCCTATCATTGTTATCAGCGCGGACGATGCAGCCGATGAGCGCCGTCGGCTAATGGTCGAGGAGAGAAGGATGAAAAGGAAGCAGAAAGATATCCCCGCTGATGACGACGTTGCTCTGCAGCAGAAGAGGCAAGGGCAGATTGAAGCCCTTGAGACCGTTCGCTAGATAGTCTGCCCGAACATAAGCTCTGACTTGGAAGGCCGACGGGTCCCCAAGAAAGTGAGGAAGCCCCATCTGGATGCGTCGCTTCGGTCGTACTTCCTGAAGACCGACGGGGAGCCAGATCTGGTAAAGACTCATAAGCCGGATGAAACGTGGAGGCAACTATCGACTGCTTTCCATCCCTCGCAGCTGGACTTCATGAACACTGTTGTTCGTGGGTCGCAGTATGAGCTGGATTAGATTGCCTCTCTGAAGGTGAGGGATTTCGTCGATCGGTGTGACAAGATGATGCGGAATGGGGCCCATCTAAGTACATTAGGAATGTTTTTTTTTTTTGACTCGGTTATGACTGTGTCCTTCCTTTTCAGTTCCTTGGTGAAGTCTTCACCACTCTTCGACATGCAAGCCAAGCTAAGGAAAAAATCGCTGAGGAGTGCCAAGCTCTGAAGACGAAGATGGAGGCCGTGGCCGAGAAGGAGAGGATGGCCGAGAGGTCTCTTCAGGTAAAAGTGGATGCCGAGCTAAAGGCAAAGGAGCTGGAGAAGCAGTTGGTCGCTCAGCGGGAGGCTGCAGATGCGAAGGTGGCCGAGCTGGAAGCCAGAACCGTGCAAGCCGAGGCCAGCACCCGACAAGTCGAGGCTAGAACCCCCGAAGCAGAGGCGGCGAATGCGAAGCTTGCTGATCAGCTGGTCCTGGCTAAGAAGGTGGGTGCTGAGGAGTATAGGTCTTCCCAAGCGCATCATCTGGACTTGCAACGGTTTGGTGGTCGGTTGGAGGATGGACTCTTCAGACGGATCCTTTTGGCGAACATCGGCGTGGCCGTCTAGTTTACGTGGTTGAAGGATCCACCTGTCCTGGAGGACTACCGCAACGAAGACGGCAACCCTTTACCAGATGAAGATGATGGACATGAAGCTGAGGAGCAGGCCGGGAGGGGGGGGGGGGGGAGGAGGATGAGGTCGTTGGTGAAGGCCGGGGGGATGCCCCTTGAATTTGTAATTTTTGTTTGTAATATTCCGTAGGCCGAAGGGCGATAGGCCGAAAGGCTATGTACTGATTAAGATATTTATAATAAAAAATGAATTTTGTTCATCGTTTGCAAGTGTCAGCCTAATAGATTCGTGTAGGCCGATTCTTTAAGTAAGGCCGTTGGCTAACGCCTAAACAAATGTTTAAAAACTGCACATGAATCTGAAGAGGGAGTGCCTCGTAAAAAGACGTTCATTGAGAATAACTAGTAGTGCCAGTGACGTGTACAAAATGGTCGGCGATTGCCTAACATGATTTTCTGGCTTTTGGCCTACTTGTAATAGAATTTTAGGTGGTCGACATTCCAAGGATGTGGTAGTGTCTTATCGTTTGAGTCTTTGAGTTCGTAGGTTCCCTCTCGGCATATGCGGGAGACTGTGTAGGGTCCTTCCCATGTAGGGGCGAATGTCCCGGCCGATCGGTCTTTGGTAGCAAGGCTGACCTTTCGTAGGACTAAGTCCCCTGCTCTGAAGCTTATGTGGTGGACCCTTGAGTCGTAGTATCATGCAACTCTATGCTTGTAGGCAACCTGTTTGATGTTGGCCGTTTCCCTCCGTTCTACCAGGAGATCCAAGTTAAGAGCCAGTTGGTGATTGTTGCGCGCTAGGTCATAAGAGATTATCCGATACGAAGTTTCACCGATCTTGACTGGTACGACGGCTTCGGTGCCGAAAGACAATGCGAAGGGGGTTTTGTTGGTTGCAGTTTTGAATGAGGTCCTGTGAGACCATAGAATGTCGTTGATGATGTCCGCCCATTTGCCCTAGTCCTCGTCCAATCGCTTCTTCAAGTTGTACTTGATGTATTTGTTGACAGCCTCTACCTAGCCGTTAGATTGGGGGTGTGCTGGCGAGGGAAAAAGGAGCCTGATGCTGTATGTTTCGCAAAAGGTCTGGAAACGGTTGCAATCAAATTGCCTCCCATTTTCAGTTACGATTGTGTGGGGAATCCCAAAGCGACAGATGATGTTTTGGTATACGAACTGCTTGATCTGTGCTGCTGTAATGGTTGCCAAAGGTTTTGCCTCGGTCCATTTTGTGAAGTAGTTTACCGCGACCACGGCATAGTTGGTCTTGCCCCTTCCCACGGGCATCGGACCGATCAGGTCGAGTTCCCATTGGGAGAATGGCCATGGACTGAGCATAGAAGTGAGGGGTTCGGCTGGGAGGTGAGGGATATGTGCGTGTCGCTGGCACTTGTCGCACCTTTGTGTGAGTTCCACTGCATCAGATAGCATGGTGGGCCAGTAGTATCCCTACCGGAAGGCCTTCTGTGCCAAGGTTCGTGCACTAAAGTGATCACCGCAAATGCCCTCGTGCATTTCACGGAGGACGTAGTCGCCCATATCAGCTGTTAGGCATTTCAGTAGTGGGGTTATGAAGCCACGCTTATAGAGGTGGTCGTGCTAGATGGTGTACCGCGCTGATTGTCGCCTTACCTTTTTGGCCTTCATCCGATCATTCGGGAGAGTACCCTCCCTAAGGTATGCCGTGATGGGATCCATCTAGGTTGGGCTGGTATTGATGGTGTAGACTGGTGATTTCCTCGTGCTAGGCACGTGTTGGACTTCCACAAGTACCTGTCGCTTTTCCTTTTCGTCCAGTAAGGATGCTAGTCGAGCCAAGGCGTCGGCATGGCTGTTCTTGGACCTTGGGATCTTATGTATTTCGTAAGCCGAGAAGGCCTGTAGAAGTTGCTTTGCCAGATCCAAGTATAGCGACATGGACGGGTCCTTGGCCTCAAAGTCGTTGTTGATTTGGCTCACCACCAATTGCGAATCGCTATAAATTCTCAACTGGTTGGCCTCAAGGTCCTTAGCTAGGCGTAGGCCAGCTAGTAATGCCTCGTACTCGACTTCGTTGTTAGATGCCTTGAAGCTGAAGCGGAGGGCGTACTCTAGCTTGACAAGTTCTGGGGAAGTAAGAACCAATCAGGCCCCGGACCCGCTGTGGCAAGCCGATCCATCCACATATAGTGCCCAGCAGGGGCGTTGTCTGTCGATGGGTAGTGCCTTGATGACTCTCTGGGACTCGACTGTGGTGGGTGCATGCGGAGGGGTTGCCTCAGGTGGTATGCACTGTTTCGGTTGGTATGAGTGATCGACGATGAAGTCTGCGACTGCTTGGCCTTTTGCGGCTGTCCTTGGTATGTAGGATATGTCGAACTCGCTTAGCTCGATTGCCCATTTGGTGAGACGGCCAGAGATGTCTGGTTTTTGCAAAACTTGCCTCAACGGTCGATTGGTGACGATCTTGATCTCATGGGCCTGGAAGTAAGGCCGAAGCCTCCGGGCGGTGATTATAAGGGCCAAGGCTAGCTTCTCAAGGTCGAGGTATCTCATTTCTGCATCCTGAAATGCTTTACTAACATAGTACACGGGGTGTTCGACCCCGTCCCTCCGTGTGACGAGAACCGAGCTGACCGACGAAATAGATACCGACAGATAGACGAAGAGTGGCTCTCCGTTGTCGGGCCTGGTCAGCAATGGTGCCCTACCCATGTATTGCTTCAGCTCCTCGAATGCCCTAGTGCACTCATCTATCTAGTTGATGAGTCTGCCCTTGCCTTTGAGGGCTTTGAAGAATGGAGCGCACTTGTCCGTAGCCTTGGAAATGAAGCGCGTCAAAGCTGCCACTCGGCATGTGAGGCGCTGTATGTCCTTGTGAGTTTGCGGGGCCTGCATGTTTAGGATCGCCTTGATCTTCTCTGGGTTTGCCTCGATCCCCCTTTAGCTGATCATGTAGCCTAAGAAGTTTCATCCTCCTACACCGAAGACGCATTTGGTGGGATTAAGGCGCATTTTGAAAGTCTTGAGGGCGGAAAACATTTTTGCCAGGTTGGGGATGTGTCCCTCGTCCGTCTTGCTCTTCACAAGCATGTCGTCAATATAGACCTCCATCGTCTTGCCTATCTGGTCGGCAAACATGAAGTTGACCAATCGCTGGTATGTTGCTCCTGCGTTCTTCAGCCCAAAAGGCAGAACATTGTAGCAATAGATACCAAGGTTAGTTCTAAAGCTGGTATGTATTTGATCACCTGGGTGCATAAGGATCTTGTTGTAGCCCGAATAGGCATCCATAAAGCTGAGCAGTTCATGCCCTGCGGTGGCATCCACCAGCATGTCAATTTTGGGCAGGGGAAAACTGTCATTGGGACATGCCTTGTTTAGGTCTGTATAGTCGATGCACATGCGCCAGGAGCCGACCGGTTTCTTGACGAGGTCTACATTGGTCACCCAAGCGGCGTAAATGGCTTTCCATATGAAGTGTATAGTGCTGAGCTTGGTGATTTCGGCCTGCATGGCCAATTGTCTTTCGGCATCGTGGCAACGCTGCTTCTGAGTTATCGGCCTGAATGACAAGTCAATGGTGAGCTGGTGGTAGATTACGTCCGTGGAGATGCCTGGCATGTTCGCGTAAGACCATGCAAAGAGCTCAGCATTGGCCTGCAAGAACTCCACGAGGGCTGCTCGGATGGGGGGTTGGAGCTTGGAGCCGATCCGGACTGTGCGTTCTAGGTGTATGCTGGATAGAGGGTTTGCCTCTGTCTCCTCCATAGGTTCTGCCTGTGGAATATTCGCAATGTCCCGTGGATCTTCAGGAGGAGTGTCTCGGATTTCGTCCACGAGCTGAGGGTTGATGGGGTCGTCGCCCAGGGCCGTTTCGGCAACAGATAAGGTCTCCGCTTGGTCTGGTGTAGTCGGTGTACTCACCTTGGTTACGGTGGTGGCGTAACAAGTACGACCAGAGAGTTGATCCCCTCTCACCTGTCTTGTTCCCGTAGGAGTTAGGAATTTCATCAAAAGCAAGTGTGTTGCTACTATCGCATTTGCCTGGTTGAGCAACCCCCTTCCTAATATAGCATTGTAGGCCGTTGGACAGTCGACCACAAGAAAGGTTGTGATGACAATGGTCACAGCAGGGATGGTTCCCATAGAGATTGGTAGAGAGATGACCCCTTTAGGTAAGACTGAGTCACCAGAGAAACCTAGGAGTGGAGTGACCTTTCTGTCAAGCTTGTTTTCGCTAATGCCCATTTGTTTGAAGGCCTCCCAAAATAGTACATTGACCGAGCTGCCGGTGTCAATGAGTATTCTGCCCATATCGCAGTTCGAGATCTTTGCACGGATGATAAAGGGGTCGTCATGGGGGAAGATGATGCCTCTTTCCTCCTCCTCCGAAAAGGCAATGGGTTGCCACCCTCCCTTGGTTGACTTCGCCGTATGACCTGAGTCGATGCTGAGGACTTCATGGCTACCGTAGGTTGCGCGGAGGAAGTCCTTTTTTGCTCGGTTGGAGGTCATTGGGGCAGATAAGGGGGGTCCGCCACTGATCGTGTTGATCTGCATGATTGCATTGGTGGGGTTGGGATTCTGTAAAAACTGGTTGAGCCTGCCGTCGTGGACCATTTGCTCGATAATGTCTCTGAAAGCAATGCATTCTTCGATCGTATGGCCGTTGTACTTATGGTACATGCAAAAGGACTCTTTGTTGTGGGCAGGCCGAAAGCTGGGGTTTCTTGGCTTGGCCCTAGGGATCATGCCTTCCACGTTGAGTAGAACATGGTCCAAAGGGGAGTTTAAGATAGTATAAGTCTCGAACCGGCTCCGTGGTCCGGTGTGTTCACCTACCAAGTTTCGTGGCTCCTGGCGATGGCCATCGTTCTACTTGAATCCCCCACTGTTGTGGTTTGATCGGCCCCTCTTGCCCTGATGCCCATCATATGTGAGCTTCCGCTTTCCCTGATGCGATTGTTGGGATTCATTGTGGTAGTTGCCACTACCATGGCCGGTTATGCCCTGGTTACTGTTTCCTTGGGGAGCCGAGTAAGAGGGTGCCTTGGTCTCCTTGGTAGGAGTATGGAAGAATTCTGCCTTGGCATGGATTGCCGCCCTTCGCATGATTTCGTTGTAATCCTTCCAATCCTCGGTGTGGCCGGCATATTTGAAAGGTGACTCCTTAAGGCCGCTCCGGAAAGCGTTGAATGCAGCCTTATCATCAGTGTCTCAGCAGCGGGAGTACTCAAGGCTGAACCTGGCGGCATATTTTTGGAGCGTCTCTTCTTCCCCCTGTTGAAGGGAGAAAAGATCTTCCGTGGAGACCAACCTGTCCGTTTGGATCATAAATTGGTTCAGGAAAGTTCTCTGTAATTCCTCAAACGAGTCCATGCTGTTAGGAGCCAGGTTGTAAAACCAGTTGAGGGCTGCGTCGGTAAGAGTGGAGCTGAAGATGAGGCATTGGACCTCGTCCGTCACGTTCTTGTATGCCAGGGCAAATACATAATTGTTTAGATGGGTGACGGGGTCCCCCTTCCCCGTGTAGGGAGTTATCTTGAGTGGTTTTACCTCGGTCCTTCGTCTGTACTAAAGGATCCGGTTGGTGAAGGGGCATGTGCTAGTTTTTTTCCATGTGGAGGACTTGCCCTTTTTTTTTCCGGCCTCAAGGTTGTTCACCCACCGTAGGAGGCTTTCTACCAGGGCATTGCCTTGCTGGGATGGAGGAGGATTCGGCCGGGGCTCATATTGGCCCTCGCCACTTGCTCGGCGATCTTGATTTCTTCTTCGGCAGTGGGAGTAGCTCCCTGCGGTCGAGCCTGTCTCGTTTTGAGTTTACCGGTCGTGTGCTTCCTGCCGTGGCTCGGGGCCTCTTGTCCCGTGGTCCTCTTGGTCACAAGCCATGCCAGAATCACGTCCCGTTTTTTGCCAGCCCGATGTGGACAAGACGGGTAAGGGGTGTTGCCCGATTGCCCTTGGGTCCGACGTTGCGTAGGTCAGCCGGAGGGGATCCATCTCGATTTACCGGTTGTCTAGCAGTTGCCTAGCGTCCCGGTAGATTCTAGGTTGAGAGGGACCGTCGCCGTTTTGTGGCTGGATTAGTAGTCAGCTTCCAGATGGGCTAGGCCGAATCCTAGTCTGTAGGCTTTTGTGCTTGTCCGAGGAGACAAACTCGAGCACTGGTTGTTCGGCCGAGGTACGCTCGGCTGTGGTTAGGTTGGCGTGCACTAGGTCGATTGGTCCCTTGTCTCGCGACTATCTTCGTTGGGACATTCTCACAAGGGCGAGTGTGCTCTCGTATTGCTCTTATATGACATGGTTCTTGGCCTCTATCTTGGCGTTGTGAGCCCTGAGCTCCGCCACTTCACGTTAGAGGTCGCCCAACATCTGTCTCAGCTTGTCCGGGATGTTGTCTCGTGGGCTTCTGTGTGTGATGGGGGTGTTGTTGAGTACCCCTTCATCTTGATCGTCCAAGATGGTTTTTTTAGGGATGTTGGGACGGCTTTGTGGAAAGTGAGCTCGTAGGAGTTAGTGTTCCTTCCCACAGACGGCGCCAAACTGTTGATGCCAAATATGGATTAACTTAGATGTGTCCCGCCAGACTCGCTTTACTCACTCCTTAGGCGAAGGGAGACCTGCAGTAAGAGAAGATAGAAGTAAAGGAGCACCGGTGGGGTGCCGGCCAAATAGTCTCCGATGCTTAAGTTAGTCAAGTGTTTGGAGGGATTTGGCAGTGTAAGGGCAAAGATGTCATTACTTTTTCTGAGGGGAGGTACCCTTGTATTTATAGTGGCATTGAATATTGTTGGTGGAGTATTTCAATGTGGGATAAATGTCCTTGTTCCTGGTGCTGCCACGTGTCCTGATGGTCCTGAATCCATGGGCCGTATCGATACGGTCGGCCGAGGAGAGTGTAGGCCGAGGGGAGTGTAGGCCGAGGGAGGGTGTAGGCCGAGGGAGAGTGTAGGCCGAGGAGATAGGTCGAGGAGGGTGTAGGCCGAGGAGAGTGTAGGCCATGGATGTTGTCTCTGTTTAGGGTTGTGCATCTTGTTGTTTAAGGCTGTGCATCTTGTTGAGCTGAGGCTAAGTATGGTTATGGGGGTTTCGTTCGGCCTTGACCAGGTTGATCAAATTAGATGTAAACAGCTATGATTATTGCCTTCATATTTATGTTGAACAACTTTCATTTTCTTAGTGAAGTAGCACTTGAACTTACTAGTACCATTTTGAAACATTTTATTCTAGGTCTAGCTTAAGAACATGTTGTACCATACTGCCTGAATAAACTGCCTTGACTTGGAATTAAATTGTCTATCCTGATTGCTTGTTATTATTGTCTATCATGATTCAGTAGTAGAAAAAAGCAGATAGGACTTGCACGCAAAAGGAGATCGATGAAGTACATTTGGAGTGGGCTTCTTAGCACGCATGTTGGATGATGTGCAAGCAATACCAGTAAACTATAAGTCTCCATCAGGTACTCTCTCTTTCTTCGTTTTCATCTTTCAAATGTTTACTTCTTTAATTAGATTTGTGCCTACTATTTTTTTTACTGAACACGATATGCATAAACAAATAAATCATTATAATCATTGAGCCTAATTATTTTCATAGTGAAGTCTATATACAAATAATGAGACCTTCAAGTGTTGTCTCACTTCTCACAGGGCAAACATTCATGAGGACTACCACAATAGAAAGCTCGCAGCTTATCTAAAAAGTGCACATCCATTTTTCTTGGAGAAGGACCCAATAGCACGCAGGTATATGGTTTGAACTCTGAGGCTCCCCATTATCTACTTGTATATTGACTATCTTGGAAAATGGAGGAACATGCTCAAGCTTGATGAGTTCTCTCTTATGTAAAATATTGACCATCTTGATGAGTTCTCTTGTATATATATTGACTATCTTGATGAGTTCTTTTGTATATTGACTATCTTGATGAGTCTTTTGTATATTGACTATCTTGATGAGTTCTTTTGTATATTGACTATATTGATGAGTTCTCTTTTATGTAAAATATTTGCTTGTTATAAAGTAATGGATGTTGGAACATGTTCAAGCCTTTTTTCCTTCTAGTGTCTTTTTCCCTATTTAATTTCTCTCCATGCGTTCTCCCAACAATATTCTTTCCTCTCCATTCTTTGTAGTTTTGTTCTTAATGTGTAATTATTTAACTAAAATCCAATTAATATTGGATTATTGTTGTAAAAAAATTTCTATAGAATGATGGTTAGATGCTACAATACTACTTAAAAGTTCAAAGAATTGTCCTTACATTCGATTGCATTTTATTTTTGATAAATTGACTATGTTCATAATTAAATTGTAAAATTAGGAAATTGTTCTCTGCTATTTTCTTATGGACAATACTTGCATCCCACCCTGGTGGTATCTCCGCATACTATAATTTCGATTTATCGAATTGTCTTTGTATATATATAATAATCAGAATCGTTCATTCTCTAAATGATGATGTCAAGATCATCTCTGTAAAAAATCAAGAAGATTGGAGGTCGTTTAGTCATTCATATATATCAACTAAATGGACGGTTGGCTATGAGGATTTTAATTCATACCAAAACCGTTGATTTATTTGATACATAAGAATGACTAAACGGCCTCTAATTTTCTTGTTTTTTTACGGAGATAATCTTGACATGATGCTTTAGAGAATGAACGGATCCGATTATAATATATGTACAAAGACAATTTGATAAATCGAAATGGTGGTACGAAGAGGTACCACCAAGGTGAGATGCAAGTATTGTCATTTTCTTATTACTTATTACTCTAATTACTTTACCTGGACCTGATCCCATATTTTATCTACCTCCTTAATGAAGACGGAATCATTAACGCCATCAAAATCAACTTTTTCATTTCAATAAGAATCATTAAACCACTTTGTTTCCATGGACATGGCATCAAGTTGAATCAAGAAGCACAATGAGGATTATCATTTAAATTCCAATGAAGCCACAAAATACACCTAGGCACATGTGAAGTCTGTTCGACCCTGGGCAGGAGAGTTTATGCGCTAATTGGGTTAAGGCCTACTTTATTCATGGTCGCTACTTTTGGTGTATTTCCTCGGCCTCACGGTGTTCTTGGAACTGGAGGAAGATGCTCAAGGGTAGACATTTGGTTTGGCCGTTCATAAGTGAAGTTATTGGGAATGGAGCGGTTGTGTTTCTTTGGTGTGATAATTGGTTAGACGTAGGCCCTATTGGAGACCTGGTTGGTGGTGGTTTGGTTGAAGCTTCTGGTCTGGCGGCTCATTCTAGGGTCAGTGAAGTGTTAAATGGTTCGAGTTGGAGATGGCCTCCTTTGCATAGCCCGGTGGTTCATATGGTCAGTGCTATTGTCGAAAGGATTTGTCCCAATGCTTCTGTCTCTGATTCTTACCTCTAGTCTGGTGAGTCCTCTGGGAGGTTGTCCTTGTCTTCTATGTGGAATAACTTATCTGCCCTTGGGCCTATTGCCCCTTAGCATGATTTGGTGTGGTTCTCTGGTCATATTCCTAGGGTGAGCTTTATGGCGGTGTATTCAATTAGAATTATAGAGAATTTTGAAAAAAAATTTAAAGTTAAAGAATTTTTTAATTTGTATAGAACTTTATAAGACTAACGAGAATTTTTGAGAATTTGTACAAAGTTCTATTTTAAAACATGGAAGGATTTCTAATACATGTTTCAGTGGATTTCTAATACATGTTTCAGTGCATTTAATGGTTTTTAGTGGGATTCCTTGGTTAATTTCACCGATAATTCAATAAGCTCAACACATGGAAGGGCCAGCACCTAAACAGAGAACGAAAAAAGAAAAAGAAAATACACTGCAATCAGAAAAGCTACAAGGCCGAAGAAAGAAATATGAAATTTGGACGAGGGCAGCTTGCCCAGGAGGAAGAAGTTTAGATGAGGAAGACAGAAGAGAAAGTATGAGTATTTATGAGTATTTAATATTGATGGTTGAGATGAGGAAGACACAGAACAAAGAGAAAATTTGACAGAGAAAGAAAGAGATCAGAGGAGAAGAGGAATGGGTCTGATGAATGGGCCGAGGTAATTCAGGAAGAAAACGAGGAAAGAAAATTAGAGGAAAGGAGGTGGGACCAGAGAGAGTCTTCACCGGATAATCGGTAGAGGCGTGGAACGGCAGCCAAGGAATAGAGATGTGGACGATGAGGAACACAGCCAAGAAATAGAGATGGGGACGATGGCTGCTATGGCCCAGGTGTCGTGGAGGAGACGGGGGAGGAGAGGGACCAGGTGTTCGTTCTTTCACATATTTGCTGCAAAAATTGAATCCTCATAAATTCCAGGGGGTGGAGGGTGAACTTTCTATGAGAAGTTAAAGGTAGAGTGAGAGGAACGGCATGAAGTGAAGTGAAGGTGGGTTCGATGGGCGATGGGAGGTTGGGTTCGAGTGGAGCTTGAAGGGTAGGTTTGAGTGGAGGTGAAGGGTCGGTTTGAGTGCAGGTGAAGGGTGTGTTCGACGGCAGGCGAAGGGGGCGTTCGACGGGAGGTGGAAGGGTGGTTTCGACTATAGGTGATCGGTGGGTTCGACTGCAGCTGCAATCCTGTGTTGAACTGGAGCCGAAGGCTTGGTTCCAATGTAGCGTCAAGGTAAATCCCTAATTAAATTGTGCAAAATAATGAATAATTTGACTGGAAAATTACTGTCCTTAGTTGGAAGGGAGATTGGAGAAGTCGGAACACGAATTTGTTGTGCAAGGAAAATTAAAGTTTGATTAAGTTTGTTTGGATTGGGTGAAAAAATGTTGGTTTGTTAGGAACCGATTGAGGTTGAATGAAACTAAAAGTTTTGGTTAATAAGGAAGGGTAACTAACCATGGTATAACTTGTATCTGTGGAGGACTAAGTGGTAGTGAAGTGGTATGATCCAGTGTGAATGTCCTTTAGAGTTTGGTTATGCAAGAGTGAGTTGGGTATAGTGCTGTTTTCTTTTTTATAAGCATGCCTGTATGAGAAGGAAAAAATTAGGAACCGGAAACGCTAGTGTAACTAAGCTAGTTCTAAGTGGTAACTAAGGACCACTAAACGGTAGATAAGTATGACATAAAAATGTAATAATCCGAAAGTGCCTCTGGTTCTTCAGATAGTAGCCTGGGGTTGTGTTAACTTGGTTAGTATACTAATGCTTGAAACAAAACCCCAAAATTAAGAGACTTGATATGGAAATGTAAGTAAGGCTGTTATAAGTTGTAACAAAGGATCACTAAATGGTAGTTAAGTGGTAGAATCTGACATATGTTGAAACAGAAAAATTGTTTGATGATGTGCAAGTATGGATGAAGAATTGGGAATTCTGATTTTCTACAATGGGAAATGGGGGAACAAAGGAATGAATTATATATACGAAGGTGGAGAAACAAAAGGAATTTTAGTTTTGGCCAGTATTAGTTATGAGGAGCTTGTGGAGCGAGTTTGTTGTATTGCTCAGTAGATGCTAGAAAAGAAAGAATTGGTTTGAAATATTCAGTCCCCATTTCTGGGGGAGGGCATAAGGTTGTGGCAATTGAAGACGACGATGACCTCCAATTTTATTTGAATCACAAGAAGCAAGTAATATCATCAAGCATGGTTCCTTTAGCTTTGGTTCGAAAAATAATTGTAGAAGATGGTGTGGCAGGATCCAATGACAACAACTTGAGGCATATGAATGGGAATTTGCATGTAGAAGGTAGCAACAATGTATTGCAAAGTGAGGGAGATGCCAATCCAGATTGGCTGTTGGTATTGGACTTGGATGGTCTGGATGATATAAACACGGGTTGGATTGTAGATGAAATGATGGATGCGGACTATTTGGGGTCTCAGTTTAATACAAGGATACTTGGTGGGTGTACTGAAGGTGGTGTTGGAATGATTCTGAATGGAATAAATACGGGAGAAGAAGACGTTATAGATAGCTCTTTGGGTGGGGTTGGTGTCGTTAATTCACTACCTAATATACAAGGCAGTGATGGTTTGAGAGGTGGATGTAGAGGAGGAATGGGAGAAGGAAACAATGCTTTGGGTGGACTGAATTCCCATTTGCAAATGTCACAATATCGTCGAGGCCTAGACAGTATTAACTGGAAGCCAAAATTGGTGGAGGGGCAGGTATTTTGTACGAAGGCAGCCCTAGTTAGGCTTATCAAATTAGCTGCTGTTAGAGGTCGCTTTCAATTATGAACATCAAGGTCAGATCCTACCAGTTTCGTTGTGAAATGCAAAGATTTGGAGTGATGTTGGGGTATAAGGGCTCCGAAATTCGGTCATAGTCAGTTTCAGGTGGTGAAGTACGAAGGCATACATACGTGTGATATGAGTTCCATCAGCAGTCCCCATCCGAGTAAAATAAAAGGTTTGGTGTCGGACTCAATGCAACATAGGTTGAAGGATGCACGAACTCTATTTACATCGGGGGATGTTATAAACGATGTGAAGCACCGTTTTGGCATGAAAATAAGTTATTCAACAACATGGAGAAGCATGGAGCTAGCTTTACAAACACTTCGAGGGACGCCAGAGGATTCTTATACGTTGCTTCCTTCATATTGTCATGAATTAGAGCGCACTAATCCGGGTACGTTGACTTTCATACATACGGAGGAAGGGAATTATTTTAAATATTTGTTTGTTGCTCTTGGGGCCTCTATTGAAGGATTTAAGAGTTGTATACGATCGGTGCTTGCAGTTGATGCCACACACTTGTAGTCAAAATACAAGGGTGTTCTATTTGTAGCAACTGCATTTGATGGTAATAGGAATATTTATCTTGTGGCATTTGGAATAGGGGATTTGGAATGTGATGATTCATGGGGTTTGTTTTTTAGTAAGTTGAGGTTGGCAATTGGGGAGTGTCCCAATCTTGTGGTAATTTCGAACATGAATTACAGCATACCTAACGTTATAAATAAAGTATTTCCTGCTGCAAGTCATGGGGTATGTTTTTATCATCTCAAGGGTACCATGAAGAGCAAGTGTCAGTTGAAGAAAAAAAGCAAGATCCTATACCAATTTGAGATGGCAGCGAAGTCTTATAGATTTGCTAAGTTTGAAAGAGAGTTTGGTAAGATAAGGAATCAAAAGGTTGTTGAATAACTGCATGAGATTGGGGTGCGAAGATGGTCTAGAGCTCATTGTGATGGAAAGAGATACAACGTAATGACAACAAACATTGTTGTGTCTATCAATTCAATTTTGAGGTTTGCAAGGCTCCTTCTGGTTGTGCTACTTATTGATGAGATATGGAGTATGCTGCAAAAATGGTTTACATTGAGAAAAGATAAAGCTTTGAGGCGCACTTCCATATTGTGTCTTGATTTTGGTGAGAAGAAATTAGCGAGCCGGGTACTAGATGCGGGGAGGATGAACGTTGTGAAGATAAATGAAATGGAGTTCAACGTATTAGACTATGATTTAGATGGTTTGGTGCGTTTGGGGATTAAAACTTGTTCATGTCGAAAGTTTGATGTTGAACAACTTCCATGTAAGCATACTATAGCGGTATGTATGCACATCAACCTTCCTTTGTACGAGTTGGCTTCATCTTATTACACAAGAGCTATAACGACCCGGACCAGAAATTAAATTATTTTGAGAATTTGACGATTTTACCCTCAATTTTGGACGGGTTCGGGAGTCATTTTTTTTTTACTGGCAGTACTTTTTGAAATTTTTCTTGGGTTGTTGCGTAGGACTTGAACTCACGAGTTCGTAGACAAGAGGCACGCGGAAAACGGAGGCTCGGTGAGTTCGTTACGGGTCTAGAAGCTTCAGGGGCAGTTTGGTAATTTTGGAAAAGTTGGAACTATATATCAGATATTTCCTCTATCCTCAGAAAAAAAAAAAAAAAAAAAAAAAAAAAAAGGGGCGCGGGAGTGGGTCTCCTACCCGTTTCTCCCCGTGAGGGCACCAAAACCCAATTTTTAACGGACGAATTTAAGTCCGATTTGTCCGAAACCAAGGCCGGGAGGATCTTCCCCGCGACCCCACGAGCCTTTTGGTGTAATCATCGGAGCAGGAGCATCGCCGTAGGCGACGGATAGAGGAGGGAGGTGGACCAAATCTTCTCGGCCGTTTTCCGGCCAGACCAGGTACGATCTCCAAACTTTGACCCCATATTTGGATTCCTGGTGAAAAGTAGATGAATTTACATGTGTGGATTGTGAAAAACGGTCAAGAAATGAAGAAGTTAGAAAACCTTGAAAATCGACCGGAAATGGCAATTTCCGGCGAAACCAGACGGCGACGACGGCGGCTGCCGGTCATCTTCTCAGGCCAGACTGCGACGACGGCGCCGGTAGCCGATCGTCTTCTCTGGCGACCGGTCGAGTCGGGTCAGACCGGGTCGGGTCGAATGAATCGGTCGGGGTTGAGTGGACCGGGTCAGGTCGAACCGAGTCGAGTTGGACCGATCCAGGCGCGTGAACATTGTAGCAGACGCGTGATCGGCGCATGAGGGCGCGTGGCGGCGCGTGAACGCGTGTTCTGACCTTCCGGTGGCGCGTGGCGGCTCGTGGGACTGTTCCTGATGTCACGGCGGCGTGTGACTAGGGTTTTGGGACGTTCCGAATCATATCTTGTTGGTTTCGAGGCCATAGGAGTTCTTTTAGGGCCCGATTGGGCAATCCCAGTGGTAAGGGTTGACCGTGGAGTGGGTTTTGAGCTCGAAAAGTCAAGGTAGTTGGGTCATTATTGTGCATGTGTTCCTTGGGCTAGAGCGTCCATGGATTTTGGGTTGGATGATGTTTGTGAGTGGACTTTTGGTTTATAAACTATAATGCATGCATAAATGTATCTTTGATTTAAATACTGTTATGTATGGGTGCAATGATTTCCTGGAATTTATAAATGATTGCTGGACATTTGTTTTTCCAATATTTCAGTGAAAGTGTGTTGTGAGAAATGGCATGGTTGTTGGATTCGATTTTGATATTGTTTTACGTGGCAATTATTTGAGTCCATGATTTTGAGTTGAAACCGTATTTGTGATTATAAAATACTTGATTTTGGATCCAATATTGTTTTGAGGGGGACCAGGATCCGGGGCTATGATCCGCTGAGACGGTGAACCCGGTGAACCTCCAAAATAAACAATACCGATTTGAGGGGGGGCCAGGATCCGGGGCTAGGATCCGCTGAGATGGTGAACCCGGTGAACCTCCAAAATAAACAATACCGATTTGAAGGGGGGCCAGGATCCGAGGCTAGGATCAGCTGAGACGGTGAACCCGGTGAACCTCCAAGATAAACATATTTGAGGAGGACCAGAAAATGGGACTAGGATCCGCTATTGGCGGTGAACTCGGTGAACCTCCAAGATAAACATATTTGAGGAGGACCAGAAAATGGGACTAGGATCCGCTATTAGCGGTGAACTCGGTGAACCTTCAATATAATTGGTTACTGTTCTTCGAATAGCATCGAGAGTTTTACTCCGTTGGTTCGTTGAGTGCTCCGACTCTGGCATCGAGGAGTTTTGGCTCCGCCGGGTCGCGAGGCTATTTATGCATAGTACAGAGAGTTGTGATACATGACTAGCACACCCCAAGGGATACCCTGGTGGCTAGGGATATGCCGACTGATGTGATATGATAGCCGAATGTTATTTCGGTGGGGGATACAATATGATAGCCGAGGATATTTCCGGCTCTAATATGGTTTGACGACGATTTTCATGTGATTAATCAACCTATGGAAATACTTCGTCATCCGGGTTTGTGGGTTGGTGTGGGCAGTGACCCAGAAGGACGAATTATTGTTGGTTCACAAGTATTTGACTAGTCGGTTGTCTTGTGGTATTCCAGTAGAGTATGAGCAGTGTCTGACCTACTGACATTTGGTGTCAGAGGGTATTCCTATTTGGACCACCACTATTCCGAGGTCTTGGCTTTGACCTGTATGATGTCCTATGTCTGATAGGTAGGAGTAGTCAGTAAGTACAGAGGTTCTGTTGGGAACTCTGTAAGGTTTACTAAAAATTATTTAAAGATAAAGGGTAGTTCTGGTATAAAATCTTGAGGTAAAAGGGCTGTCAGACAGGATAAGGGTTTTTTCCGGGTTTCGAGGAGAAATTCGGGAAGGGTCCTTACAAGTGGTATCAAAGCTCTAGGTTAACTTCCTCCAGACCGCACACTTATGTGCAAATTATTAAGGATTTCTGTTAACAAGATGCCTCAGAGGCGTTTACCTCTTTAGCGACCTTGAACTGAATAGGAGGTTGGTTCTTTAACCCGAGTTAGTGAAATTTCGGGGACGAAATTTCTATAAGGGGGGAAATTTGTAACGACCCGGACCAGAAATTAAATTATTTTGAGAATTTGACGATTTTACCCTATATTTTGGACGGGTTCGGGAGTCATTTTTTTCGACTGGCAGTACTTTTTTCAATTTTTCTTGGGTTGTTGCGTAGGTCTCGAACTCACGAGTTCGTAGACAGGCGGCATGCGAAAAACGGAGGCTCGGTGAGTTCGTTACGGGTCTAGAAGCTTCAGGGGCAGTTTGGTAATTTTGGAAAAGTTGGAATTATATATAAGATATTTGCTCTCTCCTCGGAAAAAAAAGGGGAGTGGGGGTGGGGATCCGTTCAGTCTCTCTCTCCTGCCCGTTTCTCCCCGTGAGCGCACCAAAACCCCATTTTTACCTGACAAATTTAAGTCCGATTTGTCCGAAACCAAGGTCGGGAGGATTTTCCCCACGACCCCATGAGCCTTTTGGTGTAATCATCGGAGCGGGAGCACCGCCGTAGGCGACAGACAGAGGAGGGAGGTGGACCGAATCTTCTTGGCCGTTTTCCGGCCAGACAAGGTACGATCTCGGAACTTTGACCCCATATTTGGATTCCTGGTGAAAAGTAGATGAATTTACATGTGTGGATCGTGAAAAACGGTCAAGAAATGAAGAACCTTGAAAATCGATCGGAAATGGTAATTTCCGGTAAAACCAGACGGCGGCGACGGCGGCTGCCGGTCATCTTCCCAGGCCAGACTTTGGCGACTGCGCCGGTAGCCGATCGTCTTCTCCGGCGACCTGTCGAGTCGGGTCAGACCGGGTCGGGTCGAGTGAACCGATCGAGTTGAGTGAACCGATCAGGTTTAGTCGAGTTGGATCGGGTCAGGTCGAGCCAAGTCGAGTTGGACCGGTCCAGGCACGTGAACAATGTAGCAGACACGTGACCGGCGCTTGAGGGCGCGTGGCGGCGCGTGAACGCGTGTTCTGACCTTCCGGTGGCGCATGGCGGCGCGTCGGATTATTCCTGATGTCACGGCGGCGTGTGACTAGGGTTTTGGGACGTTCCGGATCAAATTTTGTTGGTTTCGAGGCCATAGGAGTTCGTTTAGGGCCCGATTGGGCAATCCCAGCGGTAAGGGTTGACCATGGAGTGGGTTTTGAGCTAGGAAAGTCAAGGTAGTTGGGTCATTATTGTGCATGTGTTCCTTGGCCTAGAGCGTCCATGAATTTTGGGATGGATGATGTTTGTGAGTGGACTTTTGGTTTATAAACTATAATGCATGCATAAATGTATCTTTGATTTAAATACTGTTATGTACGGGTGCAATGATTTCCTGGAATTTATAAATGATTGCTAGACATTTGTTTTTCCAATATTTCAGTGAAAGTGTGTTGTGAGAAATTGCATGGTTGTTGGATTCGGTTTTGATATTGTTTTACGTGGCAATTGTTTGAGTCCATGATTTTGAGTTGAAACCGTATTTGTGATTATAAAATACTTGATTTTGGATCCAATACTGTTTTGAGGGGGGCCAGGATCCGGGGCTAGGATCCGCTGAGACGGTGAACCCGGTGAACCTCCAAAATAAACAATACCGATTTGAGGGGGGGCCAAGATCCGGGGCTAGGATCCGCTGAGATGGTGAACCCGGTGAACCTCCAAAATAAACAATACCGATTTGAGGGGGGGCCAGGATCCGAGGCTAGGATCCGCTGAGACGGTGAACCCGGTGAACCTCCAAGATAAACATATTTGAGGAGGACCAGAAAATGGGACTAGGATCCGCTATTGGCGGTGAACCTCCAAGATAAACATATTTGAGGAGGACGAGAAAATGGCACTAGGATCTGCTATTGGCGGTGAACCCGGTGAACCTTCAATATAATTGGTTACTGTTCTTCGAATAGCATCGAGAGTTTTACTCCGTTGGTTCGTTGAGTGCTCCGACTCTGGCATCGAGGAGTTTTGGCTCCACCGGGTCGCGAGGCTATTTATGCATAGTACAGAGAGTTGTGATACAGGACTAGCACACCCCAAGGGATACCCTGGTGGCTAGGGATATGCCGACTGATGTGATATGATAGCCGAATGTTATTTCGGTTGGGGATACGATATGATAGCCGAGGATATTTCTGGCTCTAATATGGTTTGACGACGATTGTCATGTGATTAATCAACCTATGGAAATACTTCGTCATCCAGGTCTGTGGGTTGGTGTGGGCGGTGACCCAGAAGGACGAATTATTGTTGGTTCACAAGTATCTGACTAGTCGGTTGTCTTGTGGTATTCCAGTAGAGTTGTCAGCAGTGTCTGACCTACTGACATTTGATGTCAGAGGGTATTCCTATTTGGACCACCACTATTCCGAGGTCTTGGCTTTGACCTGTATGATGTCCTACGTCTGACAGGTAGGAGTGGTCAGTAAGTACAGAGGTTCTGTTAGGAACTCTGTAAGGTTTACTAAAAATTATTTAAAGATAAAGGGTAGTTCTGGTATAAAATCTTGAGGTAAAAGGGTTGTCAGACGGGATAAGGGTTCTTTCCGGGTTTCGAGGAGAAATTCGGGAAGGGTCCTTACAAGAGCGACTTGGGAGAGGGCGTATTCAGCTTCAATTTACCCTGTATCCCCGCGAAGAGGATGGGATATCCCCGAAAGTGTGAGGAATATTGTTGTTTACCCCCATAGGAAAGGTGATGTCCGGTCGTCCAAAGAGGCAACCTATTCCCTCACAGGGAGAAGAGAGAAGGACCACTTTATGCTCAAGGTGTGCTGGCAATGGGCATTACCGACCAACTTGCAAAGAAACTATCCCACTTTCAAATAGGGCAGGTTAGGACATGGGTCTGGAAATGGTGGCTGGAATTTAATGTGGTCAGGACCAGATGATATTTACCAAAGTATTCTTGAAGCTTCAGGTGTCGGTGTTTATGGGTACAACAACTTCTGCACTCTAAAAGCAGATAGAGCAGATAGGCCAACCTGTCAACCTCATCTGTTTGTGTGTACGACAGCATCTGCACTCTCAGTGTTCGCAGCTTCCTCCTCAGTTCCCTCATTCTCTGCATCAGTTTCCTTATCTTCTTCTTCAACCTCATCATCGTCATCACTCACTTTGTCTGAATCCTTCCTACTCTTCGCCCTGTTCCTGCAACAACCTTCTCTTTTTCGCTCTCCTTCATCTTCTTTCCTTTTGTCCTCTTTTGGCAAACAACCTAGGAGGTCGCTTCTTGTAACCCTGAACTAGAACTCTAGCTAGGGATTCATGTGTTTTCGCATAAGATTCCGACCCCCATGGGTAATTATTCCAATCTTCTAGATTCTCAACCAATCTTAAAAAGTCCTCATTTATCCTCCCACTTGGCTCCCTCCTGAAAATGACTGTTTTAGTAAAATACACCAGCCCTAACTTGAATGCATCCTCTTTACTCTGGCAATTTTTGAAGGCATTCACCAAGTGCAAAATCATTATCTTCCTCTTATTCTTGAAGTACCTTCCAGCCAATCTCGGTGAGGTTGCACCCTCAGCTAGCTTAATGATTTTATCCCCATATTTAAGCCCCTTTATGAGACAGAAATCTTTGGCATTGAATTGTTGAACCTTCCCGCCAACTAGGAAACATACACCTTGAGCTTCATAAACACCACCCCCAGTTATTTTACGCGAAATCATCCCAAGAACAATAGAGCCGCTCCATTGCAAGTCCTCTATATCCAGAATGTGACCAAAGCATGTACTCCTAAACTTTTGTAAGTAGGAGCTTGTCAGTTTCGCCTTTATGTCCTTCACTGTTTTGCTCGGTTGTGAGGCAACTTGAGCTTTTGCTGAACATACATCACCCTCCGCTACGATTAGCTTGTAATTGTGTCCCATTTCCTGTAACCAATACAATGTTATATCAAATACAAATTTAACATTCTATATCTTGTCAATTAACTATAATATTCACCCGTTATTCAAACACCTACTTTTCTCTTCAGATACCAAAATTCATACTTATCATCATCTTCTTATAAAAGGACAATGACCTAATTCTATCAACCTATTAACATTCTCTATTTTTATTGACTTCAATATCTTCACTCACACCCTCTATTTTAGGAGTGACATATCCTTCCTATTTACTCCTACGTCAATGACAGTGCCTTGTTCTTTCCTGTAGTTACCAATTATATGACAAATATATACCGATTATCTACAACTTAGTCACCTACATAAAATCTACCTCATATGTTCCAATAACCATACGTTGTTAACACAATCCATTTCAAACTCATATCCAACAACAATTCACGCCATTTCTTCCCTAATCGTCTCTGCATTTCTTCCCTAAACGTTTCTGCATTTCTTCCCTTCGCTTAAACAATTTGAAACCAATATTACTTTTTTCTTTCAATTAATTAACATTTTCATTTATTAAGGAAGAAAATTTTGCTAATAAACAATCAATAATCACTCAAGAATCAATTTCGGAATGAATTCTCCTTTGAATTTTACAACCCTAGGTCTTCCAATTCAATACCCAACCCACCCTACAATAGCTTAGGCTTCGAATTTAACATACTTTTCAATATACCTCGTCGCCTTCCGTCTTCTATCTTGTTCACCAACACTTGCCGCCACCATCCGTCGTCTTTCGCAGCTCCACCCCAGGACTCCTCCCGACCTACTGCTTTCGAAACTCGAGAACCCACCGCCTCTCTCTCTCCTCCTGGCAACTTCAGACCTTACCGGATCCATCTCTCCTCCTTCGCAACTTCAGACCTTATCTCTTCCCACTTTCCTTCTTTCTAATCGCACACACTGTCACTCTCCTCTTCTCTGCTCTTCGGTTTCACAAACAAGTAGCTAAGTGGGTATTTTGCTTCTCCTCTTTTCTATTTATACTTGGAGCAAAAGTACAAATACCAATTTTCAATTTCGTGCTTTGGTTTAGTATAATGGAATGAGAGATTTTAGGATAGTTTTTGGGCAAATGGGGGATTTTGGACAATTCCCCTATATTTTTTAGCTTATAATTCACCCAAATTCACAACTCAAGTAAATCCCTCAAAATTCTTGTTATTTTGAATACGTAAAAAATTAAGTGGACATTTTTAAAAATCAAATTGAATACACTGGAATTTGTATAGACATTTTAAAAATTCTTAAAAGTATCGATTGAATACCTCTGGATTTTTCCATTTGAATACACCCCTCTTATTTTGTGGCTTGCTATCCGAGGAAGATTGTCTACGCTGGACAGGTTAAGGGTGTTTATTGAGCAAGGTAATGGTTTGTGTGTTCTTTGTAATTTTGATTTGGAGTCTCATTCTCACCTCTTCTTCGATTGTGGGTTCTCTGGTTATGTGTGGAAGAAAGTGCTGATTATGTGCGGGATTATCCGACGGCTTCCTCCTTGGCCCTCGCTTGTCTCCATGCTCGCAGGTATGTAGTCAGGGAAATCTTTTAGGGTGATTGCTTGTAAAATTGCTCTAGCTGCAACTGTTTATGGGATTTGGTGAGAATGAAACAATCGAATTTTTGGGAACCCGCCCAAGACTCCTCATGCTGTGTTATTTTCTCTTTGTAACATGGTTAGAACCTGTCTTTGTATTATTAATTTCAGGCCTTCCAATTCTAATGTGATGGAGGCTCTGAATTGGTACATTAGTATCTAGTTGTGTAGGTTGTGGTGGCCCTTTGGGGCTCATTTAGGTGTGGTTGCAGGGCTGTTTTTGTAGTCTTGCTATAGTTGCTGTGTTATGTTCAGCCTTAGCTCTTTGTTCCTTTGTGTCCTGCTTTGCAGGTTTCATAAAGTTTTTTGTTTAACAAAAAAAAATACACCTAGCACTACTAACTCTCTCAAGTGTAATCATGGATGTCAAATCGTAACAACAATATCTAAATTTACATGTAAATTCCAATGATTATCATTTAAAATATGAATTGAAGTTATAAAAAGGGGATACCTTGGGAGGCGAGCAGAGATATGCAATACCTAGAAGGCAGCTGCACAAAGGTTATTGCTAGGGTTTTTTTGGAAGACGTGCAGAGTCATAGAAAAAATCGTTGAGGGTTTTATAAGAGTATCGATAAATTAAATAAATAATAATAAAATATGGTGAGGGCATAGAGGGTATTACTAATTGAATATAAGGATATTATTGGAAGAATGAAAGTTTGATTAAAAGAAAAAAAGTGCTTCCCTGATTTTTTATGGGTAGCTTTTTGAAAGGAAGTATCAACATAGTGCTTCTTAAACAAAACATAGTGCTTCTTAAAAATGCTCCTTAAGTGCTTTTGCTCATGATTTGAATCAATTCTTAAAATTTAGCAAACACAAGTTATTATCCATTTAAAAATTATTTTATCCATTTGAAAACACTGGCATTTTCAAAAGCACATTTAAATGGGCCCTTAATCTCAATTAATGGGCTTAATCTTTTTACGGAGAAAAAGAAGTGAAGAAAGAAAGAACAAAGAATTTATGGGTTTTGCTTCTTTTGTTCCTGTTGGTGGGAGAACGCTTTGGGTGCTCGGTCCACTTCACTTATTCAGATTGGCATTCATTCATTATTCAGGTCATGGACTCATGGGTTAGGCTCAAAGAACAATTTAGAACGATATACAATTTCTGAATTGGAATGGGTTAGGGTTTAGATTTTCTAGGTTTATTTAAGTTTTTTAATTTTGAGCGTATTGTGTTATTTGAGTAGGTTTTTGTTATATTTGAAAGTTTTTTTAAAAATTGACATTTTTGAATTTAAAAGCTAAATTAATGATTATTTTTAAAAAAATTTATGAATAACGACGAAATTGATCATTTTCTTTTTGCTAGTGATACGCAATATCTCAAAATTTTCAACTAAGGACTAATCTGTATTGAGAGTTAGGAAGACTCACAAATGCATTTCAACATCTCTTCAAATACCAGTTTTGTGTTTCGAAATTGGTCATTTTCTTTGACTTTACACAAAGTGCAAACTATATATCAAAAGAACAATGTAGAGTGCTGAGGCCGAACGATAAAGACGACCAGAGCCCATGCTCATAGGCCATCATAGGCTCATTAGGCTCATAGGCTCATAGCTCACGTTTCAAGTTTCAACTCAAAAAGAAAGAAAAAAGTTTGAAAACAAAAAATTGGCTATGAAATTGAAAGCGAAGAGCCCCAAACCAAAGTTGGGGTTGTCAACCGTCTTCCTCCTCTGTGCGCTCTTCTTCTTGACCGGCTTATTCACCTTCACCCTCCTCTCTCATATCTCCTTCCCTCTCTTCCTCTCTGGTCCTCGCTCCGTCTTCAGAACGCTTGAATCTGAAGAGGAGCAAGATCACGGTCCAATGCCGCAAGGCGAGACCGGAGACAGCTTTATCCACTCTATTCCATTCCAGGTGTGTGTAATCTGATTCTGGGTTTTGGTTTTTGCTAAATCGGTCAATTGGGTTCTTGGGTTTTTGTGACATTGTTGAACCCTGCAGGTTTTGAGTTGGAAACCACGCGCTCTTTATTTTCCGAGATTCGCAACTGCGGAGCAATGCGAAACCTTTATTGAAATGGCGAAAACTAAGCTCAGGCCTTCGACATTGGCATTGCGAAAGGGAGAGACTGCTGAGAGCACAAAGGGGACTAGAACAAGGTACCTCTATGTTCCATTTTTACTCTTATAATCTATGATGTCTTTTTTTTTTTTTTGTTAGATAGAATCTATGATATCTTAGCTAGGGAATTATGAGTATGACTGGAAGGATATGCTTGATAATTTTGTGTTCTCAATCAGAAATGTTGAAGACAATGTTGTGCAGCTATGCCCAGAGTGATAAAGGTTGAGTAGAATGTTTGAAAGAGGAAAAATGAAAGGGACCCATGATGTTTCATTTTGGAAATAAAGTGGCACTGAATAACAGATGTTGGGTTCCTATTTGTAATCAAAACATTCTAGGACAAATTTTTATTTATATTTATATCCTGTCCTGCATAATGTAACCCTTAATCATCTTTTGGGCGCTCATGATGTGTAATGAGAGTTGTGTTCGCTCATCAATTAGGTTCCAAATTTTATTTTAAATTGGTGATTTTCCAAATGGAGTGGTCCCGTTTGCTTTAAAAATATATTGATGCAGAGGAAGGGAGGAAATAGTGCTTTGTAATTCATCTTCTTCCATAAGTTTGTCATCCGAAAGCTTTGAAACACAGTTGCACCTTGATTCCGATTATGTACTAGGTGTGAATGTAATACAATGGTGTTGTCAGAATACATTGAGGTGCAACTACAATATCATTTCAGTGAATGTGTCAAGATTTTTCAGTACTTCCATTAATAATCGAATTCTGCTAGAATAGCTGATGTACTAGTAGTCTGTTGACCTGTTCAGTTTGCATGTAAATCAAGACGGAATTGGAAATAGGAATCTAATACTGGATATGTTTTCATTTTTTGTTTGTCCTTTTCAATTATTAATGGAAGTGCATATTTGTAAAATTTGTGAAACTGCTACTTTGAGTGTTTCATTAACCCATTTACAGGCAGTTAGGCTTTGGAACATAATCTTATGAAAGAGCCTTGCCACGTTACTTTCTGTATCACAACACTTGGTTTCATCAATTTATATGTTGTATACTGCCTTTGATTGTATATTATAGCTCACAATTGATCACCATTGGTTGGACTTGGACTCTTTGAGTCTTTGGTGATGATCAATTGTATATGCTAGCTTAAAGGCACTTAGCAGAATTCTTTGCTGCTTGTGACATTAACAGTCAGTCTATACTTGATTATAGTTCAGGTACATTTATTAGCGCATCAGAAGATAAAAGTGGAACCCTGGATATTATTGAGGAAAAGATTGCCAGGGCTACAATGTTACCAAGGACCCATGGAGAGGTATTTTTTATTTTTATTTTGCGATAACGTTCTTCTAGGGTAGTTATAAGTGTGAGGTGGAATTCAAAAGCCGTTAAAAAAAAATGATTTTCATAGTTCATGTAGGCCTGATTGCTACAAAGCTTTTGTGAAAAACAACCTTTTCTTTTCTTTTCCTTTCATAAACAGAAAATCGAGTGTCTAATTCTGTTTCTAATTTCACAAAACATTTAAAATGTTACCTTTCATTACAGGTAAATACTAAATTAATCTGAGTAATGCAGCAATATCATCATATTGCAGGCATTCAATGTTTTGCGCTATGAGATTGGCCAGAAGTATGATTCTCATTATGATGCATTCAATCCAACGGAATATGGTGAACAGAAAAGCCAAAGAGTACGTACTGAACTAGCATCTACTTCATTTATGTTTGCTGCAAATATTTTTGGCTGTGGTCAGCAATGGCAAGTGCTGATCTTAGATCTGTGCTGTCATTTGCTGCTGTGGATGAGATGGGAATTTCTTCCAGCCAATTAGAAGATTTCTGATATTTTATGCAATAGTTTGTCCCACCAGCCAAAAATATATAAACAAGTGAATATAAAGTGAGCTAAGGTGTTTCTTATCACAATTATGTTATTGTTTCTGGGTAGTAATCTCTATCATAGAATGCCTGATAAGCAATTTTTATAGATTTCCTTGAACATTATCGCATTTCCCTAACTTTTTTTATTATTATTTGCAAGACTGGGTAACCATTTTACTTTTGAAGATATTAGTTGTGCTTGTCAACTTATGGCTTTTATTTTTTTATTTTTTTTATTACAATGTCTTCTATAATATAATATATTTTAAGTTGGGTATGTTTGTTTCAATTGAGAAATGAGCCAATATTGGTGGTTTAACAGCTTATAATGATCGATATCAAAATGGCATTACTATTTCCATGAGTGCCGAGTTTTGCTATTTGAGTTCATTTGTTGCTACAGAAATATTGGGCTGAGGATCTTGAAGCTGACATCCGAAATAATTCTCAAATTTCTCAGAACATTTTTTCTTGATTTTTGTTTTAGTTGTCCTCCTTTCTTCAGCTCTTTAAAAAGAAAGAATTAAAGGAAACTTGGAGCATAATCCCATTATGTTTAATAATCATTCCTGTCATCTAGCCTTCCATAATTCTACGATGATGAAAATGCTCACTTATTGGAGTCTTGCCTACATTCACAAATTCTTTTCCCTTTATAATTGCAAGAACTAGTTATAGATCCCTCTCTCATGTCCTCTACATTAGCCTAAATTTATATGTTACACAAATATATAATTATAGGTTAGGCAGGTAAATTTCAAATTTTTTTTGCATTCATAAGTTCCACCTTTCTGTATTTTTATTGGTTTTGCTTCCTTCTTAACCCATCGTTACTTACTGTCACAACATCACATTCAATTTTTCAGTTTGCTTCATTCTTGTTGTATCTATCTGATGTAGAAGAAGGTGGAGAAACCATGTTCCCTTTTGAGGTAGGCTAGAAAACTTTGTACTTGATCTTATTACTACTTTCAAATGTAATTCGTATATATTCGTGTACTCATCGTACTTTTTTGTATCAACAGAATGGCGCACAGATGGGTTTGAGCTATGATTACAAGAAATGCATTGGGTTAAAAGTTAAGCCCAGGCAAGGGGACGGACTTTTATTTTATTCGGTCTTTCCAAATGGCACAATTGATCGGGTAAGGTACTCTATGTTATCTTATACATCTCTAATGCTTGTAAATTCCTGTTCTTGTTCATGTGAATGATATGTGTGAGAGGTGGCAGTAATTAGATATTGAGGATTAACAACTAATTACGGCTTAAAAATCGGAATGGTCATTTTGGTTATCGTCCTTTCTCACTTCGTAGTACTTTCTTCTCTCATCTTGAATGTTTAAACAATTTGCAGACATCTCTTCATGGAAGCTGCCCGGTGATCAAAGGGGAAAAATGGGTTGCAACAAAGTGGATTAGAAATCAAGAAGATATGGATTAAGATTTGTTTCACCATTCTAGTGTACTCATGTCAAATAGCGGAACTCGTGGTTCTGTTCTTTTCATGCTTCATATATGGACTTGATGCGAACCATGTTTTTGCAGCAGGCAGCAGCAAAATTCACTCTAGGATGTACAGGCCGATGATGCGGTGCTACTAAACTTGTGGACTACCTTGAAACTAAGCCACTTTTTTTTCTTCTCTATTTTGGTTAGTAACCATTCCACTAGGTATATAAGGACTGATGCAGAATGAGTACTAAATAAAGCCAAGATAAACAGTAGAACCACTGAAGCAACGAACTCAACAAAAACTGAAACATTCGACTTACACGAGAATTTTCCCATAGGTAATTATTATGAAACAAGCAGATTTTATACCCACATTAAGTCCCTTCAAAAATTAAAAAACAAGTACAGCTCGTACCTGGTTCGAATCCTCTAGTTTAGGGTTTAGTTCACATCTGATGCAAGCCTTAATTCCTATAGGTGATTGTGCATGTGGGATAGAACTAGGTGAAAGGTTCAGAATTAGGTTAGGGTCTCGGTTGGGATGGGGATAGTGATTGGAATCACTCAAGGGTTTCGCGCCCAGGGCACACCCAGGTTGGCTTCTCACAAAACAAATCTCCTTTCTTAGGAAGAGGAAGTGAGGGAAGAAGTTAGCATTCAAGAAGAAGAGGAGGAAGTTGAAATTGTCAGTTAAAAAAAAATGAAATGCTTTCTTGGGCCAATGGATTAGTTTGCAAACCTTATCAATTCATTCTGATTCTTCAATGGGTGGAAGCAAGAAGCTTCGACAATAAATTTCTATGAAGCACTTTGGAAGGAAAGAACACATTATGTGCATTAATATTTGGCTCGATGGGTGTATGAATCCGGTATTCCTTTCCATGCTATTGAGAATCATAGCTTCAAAAGATTTGTGGAAGCGGTTGGTCAATTTGGTTCGGGTTACCGACCTCCAAGCCATTACCTATTACTAGAGCCATTATTGAAGGAAGAAGTTGAGAGAACTAGAAAGTCACTTACCACACAAGAAGAAGAGTGGGCTAAGCATGGTTGCTCGATCATGACCGATGCTTGGACCGACCGAAAAAAGAAGTATCATGAATTTATGTGTAAATTGCAAAGAAGGCACAACTTTCCTTTCTTCTAAGGAAGTGTCGGGGGAAGCACACACCGGGTCATATAACTTTGAATATGTGGACAAGTGCATTGATGAAATTGGGCCACAAAATGTAACTCAAGTGGTGACAGACAATGCGTCTAACAATATGGCGGCGGCGGAGTTGTTGAAGTCAAAGAGATCAAACATGTTTTGGACTTCATGTGCCACTTATACTTTGAACCTTACGCTTCAAGGAATTTGTACCATCTTCATTTATGCACATCATAAGAAATTGGATTTAATGAGGAAGTTCACAAAAACAAAGAGACATAGTAAGGCCTGAAGTCACTAGATTTGCAACTTCCTTCCTAACTTTGCCAAGTTTGGTGGAGAAGAAATTTGAGTTGAGGGCAATGGTTGCAAGTGATGCGTGGGGTCAAATCAAGCTTTCCAATAGTGAAAAGGGAAAAACTTCATATAACACCATTTTGGGTACAAATTTTTGAAGTAGCCATTTATTACAAAAAAAAAAATCTAGGCCCCTACTCACTGGCCTAGGAGGGCCTAACGTCGTTTTGAACATTGGTAATTAGTATGAAACAAGCAGATTTTATACACACAGTAAAGTCCCTTCAAAAATTCGCAACTACATCTCATATTTGGTTCGAATCCTCTAGTTTAGGGTTTAGTTCACTTCTGATACAAGTCTTAATTCCTATAGGAGATTGTGCATATGGTACAGAACTAGGTGAAAGGTTCATAATTAGGTTAGGGTCTCGGTTGGAATGGGGATAGTGACCGGAATCGCTCCAGGGCTTCTCACCAACAAAATTTCCTTTCCCAGGAAGTAGACTAGAGAATTTCCTAATACTGAAAGTTCATTACTTCTGCATAAAGGCACTTACATCGTTTTTATAGGCTAAACATTAAAGTAGCCATTTATTACAAAGGGTTTTCTAACTTCTTATTCAACACTTAATTAAACTAATTATAAAACATTAAAGTAGCCACTTATTACAATGAGCTATCCAACTTCTTATTCAATACCTAATTAAACTAATCATAAAACTCTGCGAAGGACACTTTTGTCTTTTGGGGTAAATAAATGTCTTAACAGGGACAAGCCCAAGAGTGAACTACAGGGGACAAAGCCATCCAAACAGCCCGAGGCTAAGCCTCAGAAAACCGTAGGGGCCACTTGCTTTCCCATTTGAAAATCCTATTATTTCTCTCTGCCCACAGGAAATACACCGTAGTAGAAAGGCCAAGCTTCCTAATGACCATTGGCAAGGATTTGCCCTTCCACCAGTTAGACAGCCATGGGATCAAGGCATGCCACGGCTGAGAGATCCAAGGGGAGCCACATATGGCGAGGATACGGCGCCACACACCCTCAGAGTAAGGGCATTGGAAGAACAAGTGGTTATGGGACTCCATATTAGACCCACAAAGAACGCAACCAGGGTTACCTGTATTTGAGAACCTACCAATCTGGTCTGAAGTAGACAGCCCACGGTTGATAGTAAGCCACAAGACAAAACTAGCCCGCGGGATCGCTGCCGGGAATCAAGTTAGCTTATTCCAGGCCATTACAGGGTGTTTCGACCGTAAAGAGTTCCAGGCCAACGATGAAGAAGGACCTGCATTTCCAGGTTCCCAGATGAACCGATCCTTAGACCCATTAGGACAAACAGCAGTAGCCTCCCGCAGAATAATCAGAATAACCCAGTTCGGCTGAGGGGGCCATAGCCACTTACCATTACCAATCAACCTTCTCAACTTCGAGAAAGCGCCGGCTCCCGACTCGGCCAAAATCAAAGGCCCCAGCGGTCAATGAGAGCTCCCCTAGGGAGCTAGCTATAATGCCAGAAAGAGGTATCGCTCCCATTGCCTACCTTAACTCGGATCAGAGGCTTAAGAACATCCCGGAGCTTAAGGATCTTAGACCAAAGATTGGTGGAGTCTGCCGAGAGGAGCTGCCATATGTGCTTCGCCATAAAAGCCTTCGTTCCAGATATATATATATATATATATATATATATATATATATATATATATATATATGTGTATATGGAGACTCCGAATACCTAAACCAACTTCCTCTCATGGCCTGCAAACCACTTCCCAAGCTACTTTACCCTGGTACCTACCTTCCCCCGAGCCAGCGTAAAGGAATCTTCAAAATTTATGCTCAATATCCAGAAGGATTTTCTTCGAGAGGAAGAGCCCAGAAAACTTGGAGGCTCCCCAAGATGGACTTAATGAGAAGCAGCCTCCCTGCAAAGGTCAGAAACTTATGCTCCCAACCCCTAATGCGGTTATCGATTTTCTCAAGCAAGGTAGAGCAATCCTAGAAGGATAGTTTAGATGTGATAAATGGCACACCATGGTAGCAAATGGGCAGAGAGCCTACCTGGAAACCGAGCCCCTGAACAATAGCTGTTACCTCGACACTTTCCACCCCCGAGAGGAAAATATTACTTTTGGTAGGGTTACGAGTGAGCCCCGACACAGCAGCAAAAGAATCCATCGCATCCTTAATAACCAACACCAACGTCAAGTCACCATGGAAAAAAACAAAGAGATCATCAGTGAACGCCAAGTGATGCAACCTGACTGACTCACACCGCCAATGGAAACAGAACTCCATAGAATCATTCACTTTGGAAGCGTGGACACGCAAGAACACTTCCAGTCACAAGGAAAATGCTGAATTGTTCTGACATGACCCCTCTCGAATTTCTCCCTCGAAATCCGTGAGAAGTTCTGCTCCCGTCTCACAACTCCGGAAACCTCAAATAATTTCCAAATTACCTTCCGCTTAACAAACCAATTACCGAGACTTCTACCGAAATTTTGGCAGAATCTCCCATTTAAATGGGTCAAACCAACTTCCATCTGTCAGACGAAGGATGTAGAACAACTACAATCTAAATAGTCCAGATAAAATTAACTCCAACCAACCCACAAGACAACTCAACAGTTAACCCATAAAACAATCAGAGCAAACTATGTTAAATTACATTTACAACCCAATCCAAACCTACACTGACAATGCAGTAAAAGGTGATGCCTCCTCCTAATCTCAGCGCCTCGTCCCACTACAGCTTGCAGGGCATGAAAACTAAACAACCGTGAGTGGATAATAGAACTAAATACATTAAGAGCGTGGTCTCGCAAATAAAATAATAACACTAGTCGATATAACCCCACCTCGTTATCAAACCTTACACGCAACAAGATCCGCATATATAAGTAAATACAACTTACCGAAATCCAATTGATTTACCTCGGTGGAACCTACGCTACCTTTACATGTGCCCTCCATATCAGTAACCCGAGCGAAGCCATCATCCCGAGCCGTAGCTCGATATCCCGACCGTAACCGTCATCTCGAGTCGTAGCTCGATATCTCGACCGTAACCGTCATCTCGAGTCGTACCTCGATATCCCAGCCATAGACATCATCCCGAGCTGTAGCTCGATATCCCGGCCATAGCAATCATCCCGAGTCGTAGCCATCATCTCGAGTCGTAGCTCGATATTCCGGCCAAAGCTGTCATCCTAAGCTATAGCTCGATATCCCGACCGTAGCCGTCATCCCGAGTCAGAGCTCAATACAATACCGAGTGTATGAGGGAATCCTCTCTGCCATACCTCCTATCCTACCGTGTGTATGAGGGAATCCTCCCTGCCATACCTCTTATCATACCGAGCGTCTGAGGGAATCTGCCCTGCCACACCTCATATCCTACCAAGTGTATGAGGGGATCCACCTTGCCATACCTCCTATCCTACCGAGTGTATAAAGGAATCCTCCCTGCCATACCTCCTATCCTACCAAGCGTATGAGGGAATCCTCCCTGCCATACCTCCTATCCTACCGAGCGTATGAGGGAATCTTCCCTGCCATACCTCATATCCTACCGAGCATATGATGGAATCCTCCTTGCCATACCTCGTATCACGCTGAGTGTATGAGGGAATCCTCCCTGCCATACTTCCTGTCTGTCCGAGCGTATAAGGGAATCCCCCCTACTATACCTCACCAAGAAACTCCCACCAACCCTCATACCAGGGTCAAAGTCTAACCCACCATCCTCGGCCGAAACCCCAAAACCATCAAATACCTAGGCCTAAGCCCAAATACATAACCCCCGGCCTAAGCCTAAAATCCATAAAATCACCCTCCCGGGCCTAAGCCCAATTCAAAACCAAAATTGTTTCCCAAAATCATTATTGAGATCCATAATCAGTGAAAATTCAAAATAAAATCATTATCCTGAATTTTCGAGGTTTAGAAATATAATAAACATTTTATAATAATTATTCTTAATTTCCGAGACCATGAAAACAATAAATCATTTTATAATCAATCCATTTAATTCCCGAAACTTTTAATCGATAACAAAATATTTAGAAAATAGCAATATGCATGCATTACGACTTAGAAAAAAAAGTACACTCACCGTAACGTCCAAAGAAGTCAAATTCAAGTTATTCGGTCCCCTGTGACCTTCGGAGCCACCACACATGTGAAAAGTAAGAATCGGGGTTACGAAACTATACTCATAAACTTAGAATCCAACTCTCAAACTTCCGGAGCTACAAGCGCGCTCTAAACGCATACAAGTAACTTTAAACACCTAAAACAGCCTCTAAAAAAACTTCAATTGACCCAAAACCTGCGCCAAAAGATCCGGAACATCGAAAACATGAAAACACGATTCGTGGTACTGTTCACTTGCCGGGTACTGTTCATGGCCGGCCGGAAAACTCCATAACCGCCCAATCTTCAAAGCTTCATAACTCACTCATTTCTCAACCAAATTTGATGTTCTAATAATGGAAATCTATCTACTCGAGTCAAGGAATCCAAATATAAAATCCATATTGAGATCCATTACCTGTGGTGGCCGGAAAAATTGCCGAGAATTTTCGGCCAGCGTTCCAAGCTCCACTCCGTCATCCACGGCGGTCCTCACGGCTCACAGAGGATATGGTTGAGTTCGTGGGGAGGATAGGAATGTATTAGTGTCCTTGGTTTGGGTCAGAAGGGCCGAGATCATGATGGGTGGGGAGGGTTTTGTGCTTTTCTTCCTTTTTTTTCTCCATTTTCCCTCTCTTTTCCTTGTCTAGCCTAGAGAATTCGAGAGAGGAGAGAGAGAAGTGAGATATTTATGGCAGGAGAGAGAAAGTAAAGATGTGGAAAATATCTAATTTTTCCACAATGACCAAAATACCCTTGCTCATTTTAGACCCGTAACTTTTTCACTCGAGTTCCAATTTTAGCGTGTCGCCTGTCTACGAACTAGTGAGTTCGAGACTTACACAATGGTCCAAGAAAAACTTCCAAAGGCATTCCCAAACTCAAAGTGACTATCGAACCCCTCCTAAACCCGAGGACAAAATCGTTTTTTTTCTAGTCAATTTTACAAATTTAATTTCTTTTTAAGAACGGGTCATTACATGTTCGGCTTCTTCCTCCATCTTTTTCTATGATAAACTCTAAGTGGGTTAACACCGACGTCTTCATCAAGGACTTTTTTGTGTAGCTTTACAGCTAAATACTGAAAGAACTATGTGAATGGAACCCTTATTCGTGAATTCTACATGAAAAATCGAAATTTGGAGTTGACTCTAAACTTTAGGAACTTACAAAGTAAATCATACATGATATTGTGCAATGTGATTGTGATGGTAACAAACTCAATGATAGCTTGTTTGGTGGGCAATATTGGATTAAATTGAATAATTCATAAAATTAAAATACTCATAAAATTCAAGGTGATTTGATCGAAGGAAGAAGTGAGTGTCATTTCATTGTCAGGGGTTAGAGACGATTACGGATAGAAGATATTGGATTGAGACTTTATGACTTTATAATTCATAATTCAAAGTAAGGTATTTTTTTTTATCAGACAATTAAGCATATTCATTACTAAGAGCAGACAAATACAAGGTATTGAAGGCCAAAGAACAAAAATAGCTTAAAATAGATATAAATTGCAAAGGGCTAAACCAACAAGGCCCATAAGTATAAAATAAGCCTAAAATATTAAAAATCAAAAACCTAGTGGAAACCCTAGATATGAAATTAGGGAAGCCTCCACATCTCCTGTAGCCATAGCCACCACGAAATCACAGCCACCAAAGAGGAGAAAATAAAGGTGAAACCGACGAACCAACAGGAAAATGGGGGTGAGCAAGCCACCTGCGCACAAAGCGCTCCCATAATCCATTCAACAAGTGCAACATGCACTTTAAAAGCAACCCAAAATCACCACGGGCTACCAAAGTTGTTCGGAGATGGAAGCAACCGTATGGTTGAGGGGCGGATCCTTGTGGCGGAGAGTCCAAAGCGAGTCGCAGCTAATGACATTAGGTGAGGGGTGAAGAGAGAATTGAGGATTGGTGGATGAAACTTGAGATGAGAATGGGAGCTTAGATCTGGAGAAACACCAGGAGTTACCACCACAAATGATGGAGACGAAAGTCCACCACGGAGGGCAGAGCAGCAAGCAGAGAACATGGAGGAAGATAGAGAGAATGGTAGAGATGGGAAAAACGGAGAAGATAGAGAAGAGGAACAGAAGATAAAGAGGAGAAGAGGGGGAGAAGATGGGGAGAGGAGAGAAAGGGGGAAGGGAGGGGCTGCCACCGACCCCACAAGAGGCCGGCGGTTAGGGTTTACTGGTTGGGTTGTCGCGTGGGTTAGGAGAGAGAACAAAGTGAGTCGCTGGCTTTGAAGTTTTATTTCAGCTTCAAAGTAAGGTATAAGTGAATAACATTTCAGTGTGAGAGGATAATACATAGAAGGAAAATTTTTTCTTCTATTCCTATATGTTCTTAGTAAATTGGTTAGACAAGTTTCCTTTTATTTCTAATTCTCCCCAATTCCTTGATAATGGAAAAACATTCTCTTTTACCTTTAAAATATCTTGAATTTTATGAGTTATCCAATCCATTAATACTGCCCACCGAATGAGCCATAATGTATGCTCTCCAAATTGAGTTGGAAGTGCTTGACAAGGATATTTGTAGCTCTTAATTGCTGAAAGTCAATTTTAGTTCTCAAACTTAAGCCCTAGTTTTTGCCATGAAAATTTGGATTTGATAACAAGGTTAAATTTGCTACGTTGAAAAAAAAAGGTTAAATCTACTACAAAATTAGAAAATAATAGGATGACTGTCTTTGTAATAAATAGATGTAACTTTATTGAAAGGAATTTGAAGTAACTATAGGGACTAATTTGAAGTAACCATCTCATTTGAAATTCATTTGCTTTCTTCATTTTTTTGTTTTTATCAAATTCTACAATATATAAATTGTAATAGTCTAAACAACTAATTTAACATTGCAACATTGCTATCAAATTTAAATTCAATTCCCTACTTAAACAATTGGAGTAGGAAAACAGAACAAATCTACTAATCAAAGTAAAAACACGGAGGGCCCGATCTTGAGGCCTCAGAGCGAAGGGGACCCAAAATCACATAGCCCATAAATGTGTCCAAGGTTTGGGTAGCAATTGACACGGTTCAGTATTGGGCTTGTATCGATGTCAAAACCATTTTTTTTTGTTGGGTACTACATTGGTTTGGGGATTTTGAACAAATGATTTGTATTATACTGAAACCAAATGGTTTGGTCTCAATGTGATTCGGTACCATTTCAGTTTAGGCCCACCAAAGTGAAATTTCTTAAGGTCTGTTTGGATAGATGCGGATTTGGATTTGGATTTGGATTTGGATTTGGATTTGGATTTGGGCCTCCAAATCCAAATTTGGTTGTTTGGATAAAAATTTAAATGAAGGGATTTGAATTTTGGCCAAATCTATTGGGATTTCAGACCCTAAAATGAGAGGATTTCAAATCCTTTTCAGAAGTAGTCATTTGATAAATCCCTACTCCATAGCCTTCGTTCTTCCGTGTTTCTGTGTTTAGTATTCGCGAAACCTCCATCATTGGCCTTCATCTCTGTCTTCTATGTTCTCTAAGCCGTTGTCTAATGACTTGGTGAGAGTCTCAGGTGGTCATGTGTAATGGGTTGGATTCTTGAGAATGGAAACCTGCACGTTCAGTACCAGATCACTATAACTAGAAATTAGCTTATTTACAATTCGTCATCACTCTCGGTCAAGTCGATCAGTTCATCATTGATTAAATTCAATCTGTAAGTTATATATCGTTTTTATCGCTCAGAGTTCTTTCCATTAAAATTGTGATTCAATCAAATCCATTTTCGTGTGCTTATCATGCATTCTAAAATGTTCTATTGTTTTGATCTTGTCATCTTTTTCTAATTGAAAATTTGTGATTGCATTGTGTACACTTTTGTGAAACTAAAATTATATTTTTTTTGTGCGTATCTATGCATTCTGAAATTTATGTTGTTCGTCATCTTTGATATGTAAGTTTTATTCCTACATGGTGTTCGTTAAAATGCCAAAGTGAAAGTAAAATTAGGGTTATCCATGTCTTATTGTTTTTCTTTCAGTCTTTTAACAACAAATCAAGTAGCAGACCACAAACACAACTAAAGGAGAAGTTTATGCCAAATTTTATATCAGTGAAAATCTATTAGGAGAAGCATAATTACAGAGCAAGATCATAGTGATGAAGTCCTGAAGAATGAGAGATTAATGCTAGCTTATTATTACTAAAATCATTAGTTACCCTCTTTTTTTATCTATTTTCCTACCAAATATATAAAATATCAAAACATTCACCTTTCCTTTTATCTAAGATCTACTCAAGAAAATCTCAACAACAGAAAACAACTAAAGATTGCATGCACTTAACAGAGATAGTACCACAACATAGTGCACATCATGCCTCCGATAACAGATAACAGAACAATTTGATGTTGGCCTCCAAAGCCTTATCAACCATTACAGACATACATAATACTTGACTAAATACGAACTAGACTAAGTTCTTCGTCCCCTCCTGCCCCTTCTGCCTCTTGGCTACCGCCTCCTGCTAAATTTCTCCATAAACCATTGGAAAGAAACAGTTGGTGGGATTCCCATGGATAACCAAAGTAACATTTTGTTTAGTTTCTAATCAATCTTGTAAGCTTGACATCATTGTGTTAAAATATGATGCACCACCTAGGTTGAATAATCTTTCATAATTGCCTTGTGGGTCTTGTTTTTTCTTCAACAAGAACCCTTTTGTTTATGACTTTATTCCAAACCTCAAAAGCGTTGATATTGGTTCCTAGGAATTCAGAGTGTTTGCACTTGTTGGTTTGTCTAACCTTGCTGTGACCCTTTATTCTCTATGTGTTTCTGAAAGATGTATCGAATAGTGGCAATAGTCTAATTTTTGTCGATTGAGATTGATCCGTGTGCGAATTGTGCCATCTGCGTTGGGAGAATCATAGTAAATCTAACCATTTTTTTGTATAGTTAGAGTGTGTGAGAATAAAGTCTAGGGGGCTGATTACTTCAGTTAGTGGTGGTAGTGGACTTGAATTGCTTCAGTTAAAATGGCAGGTGCAAATGGTACTTTGAAAGTTGCTGCATTTGCAAGAAAACTGGCGTTCCAGATGCATACAATGTAATTTGTAACAAATGTTGTGTATTTAATTTGCGTCTTATGACTAGTTTCAATTGGTTTCCGTGATTCTACTTCTTGTAATACTTGTGAAGGCAATACTATTGACCTTCATTATTTGATCCATAAGATCTAATCTTTTGTGTGTTTGTAGTATGTTCTGAGTAATACACTGCCTAACTTATTTATAGTCAGATAGAGAGATATCAAGATTTGCAGGTAGCAAAGTACGAGTCCAAGCATCTAATGTTAGTTTTGGATCTGGTGGCTATGAAGGCTGGGAGGAAAACAAGAATGAGAAAATCTTTCCCAATGATGCACCCAGCGACAGTTCATCTAAATTGTGAGTTATAAGTACATTGATATAGAACAGTGGAGAAAAACCAAAGTGTTTAGGTTATGGAAGTTCTTATTGTTTAATATAGGATATAGGAGAAAACCCTGGGAGTTCTTTAAGTTTGCCAAACATAAGTAGAAGAGAACTCTGGAGTCCTAATAGTTAATTTTGTATGGAAGTAATACTAATTTGATATTCGCAAGCAGTCCTAATAGTTAATTTTTTATGGAAGTAATACTAATTTGATATTCGCAAGCAGTCCTAATAGTTAATTTTATCTTCTTTAAGCATCTGTGCAACAAGGATGAGAAAGGGCAACAAACGATTAAGATAGATCATGATGTCATTTCACTGTTTTTCGGGTTTGTAGGAATCTCAAATAAAAAAAAATATGATAATAGGATCTATCTAGAAGAGAAACAATATGAAGAAGATGAAGAAGAGCATACGCGTGATAATTAATAATATTTATAATTTGTGTAGTGAAATTGCTTATATGTAATTGTAAGAAAGAATTAGGCAACAACAATGTTGATGCTTGTCTGGTTTAATACGGTTTTGGTGATGAAATTGACAGTTGGATGAATTATAATTAATATTATTTTTAATTTGTGTAGTGAAATTGCTTATTTTAAATCATTAATTCAATTCTTACAAAAAATATTTTGTCAAACAATGAATTTCAAATGAAGGGATTTCAAATCCTCACACAAATAATTAGTTTGCAAAACAATGGGGGTTTCAAATGAATGGATTTGAAATGAAGGGATTTTAAATCCAAATCCAAATCTATGTTCTCAAACGGACCCTAACCACAGTTATAAGTTTCTTGGGCATTTTACAGTTTTGGTAGCCCAGGTACTATCAGTCTAACACTTTAACAACAATCAATTGATTCAATATTCATTAATTTAATGTCCAAAAAATAACATAAACATAAATTGAATGAAAAATAGTAAAATACTATCATTGCATTATCCATCCTTCAATAATTATAAGCTTGCCACTTAGTGCTATGGTCTAGTGGTATTTCTCTGCACATATTATGTGGGAGGTGTCGGGTTAGACTCTTGTCAATGGCGAAATTGATACCCAATGTGCATATTATAATTCCCCTTTCCTAATATCATTGTATAAAAAAAAACAATTATAAGCTTGGAGTTTAAAGTCTCATAAATTCAATACGTGAAAAGCTTAAGCAATGAAGAAAAAGAGGATAAACTACTTAACTAATCTTTGACAAGATTGTATTTTACTTAAAAGTTGGAATATGACAATTCTTTATTATTAGGTCCCACCACTAATTTTTAGCCATGCATGTTTATTGTCATATTCTGGTACAATGCATGATTAGGATTCTAACCCCTATTTTATAATTAAATTTAAAACACTTTTATAATTAAAATTATATATTACAATTAATTTTTGTTCTTTGAAACCAATAATGAAATCCTTGTTGTTTGGGGTTTAACGATGGGGTATAGAAAATTTTAGGGAGGGGCACTACAAGAAAAAGGGGTTTTCCAGATGAAAAATGTTCGTCAGGCAAGAAGGAAAATTCTCTAGGCAAAACCAACACTGACGAATGTCTGTCGGGCAAAACTCATCGTGTCAGGACCCTTCCCGAATTTACCCTCGAAACCAGGGAAGAACCCTGTCCCGTCTGACAACCTAAGGAAAAGTTCCCAAAATACCCTTCACAATCCTTACAAATAAAATATGAGATTTCTGCCAAAAGTTCGGTAGAATCTCCTCCTAGGGATTAATTAACTGGTTTCCACCTGTCAGACAAAGGATCATAAGCACTCCAAATTCCAACAGATAACAACCATCTAAAATATATCATCAGAGCATCTAGGTAGGATAAATAATACAAAATTAGATATCCTACTCGAAGTTTAGGTACAAAGAGCAGCTGAAATACTACTAATGCCTCCGCCTCAAGAAGTGCCCACGTCAACTCAACTCAACAGCCTAGAGGGGATTTAAAACACAAACGTTGTGAGTGGACAAAAATAATCAGTTATAAATCTTTTTCCGAGGAAATCTTACATTTCCCCGCCGCCCCCCTCCCCCCCCCCCCCCCCCCCCCCAAAATAAAACCATGCATGCATCACATAAAACAGTTTAAGATAATATAAACATCATCTGAAAACCATCGGAATTTCCCTTTCTCTTTAAAACCACTTGGTTGGACCCACGCAAAATCTGTAATATGAAAATACATCGTGGTCCACAGTTTGATTTGAAAATCCTCCTCAAAGGAGTTTAAAATCATTTAATTCACCCTGGACACATAATATATCAAAACCACTGTTCCCAAATAAAATCCCGAGTCGTAGCTCAAAACCCTCCACATACTCGATATACCTTGAGCTGTGCAGAAACCCTGTACTATGCATAGATAGTCTAAACGACCCGGCGGAGAACACCCTCGACACCAGCATCGGAGATCCCTCAGCAACCAGCGGAGCAAAACCCTTCCATGCCAATCGGAGAACCCTTTTTCCATCGGGACAGAAAATCAGTGAAAACCACAATCCGTGTTTTGAAATCTTTGTTTCTTGGCCTAAGTCAAATTCTTTGAAAACTCATATATGGCCAAAGCCAGTAAAATCATAATTTCAGGTCTAAACCCAAATCACGGACTCAAATAATTACCACGTCAAAACGATATCAAAATCGAGTCCAAAAACCAGTCCATTTTCCAAAACACACTTTCACTGAAATATTGGAAAACTTGTGTCCAAAAATAATTTCTAAATTCCAGAAATTCATTGCAACAATACATAACAGTATTAAATCCAAGATACATTTATGCATGCATTACAGTTTATAAATCAAAAGTCAACTCACCACACGTCCAAGCAAGCTCAATCCCGAATCGTACGCTCCCCTGAAGTTCCTGGAGCAGTATCGCCTGTCAATATTAATAATCGAGATTACCGGCTAATAATAAAACCTTATATAAACACTCCCTAAACCCCGAGAGATTCGCCTACGTTACCCTAAAAATGCAGCAACTTCGGATGCCCAAAACTAGCCCTAAACGATGTCTGATCAACCCGAAACTTGCACCAACAGATCCGAAATGTCGAAAACTAGCTGACACGCGTCGCCGTGACCTCAGAAACAGCCCCACGCGCCGGCCACGCGCCGCCACACGCCATCACGCGTGCCTGCTACAGTACTCACGCGCCTAACCCTGTCCAACCCGGCCCAACTCAGCCTGACCCGATTCAGCCCTACTCGATTCACTTGACCCGATCGGTCGACTTGGTCTGACCTGGTCCAACTCGACCCGATCGGTCGCCAGTGACTTGCTGGAGAAGATGATAGGACCACCGTCGCCGGAGTCTGGACGGAGAAAACGACCGGACAACCCCCACGCCGCCGTCTCCATCACCGGAATCCTCCATTTCCGACCAACTCAATCTTTTTCCTAACTTCTTCAAAACTCAACCATTTTTCATGAATTTTACGTCTAAATCTATCTACTCGAATCCAAGAATCCAAAAATGACCTCAATACATTAAACTCGTACCTATGCTAGCCAGAAAATCGATCGGAAGGTTCGATTGTTCTTTGTCTCGGTACGACGCCTCCCTAGTCCTCTCATTCGATGGTTTGTACGGTTGTGATTGTGGGAATGAGTAGATTCCGATTAGTGGAACAAAAAGGGAAGTCTAGGCCTTGAATCAAACTTGGAAGTCATGGGTTTTGGGTGTATTGGGGTCGCACGGGTTCGGTAGTTTTTGAGAGAAAATGGGTGGTTCAGAATGAATGAGTGAAATGAAGAAGAATTAATGGTTTTGAGGGTTAAAAATATCTACTCCCAAGCCAAAATTCACTTGACAATCTAAACCTGTAACTTTCATACTCGAACTCTGTTTCCTGCATACCGCCTATCTACGAACGCGTGAGTTCGAGACCTACGCAACGGTATCCAAAACACAGCCTAAAAAGTTCCGAAACAAAACTTGATTTCCACGCCCTTAACAACCAAGGGTAAAATAGTCTTTTTACAAAAATAATTTACGTAAATCCAATAATTAAATTTCCGGGTTGTTACAATCCAGCCCCCCTTAAGAAATTTTGTCCTCGAAATTCATCTCTTCCATTGGAACAAATGAGGATACTGCGACCGCATTAGTGCCTCGGTTTCCCACGTGACCTCCTTCACATTATGATTCCTCCACAACACTGTAACTAGAGGAATAGTCTTTCTACGCAGTACCTTTTCCTTCCAATCCAGAATTTGCACTGGTTGCTTCTCAAAAGTCAAATCGTCCTTCAACTCAAGTGGTTGCTCCTCCAACACATGAGACTCATCAAATAGATATTTCCGGAGCAAGGATACATGGAAGACATCATGAACTCTTGACAATTCTGGGGAAAAGCAAGTCTGTACACCACTGGTCCTATCCTCTCCACAATTTCATATGGCCCAATGTAGCGAGGACTCAGTTTTCCTCGTCTACCAAAACGTACCACTCCCTTCCAAGGAGTTAATTTCAAGAACACCTAATCTCCAACCTCAAATTCAAGATCTCTGGTTCGGCGGTCTGCATAGCTCTTCTGGCGATCCTGGGCTGTCTTCAACCTTTCTATGATGATTCTAACCTTTTCCTTAGTCGCATCCACCAACTCTTGTGTTAATAATCTCCTTTCATCTATTTCATTCCAACACAACGGTGTCCTGCACTGCCTCCCATTCAATGCCTCGAAAGGAGACATCCCAATACTCGACTGATAACTGTTGTTATATGCAAATCCCATCATAGAAAAGTATGAATCCCTATTCCCTTTAAACTGCAGTACACAAGCCCTCATCATATCCTCCAAAACCTGGATTTTCCTCTCAGATTGACCATCAGTCTGAGGATGAAAAGCTGTACTGAAATGCAATGTAGTGCCAAAAGCCTTCTGTAAACCACGCCAAAATCTGGAGGTAAACCTAGGATCTCTGTCCGAAACAATTGACTATGGAGTCCCATGCAGCCGTATGATCTCATCCACGAACAATTTTGCATACCTGTCCATCCGGAAATCTTCCCGCACTAGCAAGAAATGTGCCGACTTCGTGAGTCTGTGTACTATTACCCAAATTCCATCATGTCCCTTCTGTGTCCTTGGAAGTTTATACACAAAATCCATCGTAATGTGATCCCACTTCCATTCTGAAATAGGTAATGGTTGAAGTGCCCCGTATGGTTTCTGCCTCTCTACTTTCACTTGCTGACATGTCAGGCACCTACTCACAAACTCAGCAATTTCCCTTTTCATCCTAGTCCACCAATAGTATTCCCTTAGGGTATGATACATCTTGGTACCTCCTGGATGCATAGCATAAGCCGAACTATGAGCCTCATCAAGAATTTCCCTCTTTAGCTCCAGTTTATTCGGTACGCACAACCGTCCATCCTTAACCAAGGCTCCATCATCCCTCAGTGCATAATCCTGCCTGTTTCCAGCCTCCAACTCCATCCTAATAATGCACAAGGTAGGATCCTGGAGTTGATCCTCAATAATCCGATCAATCAAAATAGGCCTCACATGGAAACTAGCAAACAAAGCCCCCTGGCTATTGATCAGTCGTTATTTATGCATCATTTTAAGGTCTTTATATGCCTCTCTTACATGTCTTTTGAATGATTTCGTGCCATAAATAGTAGAAAATGATCAATCTTGTGAGACTTGTGTAGAGTTAGAAAGATAGGTAAAATCTGGAAAGAACGCAAAAAGAATGACTCAAATCGGAGTCCAGATGAAGGAGATGTCCTCATTTCAATATCAGGTCCTCAACGGGGTCCTGAGTGCGCCAGTGCGCCAGTGCGCCAGTGCGCCAGTGCGCCTATTTTGGGCCACTAGCCAAGTACCTCATATCAGGCCCTCCGGGTCCCGAACTTGTGTTTCATGACATCAGGATCAGGTCCTAGAAGTGCCAAGGTCGCGCCGAGGCAGGTCGAGGACATGTCCCAAGAACTCCCATCCGAGCCCAGATGTGCGCCTAAGCCCGGGGTCCCTGTTCCGCCAGCGGTGGATCAAAGGGTCTCCCTCTGCGCTAAGCCTGACAACATTTGCGCCAAGCCTGAACGACGATGCGCTTCTATTATACTCCTAACGTACTTCAAAAGCGCGGTCCCAGATCCTGATTACGAAGACAGTCAAAAATCCAAGTTTGGCCAGCTTGCGTTCCCACTTGCCAGCGTGCATTCACACTCCCGGCCGTGCTCTGATTGGTTCGAATAGATTTTAAAGACTTTGTCATTAATTAAAAGTAAAATAACTTTCCCTATTCCTATAGGACATGGTTTTACCAATCTGTATAGAACAAGGTTTTACCCATCCTTATAGGACATGGTTTTACCAATCCTTATAGGAGAAGGTTTTCCCTTTGTCTATAAAAGGGAGCCTTTGTTCAGTGTAAAGGAGAGATAATTAGCTAGGGGCGTTTTTGTTTCTGGGAAAACAGAGACCTGAGCCACAGAGAGTTCCGTTTTGGTTTTCTAGAGAATTAGGGACCATATTTTGGGAGATAATCTTTCACATAGATTATTGGACGTGGAGCTTGGAGAAGAAGGCTCTGCCATGTCTTCTGCTGCACCTGTTCTTAACAATCTCTTCTGTACCCTTATTTTCATTATTGCAATTTACTTATGAATTCAATTATACTTGTGTTTATTTCAGTTATGTGTGAGTAGTCATTAGGATTAGGGCTACTTGAAGCCCTAGCCATGTTAGCTTGTTGATTGGATTTCTGGCTCTTGATTATGATTGCTATGCATGCTGAATAAGTTGGATTACTATGCTTAATGACTTAATTCATGCCTATAAGATTAGCTACCTTGTTTGCATATAATTATAGATGTAATTGCTTGAGTGACCGTCATATCATCTTGTGATTTGGAGCATCGAAAGTATTCGTACTTGTAATCTTAACTCATGATGACCTAGGATTGCATGCCACTTTGCTAGGCTAATGTGGTGTCATTAAATTCTCTTTAAACTTCATGCATCATCTTAAAAGGTAGGTGATAGACGTTCTAGGCATATGCCCTGTTTAGAACATGCTAAGTAAGAGGGAATAAGATGTGTCTAGTGAACCAACGCCAGGTCCTAGGCACGGGCACCTAATTCAGAAAATGCATAGTAATTAGGTCAAGGAAATTTGGTTAAGAGCTATAATTGGTTAGAGTGGATAGTAAGCCTTAATTCGCCTTAGTTAACAACCTTTCATTCTTGCATTGTTATTTTCTGCACTTTGATTTACTTGTCTTTAAATTTCAGTTATCACATCATAAACCCCCCCTGTGTGTGTGTGTGTGTGTGTGTGTTTTTATTTAAGTTAACAAATCTGAACTAAATTGGTCATAACGTTGATACAAGTCCTCGAGGGATCGACTCTTGCTGTGCTACTATACTATACTTATCGATTTGTGCACTTGCAAGGATTTTATAACTGTTAGAATTGAATTGCATATTTCTTGCTCTTTAAATCTACCAACAGCTATCCATGTCAAGTACAATTCCCGCTCTACGGAACTCTACTAGCAACGGTAGGTAGACTGTAGGTAAATGGGCCAAAGAACCCATGGACTTCCCGCTCAAGGCATCCACCACAACATTGGCTTTTCCTGGGTAGTACTCTATAGTACAATCATAATCTTTTATCCACTCAAGCTACCTTCTCTGCCTTAAATTCATATCCTTCTGGGTGAACAAGTATTTCAAACTTTGGTGGTCGGTGAAGATCTGACATGTCTCCCCATATAAATATTGTCTCCAGATTTTTAGTGCATGCACCACCGCAGCTAACTCCAAATCATGCGTGGGGTAATTCAACTCATGGGGTTTAAGTTGCTTGGAAGCATAAGCTATCACCTTCCCATGCTGCATCAGTACACAGCCTATACCCCTCAATGATGCATCACTATACACCTCAAATCCCCCGTTATCATCTGGAATGGTTAATACGGGGGCAGAAGTCAACCTCTTCTTTAGCTCCTGAAAGCTCTGCTCACAATCAGCATCCCAGTCAAACTTGACTCCTTTCCTAGTCAACCTAGTCAACCTAGTCAACGGGGCAGCTATCATAGAAAATCCTTCTACAAATCGCCGATAATATCCCGCTAAACCCAGAAAGCTTCTCACCTCTGTCATTGTCCTCGGTTGCTCCCGGTTTTTCATTGTCTCAACCTTTTGGGAATCCACGCTGATACCCTCAGTCGAAATCATATGACCTAAGAATCCCACCTCGGTCAACCAAAACTAGCACTTACTGAACTTGGCAAACAACTGCTTTTTCCTTAGCATATTCAACACCAACCTTAAGTGCTTCTCATGTGCCTTGGCACTCCTCGAATACACCAAGATATCATTGATGAACACAATCACAAACCGATCCAAATACCTTTGGAACACCCTGTTCATAAAATCCATAAACGCTAACGGTGCATTAGTCAACTCGAAGGGCATAACCAGGAACTCATAGTGATCATAACGTGTCCTGAAAGCCGTTTTCTGCACATCCCCTTCCCTGATCCTCAACTGATGATACCCGGATCGAAGGTCAAATTTTGAAAAATATTTTGCCCCTTTCAGTTGATCAAACAAATCATCAATCCTTGGTAAAGGATACTTATTGCGCACCGTAACCCTATTTAACTACCGGTAGTAGATACATAACCTCATACCACCATCCTTTTTCCTTACAAATAACACCGGCGCACCCCAAGGTGATACACTTGGTCGAATAAATCCCATATTCACCAAGTCCTGCAATTGAGTCTTCAACTCTCTTAATTATGCCGGTGCCATTCTGAACGGCACCTGCGAGATAGGTTGGATACCCAGAAGAAGCTCTATAGTGAACTCAATCTCTCGATGAGGTGGCAATCCTAGAAGATCCTTTGGAAAAACAACAGAAAACTCACTCACCATAGGAATATCCTCCACTCTCACAGGAGTATCCCGAGAATCAAACACATGAGCCAAGTAACCCTCACAACCTTTTCTCAACAATTTCTCAGCAGTCAAAGCCGATATCACTCCTGAGGGAAGTACCCTACGTCCTCCCCGAAACGTAAGTTCTGGCAAACCTGGACTCCAGAAATCCACCCTCTTGTCAAAACAATCTATGGAGGCATGGTGCTCGGTTAACCAATCCATCCCCAGAATCACATCAAAATCATAAATATCTAAGGGGATTAAATCTGCCTCCAATGCATGACCTTCCACTACCACTGGACAATTGCGAATCACTAGGTTCGCCAATAACATATCCCCGGTAGGAGTACTAATACCCATGTCCCAACCCATCGGGGACAATTCTATATTGGTAATTAAGGTAAAACCCCGAGAAATAAAAGAATGAGTCGGACATCCCAGCCTGACTGCTCCAGTGCGTGCCACCAATGGTAAGCATAACCACATAGCAGAAATAAGGCTAATAGCACTCTGTCCCCCTGAGGACATCTCATAACCGAGAACACTCGCTCCAAACGAGTAATCCATTCCACGGCATCATCTGGGCTAGACTCGCTCATAAATATTGTCACCCCTAATCTCTGGGCTTTCTCAATGTCCGAAACTTCAGTACCAGCCCTACTCTGAAGTATAGAAGTCAAAGTGTGACCCAATTGCTCCAGTGTCCGCCTCAAAGCAGGCTCCACTACGGGTTCATGTGTGTCACCACTGTTTCCAGACTGCTGACGGAGCTCGCGTCTCGGAGGCATTACGTTGAAAATAACTGTAACTTATTAATACCATACTCATTTGTACACTAGGTGTATGGTCTATAGGAATTTAAACCTAGTGCTCTGATACCACTTGTCAGGACCCTTCCCGAATTTCCCCTCGAAACCCGGGAAGAACCCTATCCCGTCTGACAACCTAAGGAAAAGTTCCCAAAATACCCTTCACAATCCTTACAAATAAAATATGAGATTTCTGCCAAAAGTTCGGTAGAATCTCCTCCTAGGGATTAATTAACTGGTTTCCACCTGTCAGACAAAGGATCATAAGCACTCCAAATTCCAACAGATAACAACCATCTAAAATATATCATCAGAGCATCTAGGTAGGATAAATAATACAAAATTAGATATCCTACTCGAAGTTTAGGTACAAAGCGCAGCTGAAATACTACTAATGCCTCCGCCTCAAGAAGTGCCCACGTCAACTCAACTCAACAGCCTGTAGGGGATTTAAACCACAAAAGTTATGAGTGGACAAAAATAATCAATTATAAATCCCTTTCCGAGGAAATCTTACCTTTTCCCCTCCACAACTAAAACCATGCATGTGTCACATAAAACAGTTTAAGATAATAAAAACATCATCTGAAAACCATCAGAATTTCCCTTTCTCTTTAAAACCACTTGGTTGGACCCACGCAAAATCTGTAATTTGAAAACACATCGTGGTCCACAGTTTGATTTGAAAATCCTCCTCAAAGGAGTTTAAAATCATTTAATTCACCCTGGACACATAATATATCAAAACCACTGTTCCCAAATAAAATCCCGAGCCGTAGCTCAAAACCCTCCACGCACTCGATATACCTTAAGTTGTGTAGAAACCCTGTACTAAGCATAGACAGTCTCAACGACCCGGTGGAGAACACCCTCGACACCAGCATCGGAGATCCCTCAGCAACCAGTGGAGCAAAACCCTTCCACGCCAGTGGGAGAACCCTTATTCCATCGGGAAAGAAAACCAGTGAAAACAACAATCCGTGTTTTGAAATCTTTGTTTCTTGGCCTAAGCTAAATTCTTTGAAAAATCATTTATGGCCAAAGCCAGTAAAATCATAATTTCAGGTCTAAACCCAAATCACGGACTCAAATAATTACTACGTCAAAACGATATCAAAATCGAGTCCAAAAACCAGTCCATTTTCCAAAACACACTTTCACTGAAATATTGGAAAACTTGTGTCCATAAATCATTTCTAAATTCTAGAAATTCATTGCCACAATAGATAACAGTATTAAATCCAAGATACATTTATGCATGCATTATAGTTTATAAATCGAAAGTCCACTCACCACACATCCAAGCAAGCTTAATCCCAAATCGTACGCTCCCCTGAAGTTCCTGGAGCAGTATCGCCTGTCAATATTAATAATCGGGATTACCGGCTAATAATAAAACCTTATATAAACTCTCCCTAAACCCCGGGAGATTTGCCTACGTTACCCTAAAAATGCAGCAACTTCGGATGCCCAAAACTAGCCCTAAACGACGTCCGATCAATCCGAAACCTGTGCCAACATATCCAGAACGTCGAAAACTAACTGACATGCGCCATCGAGACCTCAGAATCAGCCCCACGCGCCGACCACGAGCAGCCACACGTTGTCACGCGCGCCTGCTACAGTACTCACGCGCCTGACCCGATCTAACCCAGCCTGACCTGATTCAGCCCGACCCGGTTCAGTTAACTCGATCGGTCACCGGTGACTCGCCGGAGAAGATGACAGGACCACCACCGCCGTCGCTGGAGTCTGGCCGGAGAAGACGACCGGACCACCGACGTGCTGCCATCTCCGTCGCCGGAATCCTCCATTTCCGACCGACTCAAGCTTTTTCCTAACTTCTTCAAAACTCAACCATTTTTCACAAATTTTACGTCTAAATCTATCTACTCGAACCCATGAATCCAAAAATGACCTCAAAACATTAAACACGTACATGTGCTAGCCAGAAAATCAATCGGAAGGTTCGATTGTTCTTTGTCTCGGTCTGACGCTTCCCTAGTCCTCTCCTTCGATGGTTGGTACAGTTGTGATCATGGGAATGAGTAGATTCCGATTAGTGGAACAAAAATGGAAGTCTAGGCCTTGAATCAAACTTGGAATTCATGGGTTTTGGGTGTATTGGGCTCGCACTGGTTCGGTAGTTTTTGGGAGAAAATGGGTGGTTCAGAATGAATGAGTGTGAAATGAAGATGAATTAATGGTTTTGAGGGTTAAAAATATCTACTCCCGAGCCAAAATTACCAAAATTCCCTTGACAATCTAGACCCGTAACTTTCATACACGAACTCCGTTTCCTGCGAGCCACCTGTCTACGAACTCGTGAGTTCGAGACCTACGCAACGGTATCCAAAACACAGCCGAAAAAGTTCTGAAACAAAACTTGCTCAGTTGGTGAAAGGTGTAACCTCCAAGGGGAATAAAAAGGCATGGTCCAGGGTTCGAATCCTCAAAGATGCTGCAGCTAGGGGATTTTCGAACGGGGGCCAGCTAACAATACTGATTGTGCCGGAGGATTCCGGTTGGACGGGATTCCACTAACGACGGTCGTTACCGAGGATTCGGGATCGGTCGTTACATAAAAGGAGCCTTTTTGGTAACAACCGACCCCGAATCCTCTGAAAGCCGCCTCGTTATGGCCGCCGGGAATCCTCCCAGTGTAGCCCAACGGTATTTTTACCTGGTCCCCCTTCGAAATCCCCTCGCTGCAGCCTCTTGAGGATTCGAACCCTGGACCAAGGCTTTTTATTCCTCTCAAGGAGGACACCTTTCACCAACAAAGCTGCAGCTCAGTTGGTGAAAGGTGTCCTCCTTGAGAAGAATAAAAAGCCTTGGTCTAGGGTTCGAATCCTCAAGAGGCTGCAGCTGGGGGATTTCGAAGGTGGGCTAGGTAACAATACCTTTGGGCTGCACTGGGAGGACCCGGCGGCCATAACGAGGCAGCTTTCCATGGATTCGGGGTCAGTCGTTACACATCGGACAACAGCCGTTGGGCAAGCTGTTGCCCGACCAAAAAAACATCTTCAATGGGCAAATGACCACTTGCCCGACAAAGAACAATGGTCGCAAAGGAATGCTTGCCCGACAAACAACAGTGGTCGCGAACGAGTCGTCAGCAATCGACGTAAGTCAACGAGTCTTGCCTGACGACATTTAAGCGTCGGTCAGGCAAAATTCTTAAACCTTGCCCTACGAAAAACCACTGTTCGCCAGGCAAAGTGTAAAAAATAGCTTTGAAATTGGGCACTTGTCCACCAAATTTGTTGTTATCTTGCCCGGCGAACAGTGGTAGTTTGTCAGGCAAGCCTTAAATTTTAGGAAAAAAATTAATTTTTTAATAATTTATATAATTAACAAATATATATAATTAAAATTAATATATTTTTAAATGAATATAATTAAAATAATAAAACAAATAAAATAAAATTAAAATAAAATTTCTAAAAATTAACGTTTTACATAATTAAAACTAAATTACAACGTCCTATATATCTAAACGTTCGGTGGCTGGTTAGGGTGCTGGTCGGAGTGGTCGGGGACCTAGGCGGGCTGCTGGTCAGGCTGCTAGGCATAGGAATATCCATCCCACGTGCACACATCGCTTCAAGCAATGCATCGAGGGTGGCCTTGATGGTTGCGTTTTCGGCCATGATGGTCGTGTTTTCGGCCATGATGGTTGCGTTTTCGGCCCTAATGCTCACGCATCAATCTGGAGGTTCTCGAAGTTCGTCTAGAGCTCCATGAACCTCTCGGGATGCTCATACGCTCCCCGAGAAGAACTCGAAGAGCCGCACTATCGCATCTCCCGCCCCTCGTATTATCTTCCCGGGGTGCCTACCCAGGCGTCGCTCCAGGTTCTCCACTGACCTATTGGGATCCGGTAGCTACTGCTCCTACGAGACCTCGTGCTGCTACTGCGACAGCTTAGCCTATACTCTCTTTACATCTTGCTGCATCGCATCCTACAAATTCGAATACATATTAATTAGGAATATAATTATGGAAATTAAAAATTAACATTTAATATGCAAAAAAGAAACATACATAAATAGTGTCAGCCGCTTCGTTGCCGCGGCTAGCGTAGACTTGCCCCCAGACATCCACCTCCGGCCATATTGACCCAGTGTTTCGCGGTCCTCCTGCCTATGCGCAAAGGATCGCGACCCCCTATGGTGGTTGTATTCCTTCTTGGCCCGATTTCCTTTGTTGGCGAACCGATTTTCGTTGTTCATTAGTAAAAACAATCATTATATATTCAAATGGAAATTAAAATAAAAAATAAAGAAATAATTCCATTCTTTAGCGGGTACCAGATATGCGAAGTCCTCGAAATGAGTGCACAACCACAGCAACCATTGCAACCGAGGTCCCACAGCCAACTCGGATGGTGGATTTGAACGAGCTTCCTCCTGGCCTCTCCAGCTCAAGTAGTACAAATGGAGCTCATACTTCCAGTCCGAGTACCGTTTTTGCCAGAAGCGGGTGAGGTAGTCATTGAAAATAATGATAAAAAAAATAATAAAATAATAAAGTTAGTAAAATATTTAAAAAATGAAAATAATGAAAAAAAAAAAAGAGAAACGCATACCGATAACTCATCCCAACAATCCCTATTCGCCTCCGCGTTAAGCTTCTTGAAAGTATCCCCCATCATCCAGCACTTGGTACGAAGAATTGCGCCCATGTCGTGTACCACCAAGCTATGGATTTTTTGGGTCACTTTTTGTAGACGAGGCACGTATTCCACCCGAATCTTTGTCTTCGTTATCAGACAAATCCACTGCGATACCAAACCCCTGTTGATCCCGCACACGTTCACCGAAGTCCCTGCAAATACGATGAAAATTAGTACAAAATATAAGTAAAAAATAAAAATGGTTTTTTAAATAAACAAAATAATCAACTTACCCCCGGGGATTTCTTAGGCCCCAATCTCCAGTTCGTATGATCCGGGGTCCTGTCAGGGCTGGGGGTCGGTACGAGGTTCACCCCATTTCTTGTTAAGGTGTCGACGAGCAGATCGCGCACCGGGTAGTACGGACTGCGAGGTTTCGACGGGTCCCTGAGTGGACTTAGCCAAGGAGGGTACCGTGGTAGGGGCTGCCTCTTCCTCCACATGGTCAGCAGCGGGCTCATCGCAGGGGCGAGTCCGAGATGTGATCAAGGGGCGCTGTAACATCTACAATAAAAAATTCAAAATAATTAATATAAAATTAACCAACATATTTTAAATTTTAACAATTAAAAAAATAACCAAAATTTTTTAATATAAATATTAAATTCACAAAAAACAAAAACAAAACCATCTAATTTTAATTTTTAATAATAAATTCACAAAAATGAAATAAAACCACCTAATTTTGATTTTTGACAATAAATTCACAAAATTAAAATAAAACCAATACAAACAAAAATTAAACTAAAATACTAAATCCAAACAAACTTAAACCATTCCAATTAAAATTAAACAAAATTTATACCTAAATTACTAAATCCTAACATACTTAAACCTAAATTACTAAATCCAATATTCACATATCCAAAATTCACAGATCCAAAATCATAAAATTCACATATCCAAAATTCATAAATCTCACATATCCAAAATCATATCCAAAATTCACATATCCAAAATCATAAAATTCACATATCCAAAATTCATAAATTTCACATATCCAAAATTCACATAAAATTCACATATCCAAAATTCATAAATCTTACATATCCAAAATTCACAAAAACTTCATATCCAAAATCATACCCAAAATCATATCTAAAATTCATAAAATTCTTAAAATCATACCCAAAATCATATCTAAAATTTATTAAATTCACAATCCAAATTTAAATTCCAATATGATAGAGAGAGAGAGAGAGACTTACAGTGGGATGCAAAGCAAGAGAGAGGCGGCGGAGGTTTGTTGATAGCGGCTGGGTTTCAATTTTTGCAGGGAGAGAGATGCGGCAGACCTAGAGAGAGAGAGAGAGCGACGACGTGAGAGTGAGAGAGGGAGAGCAAGGTTCTGGGTTTTGTGTTTCGTTTTTAGGCAGAGATGTAGTTGGGTTTTGTGTATCGTTTTTAGGCAGAGAGAGAGAGAGGGACGGCCTTCGCAGCTGATAGAGTGAGAGAGGGAGCGGTGGAGAGGGAAATGGTGAGGCTGAGTGCTTAAGGGGTATTGCTGGATTTGGGTTTTTTTGTAGAGAAGGCAGAAGGACCGATTAGAGGAAGATGAAGAGGAAAAGAAGAGTCGCAGTTATTTCAGTCTTACTGGAGACCCTTTCCCTACGACAACATCGTCGGGCCACTTTTAATGAGTTCATCGGGCAATAGAATGCGGTGGAAATTCGTCGGGGAAGGGTGCTCATTTTCTATGGAAAATATACGCTGCAATTTTAATTTTTCGCGAAATTTGGGCAGAAAATTTGATTTTTCGCAAAAAAGATTTGTGCGAGTTTTTTAAACTTTGCCCAACCGAATTTTCTAGTTTTGCCCTACGATATCACATGTTTCGTCGGGCAAATGTAGCTTTATTTATGAAAATATGGGTAATGTAAAAATCAGGTCCGACGATTGAATTTTCAAGATCGTGACCTTTCATTTTGTGATTTTACGTGTCTAGAGCCTCACCGTCGAAAATCGTCAGGTTTTAAGGAGTTTACAAGCCTAGACAGTTGAGTTTGTGAATTTCAAAGCGTGTTTTGAAGTTTTGGTTCAATTGATATTCAAACGATGAATTTGACCGATCTAACCGTTCAGTTTGTGGTTTTACGTGGCTACACGTTGCCCATCGCAAATCGTGAGGTTTTGAGGAGTTAAAGCCATCTGATAGTCAAAAAACATTTTATAACCATCGATTCGTGTCGAACCGTTACCTAGTCCCGGGAATTCCAAATTGTCTAATTTTTGGCGTATGCGATTTATGAGTACGTGCAATAAATGTGGACGGTCAGATCGTTCGATTTCATTTTGTAAATTATTGAAAATCGTAAAATAAGCTTATTCATCAAACACTTCAACCACTTCCAGGGAAACTTCAATACATTTTTAGAGTTTTGGTTCAATTGATATTCAAACGATTGAATTTGACCAATATAACCGTTCGGTTTGTGGTTTTACATGCCTAGACCTCGCCCGTTGAAAATCGTTAGGTTTTGAGGAGTTAAAGTCATTCGATCGTCAAAAAATGTTTTGTAACCGTCGATTCGTGTCGCACCGTTACCTAGTCTCAGGAATTCCAAATTGGCTAATTTTTGGCATATGTGATCTATGAGTACGTGCAATAAATGTGGACGGTCAGATTGGTCGATTTCATTTCGAAAGTAATTTAAAACCGTTGTTTAATAATTAAATGTAAATGCAATCTGGTATATATGGCCCGACGAATATCTGTGTATTCGCTGGGCAAAGGTATTCCATTTTTGGAAAAGAACCACCAAATATAGGAAAATTTTGCCCGACGACGTTACCTGTATATTCTTCAGGCAAAGCTTCAGACCCATTTTTTTGTCAAAATTCTATACATTATTTTATCAAACAAACTAATTTTGCAAGGCCTCACACAATTATGCATGACTCATACATACAAAGAAAATATGGTCTCATTGTAATAATTTCGTAGGTGAGTAGTAAATCAAACTAAAGCTATTGTATTTATGGAGTAAACATAAATTTAGGGTTTGTTATGATTTGGAAGAAGGCTAAATCTTCGTCTCTCTCTACCAACCCAAAAACCGATGCTTCAACTTAAATGGGAGAACTTGGTGTGTTGAAGATGTGGTTTGGGTTTTGGATGGGAGAACTTGGTCTCTTGAAGTTGTGGTTCACTAACTGAAGGTCTCTTTGGAGTTTCATGAGACTCTGAACCCGGAGCAAATCAAGGCTTTGGAATGTGTTCTTCCATCAAAGACGGGAGTGTCTCAGCTCACAGATATGGAGGTGGAAGGGTGATATTTGGCTTCTCTTCAAAAAAATTCTCAAATAAGTCCCTAATTCCTCAAATTCATTGTAGCTGATAGTTCTAAGTATAAAAAACTTGTGGACAAATATGGGGAAGGTCTATCAAATCCGATATACGTTGAGCTTCCAAGTGGTGAAGAATGGGATTTAGAGGTGACAAAAACATGGAATGGAGAGGTTTGGTTGGACAAAGATTGGACAAAGTTAGGACATGTTATAGGAATGTTGGGAAATTCCAAATGTCCTGTGGGTCAGAAGGTGCCCTACGAAATACTTAGTTCGTGGGGCAAAGAGGCTTTACCCGGCGAATTTGCACGTATTTCGTCTGGAAAAGTGTAATTTCTTGATGAAATAAGTACTTCGTCGGGCACCTTCTAACCCAGAGGACTATTGGAATTTCCCAACATTCCTATAACATGTCCTAAGATGGAAGAGAATAATGAAGAAGTTGATGATGATGAAAGTGTTGAAATCTTGGAGGATTTTCCATGTCATCCTCAGAAGGGAAGAATTCAAGTAAAAAACCTTCATTGATTGAAAATGAGTTTTACTCTCTGTAGAATATCGACTAATTTAAAGATGTTTCTCTTAGAAAAAGTAAAACTGAAAAAGTTAGCTTCCATGTGTAGTCAAACCACATGAGTTTGATTACAGGCCATTCTTCGCGATGTTGTTATTTGCTATGATGGCAATGTGAGAGACGTTTGCATAAACTCAATTGTCCAATTTGAGTATGGAGATAAGACTGGATTTTGGCCCCAGAGAAATAATGTGGTGACTAGACTACACTCTGAATCTCTTATGCAATTAATATTCATATCAATCCTTTCATCTTTCATCTATATGTTTGCATCAACTCAGTTGTCTAATTTGAGTATGGAGATAAGGCTGGATTAATTGAAACATAGAAACAAAAAAACATCAAAACATAATATAATAGATTACTTGAAACATTTAAAACATCAAATTTTATTGATTTTAAGATTAGATATAACATATATAAATGCAGTCATTTATTTACTCAATGTCGGATTCACTCTCCCCTTCCCAATCACGCTCATCATCCGAGATGTGCACAATACTTGTTTCCTCATAATCACTTTCAATTGGTTCTAAGTCCCCGAGATCAATAAAAATCCCATCAATCGCAATTGGTGGGATTACGTCGTTGGTCCGTACTCCATCCACGTTTAGGGTGGATGCCGAGGAATCCACCAAGTAAACATTTTGGTCATCTGCCTTTTCCCCATCTTCTTCATGGTATCGGTCATCACAGCTACTCTCCCACTGGCACCAGTTTTTGGATCATGCACATAGAAGACTTATTTCGCCGTACTAGCGGATCACTCTCAAACCACCGGGCGTTTGTGTTGACAGAAATACATAAATTATCTTTAATGGCCCTGCCTGGGATATTTGCGTTTGTATCAAACCAATGACACTTGCACAAAATGACTTCTTTGCGGTCGCGTATAACACCTGAACCACACTGAACAATCTGCCGTAGAACCCCGTATAAGCATTTCCCCCCCCCCCCCCCCCCCCCCCCCCCCCCCGCCCCCGCCCCCCGGCATGAAGAGCCCACTGTTTTGAGTAGAAAATTTGTCTTCTCGTTCTGTGCACACGAACTTAACTCCGTTAACGTGACAATCAGCGTACGTTTCTCCTCGAAATGGACCAATGGCCAACTGCATTAATTATTGATTGAACTTTGGCGAGTTGTTATCTTTCAGCTGTACCATCTGGTAAGATACGCAGAAGAAATAATGTCAGGACCCGTCCCGAATTTCCCCTCGAAACCCGGGAAGAACCCTGATCCCGTCTGACAACCTAAGAAAAGGTTCCCAAAATACCCTTCAATCCATACAAATTATAATAACCATGATAAATACTTCCTCTTGTCAGACAAGGGACTTAAGCACTCAATAATTCCCGTAATTAACGACCAAACAAATACAACATAATATCAGAGCGTCTAAGTAGGATCAAGAGTAAAATTTAGATATCCTACTCAAATATACAACACAGCGCAGTCGAAATCCTAATGCCTCAGCCTCGAGATCAATGTTCGCGTCAACTCTACTCAACTGCCTGAAGGGGGATTTAAACACAAAAGTTGTGAGTGGACAAAAATAATCATTTATCATATAAAAGCATCATATGTAAATCATCCAAAATTCACATTTATCTTTAAAACCATTTAATTGGACTCACATAAATCTGTATAATAAAAATACCTCGTAATCCACAATTTTGTTGGAAAATCTCTTCAAAGGAGTTTAAAATCATTTGGTTCAATCTGGACACAAATTATCTCAAATTCACTGTTCCCGACATATTCATAACACACCAGGGTATCCCTTGAGATGTGTTCAAATCTGTACAACTCTGTGTACCATATGTACTGTCTGTAATATCTGTACTATGCATAGACAGTTTCGCGACCCGGCGGAGTCATGCCCCTCAACACCTAAGGTCCGAACCCTCAACAACTGGTAGAGCAAGGCCCCTCAACACCAGTCAGAGCAACAACAATCATCGGGACGGGAATCAGTGAATCAAATCCATACTTCGAAATCTTTGTTTCGCGGCCTTAGCCAAATTCTTTGCAAATATCATTTTATGGCCAAAATCGTTAAAATCACAATTATGGGTCTCAACCCAAATCACATACTCAAATAGTTACCACGTCAAAACAATATCAAAATCAAGCACAAAAACCAGGCCATTCCTCAAAACATACTTTCACTGAAATATTGTAAAATATGTGTCCAGTATCATTTCTAAAATCCAGAAATTCATTTCACTCATACTCAACAGTATTTAAATCAAAGATACATTTATGCATGCATTATAGTTTATAAATCAAAGTCCACTCACAAACCTGTTCAAGCAAGCTCAATCCCGAACTGTACGCTCCCCTGAAGCTCTTGGAGCAGTATCGCCTGTCCAAATTAATAATCGGGATTACCAGCCAATCATAATAATCTTAAATATAAACCCCATAAACCCCGGGAGTCTAGCTATGCTGGCCTAGAAAACGCAGCAACCATAAAACGTCCGGAACAGCCCCTAAACGACATCCGATCGACTCGAAACCTGCGCCAACAGGTCCGAAACGTCAAAAACTAACTGTCACGCGCCACCGTGACCTCAGACTCGGCCCCACGCGCCGCCACGCGCCGACGGAAGGTCGGAACACGCGCCTGCTACAGTACCACACGCGCCTGAACCGGTCCAACCCGGTCCAACTCGGCCCGACCCGGTCCAACCCGGTCTGACCGGTTCACTCAACCGGACCGGTTCAACTAGACCCGACCGGTTCAACTGACCCGACCGGTTCAACTCAACCTGACCGGTCACCGGCGACTCGCCGGAGAAGACGACCGGCTGCCGTCGACGTCGCCGGAAGTTGGCCGGAGAAGATGACCGGCAGTCGCCGTCGCCGCCGTCTGGTTTCGCCGGAATCCTCCATTTCCGGCCGAAACTTCAAGCTTTCCAACTTCCTCAAAACTCAACCATTTTTCACAAATTTTACGTCTAAATCTATCTACTCAAACCCAGGAATCCAAATATGACCTCAAAACCACAAACACGTACCTGTGCTAGCCGGAAAATCGATCGGAAGGTCCGAAACTTCCTATCCTCGGTTCGGCTTCCTCCGTGGTCCTCTCCTTCGATGGTTGGTACGGTTGTGATCGCGGGACGGAGTAGAACACGATTAGTTGATCAAAACTGGAAGTTGAAGCCTTGAAATCAAAGTTGACTTTTGTTTTTCTCTTGGTTTTTCTTCGGTTTCGGGTGTGGTTTGGGAGGGTTGTCACAAAGAAAGAACGAAATGAAGATGAAATGAAGATGAGGATGTAAATGAAATGAAGGTGAGACAATGATTGGCCTAAATATCTTCTCCCAAACCAAATTACCAAAATGCCCTTGCACATTTAGACCCATAACTCTCGTCTACGAACTCCATTTTCCGCGTGCCGCCTGTCTACGAACTCGTGAGTTCGAGACCTACGCAACGGTATACAAAACACCACCGAAAAGGTTTCGAAACAAAACTTGATTTCCATGCCCTTTAACAAGCAAGGGCAAAATCGTCATTTTACATAAATAATTTAATTAAATCCAATAATTGAAATTCCGGGTTGTTACAAATAAAATCGGTAAACTTAAAAACACTTTAAGAAATTTGCAAATAAAATATTTGACTCACATGGTGGGAAAACCAACTTGGAAATAGTTGTTGGTCCATTTCTTCCCAATTCGAAGGATATTGGGCCTTCTTCAACGCCTCGTGCTGCTCGTGGAAGGGCAAGATTTCGTCACAGTTGTTCAGTATGAACCAATGAGCCACCTCCATGTCGCTATTGGTGAACAACTGTGACACTGGGTCAATGCCTAATGGTCGTGCTGGTTGGGCAAATACAGATAGGTTCTCAGGACATTCACCACTGTCGTCGTTGCGCGGGGCCCTATTGAAGGAAGTTTCAACATTCTTAAGGTACATTGCACAAAACGTCAGTGACTCCTTTGTAATGTACACCTTCGCTATAGAGCCTTCGGGACGTGTCTTGTTGCGGAGGTACCGCTTGTACCTACCTAACATTCTGAAAGGAAATATACATTAGGATTCACATGTATTAACATGATAGTAAGGAAATAGTACCACAATTAGGAAAAGTTTACCTCTTGATCGGGTACATCCAACGATAATGCAATGGGCCAGCTAGCTTTTCCTCATCCGGTAGATGTATTAGTAGGTGCACCATGACATAAAAGAATGCCGGTGGAAATATTTGCTCTAGCCGGCACATGATGTAGACAATGTCCTCGTTAATTGCTCCGAGGTCCACCTTTACCAACGATTTGGCGCATAGGATCTGGAAGAACTTAGACAAATAAACTATCTTCTCAACAACACCAGGCTCCAAGTAGGGTTGAATACCAATCGGATTGAGCCGTTGTAGCAAAACATGATAGTCATGCCTCTTCAGACCAGACATGGTGCCACCGTCTGTGCTAATGTTTCAAGATATGTTACCGGCGTACCCATTGGGAAATTTCACACTCTGCAAACACTTCAGGAATTTTTTCTTTTTCTCCAGTGTAAATGTATAACTTGGATGAGTGTTCGGTCATTATTTTTACATCATTTTGATGTCACTTAGTACCTCTCTTACATGTCTTTTGATTGATTTTGTGCCAACTATAGTAGAAAATGAAAAATCTTGTGAGACTTGTGTAGTTCTGGAAAGATAGGTGAATTCTGAGAATAACGCAAAAAGAATGGCTCAATTCGGAGTTATAACGAAGGAGATGTCTCAAGTTGAAGTTCAGGCCTTGAATAGGACCAAAATCGGGTCCTAGCGCATGCCAAGACAAGCCGAGAACTAGGCCCTAATCTGAGCCCCTGGGATGTCCTACCGAGCCCTTCTGTGCCAATAAACGAGACAAGTACATGTCCTAAGACATCCCAGCCGAGACCGAGGACACACCCAAGACATGTCCCTGAAGCAGGACCTGCGCCAACTTTGAAGCTCATACGCCAAGCTGCCCCATGCCATGCCAGTGACAAGTCCCTGGTGTGCCTCAAAAGTGGAGACCCAAATCATGCCCAAGATGCGTCTCTGGTCCCTCAGCGAAAGGAGTTCCTATGCGCCCTATTTTAGGCCCGGGAAGGCCAAATTGAGCCATGACCTACAATTCGATGGAAAAAAGTGAGACACCACTCACAGTTGGACTTCACAACACTTATTTAAGGCAACGCAATCATGTGTCTCGCCTGGAAATGCCAATGACACGTTCATGTCCTGTTTTGCCCTAAAGGAGTCTCGGGAGCCCTGTTTTGAGCCAAATTGAGCCATCGACTTTTCTACGAGCGTTTGAGTGAGACAAAGCCCATAACCAAGTTAGATATGTCATATGGAAGTGCCCAGAGTGATTTTTCTCGGTTGGATTGGTCAATGACATGTTAAGATCTTAAAAGTCCAATTTTGAAGGTCTTAGGAGCCTAGAATCTGGCCCAGTCACATTTGAAGCACTTAGGGTTGGACAAGCCCAGTTCTTGACGTCCTAGCAACCTCCAGAAGACTCTAGAAGCTGCCCTAGCATGCAAGAAAGCTCAGAAGTTTTTACCACAAAGTCTTGCCGCAATTCCTACTCCAAATCCAACAAGGATTACCTTTTTGAGTCGTTTTTCATTCCTAACTAGGATAGCAGTTTTGAGTCAATTTTTGAGTAGGATTTTGTCCTAGGATATGTCCTACATTGTAGAGGTTTAGAGGCCTATTTAAAGAACATTAAGGCTCACTGGTCAAGGACCCCAACTTTTAGACCTAGCCGCAATACTTGTAATTTTCAGTTTTAAAACACTTTTAGTTTTTAGTATGGTGAAGAGCATAGCGTGGAGGCTTGGGAGTTCAACTTGGCGTGGCCCTTTAGAGTTCCCTTCATTTTGTTCTTCCATTGTTCTTTTATTATTATTTTGTTTATGAATTCAATTATGCTTTACTTTATAATTATGTGTGGGTAGTCTTTTTAGGATTAGGGCTACTTGAAGCCCCTAGCCATGTAGTTTGTTAACTTGAGTTTGACCCTTAGTTTACATTGTTATGAATACTGAATATGGTTGTGATTACTGTGCGTAATGATCTAAGTTTATGTTTATGAGTTTAGTCATCTTATTTGCATAATCTATAGGTGAATGATTGCTTGATTGATTGACTATCTTCTTGTGATTGTTTGGCATCAGCGATAGTGGCTTTACATCTTACTTGTAATCCAACTGATGACAACCTAGGACTGCACATCACTTTTCTAGGGGTAGTCTGATTGCTCAGATTTCCTTTCATGCTTAATGCGTTCTTTGAATAGTTGTAGTAGTGAGCCGGGAAAGCCTGCTACATAGGAACTAAGAAGGAAAAAAAATGTGTGATTTGACCTTGAGTGGACCTTTGCACGGGCATCAAATTCAATTAATTCATAGTAATGGAACCTTGGAAATCTTGTTAAGAACGTGTAATGGTTAGTGGTGGATAGTTGGCCTTAGTTCGACTTAATACCTAGTTTTAATCAAAATCAATCTTGCTGCCTAATTTGTTTCTTGCACTTTAAGCTTTTGTTTTACTTTCAGTATTCTCAATTCCAAAAGCATCAAACCCCCCCCCCCCCCCCCCCCCCCCCCCCCCCCCCCCCCCCCCCCCCCCCTCCCCTAGCCGTGAGTCTTGTGTGTGTTTGTTCAGAGTCTTTTGTGTTTTCTTGTGTCACAAGTTACTGTCATAAATAGTGTTTAGGTGTCTTGGGGTATCTAACTCGTGTGAATCTTACTTTCGTGTTTGGCTATCTTCTTCATTATTGTTTCTTGAGTCTTAATTAAGTTATTTGAGTCTAAGGTATAATTGGATTTAACGTGATACATAGTCCTTGTGGGATCGATGCTTGCTTTCTGCTATACTGTCTTAGTTGACTTGTACACTTGCAAGGTTTTAACTGTTAAGAATAGATTGCATTATCTTGTTCTCTATTTTCCCAACAATGAGCCATTATGTATTTGCCATTGACGACTTTTGGCTACAAATTAGGCCGAATCCCCATTTCTTGCACACCCAGACAGGTCTTTTTTGTGTCCTTTAACTTGCCTTCGATGGGTAAAGTCGTTCCCACAACACTCTCGGCAACATTCTTCTCGATGTGCATAGGATCCGCGATGTGTCTGATTTTCAATTTTGACTAGTACGCCAAAAGGAAGAATATGCTCATCTTCGTCGAATTTTCATGTTCTTCAGGTGTCGGTCCTCGTGTGAGGAAATCTTGGATAGTGTTCAATTTGGACAATATCTCATCACCGGACCTCTCCCTTGGTAGTGCTAGTAGCTCTGTTTTTCCATCAAATGAGTCAGACTGCGTATGCCACCGGTGATCCCGAGGTAGAAATCTTCTCACACCCAAGTAGCATACCTTCGATGCGTGCCAAAAGGACATTGTGACCGGTCCACATGTCGGGCATGCAAGATAACCCTTGGTGCTCCACCCCGACAACATACCATAAGCATGAAAATCATTAATTTTCCACATTACGGAAAATCGTAGAGTAAACATTTCTCCATTGTACTTGTCATATGTTTGGACACCATTTTCCCACAAATCCACGAGCTCATCAATTAATGGCCGCAAATAAACATCAATGGAACTACTCGGTGATTTGGGCCCCGATATCAAAGTACTGATGATTGTGAATTCTTTATTCATGCATCCCCATGGAGGCAAGTTATACGGAACCATGACCACTAGTCAGGTGCTACAGGGCTTTGCAAAACTCCCAAACGGATTAAAACCGTCAGTAGCAAGTCCTAATCTGACATTTCATGGCTCCGCGACAAACTCAGGAGACATCTTATCAAATTCCTTTCAAGCCTCTCCATCGGCCGGATGCCTCAGTACATCATCATCAATGCATTCATCCTTGTGTCACCTCATATCACGGGTTGTGTGGGTCGACATGTAGAATCTTTGTAACCTTGGCTTCAGTGGAAAATAACGCAACACCTTGTTCAGAATCTTGTTCTTTCGAAACCTAGGGCCATTGCACGCGAGACATTTGTCAAGCTGCTCGAATTCACCGTAAAACAATGCACAATTGTTCTTGCATGCATGGATCTTGACATACCCTAAACCAAGACCCTTCAACAGCTTCTTCGAGCTATAATGATCTTTAGACAGACAGTTATCTTCAGGGAGCATTTGGATGATGACGTCCATCATGTGATCAAAATGCTTGTTCGTTTGATTATACTCAACTTTCATGTGCATCAACTCCACAACTGCCCTTAGAACCGAGAACGATTTACAACCGGGGTACAATTCGCACTGAGCTTCTTTCAACAATCTATCGTATTGTTGCTCAGAGTCTTAGGGTTGAAACCTGGGCGCCTCATCGTCCATATCAACCGATGCGGGAGGAAAAGCATCGGTTAATATGTCAAAGACTTGGTCATCATCACATCGCCCATCCAAAGCACTTTCATCATGACGGGTCCCGGCAGCCGAAGATGTCGATGCTGTAAATATCTGTTCACCGTGATGGATCCAATTAGTATAGTTGTGTACGATCCCATTCCTTTCTAGATGATTTCAAACCTCATTCAACGTCCCCCAATTGCAGTTGTTACATTTCCGACAGGGACACCTGATACATCCACTATCAATGCAATGACTATGTGCAAAGGAAATAAAGTTGTTAATCCCATCCAATACTCATCAAAACATCTATCATCCATTTGCATCGTCCCTTTGTCCATTGTGCCTGCTTTCACAAAATACAGTCAACGTAAGTAATTGAGTTAACATTATCCCGTAATTAGAATAAGATAATATCAAAAGTCGCTCGTCTCCTTATGCCTCCGGTGATTTGGCCATATCCCATTCGAGAGTGCACATTTTGTGCTGTGTAGTTTACGGTCTACGAGGCTAAGTTTCGATCGAGGAAAATTTCGGCAGCATCCCCCTGCAGTTCCCCAAGTGCACAACGTAAATATTATAAACAAATATCTAGTATGCATTCGGAGAACATTGAGGGGATACAAACCGAATTTCCCACAATCGAAACCTAGCATCGTAGACCGCAAACTATACAACACATAGTTACGCACCCCAAATTGTCCGAATAAATAGACAATTCAAGAATGAGTTAATCAACCCGATTCACTAACTCTCAAATGAGTCTAAGGTTTTTCATTGAATTTCATTATACGAATTTAATCAACCCGATTAACTTTGCATAAACGGTTATGAAATATCAACATATTTCACGCCGTCGGAACTAATTAAAACTTTACAGAAAATATCACAACAAATTCACAAATACAAACATATATTAATTATGCATATCACAGAGTTTATAATCTTCTAATTTCCTAACATATTTTTTATTTTCCTAATTTCCTAACATATTTTTTATTTTCCTAATTTCCTAACATATTTTCTAATTTCCTAACATATTTTCTATTTTCCTAATTTCCTAACATATTTTCTAATTTCCTAATTTCCTAACATATTTTCTAATTTCCAATTTTCCTAACATATTTTCTATTTTTCCTAATTTCCCAACACATTTTCTATTTTCCTAATTTCCTAACATATTTTCTATTTTCCTAATTTCCTTACATAATTTCTAATTTCCCACAAAATCACATAATATACATTTTCCACAATATCTACACAATTTTCCACAAATTATACACAATTTCTACACATTTTCCACAAATTATACACAATTTCCTAACATATTTATATATCCAAAATTCTCACAATAAATTAAATTTAGAGTCAAATACACATACCTCTTTATAAGTATACCTCCAAATCAATCACAAATTCCTTAAAATACAAACAATATATTTTATTTCCAATCAAAAATCAATTTTCAAAACTAAAGAATTTAAATTTCTCAAACCTTCAAACTTGGAATTTGATGGACTTTGGTGTTTGAGGGAGAAAGAGGGAGAGATTGGTAGTGAAAATGGTAATGATTGATGGTTATTGGTGTTATAAAGCTAGAGAGAGGGGGAGAGAGAGAGAGAAGCAACTGATCAGAGCTGAAGCAGAGAAGGAAGAAGAAGAGAAGAGGGGCGGCGCTGTATTTAAATATTTGCCCGACGAATACATTTGCCGGGCAAAATTTAATGATTTTGTCGCCTTCATGTTCGACAGATATTTTTAAGTGTCATGACACGCACAACTAGCCCTACGAAGACTTATTTTGCCGGGCAACGTTGTTTTCAAACATCGCCCGACGACTCTGTATATTCGTCGGGCAAGTGGGACCAGATTTCCATACATGGTCAACGGGCAAGCCTAGGCCAACGAATATAAGATTTTAGCATCGAACTAATTCGTTAGGTAAGGGTTTGGAATTACATGTCAAATATTTTTTCACGCTAAAATGTGGCTCGTCGAAAAAATGTGGCCCTACTAATATTGTCGTCGCGCAAAATGAATAAAGTTACGCGGGAAATATTTCTTTTTCGTGCCAAAACCTTGCCCCATGCAGGTCGATGGCCCTACGAATTCCTTCATAGGGCGAGATTGGACATGATTTTGCTCGGCAAACTATTTTTTTCGCCGGGAAAAACATCTTTAGACGGCGAATGTACGTCGTCGGGAAAAATCTGGTCGGGCAAAACCTGAATACTTGTAGTGAGGGTGGGGGTGTTTAGGTAGGGGTGGTGGTGAAAGAGCTTATGACTTAGAGTTTAGGGTTTAGTTCTTGGATTTTGGGTACAAAATCCAAGAACTAAACCCTAAACCATAAACGATTGACCTAATATTTTAATATCGAATAACAAAGATTTTCAAATTTGAAGTTTAAAAGTATTTTTGATGAATTCTTGCTCTTAATTATCTTGTTTTTTTTTTATCAAAATTAATATCATTGTATTATAATAAAGGGTACAAATATACCATCAAAATCAAGCTATGATAGCAAGACTCACAAGTCAATACGGCAAACTAACGCGGACAAAAGCCGCACAAATAACTAAAATACCCACATCACTAATATTATGAAAAATTACAAATCAAACCCATAAAGCCCAAAACAACCAAAAATCTAATTACAACACCTAACCCTAAACAAACTACCTCCACCAAAAGAAACAGACACCGATGTCAAACCCATCACATCTGGTCTTGAAGAACTTGTAGAGTAGGGGCGGATCTGAGGAAGGCTTGATCTCCAATCCAGTGGCGCATAAATGCGAATAAAGGACCAAAAGTCCTAATATAACTACTATGACCAAAATCAATGGAAAATATTGCGGCAAACTCCTCCAACCAACAGTAGGGTCTCACAAGATTTGGGGAAAAAAAAATTTAATGGAAGATTTTGGGTAAGGGGATGGATTGAAAAAATTGCAAAATAACAATGATGGGGAAACTAAATTTGAGCATGGCTCATACCAGACAGTCACCATAAGGGACTGTTATTACTAACCCAAAAGAAAAAAGAAAAAAAGTAGAGGGGAGGAGGGTTTTTCTTTGGGACTAAGTAGAGAGAAAACGGAGGCTAGGGTTTTGAAAATTTGTTCTTAATCATCTTGTTTTAAGTTGGATTGTCCTTAGATTACTCCTTAAAATGAACAAGTAAAAAAAAAGGATCATAAGTGGGAGTAATGTTTTCATAAAATAGAAAGAAAAAAAATACTAAATAGGGATTAAAGCTTTCAAGGTTATTTGAGTAATTATTTTGGTTGTTAGAGATTGGAAAGTTTCAAAAATATAGTTAGGGGAGTTTTGAATAAATATTGATGTTATGTTCTCAAAGACCCATCAATGGATAGCCCATAAAAATATAGCATAAGCAATCAAATTTCAAATTCAAACTGCAAAATAAAAAAAGTAAATCAATTGCAAAATCTGATCCAAAAAAGAAAGCAATGCAACAACATCAGTAAGCAACATCTTAGTTAGTGTGCTTGTGATTGTGGCTGTTGGCTGCAACGGGTATCTGTGTTTATGGAAGCACAAGTACATGCATGGTTTACATTCATGTCAAAAATAAACCAATAGTTACCACTTGAAATCAACTTTGGGTTCATACTCATCATAAGGCCTATGAGAACTCTCTTAACCTCCTTTGTCAGGTCCTCCTCCTCCTCAAATCTCCCCTTCCTAAACAAATGGGTCACATGTCTTAACTAGAATCTAGAATCTAAAACAACTCCAGTTACAACTAACTTGTTTAGAGTTTGTTGAATGACCCAAAATACTTATTGTATTTCTCCCGCATGAGTGCTAACATGTCAATCAAAAGACTCTCTATGTTCTCACCAGTTTGCATGTCAGGACAATAGGGTGATTAGGTGCACTCACTCTCAAAGTCACATCATAAAAAACTTGACAAAGATTACTGACCAAGACTGCTGCTCTGCACTAAATTCATATCTTCCTCATATTCCTCTTCTGCTTCCTTAAAATAAGCCAAAATGGAGTTTTCTAGATCCTCCACCATCCTAATAAAAGCCTTGTTAAATTTCATGGCTGCCCCCAACATGATAAATGTTGAATTCCACTCGTCAAGCAGTCCATCGGTTGATGTCATACGATGCATTGTGTACCACATGTTTAAGACCACCTCTATGTTGCACTCCAACAAACTAGCCTCAATTAGCCTACCAATGCTGGTTCCTTGGTGATTATGAATTACAAAAGTGAAGAACCCTTTGTGCATATTCCAATCCCCATCAATGAAATGGGAAGTAAGCACCATGTAGTTGATGTTCTGATCGAACACTAGTCCAAGTGTCCGGGGTCAAGAAAATCCCATGAGACTTCAAATCCCTCTTCAAAGAACCTTTCAAATCATCATGCATTTTTAAAAAGTTCCTAACTAATGTTCTGCTACTTGGGACATCAAAAAGGGGGCAAGCAACACCACAAAATAGCCTAAAACCTTTCTTTTCCACAAAACTAAAAGGAAGTTCATCCAACACTACCATCTGAACACCAGCAGCCAAGCAATTAGTTTGCACAAATCACCAGCTAGCAAGTACTTTTTGATTCTTACTTTGATTAGGAGCTAGGATAATATTTATGGTAACTTCGTAATGTTATTAAGCATTCCAGTTGTCCCATTTTTGTCACTATCAACAACATGATCACCAGAAGAAGAAGAAGAAGCGACTTAGGGACTGCAATGGTGAGGTTGCGGCTGAAGAAGAAGAGACCTCACCACTTGGCTGCAAATGCTTACTCTTTGACTTGCTACCGGTTTGACTTTGAGACTGCCAAATTGAAATTGAAAACAAAAGTTACAAAATTATTAACAAAAAAATCGTAGTAATATCAGTAATTTGAGTAAATAAGGAGATAACACATTAAGATTTAGACCAATAATTTTACAAAAGTAAAAAAAAACTCAACTGATGAACGTACTTGCATCGGATGACAGAAAAAGACGGCGGCGCCCACGGCAAATCAGTGACTTTCTCGAAACTCCGACCACCGCTCACAGTGGTCCAACCACCGTTCATGGTGGGGCAGGTCACCGGCGGGTGAGTATCACGTGGCGTGTGAGGCCATTTTCGCCACGTTTAAGACATTTTTAACACATTTTTCACGCGTTTAAATCCGGTCTAACGCCGTTTTTAAGCGAAGAGAGGAAATTCTATTATAAAGACTTGCTAGCTCGTGATGGGCCTTACACTTCCTTTTTGTATAGAGAACCAGCAGTACGGACTTTGTAGTGGCTTAGCACCATCAAGTGACTACTTCTCTGACCATTTGTGTGCGGACTTGTTTCTTTAAACTTATGATTTATTAATATTATATCTATATGTGCATATAGTATTTTTTATGGTATACTACTATGTGTTGATTTACGAATTGGATTGAAGCCGTGAAATAGAATTATTATACTACTATTTTTTTTTTACCTTTATGATGATTATTATTATTGTTGATGCAAAAAATGGACCAACTTAGAGTTATCTCGCTGAGCTCGCTTGACTCGCTCTCCTCGGTGGTGGGAAGACTTGCAGGGAGAAGGTAAGAGCTGAGGAGCACTAGTGGGGTGCCGGCCTAACAGTCTCCGATGCTTAAGTCAGTTAAGTGTGGAGGGTACTGTAGTAATTAGGCAGTGTAGGGGCAAGGTTGTTATTACCTTTTTGAGGGGAAGTGCCCTTGTATTTATAGTGGCATTGAATGTTGTAGGTGGAACATTTCAATGGACGGGAAGGCCGACTAGATTTGGTCGGCCTAGTGGCTTTTGGTGTCTTTTTTCTAAGTCTGTGTTGGTGGGATGCACCTGATGTTATAGATTTGTATTGTTGTTTTCTTGTTGAGCCGAGGGCCCAGTATGGTTTTGGCGGAACTGATCGTTCTTGACCGGGTTGACCAAGTTAGGTACGAACATAAGTCCCCCAAGTCGTTGACTGAGGTGGATTTCCTTGGTTGAGGGCTTGTTGTCACTTGTCGGTCTGTACGGATATTTGTCCATTACCAGTCCCCAGTCCCCCAAGCCCTTTGATGAGGCGATTCGTCGTGGTCAATCTTTTCCAAAAAAAAGGTTTGTGAGAGAGGACGGTCGGTGTGAAATTTTGGCAATGGCCGAGTGCCATCTTGTACGGCCCGCAGAAGTGGAATTTTGCATGTTCATGTGACCGATCGGCTAGGAATGTCTATAGTTGATCGAGTGCCACTTGCAAGATGAGTGTATGTCATCTTGTACGGCCCGCAGGAGCGGAACCTCGCACGATCATGTGGCTGATCAGCTAGGAATGTACATGGCCGATTGAGTGCCACTTGCAAGATGAGTGTATGTCATCTTGCACGGCCCACAAGAGCAAAACCTCGCACGATCATGTGGCTGATCGGCTAGGAATGTCCATAGCCGATCGAGTGCCACTTGCAAGATGAGTGTATGTCATCTTGTACGGCCCGCAGGAGCGGAACCTCGCACGATCATATGTCCGATCGGCTAGGAATGTCCATGGCTGATCGAGTGCCACTTGGAAGATGAGTGTATTTCATTTTGTACGGCCCACATGAGCAGAACCTCGCACGATCATGTGGTCGATCGGCTAGGAATGTCCATGGCCGATCGAGTGCCACTTGTAAGATGAGTGTATTCCATCTTGTACGGCCCACGGGAACGGAACCTCACACGATCATGTGGCCGATCAGCTGGGAATGTCCATGGCCGACTGAGTGTCACTTGCAAGATGAGTGTATGTCATCTTGTACGGCCCACAGGAGTGGAACCTTGCACGATCATATGGTCGATCGGCTAGGAATTTCCATGGCCGATCGAGTGCCACTTGCAAGATAAGTGTATGTCATCTTGCACAGCCCGTAGGAGCGGAGCCTCGTACGATCATGTAACCGATCGGCTAGGAATGTCCATGGCCGATCGAGTGCCACTTGCAAGATGAGTGTATGTCATCTTGTAGGGCCCACAAGAGCGGAACCTCGCACGATCATGTGGTCGGTCAGCTAGGAATGTCCATGACCGACCAAGTGCCACTTACAAGATGTGTATGTCATCTTGTACGGCCCGCAGGAGCAGAATCTCGCACGATCATGTGGCGATCGGCTAGGAATGTCCATCACCGACCAAGTGCCACTTGCAATATAAGTGTATGTCATCTTGTACGGCCCGCAGGAGCGGAAGCTCGCACGATCATGTGGCCGATCGGCTAGGAATGTCCATGGCCGATCAAGTACCACTTGCAAGACTTTAGAGATGTGCTTCTAAGATTATGTGAGGTATCTGACATGGTATGAGTAGAGTGCCACGCGTCATGTTTTCAATGCCTTGGGTTGTGTGCACGACCCTTCGACTGGCCGAAGTAGATTTGTAACGGTCGACTTTTGTTCTCCTATAAAAGCTCAAATCCTTCCTTATTTGTCACTTTGGCTTTTGAGAGAAATTTTGAAAATTTGAAGGCGATTTCCGACGAGTCTGAATCCTGTTTAGTCGATTTTTGACGAGTAGTTTGCGACGGAGTTTACGGCGGAATTCCCATAAACAAGGTATTGTCATGTTCTTCCTTTACTTTTTCGATCGAATGTGTGACTTTTGCATGAACTGGTGATGAACTTTGATAAATGTGTTTGCTTGATCGTCTATGTGTCTAGTTGTTGTGTCTTGCATATTTCCCTTCATAGATCTTCCTTGTATGTTGTAGATATCAAGTTCAGTGGGAAATTCAGAAGGATCTAAGGATAGGTCCTATCATACCTTTGACAGTGAATCAGAAGCTAGCTAGGCTAGCTCTAATTCACGGCTAAACGTGTCTGAATCGGCCTCTGGTTCCCCTCGGCCAAACCCTAGGGTAAAAATAGAGGTGGATACTAACATAGGTGGACCGATCCTTGAGGCATCTCAAGGACAATTGGTCCAAGAACTGCAGGAAGAGCTTGATAAAGCTTTTGAATATATTGACACCCGTTATGTGTCGGCCAGTGATAGGGCCGAGACCTCTAACGCCGAGGTGTCATCCATTGAACAGAGTGAGTTGTTGAAGTCTTCGGCTGAGAAGGGTAAGAGTATAGCTTCAAGTTCAAAGTAGGTGGAGATAGCATCGAGCTCAAGGCCGATGGAAATTGATATGGAAGAGGCCGTTGAATTGGTAACAGTGGCCAGCTCGGCCTATGAGGTTGATCGGCAAGTAAGTACCTTGGATGATGATGACCTTCTGGCTTACCGAAGAGTGTTCAACATTCCAGATTCTGTAAATATGAGATTACTTGGGAGAAGAGAGAGGTTGAGCAATCCGCCGATCAGTTGGGCGAACTTTCATCTGGATCATTTTAGTCATGGGGTGATGCTTCCTCTTCATCCATGGCTACAGAAGACAGCCATTGAAGTGGGGGTTGCTCTCGGCCAGCTTAATCCAAATTGTTGGATTATGTTAACTGGGGTGTATACGGCTTTCAAGTTGTGCGGGAAGGGTGAGCCGACTTGGGATCATATCAACAATTTGTACAAATTTGCGAGGGATAAGATTGGCTGGATATACGTAGAGTCCAGGACGAAGAAAGAAAGAAGGCCCTTTATCGAAGATATGCCGACCTCCCAGAAGGGTTGGAAACATAAGTTTATGTATGTTTCTGGGAATTGGGAAGGAATAGACCTGCCCTTCTTCAGCCGATGCATGCCACGTGTGTATTAGTCGAAAGGTGGTAGCCGTAGGAAATTTTTGTCTTGTTTTGTTGTATGATTGCTTTGTGAATGATATGGCCGACTGGTGTTGACTTGAATCCTATTTTTTGTAGACGTTTTTAAGCGACCTGATATAAGTGATCAGGAGAAGGCCGATTGCACTGAGGTGTTTTTCAACCTTGACCGGGCTGAAAGGAGTAGAGATTATCTACGGCTGCCTGCTCATCTCCTGCAAGTTGGTATGATACCCACTCTGTGTAAGTGTCACTCGGCCTTAGTTAGTTAGGATTGTACTTCAGCCCTTTACTAATTTTTTTGTTGTTGCAGCCGATCTAGATTTTATTGTAGCTGCGGTCGAGCAATTAACTAAGAGAATGGCGAAGATTGCAGAGGCGTTGAAGAAGGCAACTGAGACAAAGGCCGAGGATGAGAAGGCTAGAGCATCCATAAGGAAGGGTGACTTCCGTAAGCCGATCAAGACAAGATTGACTTCAAAGGTTTATTTACGGGTTGATGATGGTTTGGCCAAGCAGGGTGGTCATGAGGCGTTAGATTCCCAAGGGGTGGATCTTGTTACTGGGGAGCCACTGGTGCAACTTTTTGCAAGTGCATCTGGGTCGACCCCTGCGCAGCCGACTGCTAGCTCTGGGCCATCTGCTAATCGGCCTCCTATTCCTCCCTTCATCAATCTTGACGATGAAGCTGACGAACATCGCCGAATAATGGCTGAGGAGCGGAAGAGGAGAGGGAAGAAGCAGAAGGAATTGACCTCCGATTCTGAGGATGTGCTTCAGCGGAAGAAGCAGGGTCAGGTTGAGGCCCTTGAGACGGTTCTCAAGATCATCTGTCCTAACATCGGCTCGGACTTGGAAGGCAGAAAGGTCCCCATGAAGATGAAGAAGCCATACCTTGATGCTTCCCTTCGTTCCTATTTTTTGAAAACTGATGGAGAGCCGGATATGGTGAGGACCCAAGAGGTGGACAAGACTTGGAGGCAACTGTCTACGGCCTTCCATCCCACTCAGCTAGACTTCATGAACACTGTTGTTCGTGGGTCTCAGTATGAGTTGGATGAGATCACGGCCTTGAAGGCGAAGGACTTTGCTGATAGGTGTGACAAGACTATGCGAGCTGGGGCATATGTAAGTTCCTTCTCTTTGACCATGTATTTTGTTTTTTTTTTGTACTCCTGCTTTTCTTTATCTAAGTGTTTGGTGTTTATGTAGTTCCTTCGTGAGGTCTTCACTACCTTTCGGCATGCTAGCCAAGCCAGGGAGAAAGTAGCCGAAGAGCACTAGGCCTTGAAGTCGAAGATAGACTCCTTTGTCGAGAAAGAGAGGATGGTTGAGAGGTCTATTTAGGCCAAGGTGGATGCCGAGCTCAAAGTGAAAGAGCTGGAGAGGAGGCTGGCTGCCCAGTAGGATGAAGCCAAGGCAAAGGTGGCTGAGCTAGAGGTTAAGGTCCAGGAGGTCGAGTCGGCCAATGCTAGGCTGGCCGAGCAGCTCATCTCGGCCAAGAAGGTGGGCGCTAAAGAGTACAATGTATCCCCGGTGCATCATCAAGACCTTCAGCGGTTTGGGGCTAAGCTGGAGGATGGGTTGTTCAAGCGAATCCTCCTGGCTAAAATTGGTCTTCCTATCCAATTTCCATGGCTGAAGGATCCTCCGCAGTTGGAAGACTACCTGGATGAAGATGGGAATGCTCTGCCTGATGATGAGGATGATGGTGATGCTGATGATCAAGCCGAGACGCCGAAAGATGATGAAGGAAATTACCCAGAAGATCAGGGGAATGCCCCTTAGTTTTTGTAACCAGTTCTTGTATTCTTTCTATTTCTCGGCCTTGTGGCCTTGTATGAACAAGTAATTTTTTGGTGGGACCATGAGAACCTATAGATGTATGCTTATTTTCTTTCTCGTACCTTTTTGTGAGTGTTTAATTGTGCATGGTCGCTCAGAATAGACTTGCATGTATGCCAGGTCGGACTGTAAGGTCGATCTGGTAAGAGATGCGAGGTCGTTCAAAATAAAGGACAACATATGGTGTTTGCCTTTGAAAGGTGGTAAGGCCATTAAAAATGACGTAAGGCCGTTTAAGGTGGGATGCTTCGTAATGAGAGAAGACTGATTAAGGTAAGGCGAGACCATTCAAAATGAGGTGCCTCATAATGAAATAAGGCTGTTCAAAAAGAAAGAAACTGTTTTAAAAGGAAACTGAGGCCGTTCAAAAATGAGTCGTAATGAATGTTGATTAGGGTAAATTAAGGCCGTTCAAGATGAGGTTCCGCCTCATAGTGAAGGAAGGTCGACCACTTGATAAAATGATAGATTGCCAAAGAGATGAGAGAGAAGAAGTGTTGCCTCATTGTAAAATTCATTTATTGATGATGTCAACTGGGTATGCCATGAATGATTACAAAAATTCGGTCATTGGCCGATCATGTTTGTGGCCGTGGGCCTATTTACTTGTAGTAGAATTTGAGATGGTCCACATTCCATGGATGTGGAAGTGTCTTTCCTTTCGAGTCTTGGAGCTCATAGGTCCCCTCCCGGCATACTTTGGAGACTTCTTAGGGACCTTCCCAAGTTGGGGCAAATGTGCCAGCAGATCTCTCCTTGGTTGCAAGGCTGACTTTCCTCAAGACTAGGCCTCATATTTTGAATCTTCTGTGGTGAACCCTTGAGTCGTAATATCTTGCAACTCGTTGCTTGTATGCAATGTACTTTAGGTTGGCCTTCTCTCTGCGTTCCTCTAGTAGGTACAAGCTAAGAGCTATTTCATGATTTTTTTTGTTCTAGGTTGTAGGAGATGACTCAATAGGATGTCTCGCCAATCTCCACTGGTACGACTGCTTCTGTGCATAATGCCAAGGCAAAAGGAGTCTCATATGTGGTTGTCTTGTATGAGGTTCTGTGGGACCATAACACGTCATCGATAATGTCGGACCATTTTCCTTTGCCTTCATCGAGTATCTTCTTTTAAGTTCTACTTGATGTTCTTGTTGACTGCTTCTACCTGTCCGTTGGATTGTGGGTGAGATGATGAAGCAAAGAGGAGTTTGATGTTGTAGGTTTCACAGAATGCCTTGAAGCGATTGCAATCAAATTGTTTCCCATTATCAGTGACAATGGTGTGTGGAATCCTAAAGCGGCAGATGATGTGTTGGTAGACGAAGTGCTCGTTCTGGGCTGCTATGATGGTTGCTAATGGTTTCGCTTCTGCCCATTTTGTGAAGTAGTCCACAGCTACGACTGCGTAGTTGACTTTTCCCTTACCTTCAGGCATTTGGCCGATCAGATCTAGTGCCCATTGGGAGAACATCCAGGGACTAAGCATAGAAGTTAAGGGCTCAGCTGGGAGGTGAGGGATATGTGCATGTCGTTGGCACTTGTCGCATTTTTTCGTGAGTTCAATGGCGTATGAGAGCATGGTGGGCCAATAGTACCCTTGCCTGAAGGCCTTTTGTACCAAAGTTCGTGCTCCAGAGTAATCACCGCAAATGCCTTCGTGCATTTCTCTTAGCACGTAATCAAAATGTCTGGTGTCAGGCACTTCAGTAGTGGGGTAGTGAAACCACGCTTGTAGAGATGGTCATGCTAGATGGTGTACCAAGCTAATTGTCTCTTGATTTTCTTTGCCTCCATCCTATCCTCTAGTAAAGTGTCGTCTTGGAGGAAAGCTTTGATGGGATCCATCCAGGTGGAACTGGTGTTGATGGTGTATATTGGGTGTGGTCTCGTGTTGGGCACGTGCTGGACTTCCATAAGCACCATTCGTTTCTCCTTCTCACCCAGTGAGGATGCAAGTCGTGTCATAGCATCGACATGGCTATTTTCCGATCTGGGTATTTTGTTGATTTCATAGGCCGAGAAGCTTTGAAGAAGTTGCTTTACTAGGACCAAGTAAAGTGACATGGATATGTCCTTGGCTTCAAAGTCATTGTTGATTTGGCTGACCACCAATTGTGAATCGCTATAGATCCTCAACTGTTTGGCCTCCAAGTCTTTGGCTAAGCGTAGGCCAGCCAATAGTGTTTCATAATCGGCCTCGTTGTTGGATGCCTTGAAGCTGAAGCGTAGGGTGTATTCTAGCTTGACTTGTTCTGGGGAAGTGAGAACTAGTCCTGCACCTAATCCACTGTGGCAAGCGGATCCATCCATGTATAGTGTCCAACATGGGCGATGCAGATCAATTGGGGGTGCCTTGGTTGATTCTAGGATTTCCATGGTGGTGATTCCTTGCAAAGGGGCTGCCTCCGGTGGTATGTCTTGTGTAGGTTGGTAGGAGTATTCGACAATGAAGTCAGCCACTTCTTGTCCTTTCTTAGCTGTCTTGGCTACATAAGAGATGTCGAACTCGCTCAGCTCGATTACCCATTTGGTGAGATGGCCAGATATTACTGGCTTCTGTAGAACTTGTCTCAGGGTTTTCTGGTGACGACCTTGATCTCATGTGCTTGGAAGTATGGCATGAGCCTTCGTGCTGTGACTACTAGAGCCAGAGCAAGTTTCTCCAGGCCAGGGTACCTGGTCTCTGCATCCTGGAATGCTTTGCTGACATAGTAGACGTGATGTTCTACCCCTTCCCGTCTTGTGATAAGAACATAGCTGACAGCTGAGGTTGATACTGATAAGTATACAAAGAGATTTTCTTCGTTCTCTGGTCTTACTAACAGTGGTGCTCTGCTCATGTATTGCTTGAGTTCAACGAATGCCTTGTTGCATTCCTCCGTCCAATCAATTTGTTTTCTCTTGCTTTTTAGAGCTTTGAAGAATAGGGCGCATATGTCCATTGCTTTAGATATGAAGCGAGTGAGAGCTGCAACTCGTCCCGTCAAGCGTTGGATGTCCTTATGCGTTTGTGGAGGTTGCATGTCAAGGATTTCCTTGATCTTATCAGGATTTGCCTCAATGCCTCTCTAGCTGATCATATATCCCAAGAATTTGCCGAATCCCACTCCGAAGACACATTTGGTGGGGTTGAGGCGCATCTTGTACTCCTTGAGGAATTTGAACATCCTAGCCAGGTTGGGAATGTGCTGGTTATCTGTTTTGCTCTTGACAAGCATGTCGTCCACATAGACTTCTATTGTTTTACCGATTTGATCGGCGAACATGAAGTTGACCAATCTTTGGTATGTCGCTCATGCATTCTTTAGGCCAAAAGGCATAACATTGTAGCAGTAGATGCCTAGGCTAATTTGAAAGCTTGTATGGATTTGATCACCTGGATTCATGAGGATATGGTTATAGCCTGAGTAAGCATCCATGAAGTTGAGTAATTCATGTCCGACGGTGGCGTCCACGATCATATCGATCTTAGGTAATGGGAAATTGTCCTTGGGACAAGCCATGTTGAGATCGGTGAAGTCGATGCACATGCGCCAAGATCCGGATGGTTTCTTAACGAGCACCACGTTTGCTACCCATGCGGCATATATGGCTTTCCGGATGAAGTGTATGGTGCTCAGCTTTGTTATTTCGGCCTGAATGGCCAATTGTCTCTCGGTGTCATAGCTTCGCTGCTTCTATGTAACTGGCTTGAATGATGGGTCGATGGTGAGCCTGTGACAAATCACATCAGTGGAGATGCCGGGCATGTCTGCGTAAGACCATGCGATCTTTGTGTTGATCAGATAGAGGTATTGCCTCTGTCTCTTCCATAGGTTCGGCCTGTGGCATGTTTGCAAGGTCTCATGGATCTTCCGGAAGGCTGTCCCGGAATTCTTCCATGATTTTTGGGTTGATGGGGTCATCTCTCAGGGCGGTTTCAATGACTGATAGAGTTTCTGTTTGATCTGGCTGATCCTACTTGCTCGTCTTGGTTAAGGTCGTGGCATAGCATGTTATTCCAGAGAGTTGGTCTCCTCACCCTTGTCCCGTTCCCATAGCAGTTGGGAATTTCATCAGTAGTAGGAGGGTTGCCACGATGGCCTTCATTTGATTGAGTAATCATCTTCCGATAATGGTGTTGTAGGCCGTGGGACAATCGACCACAAGGAAGGTCGTGATGGTTGTGGTTATCTTTGGAGTAGTGCCCATTGATACTGGTAGGGAGATGATGCCCTTGGGTAAGACTGAGTCCCCTGAGAAACCCAGAAGTGGCGTGACCTTTCGGTCGAGCTCCTTCTTGTCTATGCCCATCTGTTTGAAAGCATCCTAGAAGAATACATTGACCGAGCTCCCGATGTCAATGAGTATTCTTCCTACGTCGTAGTTGGAAATTTGGGCCCTGATGATGAAGGGGTCATCGTGTGGGAACACGATGCCTTTCTCCTCTTCCTCTGAGAATGTGATGGGTTTCCATCCGTTTTTGGCCACCTTAACTATTCAACCTGAGTTGATGATGAGTACTTGGTGGTTGGCTTGGGTAGCTCGAAGGAAATTCTTCTTCGCTCGGTTGGAAGCTAGTGAAAAGGATAGGGTTGGTCCTCCACTGAGGTGTTGATCTGCTGTTGTGCTAGGGGCAAAGGGGCATGTTGTAGGAACTCATTAAGTCTGCCTTCACGGACTAGCTGCTCGCTAATGTCCTTGAATTCAATGCACTCCTCAATGGTATGGTCATTGTACTTGTGATATTGGCATAAAGCTTGTTTGATTACGATAGGGCGGTAGTTGGGGTTTCTGGGCTTGGCCTTGGGGATCATGCCTTCCACGTTTACCAATACATGGTCCAAAGAGGTGTTCAGTATCGTGTATGTTTCGAAGCGACGCCTTGGTCCGGAGTGGTCTCTTACCAAGTGTCGTGCCCCTTGGTGATGGTTGTCTACCTCACTTGAATCCCCTGTTATCGTAATTCAATCGACCCTTCTTGTCATGATATTGTCCGTCATATGTGAGTTTCCTCTTTCCTTGATGAGATTGGTTGGGGCCATGATTGTAGCCTCCCGAGTTATGGTTGGTCTTACCTTGGTTGTTGTTGCCTGGGGGAGTTGAGTATGAGGGTGCTCTGGTCTCCTTGGTGGGAGTGTGGAAGAATTCTGCTTTGGCGTGGATTATCGCCCTTCGCATGATCTCATTGTAATCCTCTCAATCTTTAGTATGGGCTGCATACTTGAAGGGTGACTCCTTGAGGCCGCTTATGAAAGCGTTGAATGCAGCCTTGTCATCTGTGTCCCAGCAGCGGGAGTATTCAAGGCTAAACCCAGTGCATATTTTTGAAGTGTGTCATCTTCTTCCTTCCTGAGGGAGAAAATATCTTCCGTGGAGACCAACCGATCCATTTGGATCATGAGCTGGTTGAGAAAGTTTGTCTGTAATTCATCGAAGAAGTCGATGGTATTGGGAGCCAGGCGGTAGAACCAATTAAGAGTTGCGTCGGTAAGAGTAGAGCTGAACATCAAGCATTGGAACTTATCCTTCATGTTCTTGTATGCAAGGGCGGAGACATAATTGTTTAAGTGGGTGACGAGGCCGCATTTTCCCGTGTAGAGAGCTATTTTCAAAGGTTTGACCTCTGATCTATGTCTTGACCGAAGGATTCGGTTGGTGAAAGGACCAGTGCTCGTCTTCCCCTAAGCTGGTGCTTTACCTTTGTCCTTCTCTGCCCCAAGATTGCGCACTCGGCATAGGAAACTTTCCACCAGGGTCTTGTCTTGTTGAGGTGGAGGCGGGTTTGTTGGTGTTCCTCTTGATCATTGCCTCTTTCTCGGAGATCTCTATTTCTCCTTCGGCCATGGGAGTAGCTCCCGGAAATTGAGCCGGTCTCATCTTGCATTTCTCGGGTGTTGGCCCTCTGTTGTGGTTTAGCACCTCTCGTCCTTTGATCTTCTCGGTCATTGGCCATGCTGGAAGCGTGACCCGTCGTCTGTCGTCCTGTTGTAGTTAAGATGGGTAAGGGAGGTTGTCCCACTGCCCTAGGATCTGATGTAGCGAAGTTAGGCGGAGGGGCTCTAACTCAAGTTGGCGATCTTCTAGTAGTTGGCGAGCGTCCCGATAGATTCTTGGTTGAGAAGGGTCGGCGCCATTGGGTGGTTGGATGAGCAGTCGCCCTCTGGATGAGATGGGGTTTGCCCTAGACTGCTGTTTCTTATGCCTGTCTGAGGGAATTCCCTCGATGACAGGTTGATCGACCGGGGTCCGATCGGTCACAATATGGCTGGCCAATACTTGGTCGACTAGTCCCTTGTCTCGCCCTTGATTGTGTTGGGACATCCTTACAAGGGCGAGTGTGCTCTCGTATTGCTCAAACAGGACCTGGTTCTTAGTGTCCATCTTGGCGTTGTGAGCCCTGAGCTTGGCCACTTCTCGTTGGAGGTCGTCCAACGTCTGTCTCAGCACATCAAGGATGTTGTCCCTTGAGCTCATTTATAGGAAAGGAGTGTTGTTTAGTTCTCCTTCATCTTGATCGTCCAACATGATGCCCGAAGGGTGTTGGGAGGGCCTAGGTGGTAAGTGAGTTCGTGGGAGGTTGTTTCAGGATTCCCACAGATGGTGCCAAACTGTTGATGCCAAAAATGGACCAACTTAGATTTGCCTCGCTGAGCTCGCTTGACTCGCTATCCTCGGTGGTGGGAAGACCTGCAGGGAGAAGGTAAGAGCTGAGGAGCACCGATGGGGTGCCAGCATAACAGTCTCTGATGCTTAAGTAAGTTAAGTGTAGAGGGTACTGTAGTAATTAGGCAGCATAGGAGCAAGGTTGTCATTACCTTTTTTAGGGGGGGTGCCCATGTATTTATAGTGACATTGAACGTTGTAGGTGTAACATTTCGATGTGGGATAAATGTTCCTGATCCTAGAGCTGACACGTGTCCTGGTGGCCCCGAGTCCCATGGTTGTGTTAACACGGTCGGCCGATGGACGGGTAGGCCGACCATATGTGGTCGGCCTAGTGGCTTTTGGTGTCTTTTGTCTAAGGCTGTGTTGGTGGATGCACATGATGTTGTAGATTTGTATTGTTGTTTTCTTATTGAGCCGAGGGCCAAGTATGGTTTTGGCTGGACTGATCGATCTTGACCAGGTTGACCAAGTTAGGTACAAACAATTATGTTTAGTCATCCATTGCTTTTATGTTTAGTTATCATGTTGGACCTTATTTTCAAGATTGTTTTTATTGTTTTGAATCTCATGATTTTAATGTCGTTATTTTTGGTTTTAACTTTTGAGATTTGATTCCTCAGCATGAGGTTATTTTGAGTAGTGTACCCACTCGATAAGTCATTGGTATACTTATTAACCGTCTGTTGGCTCTACTTGATCGCTCAACCACACTTCACTCTATACTATTTAAATAGTGACAGCTTTGTCCTAAAGCTCCTAGGGAACACGTAATGATGGTGCTTAACACACAGTCCTTCACGTGGTCGTGGTACATGAACAACCCATATATACCCATATATGTCATATGCGCATAACTCGTACGACTATATGCCCGTGGGATACAAGGTTTGTTTTTACTTACTTTTGAGGTACAGGTACCAGTGAAGGTACAGTTTCTTTAATTTTCATTTTTGTAAGGTTTTTAATGAGATCAATTTTGGTCCCGTTCTGCTTACTTTTAGTGCGATTAATAGTAATTATTAATTGATATTTGAGATAATCACACTTAAGGAATCTTTTTTGCCAAAACTTATGTCTCACCTTTTACTATTTTTATTCTACTAATTACATCGGTTTCCTTGGTCCGTGCTTATAAATACAAGGGTTGGGTTGTTCTGACGCTACCCTTCTGGCTTGGGTTGAGGCCCTCGGGTGATTAGTTAGTTTCTTCCGTTGTTGCTTTATGATCATCATGTAGTATGTTTTTACTATACTTTGAACTTTCGTTATCGCACTTTTACATTTTCACCTTTATTAGTAATTGGTTTCACACGACTTCCTAAAACGCATCGTTTCACTTTTGGTTTCGACACTTGGACGCCTAAACGTCCAAGTGTTTGCTAGCATACCTTGATATTGATGTCCACGTGGAGCTGCTTGACGAGTGGAGACATTTGAGGCACTAAACTTCAGGTTGCCACCGTATTGCTTTTTGGAAATGGATTCGGATATGAAACGCTCGGATACTTGTTTTAAAAAAAGAAGAAAGTCAGAAACGTTTCGAAACGTAGAGGGAAGTTTCAGATACTAGACGAAACTTCTATTGCCACATGGTGGAGTGGAGTGGATGCTTTATGAGGAAGAATCCGAGGGGATAGAAAATAAGGTTGTAGAAGAGAAGTCTATGATTAAGCAAAATGAAGGTGGATCTTCACTGGAGACTGCACAAGTGAATCCTAGTGCCATTCTCACAAACGCACTTCATAATGTGATGGCTGAAACTAAAGTGATTGAAGATGGTTTAGACAAGATCTTGCTCAAACCAGTCCACTGGTGGGAAGGGAGAAAAACAAGGCATTGGCTACGAAAGGCAATTATGGTTATGTATATACAAAACTTGAAAACTAAAAGAGAGTAAACATTGTTACACAAAGTGAAAGCTAGGATAAAAAGCCCTAAGATTAGAAAATAAACCAGAAAGGAGCTGCATGTTGGAGGCCAACGAATCAATCATAACCACTGGCAACAAAACTGCAAGTAGAACTCAGCATTTTACATTACCTAGCCAATTTGAACGTGATTATAATTTGTACGAGAGACAACTGAAGCAGAAAGGATAGTAGAAAAATATTTAGAATCTGTTAGGGATGCTACCAAATGATCTAATGGCACCTTAGAATTAGATACTACACTCTCTCAAGCTCAGTGTTGTGCTTTTCCAATTGGTCTTTCACATCTTTTTTCCACCCTTGGATCAACCTTTCGTGCTTCTTGATAATCTCGGTCTTTATCCTCAACTCCTCTTCCATCGCATCAATCTCCTGGGAAAACGAAAATGCACCACGGTTAAGAAAACAAGGAAAGAACAAATTGAGGACAAACTCAACAACACCATCTTTAATAACCTTTCTAAGTTGTTCAGCCTTTGTTGGCTGATCCTCGCGTTGCAGACCAATGAAATACAGTTGAAGCTTTTTCGCAGCTTCCATAAAATCTCTGGCATGCCTCTCCACGTCAACTGTAGCAGAGACAAAATAAACACCATCAGAGGGGTTATCACGATTAAAGCATATCCTCGGTGCACTATTGTTTTCAAAGAAGACTCTACAACTCCATTCACTACTTCAGACAAGACTGGCATCACAAGATGCGATAAGACAATTGATAAACAAACTCTCCTTACGGAGATGATTCAATATACATATACATATATTACCTGCAGCCTCAACCTCAAAAATCAGGTCAAGTCAACAAGGATCTTTGTAGCCACTAATAGAATAATACTTATGAGGTGGATACATAAGATTTAGGTCAAAAAACAGAGTTCCTAAACACTTACAACTATAATTATTAGATTAAGGAAATTGGAAAGTTTCATCAAAAGAGGGACAAAAGTAACCACAGCATTCTTGAACCTAATTTCCATTATACGACATGCACAACAGGTCAATTACTCAAAATATCCAGTTTAACCTATTGGCTATTTGGCTTGGCTTGGAGAGGTGATGACCACTAGGGAGTAGGGGAACCTAATTTCCATTATACGATATGCACAACAGATCAATTACTCAAAATATGCAGTTTAACCTATTGGCTATTTCGCTTGGCTTGGAGAGGAGATGACCACTAGGGAGTAGGGGCCTAACCTTTTTCGATATTTGTATCCCCCTTTATACATCCAGAACCCAAACTGTGGATCAGAACAAATTTTATTACCCCCGTACTACGTAATCTTCAATTTCTTTCTTCTTCAGCCACTATTTATAACTAAAGGCTAACAATTGTTATTTGAGATTTGATTTCAACCATGGGTCATATGTATTACAAACATTTGAAGCAGCAACAAACTCTCTTGCCTCTCAAATCTCCAAACTGCTATGTTGCACTATTAACTCCTTTGCCAAAGCTGAAGCAAGAAACTCCAACTTAATATGTTCCTCATCCTTACTTTATGCGTTGGCCAAGACAGGCACCTATAATGTTTTCTATTGTACACCCAAGAAGTCCCCCATTGCTTTACTGATTTTTGAGGGGCAGCATACGTATGTTACCAGGTTACCCTCACACTAAAACTTTTGGTTCAGACGAAGACTAACGCACCCAAAAAGTTTTACTTGCAAACCCTGGCCTAAGTATCAGGATAAACTGTTTAATCTATGGGTTACCATGCATATGTATCGAAGATGACTCGCATAAATACAAGTACATATGAACTGGAGATGACATGTAGAGTTGAAGGTACTAACTCTGATGAGAAGGATGGGGAGAACGGTCAATTGCTTGAAGCTCTCTAGCAGGCAAGCATGGAAGCAAAGCAGCCTCCAATGCCAACACACATGCAACCATGTCTTCCCTTGGAGGCTGTTGGGATTGCACCTGGGCATCATTCTGTTGCTGCTGATCTACTCCTTGTCTCTCAGCCATGTCAAAATAACCAAAACCTGCAAAAAAACACCAAAACCCAAAAATAGAAAAATAAATTAAATTGAAATACGAATTAGCTACGCAAATGGCAGATTAGGAATCCAGAAAAGAAAACAAATTCAAAAGAAAAGTTACAGATGATTTGGTGGAAAAGTAAGTATTTAAGTATCTGGGTACAATCGAGCCCAGTATGAAATCTTCAAATTAAGATTCAACAGCGCGAAGAAAAAATATCAAATAATAGCAAAAAGTTTGTGGATTTTCCGAATCAATTAGTTATACATGTAAGGAAGAGTAAATTGAAAACATGAAACAAAAAGAAAAAAATTAAAAAAAAATTGGGGAAACCCAAATGCGTATTGCTCTCTTCAATTTTTGATACGTTCGTGTTAGCTCTAAAAAATTTTATCTTTGGGAAAATTCAAGAGACCCAGAAGAGTTCTATATCTCTTAGTCCCAAAAATTCAAGATTACGTCATCATTTTGTGAAGGGGTTCTTCACCATTGCATGTGGAATGTAAGCAGAGAGGGATTCTGAGGAGAGATCATGCCTTTTTCTGATGGTGAGAGACGGAAGAGAGATCGAAAACCCTAGAGATCGTCACAGCAAATCGCCGATCCGCATCCCCGACCCATGCCCATCTGCAAATCGACCTCCACCAAAATCTCTCTCTCTGATCTGATTTGAGGTGGGTGTGAGATTTGTGTTCGCCGAGAGGGTGGGTGTGGGGTTAGGGCGCGCTCAGGAGCGGTGCGTCTGTGGACTGGGGATGGTGGAGGTGAGGCAGACGACGGAGATAGCAACTGGTTCGGTGTCGGGGATTTTTCCTTACTCGTGAAGGTATTGAATTTCTTGACCCCAAAAAAAGGTAGTGAATTTTTTTTTCTTTTTTTTGTCTAGGTGGATTCGATTCGAACTCAGCATGAAGAATCTACGTAAATTGTCGGTTTAGTCATTTGATAGTCATTTATGTGAGTTAATTCACTTATATAAGCCCGCAGCTCGTATTTAGGTCTTTTACAGTGATTTATGTGAGTTTGATTCATATGTACAAGAAGGATAATTAGGACTATATGCGTTTGATTTCTATCAGATTAATTCTATACTAATGAGTGTAATATAAGTGAGTTTATGTATTAATAATGGGACACAATTTATTTTTATTGGTCATGACATTATTATTATTTATTTATATTTCATTTTCTCTCCATTAATTAAAAAATAAAAAAATCATCTTATTACGCTCAAATTTTCCTGCGGAGTTTGATCAAACTCAAATTTGTATATATTGTAAAATGCCTTAGTCCAGTCTTGACAATTTTAAAAAAAAAATACCATCTGCTTGACATGCATTCATGAATACCACCTATAAATAGCCACTGATGTCCCAGTAGTAACCCTAATGTACTCCAAGCCCCAATTGAATCGAAATCGTCTTTGTCTCTCCCTCAATTCTCCTTGTAGAAACCACAAACCGCGATTAGGCAATCGTGTGACGACATCAACCTGAGAAGTAACTAGCTTGAACAAGAAAACTTGTCGCTTTCCCTTTCTCCTCTTTGGCGAAAGATGCACAATCCATCGGTAGTCGGTGTCCTCGTTAGTCCGTTAGGACTCGACGCGAGGGTCAACCGAAGTGGGTAGATGCGATATTGTTGGAATCGACCTTTACGATGGCAACAAGCAACAAGAAACACAGGTGAAACCCAAATTCATACATATGTGAATGTGCAATATTTTTTATTGTATTATATGAAGTGCAGTATTTGAAATGAAATTTTTGAAGAATAAGGAAAATATTGTGATGGAATAAGTACTGCTTTAATTGATAATTATTAAATTTAAAAAGAAAGGAGAAAAATTATAATTGTCTCATTGCATTTGTAAAAGGCTTTTTACTTCATTTGCCCATCGAACTCGCTACATAATTTCAGTTTCCCTCTTGAATTAAATTTTATCTCACTTAACCTTTTAAATATGATTTTCGTTAGCAAGGTTACCCTAATTTTATCTAACCACTCTAACTTCCGTTAAATTGAATGACGTGACATAATAAGATCACTAAGTGATTGACACATGTCCTTTATTTATATTAATTTAGAAAATTTCTATTATTTCTCTTTATTTTTATTTTCTTTTAAATTTATTTATATTAATTATCTTTATTTTATTTTTATTTTACCAAACCCACTAATCCAATCTCACCATTTTGCACTCACTCTCTCTACTATCTCTTTCTCTCTCCCCGACCCTCACCCCCTTCCTCTCCTTTCAACAGCGACCACACCCAGACACCAGCCACCACCGTGCCCAGTCCCGGCCAAATCCAACCTCACCACCCACGGAAACCCTTCCCTAGGTCAAGACGACCTCATCCCTGCCACCATCGCCGTCGAAACACACTGTGGAGGCGAAATCGCAGCCGAAAAGCCAGGTAGCCCCACCGTAGTCGACGACAATCCCAATGAACCCAGACGGCGAGACCACCTCAGATAGACTCTTCTTAACAAGGCGAAAAGAACCTTGCCTTCCTCCACGTCGCCGATGCTCGTGGCTTGCGAATCGGCCATCAATTTTCTCCAAAACCAACTGAGTAAGGTTCCTACCCTTCACGAACGTGCCATCAATCATCCCCAAAAGGAAATTACTGTCGAGATCAATCTCCATCAGTTTCTTCACTCAAATCCATCCATTCATAAGCACTTTCACTCAAAGCCCACCTCACAAAACATAAAAGTTTGAAACCCAAGTGACTATTTCGCAGAGACCCATCATGAGCTCTGAACCCATTGCCAATGGCGGAGTTCAGATCCACCATAGCCACCACTACCGCCACTGCCACCGCAAATTGCCAGATTTCTTACAAATTGTGAACTTGAAGTATGTGAAATTGGGTTACCATTACTTGATAACCCATCTATTGAAACTCTGCTTAGTTCCTGTAATGGGGGTTATTGTTATCGATGAACCCATATGACATTCACCAGCTATGGCTCCAACTCCAGTACATTCTGGTCAATGTCATCATTTTCTCTTCTCTAATTGTTTTCGGATCCACCCTCTACATTATGACCCGCCCAAGATCCGTTTACCTTGTGGACTATTCCCCTTCCTGTTATAAGCCGCCTTCCCATTCGCAATTCAAATTCACTCTGTTTATGGTGGGTGCTTATTGGAGGTGGTGGGTGAGGCGGAGATGATGTTTATTCTTGTGGGTGTTTATCGAAGATGGTGATGGGGTGAGGATGGATGGGTTCATTCATTTTTTTTTCTCGAAAAATCCTATTCTCCCGCTTCATATATTTTCCGCTTGAATTATATGGACACTTTACTGTATATGTACATGATAAAAAAAAATTGTTGCAAAATGATAGAAAGAGGCATCGACAGTAGTAAATAGATTAGCACAATGATGGTTTATTGTTAGGCTATTAAATTATTGTGAATTTTTATAAAATAAAGTAAATTAAGATATAAGGGGTAAATTTGGAAGTTTGAAATTTGTGTATATTTTTATTCTATATTTTTTGTCAAACTTATCGGTATTGTACAAACATTTTCTTCGATATCTATTGATTTTCATATATTTCTCTCACAATCATGATGAACTTGCTACCCGTTTTGTGAATCAAAGCTGCATTTGGTGTATTTTCTATTAGGTTCCGTTGACCTTATCATTTCCAATCATGCTATTGCATCTTGTTGCTCCCAGGAAGTTGAAGCTAGACGTGAAGGCAATGCATAATCAGACTTATTATTGGTGTGTACTTTTGTATACCATATATTTCCTCTTGTTTGTTACTGCTGAAATTATATATCATGATCTTGTCAAGATTTTTATACAATATACGGTGATGATTTATAATTGAGCAACCCTAAATGAACAGAATGAACCCATACTTAATATCGACTTGTCGTAAAGACTTTACAGTGTATATGTATTGTTCACATATTATCATAGGGGTGTACTATATCATGTCTTTAGGAGGGAATAAAGAAGGATTATAAACGCCAGTAAGAAAATAGGATAGAAGGTGTCTTTATAGACATCACACATACTAATGCTGTCAAAAAAATAGGGTAGATGGTATCCTTATGAACATCACGTAGTGACGCTGTAGTACAACCGTAGTGACCACTGTAGTGCCGCCATGGTAAAATTGTAATGCCACCATAGTATCACTGTAGTGCCGTCATGGTGAGACCGTAGTGCCAAGACGGAGCCTTTACTATGAGGATTTCATAAGATTGTGAAAGTACTAAGTACATATATATATATATATATATATATATATATATGTATCACCTTTGAGGAACTATACAAGGTGATTATGTCGACAGTAAAAGGTGATTCAATCTACTTATAGTGCCTTATGTCCCCATAATGACTCAAAGTTTTATGCCTTATTCGTTATCAGTTACTATAGGGACGCCAAGACTGTAAAGGCATTATAAGTACATTATATCACCTTTGAGGCACTATAAGGTGCCTATGTGGACAATTAAAGGTGATACAGTGTACTTATAGGGCCTTCACAGTCTTTATTGAGTCAAATAGTTACCCACATAACTAATATACACAAAACCTAGAGAAGAGAAAATCCATAACACTATCAGACTCTTCTCTCCCCTCTATTGGGTTCATTCTGTTCATAGGGTATATGATATGGATTTTAGGATTTTTATTTAGTTTGATATTATTATATTAATTGGAATGATTTGAATACTTTGCTATGTGTTTTGAGTTGAATTACATTAAAAACATAAAATTTTATTTATAAGTATTTTATGAAATACACCATCCTCGCAAGACCATTGCTTTTAAGTAAATAGTCGTATTTATAACCTACTTTCTGGATGCAACATGCATAATCATAAGAACCCTAGCTCTAGAGAGGGTTCAAATTTATTTAGGCCATATTAATTCCCAATCACAATAATCTTCTAATAGTAATGTTGGATATCTAATCTTAATAGTAATGAAGAGGATGATGATGATTAGAGGGCGGGCGGTTGAAAGTTGATTTGTTTTTCACATATGCATGTGGTGATCAATGATCATAGTGATAGTAATGCTCCGGGGGCGTATCCGGGTCTGGTTTCTCAAGCACTCCGTGAAGATTTCGGAGCCAGAAAGTGTGGTTAAGAGAAGCACCTCCCTTGGGCACATCATCCAGCACCCATTCATGTCCTTTTGGAACATATATTCCTGTCCTTGGATGTGGGACCCAGCATAATGACGATGAATTACTATTACTCATCTCATCCTCACCAATATTTCTTCTTGATATTTTCATCGCACGCTGCTCTCTCATCTTGCTCAAATATTGCCGTTGAATATCACCCACCCGCACTCCCACGCGCTTAGCTTCCCTGTAATATGAACGGTACGCGCGTGTACGTATAATAATAAGTACAACATATACTATATAATTGCCATTATTTAGCTAGAATTAATAAATATAAAAAATAAAGCATATCCTACATAGTTTTTTTTTTAAATAAAATAATGTTGGAAGATATATAGGGGTCATATTATAATGGATATTATGGATATTTTTTCGTTAATAATATTAAAAAAATGAATTATATTATACAAATTGGATATCGATTTTATTTTTTATAAAAATCGAATTTATAGAAGAAGAATATCATTAGGTAACAATTAAATAATTAAGATGATATAATTGACATATATATATATACATATAGAGAGAGAGAGAGAGAGAGAGAGAGAGAGAGAGAGGTAGTTGATGTTTGCATGCATGAAAGTATTACCTAAGCTGAAACAACTTTGATTTTGCAATAATCCAACCTCTTGTCATGGCCCCCAAGCAGATCCCCTCTTCCAAGTTGGATTTGGAAATTACAAGTAACTAATGAATAGCTAGTTGGATTTGGAAATTACAAGTAACTAATGAATAGCTAGTTGGATTTGGAAATTACAAGTAACTAATGAATAGCTAGCTAGCTAGCTAGCTAGTATATATATAAATATATAAGTTTCATGCAAATTTCAGGCGCATGCATGATGGCGATGGCTTCCACTTTGAAAGGCCTGCGCCGGCCCTGCCATATTTATAGTAATTGATGGACGAATAAGTTCTAATATAATAGAATATTATATTTATCATCGGCATCCATATCTAGTGAAGGCTTATATATACAGCGCCAATGCCACTCATGCAAGTCATTGTACTTAGTACGGGTTCATGTACTGTTTTTTCGGTGAAAAGATTAAATACAATCAATTTACATGTTATATAAAAATACGAGTCTATTTATTATTTGAGAATAAAAAAATTCAATATAAGTATGAATGAGAAAAATCAACCTAGAACAACACCATGTTTTGTTAATTACTATTTCTCAATCACATGGTGTATTTATATATATATATATATATATATATATATTATAATACTAGTGAATATTTATTAACACGTATTTTTCACTATGCCTTAATAAACGGCAAAATATATAGTTCACTTTATATTATAATAGAGCAAACTACATTTTACATCTTAAGATTAGGGGGTCATTTCCAAATTGATACACGTGTTTTCTGCTATTTCCTAGAAGTATACCTTAACAATTTGAAATCGTGTCAATTTACATAATTTGCTAATTTAAACATTAATTTCCCTTAAAATTTAAGAGTTTTTCTTGACAGGTGATCATAAAAGTAGGTAATACATATAACACGTCATTAACTTAACTGAGAATCTAACGTTTAAATTAACAAAAGATCTAAACTGGTACAATTAAAAAAATGTACTATATAATTAATTATCTCCAGTAATATTCATTCGAATAAAAGCAAAAGTAAACTCTTTTTTTTTTTTCCAAAAGCAAAAGTAAACTCATTGAATTTGAGTATATTATTAGGGAAAAAAATACTTGGTTCCAAGTACCAAGTTCCAAGTTCCAACCAGCTGTATGGCCCCAAATCAATATGTCAAAAAGATTGGGGAATAATCTCTAAAAATGGTTACAGAAAATTTCATATGAACAATGTGCCTTCCTCAGTTAATGCTGGTCCTCATTTAAGTACTAATGGAATATTTAATAATAATATTGTTCTCAAAACACAATGGCCTTAAATAGAGTGATTTGATAGTGTTTTAATCCTTAAATTTATATTAAAAAAAAAAAACAAAGGTTGACAATATCAATCATAAACTTAACCCTTTTACAAAATTTACGTGGATTAAAAATTTTATTCTTTTAAATCTTTGAGTTTCTTAGTTTCGAAATGAATCAATATTATTCTGAATGCTGCAGATAGGGACGAGGTCTCATTGTGGGCTGGAAGGGCTATGTCCCTTCCAACCAAAATTGTTTTCCTAAATAGCTACTACTTTCAAGTGTTCACCTTATAGTGCTAATAATTCACTTTTGGTCTGAATTTCTATCCAAGGTTGTCGACAACTCTTTAGCGACAGAAGCGGAAGCCTGCACCAATCATCTATTTCTCTTCTCTCATCATCCCTCGCTTTCAAATATTCTAGCTTCCTCTAGAATTCTAATTTCTTCTCTCGTGCAGTCGTGCACCCATTAACAAAGCCCTACATTCAGTTTGATTCTCAAATCACTTTTAGTTTCTTGACAAATAATTACAAGGCACATAAGTCTCATTCTCTGTACCAAACCATGTGAGCTAGCTATAGCTATTTTCTTTCACGGCGGATTGTGGTCTTGTTTCTTATTTTTAGATTTTGTTTGATTATTCATGAAAGAAATTAGGTAAGTTTGGTGTTGTTTTATTTAGGCTTTCAACTGAACATATTAGGATTTAGGATTTCGAAGCCCAGGAGAGGAATGAACGTGCGTGAGCGAGCGACATGGGTTTGAGGCTATCAACGATATCGTCCGTCGCTGAAAGAAACCTAAATCCATCCCCAAATCTTAAACCCTTTTCGACCACATAAATTTCCATACCAAACTAAAATCTCCATATCAGAGAGGAGAAGCATGTCATCAATATTAATTGTAGATCTCCTCTTCTCTAGCTTGCCTGCAACTTTCATCACCGATAGGAGGAAAAAAGAGTTGTATTGATTCAGCTTCTTCTCTGATATGATGACATACTGGGCATTTGTTATCACTCTATAATCCTTACTTCATAATCGACAATATATGTATCAATCACTGAAACCTGTTGGTTTTGATTTCTTTCCATAAATAAAAAAATGTGGGTTTTTATAATTGTACGTAAATAAGAATAATTGGATATATAGCTCAATGATGGAGGGGCAGGAAAATCAATATTTTCTCTGGGACATTAACAAATTCCAGCATTCCTTGATATGATCATTCCGTAGGTGGAGTACAGGTATGGCTCGAGACAAAATTGTACTTTTCTTTTACAATTAACGATATGAACTCAGATAGTACCCTGCATTGCCCTTGTAGTATCATCGTTTGATGGTGTCTATATATTGCTAATATAGTATTATATTATCTACATAGTGCCTCCGTAGTGCCAATGCACTGGTAGTTTATTTTACTTATGTCCAAATTTCACATAAATTTATAGCTATGTTAGTAGGTACGTATAAAATATATAATTCAACTCTAATGCATAGTGTTATATAGTACTAAATACTAATGAAATAAATTTCAGAAATGGATTCGGTTGGAATTTTGGTTTGTTTCAATGTAAAATAATTGAGGTCAGATAACAAATATATATATATATATATATATATATATATAAAGGGGTCGATATTAAAGACATTAATAGTACCACGGGCTACAACGTTTGATGAGCTCCTAAATCGTGTTCGCCAAATTTCCCAAACACACAATCCTGCAGAACAAATTGAGTTTAAAGTTCTCAGTTCATGTATTCTCCAGTGATTATAAGCATATCGACATTGTGGACGAGGATGATGTGCAATTTTACATAAAGTACAATATTAACACCATAGGATCCAAAATTGTAACCTTAATGGTTAAGAATAGAACAATAAAAAATGAAATGTGCTAGAGGGGTGAATTTTAATATTTTCAGGGAAAGTGGTCATTTTACAGCCTACTTCAAATGGCATTAGTGAGAGTCATCAAGTTATTCACGACAATACAAATCTCAATCAGCAAGGAGGACCTGATATTGTTCAGTTTGATTTGATACAAATGATTGATATTGATGGAGTTAAACACATAGATGCAGATGTTACTGGTTTAGACACGGACTCAGTGGCAAACTAGTATTCCTCTCCGTTGCAGCACTACAAGAAATATGGGTTTTTGTAACATTGAATTACAACGTTTATTTTGTAATGTTGTAAATAGTCCTTATTTACGACGTTCGATTAAGGAAACGCCATATTTGGGGAGGAGGTGTCATATTTTCCATTGTATACAACTCCTTTATAATGTTGCAAATACTATTTCATCCTACAACAATTTGGAAACGCTGATGGGCGAAATTTACTCACCAAAATGTTCTTCTCTGCCGCGCCCACTATCCCGCGCGTATTTTCAATTGCCCGCTCACAATTTTTTCGTCAATTTTATCTCCCACTCACAAACTAAACCACACACTTGAAGCCCTTTCAGCCCTAAAATTATTTAAAAGTTCCCAATTTCCCATTTTTTCACTCTGAACTTATTACCATGGCGATTGTCTTCAAAAATCCCGAAACCCAATGCCATATTTCGCTTACAATGATTCTTGTTCTCTCTCACTCAACTACTATACTACATGGATTGGGTTAAAATTTGAGAAATCTGGTACATTCTTCTCCTTTGAAGTAAGTTTTTTTCTCCTTCAAAGCTAATGTTCTATGTGCAGATTTCAGAGTTTATTGTAGAAGAAAGGAAAAAACGTTAGATTATTGCTTTGGGTATGATTAATTTTGGGTTGGATATGATTGATTTCGGATTTAGGTATGATTAATTTTGTTTGTTGGTAATTTTTGGATCTAGGTATATGATGTTGCTGGAAAAAAAATTCATTGTCTCTCATTTTTTTCTTGTAGAATTTCTAGCTATACTGTTGGGCATTCTCTGGCTCTTTTCCCTTATGCATGTGTGAGTATAGATCCACATAAATTACACTTGTTGAGTATTATTGAATAATTGTTCTATATTTTTTTATGTACGTGTTTGGTTGAGAACCACCTCGATCTGATTTCTTCTAACAGAATACTCAACTTTTGTTTGAGATTAATTCAAGTTGTTTGTTCTCTCACTAGTTGTCGACTTGGTATTTAGCATTACGGTTTCCCCTGTTTTTTCCCCTTTTGTAGTCATCAGACTTCATCTTCATCTTCTCTTCATGCTGATTACTCTAGTATAGTTGTTTCGGGATTTGAGGAGGTGAACGTTAGCTCAGAAAGAATAGCAGATCTCAAACTAATAATGGGGATATATATATATCATGGTGCAGGTATTGATACGGTTGGTGGCGTTAGAGTACCTGCTGGGTCTTGTGGCGTTATTGGTTTCTGACCTTCACATGGAGCTGTTTCACACATTGGAGTTTTACCTGTTTCTACAAGTCTTGATACTGTTGGTAAGCTGTTATGTATAATTTCGTAGGCTGCCCTGGTGCAGGAATATATGCCACAGTGCAAATATGTGGACCTGAAAACTTATTTTGTTCTCTCAATTAATTTCTATCAAGGAAATAAAACTGACTGGAGTTTGATTCAGTTTGTGTTATTCTGGAGTTTGGCTAATGTTTTTTTTCGTAATTTTCCCATAACTTGGGTAAATATCATCTTCTATGATCATGTTTGTAGTTCTTATAATCTTATCTAATGCGTTGATGGTGCTGCATACTTTATTTAGAAGACATTTTGATTCATAGGTGTTAATGTAAGACAATATAGAATAAAATGGTAGATAGTTTTGGATCAGTGCTTGTGATTTGGTAAATGATCATCCATATCTTAATGGGTCATCACAAGTTCTATTTTACTTTTGCCCCATTTGATTGGTTTTCTTTTTAATAATAAATTTCCATTGTAATAGAAGTTAGTGTTTTCAATTTTCCTAGTGCGTGACTCGTAAGCATCAAATGAGGAATGGATTAATTTGGTGAATCCTGTTCTGGATTCTGCTATTAATGCACAATTGCAAGGGCCATTGGAAGCATCAAATGAGGAAACTGAGATATGCAAGTCAATAAAGAATGAATTGCATGCAGCTGTCAACTCTCTGTTGAAGGTCATAGTTTTTTTTTCAGTATTGACTTGTTAATATTTTTGTCTTGTGCATATTGCATTCATATATATACATCTTGTTCTTAAAGTGATTATGGTTTGGTGTTTGATTTTCTTGTGTAGCCTTCTTTTTTTATATTTCATTAATTGAATTTTGTTTATTGATTAAAGTTAAGTTCCGTCAAAACCCCCGCCTTTTTTGAAATATCATGAACAGTCCCTGTAGGTTGAGCCCCTTTTTCAAGGAAATGATGGAATTTTGGTGGTCACAACTGTTGCAGACCCCCCGTCAAAACTTGGTGGGAAGGAGATCCTCTCTGAGGACTTCCGGAGTCATGCTTTTGGTCTATTAAGTATTGCTAGCCTGTCAGGTTGTTGTCAGGTTGTTATTTTTCCCATCTCTTGGATATTTGATAAGCTGTTTTTTCCTTTGTCACTATGTCTTCGTTGCATTGTGACAAGTCGGTACTGATTGTAGTTTACCTTATCATTTATAGCTGTTGATGTGTACTATTCAGGTCACATGCTGACTTGCGGATGTTTTGTTTAGTCCAGTCTTCCATTAAAGTTTAGATATTTGGGTTCGTAGTAGACTTCGAACTTACCAAACTTTGATGAAGCTAATGGACAGATTTACTGTTTATTTTCACACCTAAAGCTTTAGGTAAGCTTCAAAAGTTGGAAATGAAGTAAAATTGTTACTTGTAAGGTACATTAATGATATGCTTTAACTTCTGGTGATGCTGATGTCTTATTGTGGATGATACTCACTATGGTTATACATTTTTTTAATACAACTAGAGCATTTGCTGGCCATGGTTGCTGGTGTTTGGAGTGATGAGAGCAATCTGCAGCTTGAGTCAACTACTCAATTTAGGAAGTTGTTTTCAATTGGTGAGTAGAAGGTTGTGGTTGTACATTTGTTTTTCATACTTTGCTGTCTATTTACTTATTCATAGTTTCTTCCATGTACTAGAACGAAGCCCTCCTATTGAGGAAGTCATACAATCAGGTTTTGTTCCTCGCTTTGTTGAATTTCTAATGAGGGAGGATTTTCCACAACTTCAGGTCTGATGCCTTCCCTTAAATATAGACACCTTATATATGAATTTTAATTTTTGAACATTCTTTGCTTGCAATTTCCTGCAGTTTGAAGCTGCTTGGGCTCTTACAAACATTGCATCTGAGACATTTGAGAATACAAAGGTGGTGATTGATCACGGAGCTGAACCAATATTTGTGAAACTGCTTAATTCTCCAAGTGATGATGTTCGTGAGCGGGTAAACATTGGGGAGATAGGCTAAGGTTTTGCTCTGAGTTGTTCGTTTTTCTTTTGGTCTAGCTTATTATGTATGTACTCTGGATGTTTTCATTTACTCCGTTCCTTTTTCTCTTCAACTTGCAGGCTGTTTGGGCACTGGGAAATGTTGCTGGTGATTTCCCTAGATGCCGTGATCTTGTACTTGGTATTGGGGCTTTGATTCCACTGCTTTTACAGCTGAATGAGCATGCAAAGCTCTCTATGCTGAGAAATGGTACATGGATACTTTCGAACTTTTGCAGGGGCAAACCACGGCCTCCATTTGATCTGGTTAGGGTTTATAGCTATGTTTAACTTGATAGATTTGGATGTTGATTCACTTTTATTAGGTGTTAAATGGATTTTATGGCAGATGCGGGTGTAATACTTTCGAATCATCGTTGTATGTTATAGATGCCAAGGAAATGCAGGTGGTGTCAATATCAATAATGGCATGTGTCTTGTTATTGATATTGCTAATTGATACTTTGTAACTTTCTTAAGTTTTTACTTGTAGTCAGTGAAGTTTCCAATACATTTTGCATTCATATGAATGACCACAATAATAGCATTTTGAATGGAATTGTGAGGTTGGAGGACTACATTAAGTAAGCTTGGGCTACGGAAGACAAAAAGTACCAAATCTAAACAAAAGATTTCTTGAACTGAAAAATGTTGAAAAAGGATCGTTAGGAGCTTATATGCATGTTGTAACTAAGAGCCTCATAGCAACTTTGAGTATTTGTTGCAATGACCATTGAAAAGAATTGAGAAATGCTGCAAAAGAGCTACAGAATCTTTTTCAAAGTCTTACTAATGGAACAAAACCAACATTTTCAAAGTGTAGTTAGTGAAACAAAAAATCTTAACACTAGTTGCAGAGTCGATCTGTAACATTATCAGAAGCTTCTATTCCACATACTGGAGCAGAAGAACTTGAGCACCACATGAACAATTTGGCTATGATGAGTGATAAAGAAGCAAATCGTGATACAGGATACTCAAGAACAAATTGGTCCGCCGTTTTAGAAGTGAGACATATTTTCTATTCCAAGAAAGCCTTGAATAGGAAGTTACAGTTAGCAGTAGTTAGAGGTCACTTTGAGTACAAAGTGAGGTATTCTTGCAATGAGAGATTGGTCGTTTATTGTTCACAACCCCGATTTCCATGGCATCTTTGTGCATCCAGACTTGGGGACGAAACTTAATGATTGCAAAATACAATCTGGTACATGAATGCTATATGGAGTATTTAACTGAAAACCATTGTCAAGCAACTGCTGACTTACTCGGAGATTCTGTGAAAAGAAAGTTTAAGGATTCATGCAGTATATACACACCGAATGACTTAATGATGGATAACACAACTTTGGTGTTACCATTCCATATGAAAAAACATGGAGGGCAAGGGAATTAGCTTTAGAGTCCACTATAGGGTCACCCGAAGATTCCTATGCTCTTCTACCCTCGTATTGTTATGAATTGGAACGAATGAATCCAGGCACCAAGACACACATCCACACCGATGAAAACAATCACTTCTTATATTTTTTTTTTTATGCAAATTGATGCACGTGTAAGAGGGTTCCGGTCTTCAATGCGGGTAGTTACTGTTGCAGATGCTAATTATTTGAAGTGCAAGTATAAGGGTGTGTTGTTCATTGCAAATGATTTTGATGCAATTAGAATATATATCCCATTGCTTTTAGAAATGGAGATTTGGAGATGGACGCATCTTTGCATTGATTTTTCAGTAAATTAATATCAACCATATGGTGTGTTTCCTAATATTGTTGTCGTTTCTGATCGGAATATTAGCATAGAGAAAGTTTTGAGGAAATGTTTCCCTTTGATAGAGCATGTCTTATGTTTCTATCATATGAAGAACAACATGAAAAATACCCTCAAGTTAAAAAATAAAGATGAATTGCTATTGTATTTTGAGCAAGCTGCAAAATATCAACTTGTTGAATTTGATCGTCATTTCCGTAAAATTGCATCAAACAGAACAGTTGCCTCGTATCTTAGAGATGCAGGACTTCAAAGGTGATCTAGGGCTCATATGGATGGAAGTCGTGACAATGTCATGACCACTAACATTGCTGCATTTGTGAACTTTGTTCTTCAATTTCAAGGATTCTTCCGGTAGCACATTTGATAGTTGAAACTGTGAATGTTCTTGTTAAGTGGTTTACCAAACGTCGTGATACAAAATGTACAACAACTTTGTTCCTTGATTTTGGGGGAAAGAAGTTGAAAAAAATAGTTGAAGATGCTACTAGAATGAATATCATCAAGATCAATCATGAAGAATATAATGTAGTGGAGGAGGATATTGATGGACTTGCGCATTTGCGTAACAACTCTTGCACCTGTAGGAAGTTTCAAGCACCAACCAAAAGAAGCATAAATGATAAAAGACACCGTATCCGCATCAAGCAGCAAAACAACCATTTAAATAAGACCATAAAGAGGAAAAACACCAGGTTCCATAAAAGCAAAGAAACTACCATAAACCAAGTAATCTCACTGCTATAATGATATAATTAACAGAATAAGTTCAAAGAAATGAAACCCAGAAATTGAACATCTGAATAGAAAAATCAAAACTTTTACCGGAGGAGTGATCCTAAACCCAGAGACTTAACTGTTGGATAGCAATATCTGGTTTCCTCCACCGCCAAGCATTACCTCGTCGCCGGCGAGCCCTCCCGTTCAGCCGGATGAAAACCATCCAATCGGATGGGTCTTTGTTCGATAGAACTTTGTTGTGGGGAGTGAAAGCTTGAAGTTAGGATTGATGATAGGTGGTTCAAAGATGGGACGTATGATGAGAATCTGTTGATGGAGACGTAGAAAAGAGAACGATGATATGTAATGAGGCGGTGCGGAAGAGTGATAAGTCGGTGTCGCAAAACTAAAATACCTCTCAAGAAAGGGGCAAAACAGACATTTAACTGTTCAATCAAAGGAAAGCAAAAGAGAAAAAAAGGGCAAAACAGTCAACACGCTGTTGATAAACACTGATTTTGAACTGAGCACTAGTATAGACATAATATAATATAATTAAAAAATAGATGTGGATAACTTAACTCCATCACAAGTTTCACAAGTATTCATCCACATGCGGTAGCTATTGGCCAAAAATCACACGGGCGATTTTGTTAAGCTTCACCGGCAAACTTATAATTTTCTTAATTTTTTTTTATTGTTCAGGCTATATCATCAAAGACCGAAAAGTAGTTTTGAGCTAATGCAAGTTTATTATTAAATTTAGTGGTTGTCAAGGACCAATTGATAGATCACCCTATAATAATTAGGCATGGGATATTTCTCTCTCAGTTGCTTTACATGGATCGACTTGACTTCAGTTTGGTTTCAAACTTTCAACTACCATAATTTTTCTTCCATAAATCACAATTGACAATGCAGCTATGCTTGAATTCTTATTCGCGAATGAATTGGGAAAACCTACGGAAAGATTCGAATCTTATTACGTAGTAGCACCGGTGCTACTGTTGCCTGCGTGTACCTAGGGTCGTCCCCCACTCCAGTCCCGGGGCCCCCCGTGGCTTTTGTTTTTGAAGGAGACGGCATGCAGTGCTGTTTTGTTTTGCTGACACCTCGAATCAAGCTTTTGTTGCGACATGCTATGTTTTCTCCTAGGTACAATTTGGCCCAGTTGGATTGCGGAATGCAGAAGCTAGATTCAAATTGGTCCTCATCCTGACCCTTTTATCTGCCTGAGAATAAGTTTTCCACAGAATTAGTGTTTAGTAACTCTTTGTAGATCATATATCATGTCTTGGGTACTAATTATCTCAATTCTCAATTCTATTTTCTCATTATTGCTGCTGCTTCAGCAATGCACGCATCACAGATATGTGGTGTACGTGTAATATGTGAGTCTAGAGAGATCAAATTACATTACATGCATTCAAAAGTCCAACAAATTTAAATTTGCCCAGATCCGACCTTGACAAACAAACAAACAAACAAACGCTTCTCAAAATTATTTGAAATAACAATGATTACTGGAAAAGCTTGCTAGTATGGATTGGATACCGGGGTCGGGTTTAATATATACATACGAAAAGAAATAAGAGGAAGAACTAGAAAACTAGCAGCAAGCAAGCAACAGAAATAGGTTTGGAAACAAATTAACTTCATCAACAGCACCGCAAATTAACAAACCGTCGTCTCTTAATTCCCAAAAAATTGAAAAAAATTCACACGAGCCAACACTTCTACATGATCATAGACGACGGTTTTAGACTAAATCGTCGTCTCTCAGAATAAGACGTCATATTTAGCATAAACTGTCGTCTGATTAAGGACGTTTAAGCCTATTTATAGCTTAGCGTGAATGTGAAGGTAGGGCTAGTTATATATATATATATATATATATATATATATATATATATATATATATATATTAATTTATATGCGAATCAAGATCGAGAAAAAGAAGTTTTCCAATTATTGACTCAAACGCATTGTCGAACTCCACTCAACAGAATAGGGAGGTATTTATGGCAGAATGGGTCAATTTGGTATTTCACAATAAAGTGATAATACAAATAGAATAACCCATTTATACAGAATAGTAAAGAGGCCCCTCTATGATCAATGATCATAGAAATTAATATAAAAATGAATGGATATTTTAATCCTTACCAACTTGATCTTGTTGCCCCCGGCAACAAACATGCATGAACCATTTCACGAAGTATGTGTCCGGATAACCCAAAGTCTCAATAGTTAGCTTTCGGTCTTCCGGTCGAAAAACAACATCGATGAAGGCGTGTGGGTGCACTATTACGTGGTAGAGATTGTAACTTTCCATGAATTTCCCATTTCTCGCTCAACATGGACTAGGTAACAAAGTCACTTTGCCGCCCACTGCCACTAAATCACCACCCCCCAAGTCACACTCGTACTGGTTGTTGCACCAGGGGTCGTTGCACTGGGTGCTAAAGCGTGGGTGTTTTGTATCCATTGAGCAAAGACGGGTTATATATATCATCGGCTGCTGCCTGCAGCCTGCGGCGATATATTTCATGTGTTTGATTGTTGGTACCGTACCATGAATATTTGATAGCCTTCTTTTCCTTCCAGCTTCATCATATCCATCATTTGCTACAGCTACAGACATCAGAAGGAGGAAAACAACAACCTAAAAGGCAAAAGACAACAGTATATAGAATTATAGATCCAGCCTCTCAAAAACAACAATCCATCTCTGCTCTCACACCGGTCACTAAAGAGCGGTAGATTTGGTCCTCATTCAAAGGCTTTTCGTCATGAAATTCTCTGATTGAAGAGGCCACTGAGTCCTATCTATCTCGAAGGGAGCAGAGCTTTAAGCCAAGATTGGTATTGAAAACGAATTTCTGTCCAGAAGGCGTGTAACACAAGATTATTTCACAACGAAGAAGCAAGCAGAAAGAAGATTATACTTCCCATTTGGGCTAGTCCGCCTACGCAGGTTATGACATTTCCAGGAGCCATCACAAATGGCGAATGAGAAGAGGAACCCCCGCATTTGAGATGGGTGCTTTCCTGCTCTTTTCTTTCGAAGGGGGCTTATTTAGGACACCCATTTTTGAATCCCCAACTCTGTCAATTTCCTATTGTTGTAAGTAAGAAGAGCAAGTAATTGTAAATTTCTAATGTAACTCTCTTTGTGTTTAGTCAAACAGAAGGCGCCATTCGTCTTTAATCCCATGCCCTGAAACTCCATTGACCCACCCCTTCAACCTCCACCCAAATATCACATTTCCTTTCTTCTTTTGTTTTGTTTCTTCTGGAGAAGAAAAAAAGTAGACAACAAATCCTCGATCGTATGCCCTAAGTAGAAGTGCCCTCTTCCACTTTCTACTTCTTCTTCTATCTCTGAAAGTCACGAGGAGCAATCTGCAGCTCATCCAAATTTCTGTTGCCGTCCTTTTCTTCTCCCCATCTTTGTCTCTTCACCCCCAAACCCTTTTTTAACCTTCTGTATTCCTCTGTAATTCACATTTGCCATTGGTTCAAAGGGTTCTTGGGTTTCTGCTGATTGCTCCTTTTTTATCAAGCTTTGGATCTCATTCTCGTTCCATTTGCCATAATTTGAGTTGGGTTTGTTTTCTTTTTGATTATTGGGTATTGATTCAATCTCTCTGCTCTGCCAAATGCCATCTCAGGAGAGAAACCCAGCTGGGATTTCACCGTCTCTGCACAAACAAATACCTCCCAATAACAATCCAGAAAGCTCCTTCTCCATAAGGTGATTATCTGATTTGATCTTTGCATCTAATAATATATTTGTCGGAATTGCATGTTGATATCGCCCTATTTTGTTTTGCACTACTGTTCCATTGATTCCAAATATACAATGCTCTTTCTTAAAATTTCCAGGTTCAACTTAGCATCATAGATTTTTGTGAATCATAGCAACCCTACAAGTTAAACTTATTTTCAACGTGGTTTCTTATTTGGTCAAGGTTGTATATAAAGAGCTTTGTTTTGTAATCATGGTTTCTGATAAACAAAATATGAAATTGAACATGGTTCTGACTTCTGACTAATTTATCAGTGTACTGTGGCTGGTATTTCATGTTCATGTTCATTTCCATTTGCATCTATCTTATTTCCTTACGAGCTAATTTTTAAGTCTGTAATTTCTTTTAATTTTTCATTAATAACGCCTTGTGTACTAGTATCATGCATGTTAATGTTTAAAGAGTGATGAGTGGTTGCCTCTCATTTCTGTTTGCAGACAGTATGTTCTTGCTTGTCGTCAGAAAGATGTCTTTTCTAACTGGTCATGTCCGAACAAATACTTGCAAATTTGTCTCAATCATGGTATTAGTGACGTGTTGCCACTCCTTGAGTCTCGTAGTTTATCTATTCAATCACTAAGAGGATATGTAGGTTTGAATTATACTCAACAAGATGATAAAAATGCAAATTACTTTGCAAACAAAGAACCAGATGATACCATTGAGCAGGAGATTGAAGATGATATCAGTGAGCAGGAGATCGAAGATGATATCAGTGAGCAGGATATTGAAGATCATACCTCTGGGAAGAAAACTGAAGATGTTACCGACGAGCAGGAGATTGAATCTCATACTATGGAGCAGGAAGTTGAAGATCATATGCAGCAGACTTCAGATGATACCATTGCGCAGGAGACTGAATCTCATACCATGGAGAAGGAGATTGAAGTTCATACCATAATGCAGGAGATTAAATCTCATACCATTAAGCAGGAGATTGGAGATCATACCATTGTGAAGGAAATTGAAGATGAGTGTAAAACATACTCTGGCTCTGAGGAAGCAGTATCGGAACTTTTAATCCAGCATTCCCATGTCTCTCCTTCAAATAGAAGTCCCAAGCATGAAGAAATTAAGACTGACTCTAGTCCCCATATTGCTCCAAGTCCACACCTTAATGCTGTTCAGTGTAATAAACATGGACTTATTCTAGGGATCCGAGGAATATGAAAAAAACGGCACAAGGGTAAACATAAGAAGCGGTCAATGGTGAATATTTTGGATGTGGCCAAGCCTTGTACCTCAGAGGATCTCCTTAGAATTAAAAGATTGTGCTGCATTTCGAGCGTGCCTCTTGCGCAGGATGGTCAAGGAACTGAGCATTTGATCGATGTTAAGCATGATTCCAACTCTGATCTAACCAAGGATTAGCTGAGTGAAAAGATTGAAAGAGATGATAGTGAAGCGGCCAAACTCAGTATGCAGTCCAGAAAAAGACTTGTGGTAAAGTTCAAGTTTTGCGGTTGAAAATCCAATGTCTAAAACAAAAATTAATAAAAGTTGCACATTACATATGAGGTAGAGTCTCAGCTACGTTTAATTATTTGATTGCACCTATTCATACACATTGAGTTTACGCCTAAAACGAAATGAAACAACTACTTTTGCTGTGATATTTTGTTTTAAAACCTGTGTTCTTAGATTGTTATATAATGCATCTGCCTATAGAATAAACAGTAATAATACAACTAAAACATATCAGTAATGCTCAAAGAATGTATGTTTGCTTAGTTTTTTTCCCTTGAATTTTTAACTTCAGATGACTTCAGAAATTTAATTTTGGTTATAGAGGTTCCGAAAAAAAAATGCAGATTCATTAGCTCTGCTGTAAATTGTGCTGTCTGTCAACTTATGGCAGCTTTTTTTCCTTTGTGACTTAGGTCACTATGCAAGAAGTTAAGCATTTCGTCTGAGCAGTATTGAGTCTTATATCTTCTGGTGCAGTTTCTGCAAGTGTCCAGCACTAGGAACTTCCTTGTATGGTGTTATTCGAAGGATGCACGCTTACTCAAGTATGAACGTGATGAGGGACGGTGGGGATGCACCCAGCAGATCTATCCAAGCTAAGAGCGCATCTGGTCTCTCACATTTCCAGCCAAGGTTAGGATATTCCTCTGGAGATCAACAAGTATTGATGGTAGAGTTCCTGTGGAGCCACTGTGATATCTTTCTGTCTGAGGCTGTAACTGTATTCATGCCCTCCGGGAGTGGGAACATGTGAAGTCTATTTTGAGGCTCTCTTGGCTGGGCATGCCACACAATGCCAGAGCAGTATTCTTCGTCGGCATGGGCTCTCTGGTGCAATGCATGGGATTGAGATCCCTGAGTTGCAGTCATGGTCTGTTAACAAGTCATTTGTTTTCTTGATGAATATACAAGTGAGCTAATTGTTGGTGACTAAGCTGCATCACTGGCAGCTGACTTGGCAGCACACCTTCTGCTGACTCGAGGAGGACAAGTGTCACAAGAAGAAGGCATTAAATGAGAGAATGTGTGTGTTGTAAAAGTGTGAAACAGTTAGTGTAATTGTGAGTGTGTGAGCAGTTTTGAGTGAGCTGCAAGAAGTGTGTGTATGATGACATCATATTGTTATCATCTCTAACCGAATCAAGGAGAGGGTGTGAGTGTCTATATGCATTGTAATTCAATAATTCAATTAAGAAGAAAAACACACACGGAGAAGTCAGTCATATCTGACCTCCATTGAAAGCAAAAAATTCACTCAAGCAAAAACACAAACACCTGGGGTGCACCGATCATCATAGTGATCATCACCCGATTTCCAATTCAATTTCAATCCAGATTTAGGTGAAGAAAGAAAGTAACATTGAAGACATCACGAGATAGCCTCAATTCAATTCAGTTAAGAGTGAAGTTAGGGATATTCGTACCTTGTGGTTTTTGCATTTCCTCTGAATCAATTCAACTGGTTCTGTTTGCACTCAAAGAGATCATCATCCTCTGCGAGTCTGATTGCCAATATGGTATCAGAGCCACTTTGAGATCATATCTCTGTGGCGTCTGACTGTGGTGAAGCCTAAGCAGGAGGTGAAGCCTAAGCAGGAGTTGAAGCCTAAGCAGGAGTTGAAGTATCTTCACGGCCAAGTCATCATGGCTGGTACTAGAGGAGGAGAACCAAAAATTCCTGTATTCACATGAGTTAACTATGATTTCTAGAATATCAAAATGAGAACATCATTGAAAGCATGTGATATGTGGAAGATTGTCACTCAAGGCTTACCAGATCCCGAGTATGATAGTGAAGATGAGGAGATTGAAACGGAAGAAAGTCATGCTGATCAGATCAAGAATGGCAAAGCCTTGAATCTGATTCAGAACGCAATCTCTGAAGAAATCTTCCCAAGAATCTCGAATAAGGAGATAGCTAAAAGTGCCTGCGATATTCTGAAAAAGGAATACAGAGGAGATCCTAAGGTGAGAGCAATTAAATTACAAAGTCTTAGAAGAGATTTTGAGTATACGTATGAAAAATGATGAATCCTTTTCTACATATATGACTAGATTGTTTGGTGTTGTTAATCAAATGAAAACGTATGGTGAAGAAGTGACTGAAAAGAGATTAGCACAGAAAATTTTGATAAGTTTGACTAAACCCTATGATTCAATTGTGTCCATACTTGAAGAAACTAGAGATCTAGAGCATATTAGTGTTGAAAGTATCACTGCATCAATCAGGGCATTTGATCAACATTTGGAGATGCACATTGAGGGTGATGTTGAGAAAGCATTCTCAAGTAAGAGTGTGAATAACAAGTCACAGGCGCAACCAAGTTCTAATCAGGGAAAGTTCAAGAAACAACAGTTCAAAGGTGGAAACAAGGGTTGGACTAACAGTAAATTCAAAGGCAATGCTAAGTATGAGAACAAGTTCTCTGGAAATCAGAAAGGAGAAACCAGTGGTTCTAAGGATGCTTGCAAGAATTGTAATAGATTTCATTGGGGTGAATGCTGGTTCAAAGGAAAAGTGAAATGTTTAAAGTGTTCTAAATTTTGCCACATTGCCAAAGACTGTACTGAAAAACAGACTGCTAATCTAGCTCAGAAAGTAGATGAAGTTGAAGGAAACATGTTATATGCTTGCCATTCAGCCTTTTGAGAAGGATGTGGGTGTGTGGTATCTAGACAGTGGTTGTAGTAACCATATGACAGACCATGAGTCTTTATTAACTAATATTGATCGAAGTCTGAATGTGAAAGTGAAGATGGAGACTGGTGACCTAGTTCAAGCTGTTGGGAAAGGTTCTTTGTTGGTTCATACTAACCAAGGTGACAAGTACATCTAGGAAGTAATGCTTGTACCTGGATTGGATGAGAATCTATTAAGTGTAGGTCAGATGCTGGAACATGGATACTGCATAGTGTTTGGAGATAGTTCAGCAGGGGTTTATGAAGATAAGAACATGAAGCACAGGGTTGCTATGGTTCCTATGACAGGCAGCAGATGTTTCAAGCTTTCTCTGGATTATGTGAATCCAATAGCTAGAAGAGCATAAGCCAAGGAAATCACAGAACTATGGCACATAATATTTGGCCATTTGAACTACTCAAGCCTAAAGATGCTAAGACAGAAGGACATGGTGGTTGGACTGCCTAGTCTAGAAGGTGACAAAGAAGTATGTGAAGGATGCATTTCAAGGAAATATCATGTGAGTCCTTTTGACACAAGAGAGGCTTGGAGGGCGTCTACACCTCTTGAGTTAATACACTCAGATATGTGTGGCCCTATGCAAACAGAAACAATGGGAGGTAATCTGTATTTTCTTACCTTCATTGATGATCATTCTAGAATGTGCTGGCTGTATTTTCTGAGGCATAAATCAGGTGTGTTAAATGTGTTCAAAAAGTTCAAAGCGATGGTTGAACTACAAAGTGGGTTCAAAGTGAAGAAGTTGAGAAGTGACAGAGGTGGAGAGTATACCTCAAATGAATTCCAGAGATTCTGTAAAGAACTTGGAATTGAGAGACAGCTAACAATGGCTTACTCTCCTCAGCATAATGGTGTTGCTGAGAGGAAAAATAGGACTATAATGGAGATGGCTAAGTCTATGTTACATGGCAAACAACTACCCTATGAGTTATGGGGTGAAACAGTCAACACTGCAATATACATTCTCAATCGATGCCTTACCAAGGCTATGCAGGGTAATACTCCATTTGAGAAGTTCTCTGGTAGAAGACCAGGAGTATCACACCTATGGGTATTTGGCTCTATATGCTAGATACATGTTCCATCCCAGAGGAGACAGAATCTAGATGATTCTAGTGTGAAAGGTGTATTTGTAGGCTATGGTAGCTGGGAAAAAGGCTACAGAGTTTATAGTCTGGAAACTAAGAAGATTGTGGTGTCAAGAAGTGTAATCTTTAATGAAGAAGGATGCTAGGATTGGAAGAAACATGCAGAAGTCCAAAAGTATATACCAGTGAGTTTTGACACTGGAATTGATCAAGCTACACCAGTAACACATGGTGTTCATACTACTATCACCAGTTCAAGTTCAAGTTCAAGTTCTTATTATGGTCCTAGTACAAGCTCAAGCCCTAGTTCTAGTGATTCATCCAGTTCAAGTTCAGGTGATACACATGTGAAGCTAAGAAGCCTAAGTGATGTTTATGCTAGATGTCACATGTGCATAATAGAACCTGAGAGTTTCAGTGAAGCAATCAAGGATTCAGCTAGGAAGAAATCCATGGAAGTTGAGATGCAGATGATTGAAAAGAATGATACATGGGAACTAATAGAGAGACCTACTGGCAAACCCGTGATTGGTGTCAAGTGGGTGTACAAAACTAAACTCAATCTGGATGGATCTGTTCAGAAGCACAAGGCCAGATTGGTAGCTAAGGGATATGCTCAGAAACCAGGAATTGATTTCAATGAGACATTTGCCCCAGTTGCAAGACTTGACACTATTAGAACCCTAATTGCTCTAGCAGCACATAAAGAATGGAAGATGTTTCAGCTTGATGTGAAGTCAGCATTCCTTAATGGTGTTCTAGAAGATGAGGTATATGTGGATCAGTCTGAAGGGTTTGAAGTTCAAGGTAATGAAGCTAAAGTTTACATATTAAACAAGGCACTCTATGCTCTTAAGCAAGGACCAAGGGCCTGGTATGGAGAGATTGATTCCTACTTGCTGAGTTGTGGTTTTGAGAGAAGTTCCAGTGAGGAAACCTTGTATTTGAAGGTTAAGCAAGATGAAGGAACTCTAATTGTGCCTATTTATGTAGATGGCATTATCTACACAAGTGATAGTGCTACTATGATGGATGAGTTCAAGCAAGACATGATGGGTATATATGAAATGACAGACCTGGGATTACTACATCATTTCCTAGGGATGGGTGTTCTACAGTCTAGTAATGGTATCTTCATTCATCAAAGGAAGTATGCCTCTACATTGCTAGAGAAGTTTGGACTCAAAGACTGCAAGCCAGTGAGTACTCCCCTAGCAACTAATGACAAGCTACAAAGAAGCGATGGTAGTGAAGTTGCTGATGAGCAGCTCTATAGACAGATTGTGAGAAGTTTGCTCTATCTAACAACTACTAGACCAGACATAATGTATGCTTCAAGTTTTCTATCTAGATTCATGCACAACCCTACCAAGAAGCATTTAGGAACAACTAAGAGAGTCGTAAGGTATGTCCAAGGTACACTTACCTATGGAATTGAATACAAGAGAGGGAAAACTGCTACTTTGGTGGGATTTTGTGACAGTGATTGGGGAGGCTCTGAAGATGACATGAAAATCACATCAGGTTATGCTTTTTCATTTTGTAACGACCCGGACCAGAAATTAAATTATTTTGAGAATTGGACAATTTTACCCTCAATTTTGGACGGGTTCGGGAGTCACTTTTTGACTGGCAGTACTTTTGGGAATTTTTCTTGGGTATTTGCGTAGGTCTCGAACTCACGAGTTCGTAGACAGGCGGCACGCGGAAAATGGAGACCCGATGAGTTCGTTACGGGTCTAGAAGCTTCAGGGGCAGTTTGGTAATTTTGGAGAAGTTGGAACTATATAGTAGATATTTTTCTCTCTCCTCGGGAGATTGGCCAATCAGTCTCTCTCTCCTACCCGAAAAACCTCCCCGTGCGAACACCGAAGACCTCCCTTCATCGGATGGATTTCGATCCGATTTGAGCGAAACCAAGGTTGAGAGGATCTTCCCCGGGACCCCACGAGCATTTTGGGGTAGCTATTGGAGCGGGAGCACCGCCGTAGGCGACGGACGAAGGAGGGAGGTGAACCGAGTCTTCTCGGCCATTTTCCGGCCAAACCAGGTACGATCTCGGAACTTTGACCTCATATTTGGATTCCTGGTGAAAAGTAGATGAATTTCCATGTGTAGATCGTGAAAAACGGTTAAGAAATGAAGAAGTTAGAAAACCTTGAAGTTTCGGCCGGAAATGGGGGATTCCGGCAAACCAGACGGCGGCGGAGGTGGCGGTCCGGTCATCTTCTCAGGCCAGCCTCCGGCGACGGTGACAGCAGTCCGGTCGTCTTCTCCGGTGAGTCACCGGTGACCGGTCGGGTCGAGTGAACCGATCGGGTTGAGTGAACCGATCGGGTCGAGTTGGACCAGGTCAGGTTGAGCCGGATCGGGTTGGGCCGGTCCAGGCGAGTGAACACTGTAGCAGGCGCGTGACCGGCGCGTGAGAGCGCGTAGGCACGTGTGCCGACCTTCCGGCGGCGCGTGGCGGCACGTGGGGCCGAGACCGAGGTCACGGCGGCGAGTGGTAACTAGTCTCGATGTTCCGAATCTGTTGGTACAGGTTTCAGGTTGATCGGATGTCATTTAGTGGTCTTTTTGGGCAATCCCAGCGGTAATAATTGATCGTATTAGCGGGTTTTGAGCTCGGAAAGTTAAGTTAGTTGGGTCATTATTGTGCATGTGTTCCTTGGGCTAGAGCGTCCATGAATTAAGGGTTGGATGATGTATGTGAGTGGACTTTTGTTTTATGAACTGAAATGCATGCATCCAAATATCCTTGTTTAAATACTGTTATGTATTGTGGCGTTGAATTTCTGTATTTTGAGAAATGATTACTGTATACATGTTTTCCACTATTATTGTGAAAGTGTGATTTGAGAAACATCATGGTTTTAGACTCGATTTTGATATCGTTTTGATGTGGAAATTATTGAGTCAATGAATTGGGTTTTGACCCTGTTGTATGAGTTTATCGAATTTGGCCATATATTTGACGGAGGCCAGGACCCGGGACTAGGATCCGCTGTTGGCGGTGAACCCGGTGAACCTCCAATATAATTGATTACCGACTGACATGATATGATATGATGGTCGAGGATACTTACCGACTGATATGATATGATATGATAGTCGAGGATACTTACCGACTGAGATGATATGATATGATATGACGGTCGAGGATACTTACCGACTGACATGATATGATATGATGGTCGAGGATACTTACCGACTGATATGATATGATATGATATGATGGTTGAGGATACTTACCGACTGATATGATATGATATGATGGTCGAGGATACTTACCGACTGATATGATATGATATGATGGTCGAGGATACTTACCGACTGATATGATATGATATGATGGTCGATAATACTTACCGACTGATATGATATGATATGATATGACGGTCGAGGATACTTACCGACTAACATGATATGATATGATGGTCGAGGATACTTACCGACTGATATGATATGATATGATGATCGAGGATACTTACCGACTGATATGATATGATATGATATGATATGACGGTCGAGGATGCTTACCGACTGACATGATATGATATGATGGTCGAGGATACTTACCGACTGATATGATATGATGGTCGAGGATACTTATCGACTGATATGATATGATATGATGGTCGAGGATACTTACCGACTGATATGATATGATACAGGACTAGCACACCCCAAGGGATACCCTGGTGGCTAGGGATATGATAGTCGAGAGATATGCCGACTGATATGATATGATACAGGACTAGCACACCCCAAGGGATACCCTGGTGGCTAGGGATATGATAGTCGAGAGATATGCCGACTGATATGATATGATAGTAGAGAGATATGCCGACTGATATGATATGATACAGGACTAGCACACCCCAAGGGATACCCTGGTGGCTAGGGATATGATAGTCGAGAGATATACCGACTGATATGATATGATAGTCGAGAGATATGCCGACTGATATGTTATGATAGTCGAGAGATATGCCGACTGATATGATATGATAGTCGAAAGATATGCCGACTGATATGATATGATAGTCGAGAGATATGCCGACTGATATGTTATGATAGTCGAGAGATATGCCGACTGATATGATATGATAGTCGAGAGATATGCCGACTGATATGATATGATAGTCGAGAGATATGCCGACTGATATGATATGATACATGACTAGCACACCCCAAGGGATACCCTGGTGGCTAGGGATATGATAGTCGAGAGATATGCCGACTGATATGATATGATAGTCAAGAGATATGCCGACTGATATGATATGATACATGACTAGCACACCCCAAGGGATACCCTGGTGGCTAGGGATATGATAGTCGAGAGATATGCCGACTGATATGATATGATAGTCGAGAGATATGCCGACTGATATGATATGATACAGGACTAGCACACCCCAAGGGATACCCTGGTGGCTAGGGATATGATAGTCGAGAGATATGCCGACTGATATGATATGATAGTCGAGAGATATGCCGACTGATATGATATGATAGTCGAGAGATATGCCGACTGATGTGTTATGATAGTCGAGAGATATGTCGACTGATATGATATGATAGTCGAGAGATATGCCGACTGATATGATATGATAGTCGAGAGATATGCCGACTGATATGTTATGATAGTCGAGAGATATGCCGACTGATATGATATGATAGTCGAGAGATATGCCGACTGATATGATATGATAGTCGAAAGATATGCCAACTGATATGATATGATAGTCGAGAGATATGCCGACTGATATGATATGATACATGACTAGCACACCCCAAGGGATACCCTGGTGGCTAGGGATATGATAGTCGAGAGATATGCCGACTGATATGATATGATAGTCGAGAGATATGCCGACTGATATGATATGATAGTTGAGAGATATGCCGACTGATATGTTATGATAGTCGAGAGATATGCCGACTGATATGATATGATAGTCGAGAGATATGCCGACTGATATGATATGATAGTCGAGAGATATGCCGACTGATATGATATGATAGTCGAGAGATATGCCGACTGATATGATATGATACAGGACTAGCACACCCCAAGGGATCCCTTGGTGGCTAGGGATATGATAGTCGAGAGATATGCCGACTGATGTGATATGATAGCCGAATGTTATACCGGCTGATAATACGATATGATAGCCGAGGATATTTCCGGCTCTAATATGAACCAGACGACAATTGTCATGTGCTTAATCAAACTATGAAAATACTTCGTCAGTTGGGTCAGTGGGTTGGTGTGGGCGGTGACCCAGAGGGACGAATTATGGTTGGTTCACAAGTATTTGACTAGTCTGTTGTCATGTGGTATTCCAGTAGAGATGTCAGCAGTGTCTGACCTACTGACATTTGGTATCAGAGGGTATTCCTATTTGAACCACCACTATTCCGAGGTCTTGGCTTTGACCTGTATACTATCCTACGTCTGACAGGTAGGAGTGATCAGTAAGTACAGAGGTTTTGTCGGGAACCCTGTAAGGTTTAATAAAAATTATTCAAGAACAAAGGGTATTTCTGGTGTTTAAATTTTGAAGTAAAGAGCTGTCAGACGGGATAAGGGTTCTTTCCGGATTTCGAGGGAAAATTCGGGAAGGGTCCTTACACATTTGGCAGTGGGATTTTCTCTTGGGCATCTGTTAAACAGAGCAGTGTAGCTTTTTCAACAGCAGAAGCTGAGTATGTTAGTGCCTATGAGGCAACTACTCAAGATGTCTGGTTAAGGTTTGTAATGGGAGATTTTGGAGAGGAACAATTAGAGGCTACTCCTCTACTGTGTGACAACATGTCAGCCATGGCCAAAAATCAAGTCTTTCATCAAAAGACCAAGCATATCAACAGAAGATTCCATTATACCAGAGATGCAATCCAAAATGGAGAAATCACACTACACTATTGCAAGTCTGAAGGGAAGCTTGCGGATATCTTCACCAAAGCTCTACCTAGGGAAAGGTTATGCTACCTAAGGGGTTTACTAGGAGTAGTTCCAATGACTAGCTTAGGAGGGGCTGTTGGTGACTAAGCTGCATCACTGGCAACTAACTTGGCAGCACACCTGCTGCTGACTCGAGGAGGACAAGTGTCACAAGATGAAGACATTAAATGAGAGAATGTGTGTGTTGTAAGTGTGTGAAACGGTTAGTGTAATTGTGAGTGTGTGAGCAGTTTTGAGTGAGCTGCAAGAAGTGTGTGTATGATGACATCATATTGTTATCATCTCTAACCGAATCAAGGAGAGGGTGTGAGTGTCTATATGCATTGTAATTCAATAATTCAATTAAGAAGAAAAACACACACGGAGAAGTCAGTCGTATCTGATCTCCCTTGAAAGCAAAAAATTCACTCAAGCAAAAACACAAACACCTGCGGTGCACCGATCATCATAGTGATCATCACGCAATTTTCAATTCAATTTCAATCCAGATTTAGGTGAAGAAAGAAAGTAGCATTGAAGACATCACGAGCTAGTCTCGATTCAATTCAGCTAAGAGTGAAGTTAGGGATTCGTACTTTGTGGTTTATGCATTTCCTCTGAATCAGTTCAACTGGTTCTGTTTGCACTCAAGGAGATCATCGTCCTGTATGAGTCTGATTGCCAATACTAATGCACTTGTGGTGATACTTCAAAGACCTACACTTGCTGCTTGAAAATGTCCTCTTATGGCTCGACGAAAACTCTATGTATAAATGGTGCTTCGAATCTAGATTTGAGGTGCACTAATGCAAATGACAACGGAGAGCATTCCATTTCCTCTCCAAGACAGATTGAGATTCTGGAAACAAGTTCATGGGGGTTGAAGCCTGTATCGGGTTCTGGGTTCCATTCGATTATGGGATAGTCTACTCAAGTGGTTATTATCCTTGTCAAATTGGAGGCTGATTGAGTGATTGGTTATTGACTAGACAGAATTTCTGTCTCAGTTTCTTTTCTTCACTTGTTAGTATATTCCTCGAGATTGTAGTAGGCTTTCAACCTTTTTTATATTCAGATATTGATGTACCAATCTCTTTCTTATAATTTAGAATAGAGCTATCTATGGAGATTGATTGACTAGCCAAAAATAAATATATAAATGAGCCTCCTAGTTATGATTTTATTCTGATATGATCATTTTGTTTTCGCCATGTGCCTTTATGTTTCTATCAGTTGCATTAATTTGCAAGGAAGAGTATGCTATGGCAAATTAAGAAAATTTGCATGCAGCGAGGAGATGTCACTGCAGAGAGTGACGTCATAGGAAGACTCCTTCTACAAACCGCCGCAACATATATCACTGGTTGTAATTGCGCCATTACTATTTAAATATGCATTTAGTGTTGTACTAGTGGTCAGCGCATCCAACTCAAGAACAGTTGGTAACAATCAGAGATTTATTAAATTTTCAGAAAGCAATATTTGATAGTGAAGGTGGAATAAGCCTCCTTCAACAAGTAGCTGCCATCTATAAATCCTTCTTCTTCTTCTTCCTCCTCATTTCCCCTCTAATTTTTGGTTTCTTTGCATTGTATCATCATCTCTGTAATTTCTCTCTCTCTCTCTCTCTCTCTCTCTCTCTCTCTCTCTCTCTCTCTCTCTCCCTCAGTTGTCTTGTTTGTTTCATTCATTCATTCAAGAAGTTACAGAAGGTAGCAATTTCATTTCATTTTTGTTGATATTCTTCTCAATCTTTGGTCAGCCCACAAGCTGAAAATTTGCTCCTTTCCTATTCGCTAAGTATTCTTGTTTCCTTAGGTCAAGGAGTCACTCAAGGGGTACTGAATTGCTACTAATTGGCCATAATTTTATGGAGCTTCTGGTCTCATTCTTTGTATTTCATATTGCTACAAATTGGAAGTGGGCTTTTGTTTTGGTTGTGAATCTTCCTGGACATGGGAAACACACTCCTGGGGTTTCCCTAGCTCTTCATCAACAAATAACTTCCAGTATGTTGTGAAAATATGAAAAGGAAGAAAATGTTTGTTTGTCTCAGGAGGTTGTTTAGAGAATAATGGAATGAATTGTATTAATCCCAAATAATAAACAATATATACTTAGGTTTTAGAAATACACAAATGACCTATCTACCCTTACATAGAAATAGCCACTAAGTTACAATTATTTACAACACTTCCCCTTGGATATTTCATGTAATAGTGCTGCTTGGCTGCGCGCCTATGTGTTGCCTCGTTAAACCTTGCCAGGTAGTTAAAACCCAATGGGACAAAAACAACCATGGTCGAAGGAAAAAGAGTGCAACGCGTGTGGATACGGAGTAGTCGCATCGGAACCTCCGGAGGTAGATGAAGTCATCTCTTCTGGATAATGAGCAGATAGCACTTCCATGGAATAGTATGCGTTAGAGTTGCTACACCAAAACCTTGCCTGATAAACCTAGCGGAAAAAACCAGTGGTCGAAAGGAAAAGATGAGCAAATGCATATGAGTCGAATCGTGGCATCTTCTGGATCCAGTGTCAATGGGGTGACCATACCAAAAGTGTGCCTCGTTAAAACTTAGCCAGGTAACCAAAACCCAATGGGACAAAATAACCCTGGTCGTAGGACAAAAGAGTACACGATGGTCAAGTGAGTATGCTTCGGGATACTTGGTATACTTCAGGATACTCCCCCTGATATCAACTCCCCTTGAAAACTACAGACTAGGTAGATCAGGCAATCTACGTAAGCCAATACCTCGAACATGCTGCTGGAATGTTGCCTTTGGTAATGACTTGGTAAGAAGGTCTGCATGGTTGTCTTGAGATCTAATTGACTTGATTTCAATCTTCTGATGCTCTTGTTGCTGTTGGTTGAAGAAAAACTTCGGTGCAATATGCTTGGTGTTGTCACCTTTAATGAAACCGGTCTTCATCTGCTCGATGCAAGCAGCATTATCTTCATAGATAATCGTCGGTTCATTATTGGTGGAATGCAGTCCACAAGTACTTCGAATATGCCCCGTAATGGCTCTTAGCCATATACATTCACGAACTGCTTCATGAAGAGCTAGAATCTCTGCATGATTCGAAGAGGTGGCAACAAGGGTTTGTTTCGAGACCTCCAAGATATTGTTTTGTTTCCAATAGTAAAGACATAACCAGTTTGGGAACATGCCTTGTGTGGGTCTGATAGGTAACCTACAACAGCATACCCAATAAGCCGTGCATCATTCCGAGGAGCAAGAGGGTTTGATCCATTCCTCGATGCATAGGGATAGAATAAACCCATATCCGTTGTGCCTCTGAGGTACCGGAAAATGTCTTTTATGCCATTCTAGTGGCGGCTTGTTGGCGTAGAACTAATTCTAGCTAGTAAGTTCACAGCGAATGAAATGTCTGGTCTAGTGCATTGAGCCAAGTACAATAATGCGCCTATTGCACTTAGATATGGAACTTCTGGTGTCAATATCTCTTCGTTATCGTCTGCGGGATGAAACGGGTCCTTCTTAGGATCTAGACTACGGACGATCATGGGCGTGCTTGAACGTTTCGCTTTATCCTCATTAAAGTGTCTCAACATCTTTTGGATGTGGTTCGATTGATGGACTACCATCTGCACGTTGCTTGAGCTCCAGACCGAGACAGAAGTTCATTCTCCCACGATCCTTCATTTCAAATTCTAACTTCAGGTGCTTAGCAATTTCTTTGATCTCTTCAGGAGTACCAATCATATTCATGTCATCAATAAAAACTGCCACTATAGCGAACTCGGAACTTGTTTTCTTAATAAACACGCATGGGGAAAGTTCATTATTCACATATCCCATCCTGATCAAATATTCACTTAGACGATTATACCACATCCATCCAGATTGTTTTAATCCGTTAAGTGAACGCCTCAAACAAATGGAGAGCGTGTTCCGTGGTCTGGAACTATTTGCATTAGGTATCTTAAGTCCTTCAGGAACTTTCATATATATATATATATCTCTCTCTCTCTGTATCCAGATCCCCATAGAGATAAGCTGTGACCACATCCATAAGCAGCATACTCAATTTTTCGGAAACTACCAAAATGATAAGGTAGCGAAACGTTATGATGTCCATTACGGGAGAATACGCCTCCTCATAATTAATCCCACGGTGTTGAGAAAATCCTTGCGCCACTAAACGAGTTTTGTATCTTACAATCTTGTTCTTCTCATTACGCTTCCTTACAAATACCCATTTAAATCCTACCGGTTTAACATGGGGGAGGTGTAGGAACGACAGGTCCAAACACCTTCCTTTTTGTCAAGGAATCTAATTCGACATGGATTGTTTCTTTCCATATTGGCTAGTCTTCTCTACGTTGACATTCGTCAACGGAGCGAGGTTCAATGTCATCACTAGTTATTATTTCGGTAGCTACCGCGAATAAAAATATATCATCGATGATAATATCATTCTGATTCCATATCTCACTTAAGCAAGCATAATTTACCGAGATCTCTCTATTTTCGAGAGTGGGTTCAGACGTAGGAGCGTCCCCCGTTGTTGTCTCTTCTAGGACAGACCCATAATCTGGAATTATCTCATGAGATGGATCAGTTGATATTAGGATGTCTAAGGGATTCGATTGTGCCAAATTTATCCTCTTTCGGGGATGAGAATCCTTTGAACCTATTTTGACCCGTTTTTCTTTTCTTTGCTGATTCCTGGTCTACCTCGCTTCTGGGCAGGGACATATGATTGCTTAGCCGCCATGGCCGTACCTCGTCCATCTGGGACGACTCGTCCTACAGGGACGTCTATCCTTGTAGGCACATTTGCAGCAGGTATATGTGATCTCGTCACTTTAGCTAGATCAAAGAAAGCATCTGGCATGTTATTAGCTACACCCTGTAGATCTAGAATTCGCCGCACTGTGTTTTCACATTGTGCGGTTTGGGAATCGAGATGAGACATAGTGGGGACATTCCACGTCAATTCATGTCGTTCTTCAGGAACGTTGACATTCTTATCTCCCCCTAACGGCGGGAAGAATGTCTCATCAAAGTGACTATCCACAAATCTAGCGGTAAGGAGATCAGTTTTCAAGGGCTCTAAATAGCGTATAATGGAGGGGATTCATAACCGAAATATATGCCCCTCATGCGTTGAGGACCCATTTTTGTACATTGTGGCGGTGCAATTGGCACGTGAACTGCACACCCGAAAACACGTAAGTGTGAAACATCAGGTTCGTACCCAGTCACCAGTTGTAACGCGGAATAGGGTTGGATGGCAGTGGGCCTCAATCGGACCAACATGGTTGCATGCAAAATTTCATAGCCCCACGCAGAAACTGGAAGCTTGGTGCGCATTACCAAGCTTAATAAGTGTTTCTACGAGACCATTCTGGGTGTGAACATGGGGAACCGAATGTTCAACATCAATCTCAAGGGACATGCAATAGTCATCGAAAGATTTCGATGTAAACACTCCGGCATTATCGAGTTTTATAGATTGTATAAGATAATCCGGGTAATGGGGCCCTCAATTTAATAATCTGGGCGTGGAGTTTAGCAAACGCAACATTGCGTGTGGAAAATAGTGTAACATGTGACCACTTTGTCCATACATCAACCAAAACCATGAAATATTTAAACGGTCTGCATGGTAGTTGGATATGTCCACAAATATCCCCTTGTATTCTTTGCAAGAAAGGGGTGGATTCTTTACTCATCTTTGCATATGATGGTCTAGTATTCAACTTTCCCATCGAGCAAGCTTGGCATAGTGTTTCACTAAACACAAGGTCCTTATTAGTAAGGGGATGCCCGAGTGATGAATTGAGGATACGGCGCATCATACCTTGACCTGGGTGTCCCAACCGGTCATGCCATAATAAATAGTTACTCGGGTTAGGTAGCTTCTAGCTAGCCATGTGATTTTCCTCAATCGATCTAATGGTGGCCATATAGAGACCACTCGAGAGACATTTCATTTTCTCCAATGTACGCTTCCGGCCGTACAGGTTGGAGGTTATGCAAAGGTATTCCACATCCTTTTCTTTTGTGGTTTCAACGTGATAACCATTAGCTTGAATATCCTTTAAAACTAAACAATGTTCTTCTGGAACGTGGAGAATATAAGGCCTCATTAATGGTAAATTCAGTACCATTGGACAACATCAAGTGGGCTTTGCCATGGCCCTCAATCAGGTTGGATTGGCAAACTATGATTGTCACAGAGGTATGAGTAGGCAACAAGTTTGTAAAAAAAATCTCCGATCTCGGAGGATAGTGTGCGTGGTAGCACTGTCAGCTAGACAACAAACTTTCCCACAAGAAATGCGTATCCATGAATTTAATTCAATGGATCACATGCATGACTATAAATATTTTTATTGAATTAAATCATATTCGGAAAAAAACCACATTTTTAAATCCAAAAACATAAATCACCAAATTAATCTGTAAATGAGAACTAATCATTCGACTAAGTTGGTCTCTCGAGTTCCGCAACTAGCGTGATACTCATCTACAACTTGCGCTGGTGGACGATAGGTGCGGTACCAGTGATATATTCCTCCACCTCTATAATATAGATCTTCCTAATTCTGGTTTTGGTTCTGGTGGCGACGGGCTGGACAAGTGTTTCTCTTATTTCAGGCCTTGGGGACTGAGAGAACGCGTACCCACCACATGTACCTCGATCACGGGTACTTGGTTCACGGGTGCCTTTGGTCCCATGCGCCAAGGTTGCGCTGATCTCGGTCATTGGGGTTCCCTTTCACGTCTTAGGAGGTTGGGCCTTTTGCCTCTACCAAGACCCCGATTTCTCCTTTCGTTGTTTGAATCGCGATGAGTAACGACATTTGCTTCAGGCAGTTGCAAATTCTTTAGGCAATGGTGTTGCTCTAGTACCAACTAGTTGAGATTGATCATTTTGCAGTAGCAAACTGTTGTTCGTTTCGGCAAGCAACATGGTAGTGATCGATTCCGCGAATTTGGTAAAGTGCATATCCTTGTATTGATTCTGTAGGATCAAATGGAAGGGCAAGTGGAGAAAAATATTCTCAATGAGGTCAACTTCGGTGATCTCCTCCACACAAAATTTGAGAAGTGACTGAATTCGGCATTATCTCCGAATTATATTCATTCACAGATGTTCTGCTATTCATTTCTTGCTTTAGGCAAGAAGACGTCCATATGATAATTAAACTACTCTTTTAGAGCCTTTGTAGGAAACAAATAATCGCATTTAGTGTTTTGGGCAAACGCATCCATAAGCAACAAATAAGAACTCCAGGTTCTATAACTTGGTATGATAAATTGGATTTAAACATGTAAAATCTACTAGTTTTATCATGTCTGGTGAATTTATGAAAGAAACTTCGAGTTCCTTTTATTTTATGGCATTATCGAAACTACAAGTTCAGTGTGAACTACTAATCCGTTTATGAACTTCAAGTTTGTTTATGAACTTCTAGTTCATTTATACATTTAAATACATTACATACATTGCCTAAGAAAATAATCTAAGAAAATATAGACAGTTAAATAATGTAAATAACTACTACAGAACGTATAGGAATAATTTAAATAAATGCTTCCAGCATTATATGTATATTAAACAAATGCTTCTGAAATTGATGGATTAAATATGAGATGTGATGCTTATATAGTACATTAAGACAAATAGTCTAGTAGTTAAGGCACTTATTAGATGACCATGAAGTCTCGTGGTTCAAAACCCAAAATGTGCAAAAGAAATTCCCACTTTTTTTTTCTTTTTGGGATGCCGGGTCCGAGCCGAGCTCCCCAGCCGAGCCGAGCTCCCCAGCCGAGCCGAGCTATTAGGCGAGCCAAGCCGTCCATCTGGATGGCGGCTGGGCTGTGCAGTAGTTGGGCTTTGGTCTTCTGGACCACGTTTTGGACCTTGGTCTGCTGGACCACGGGTTGGGCTGGTCTCTCTTCTGGGCTTACTGGATGGCATGCCTTCTGGGCTGATGGCAAATTTTCTTCTCGGCCTTCTGGGCTTCTGCTGGGCTCCGTTGTAGCCTCTGGGGCTGCGTCCATTCACAGCAATCGATTGCCCAAACCCTAAAACTTCTGGGCCTTTCACGGGTTAGGCTTCTAGCTACTCGTCATGCGCACCAAAAACAAAATTGAGCCACACGAATTTTTGCCCTAGCCGCACGAGAATTTCTGGGATGCTCACGCATCCATTGCTGGGCAGAATTCATCAAGTCTAGTTCATCATCATGATCCTCATCACATCATCTCATCATTATTTTGTCATTATGCGGACCATTGGATTTTCTCAACATCAAGCATCATTTTTATTTTTTATACAATTATCAAAACATCATCTATTATCATCCAAACATCAAAGCCGCAAGTAGAATTATGCCCACCATCATCAATGAATCAATCCAATCCAATATGCAATTTATCAAACGTCAATTACTACGGCATCATGCCGTGATAATTTTTCATATAATCAAATAAATCAATTAATCATGTATCAATTCATGCATGGTCATCATCATCACACAAGCATTATCATATTTCAAGGATTGAAGGTTTGCAGAAAAAAAAAATCATCATTATTTTATCAACATTAAAATAAATTTAGATATTGGAAATCTACCTGATTTTGCAAAGCAATAATCCTCCTTGAACGAATGATTTCCAATTCCTTGGTTAGAGTTTCGTGCTGATAACGTAATATGTAAAGGAAGAAAATGTTTGTCTCTAGAGGCAGCTTAGAAAATAATAAAATGAATTGTATTCATTCCAAATAATAAATAATATATAGTCAGGATTTTAGAAATACACAAATGACCTATATATCTACCCTTACATAGAAATAGCCATTAACATGGGTGTATTCAATTAGAATTAAAAAGTATTATTTAGAACTTTATAAATCCTTATGTATTCAATCAGAATTTAAAATAATTTTAAAACACATTATAAAAGTTCAGGTGTATTCAATTCAGACATTTAAGTGCTTTTAAAATGTTCACCTAAATGTAGGTGTATTCAATTAGGATATTTAAAATGTCCAAATAAATATATGTGTATTCAAAATGGTAAGAATTTTGAAGTATTTGATTGGGTTGGGAATTACGGTGGATATTAGGGTAAGAGGTATAAATACCTTTGGTCATAGAAAGTCCAACCTCCACCCCCAAGAATTTTTTAGAACTCGAGCACGGAAACCGTCTTCTCCAAGAAAGCGAACAATACTCTTCTCCCAAAATATGAACCCTAATCCAGGTACACTCCTTTCTTTTCTTCAACAAATCAATTTTTATTCGTATTTGTTTCGATAATTTTTTGTTCCTTGTTGACGATCTTGTTGGATTTTCGATTTTGTTGTTTGGTGGTTTCATCAGTAATGAGTTTTATGCCACGTTGTTTGATCTTCTTGTTGTACGATCTTGTTGTTGTTAGGATAGCAAAATATATGCCACGGTGGTTTCATCATAAAAATTATTAACGAGTCCTTCATTAATTCATGATTTTTGCTTCTTGTTGTTCGGTGGCTTTATATATGCTTTACATATATGTGGGTATGGAGATTTGCTTTACATATATTTTTTCCAGCTTCTTTATTTGGAGTTTTTTGTTGTATAATTAGATCAATATGAAACTAATAATAATTTAAAATATATATACATTAGCAACATTACAAATGGAAGATGCTGAAGCAGAAAATGGAAATTTGGGAAAGGTCAAAAGTGACTATGACAGATGGTCTAAGGAAGAGAGCAACATGTTGTTACAACTCTTGGTTGATGCTGCATCCCGTGGATGGTGGGATTCTAATGGAGTTCTAAGTAGGGCAACTGTGGTGACCAAGATACTTCTGGTGCTTAATGCAAATGTCACAAAAAATTTAATCATTACAATAGCCGGGTAAAATATTTTAAAAAAGAGTATAGAAAATATACACAACTTATGGGCCATAATTCAGGGTTCAGGTGGGAGTCGACCACAAAGAAATTCACCGCTCCTGAAGAAGTTTGGGAGGATTTTTTTAAGGTGAGCCTCAATTTTATTTCAATATATAATTTGGGTTCTAAGTATATACTCTTCCTAAACAAAGTTTTTTTTCTTTTATAGTCCCACCCGGATTACAAAAGTCTTGGCACCAAAAATTTGGAAGACTACAAGGATTTGGAAGTCGTATGTGGGAATGCAATTGCTGTTGGTAGAAATTCACTAGCATTGGGTGAAGAAATTGATGCAAGAACTTGTGGGATCAAAGATATACAAGATGGAATTAATAGAGGGCTTGCTTTATGATGCTGTCAATGATGCCTTTATACCAAATCAAGATGTACAATCTTCTTCAGCCTTACCCTTTGAGCCCACTAGCTCGGAAGTTCCCTCAGATAGCACCAACAAGAAGAAACGAACTAGAGCAGATTATGAAAAGAATGCTAGCTCAGAAACCACCAATGAAGTTGGAATTATGGAAAAAGGTTTCTATTAGCAATGAATCAATTGCTAATAACATTCAGGGAGTCTGTACCCTATTGGAGAAAAGGGAAAAAGATAGGGAAAAAAAGGAAATAGAGAAAATTGAAAGAGAGAGACAAGGTTGTATATGGAATGCTATCAAGGAGACTCCAAATGTGGCTGATCATGCTCGTTACAAAGCAGTTGCATAGCTAAATACTAAAACAAAAAAGGACGCATTTTTGAAGATGTCACCTGAAGAGTGCTCAAATTGGATAAACTATAATGTGGAATGAGTGGTTGTTTGGTCCTGGAACATCAATCAACATTGGTCAAAGAAATCAGTTTTGTTTAACAAACATTTTGTAGTTTTTGTTTAAGTTTGGATATGACTTCATTGCATTTGGTTTGTTGCTTGTTAGAAGACATATTTGGTTGTTTTCTATATTTTTGTTTTATTGAACTATTGTATTAACTGATTTTGTTTTGTTAATTGGTATTAGTGATAATTTCTTCTCTGAGTAATCCCATTTATTTGTTAACATATTGAAATAACAAAGCACCTAGAAATTTTATGGATTGATTATTATAGTTCTTGAATTTGGATTGATTTTTATAGTTGCTAAAAAAACTTGAGAAACTTGAGAGCTCGATTTGATTGAACTCAACTAATTTGGATTGAGGTTGTTTTATAGTTCGGTTATGATCTAATAACTACTTGAAAAAAGAATTTTGTCTTTTTGGTTTTTTTCCTTCAATATTGTATACTGGAGATAAGTACTATTCAGTATATGAAATTTTACGATATGCTGATTTTATCCAGGATTGAGAAGTAGTATGAGAAGCTACATAAGCTTGTGAATGAAATTACAGGTATTTATGCTTTCTATAATATTCTTTCTACAATTTGGTAGAGTCTTAAACTGATATCAAATTGGATTGATATGTGGTTTTCCAATATCTTGTGGGAGTTTATTGTCTGTGAGAGTGCTGTTGCAAAGGAACAATAGATAATTGATAATTTTTTCAAATGGTAGTTTGTTCCAAATTCATTTGTATTCATTTCCTAATCGTAGTAATTTTTTAATCACTCACTTGGAGTAGTGGCGAGTGATGTTGCGAGTCTCTACTTTATTTTAGACTTTGTATGCTTTCACTGACCTGAGCTAGCAGAGAGTTCTCTCCTCCTCCCTCATTTCTTTTCTAATCATTTAGGCAGACCCAAATAGCTTTCAAGATTTCCTTTTTTTTTCCAAAAGCTTATATGTATATTTCTTTCAGGTTAAATTTTTTAAGTTTTTTGTAGTAAAAAAAAGACTTTTTCATCAAGGAAATGGAGGGATATGAAACTGATGAAATTGAAGGGGGGGAAATAGTGGGAGATGAACTTGAGGAAGTAGTAGAAGAAGAAGAAATTGAAGAAGAAGATATCGATGAAGAAGAAACTGAAGAAGAAGAAGAATATGAAGAACTTTATGAAATCATTCAGTATTTGTTGATGGTAGTTCAAGAAATAGTTCGTTTATTAAATGAGCTTATGATTATCATGTGTGGACAACATATTGAACATCCAATAACTCGGCGACTAATTACTATGAAAGGGTACATATATATATATATATATAAAGTATTGGTTGATGATCCTGAACATTTTCGGCAACGGTATAGAATGTATCCCGATGTCTTTCGCAAGTTATGTAATATTATCAGGGAAAAAGCAAGCTTACAATATACAAGATTCATTTGTGTGGAAGAGATGCTTGCACTATTTTTACTTGTGGTGGATCAAAATAATAGATATTGTGTACTACGTGACAAATTTGGCCGATCACATTTCACTACCAGTAGAAGTTTCAACAAAGTTTTGAAGGCCTTGAATACAATGGCACTAGATATGTTGGCAAAACCTGGATCCACAGTGCCTGCTAAAATAAGGGAAAGTACAAGATTTTACCCTTACTTTAAGGTAAAATTTGAAAATATTGGTGTTAGTCATCTTGTGTTTGTAAATTTATTTTTCTCAGTTCTTCTGTTAGGTTCAAATGGGAAGTTCCCAAAAGAGAAGGATAGTGTGGCAATTATTAGTGTTATATTTCTATTATGAAGATATAAATTGTTTCAATTTATTTCAGGATTTTATCGGAGCTATTGATGCAACACATATTCCTGTAATGGTAACATGTCGTGATGTAAGTAGCTATCGTAATCATCATGGAATAAAATCACAAAATGTATTAGCTGCTTGTAACTTTGATTTGGAATTCATATACGTCCTTGGTGGGTGGGAGGGTTCAGCTCATGATTCAAGAGTTTTGAATGATGCTTTATCTAGGAGGAGTGGACTTAAAGTACCACAAGGTAAGTAATTTTCTTTTTCCACTTTCATTTTAAAATTTTATACTACAATAAAAATTGCATACTGAAGTATAATTTTTACATTATCAGGTAAATATTTCTTAGTGGATTGTGGTTTTCCAAATCGACGTCAATTTCTGGCTCCATTTTGAGGTGTGCGTTACCATCTACAAGAGTTTGGTGGTCATGATCGTGAACCTATAAACAAAGTTGAGTTGTTCAACCTTCGTCATGCTTCATTGAGGAATGTGATCAAAAGGATTTTGGTATTTTTAAATCACGATTCACAATTTTTAAATCTGCTCCTCCATTCCCCTATAGGACACAAGTAAAGCTGGTGTTAGCATGTGTAGGACTACACAATTCTTTTCGAAAAGAGTGTAGATCTGATGAATTTCCTATTGAACCAAATAATGAATCTTCTTCACCTTCATCATTAATTAGAAGATAATGAAGAGGGTACTGAACCAGTTTTGGAAATGCAAGAACAACAACGAGAGAATGCCAATGCATGGAGAGCTGGTATAGCTTTGGATATGTGGAAGGATTTCGACCAAAATGATAACAATGAGAATCAATGAGTTAGGTTGTTCTTATTTATTTCTATAATCTATTGCTTTTGGGTAGACTAATGGACCTACTTTTTAATAAGATGGTTCTCTTTATTTGTTTTTTTTCTTCCAAATTTGGGATTGTGATAGAAAACAGAGGAGTTCAGAAATATTTGCATTAATATACTTTTTGGATTTGGTGAGATCCCAAGTGCTTATTTGATTTGGGTGGTTTTTTAATTGTCTCATTGAAGTGTTCTTGTTCACTAATATGTTGTGGATCAAGGTGTCATTAAATATTTCTATGCAAGATATAAAAGCTATTAATCTGGAACCGCTGACTTTGACAACTCAAATTTTGGAGGTTCATTGTGTGGTGAGGAGTCAATGATGGTGTACCACAGATCTGGAATGAATTAACAATTGGATGGATCTAAATTTTTAGTATGTTAAAAAAAAACATCATTTGGAACAAATTTTATGTAGAAAAAAAAGGTAGAAGATGAAAGGAATATGATGCATTTTGTCGATAAAATTGATTATATGATATTGTTGTGAAAGTTGGAAGAGTCCAGTAAAAAAAGTTGGAAGAGGAATATTGAGAGCCAATATCAAGTCTGAAGGGATGGTTATGGAATGAACCTTCATATTTTCTTTATTATAAAAAAATTAAAATGTAAAAAAAAAAATTAGACCAATAATTCTAGCTAAATTCAGAAAATCCAATTAAATTTGTATTACATGTGCATATAAATGCATAACAGTCTTTAAATAGAATTTTTCCTAAATTCATGTAAGCCCAAGACAATTCTATAAAGTTCCATGAATCCATCACTTAAAAAATGTCCTTAGAAATAATTTATAATTATAATTGAATACACCCCCCTAAGTTACAATAATTTACAACACAATAATATTTATGGTGAAGAGCCAAATATGAACCCATATATTTTCAGCTACTTAATTGTATCTCAAATGAGGATAATATGATAACGTGTAAGCTTCTGTTCTAAAAAATGCATCTCTCAAATTTCTCTAGGTTAAGCTTGATTTGCAAAATAAAAACTCTACTACTTGTCAAGAGTAATGTGAAAACACCAGAAAACACAAATGTTGAAGTCTGTTGCATGTCTATGAGAAGCTATAGTAGAAATGTATCATTCCACTCCTTTGATGATAGGACCCTTTCTGAATTTCCCTTCGAAACCCGGGAAAAACCCTACTCCCGTCTGACAACCTAATAAAATTCCCAAAATACCCTTAAACCCTTGAAAAATTATGAGAATTCTGCCAAAATACCCTGAAGCCCAAGGGATCAGATAACACTCAAAATTCTAGTAACTCAACCATCCAACGATGCAATTACCAAATTAACAATTAATCCAACAGATTTATCAGAGCATCTAGGCAGGATAAGTAAATACAGAAATAAATATCATACTCTAAGTAAACGCGCAGTTGAAATGTAATGCCTCCGCCTTTGGATATGCCCACGTCAATTCAACAGCGTGGAGGGGATTTAAAACACGAAAATGTGAGTGGACAAAAATAATCATTTAAAAGTAGTTCCGAGGAAAGCATATACCTTTCCCCCTCCACGAATAAAACAATGCATGCATAAAATTCTTTTTCAACAAAACCATAAGGATAACACGAAAACATACTGGAAAATCCATTGTTTTGGTAAAAAACCCGTGGGACCCACGAAAATTCGAATAATGAAAATATCTTGTGGTACACAACTCTGCTTTGAAAATCCTCCTCAAAGGAGTTTACAAATCATATGAAACCAACCTGGACACAAAATGTATATAAAAACATTTTCCACTGGTCCCGAATAAAAATTTCGAGTCGTAGCTCAATACCCTCCACACACCCGATATACCTCGAGCTATGCAAAACCCAAACTACGCGTTGACAACCTCAACGACCTGGTGGAGAAAATACCCCTCGACACCAGCGTCGGAGAACCCTCAAAGATCTGATGGAGAAAAACCCCTCGACGCCAGTCGGAGAAAACCGTGATCCTCGGGGACAATAAATCAATGAAAACCAAAATCTACGTTTTGAAATCCTTGTTTTAAGCCAAATTCATTGAAAACTGGGTCTATGCCCAAATCCAAGGAAATCACAAATCCGGGTCTACACCCAAAACCATGGATTCAAAATCTATCAAGTCAAAACCATTTAATAATAGAGTCCATAAAACCAGGCCATAGCCCAAAACATTGTTTCCACTGTAATATTTAAAACTCGTGTCCAATCATCATTTAATAGCACAATTTCTAAATTCCAGAAATGTACCAAAAATAATATATAACAATATTTAATTCAAATATACCGTTATCGATGCATTATAATTTATAAACCAAAATTCACTCACCGATAGCTCAATCCCGAGTCGTACGCTCATCTGAAGTTCCCGGACCAGTATCGCCTGTCAAAAGTAACAATCGGAATTATTAACGATCATTAAATACCCAACATTAAAGCTCCCTAAACCCCGGGAAGTCCGTTCGTGTTACACTAAAATGTAGCCACTTTGGACACCCAAAACTACCCCTAAACGATGTCTGATTGACCCGAAACTTGCACCAACAGGTCCGGAACGTCAAGACCTTGTCGACACGCATCGTCGTGACCTAAAAATCTGTCCCACGCACCGCCACATGCCGACAGAAGACCGGCAGTTCAGCCACGCTCCGGCTACACGATCTCACGCGCCCGCACAGTGCCACACGTGCCTGCTGGCTCAGCCGCCAGGTGGCGTCCACGTGGCTACCAGGTGGCGTCCATGTGGCTTCCAAGTGGCATGCACGTGGCATGCCACGTAAGTACCACCGACCGAATCAGCCGCCGGAGTCTCGCTGGAGACTCGCCTGAGTAGACCGCCGCCGTCACCGTCGCCGGAAAACCCCATTGCCGACCGAGCTTCAAGTTTTTCCTAACTTTCTCAAAACTCAACTGTTTTTTACGAATTTTATGTCTAAATCCATCTACTTGAAACCTAGGAATTCAAAAATGAACTCTAAACACAAAACCTATACATGTGTTGGCCGAAAAATCGATCGAAAGGTTTCAGTTTTCCTTTCCTCCGATCGGTGTCTCCCGTGGCTGTTTCCTTCGGTGGTGGGTACGGTTTTGATCGCGGGAAGGAGTAGAGTGTGATGGGTTTCACCAAATTGGCCAAAGTCTCCTTGAAATGAAAGTCCAAATCGGACGTTTTTGTTTTGGTTCGGTCGGTCAGTGTCACGGGTATGAATGGTGACATGGGCCTGTGTGAAGGAAGAAATGAAATGAAATTGGTGGAAGGTTTGGGTTAAATACAGACCCAAAGGAATTTACCAAAATGCCCCTGAGCAATATAGACCTGTAAGTTTCTCGCACAGTCTCCGTTTTCCGCGTGCCGCCTATCTACGAACTCGTGAGTCTGAGACCTACGCAACGGTACCCGAAAAACTGTCAAACGTGTCTCCACACAAAATTGACTTCCGAGCCCCTTATAAAACCAAGGGTAATTTCGACCTTTCCCAAATTAATTTACGAAAATTCACTAATTAATTTCTGGGTCGTTACAACTCACCCCCCTTAAAGAAATTTCGTCCTCGAAATTCATACATGTCACTAGAACAAATGTGGATGCTATGCCTGCATCAGTGCTTTAGTTACCCACGTGGCCTCCTCCACGTTCTGATTCCTCCACAGAACTTTAACCAGAGGTATAGTTTTTCTGCGCAATACTTTTTCCTTCCAATCTAGAATTTGCACTGGTTGCTCCTAAAAGTCAAATCATCTCTCAGCTCAATTGGTTGCGTCTCCAATACATGAGATTCATCGAATAGGTACTTCCAGAACATGGATACATGGAATACATCGTGAACCTTTGACAGTTCTGGAGATAAAGCAAGTCTGTAAGCAACTGGTCCTATCCTCTCAATAATCTCATAAGGCCCGATATAACGAGGACTCAGTTTCCCTCGTCTACCAAAACGTACAACTCCCTTTCAAGGGGATGACTTCAAGAAAACCCAGTCTCCGACTTCAAATTCAAGGTCTCTAATCCGTCGGTCTGCATTGCTTTTCTAGTGGTCCTGAGCTGCCTTCAACCTTTCCTTGATGATCCGAATCTTTTCCTCTGTCATTTCCACAACCTCTGGTGTTAACAGTCTTTTCTCACCTACCTCAGTCCAGCATATCGGTGTCCTGCATTGTCTCTCCTACGGTGCCTCAAAAGGAGCCATCCCAATACTAGACTGATAGCTGTTGTTGTATGCAAACTCCATCAAAGCCAGGTGTGAATCCCAGTTTCCCTTAAACTGTAGTACACAAGCTCTCATCATATCTTCCAGAATCTGAATTGTCCTCTCAGACTAACCGTCAGTTTGAGGATGAAAAGCTGTACTAAAATGCAAGGTAGTTCCAAGGGCTTTCTGGAAACTCCGCCCACATCTCGAAGTAAACTTAGGATCCCTGTATGATACAATAGACTCTGGAGTCCCATGTAACCTTATGATCTCATCCACAAACAACTAGGCGTACTGGCTCATCTAGTAATCCTCCCGTACTGGCAAGAAATGTGCTGACTTTGTGAGTCTATCAACAATTACCCAGATTCCATCATGTCCTTTTTTGCGTCCTAGGAAGTTTATAGACAAAATCCATAGTAATGTGATCCCACTCCCATTCTGGAATAGGTAACGGTTGTAGTGCCCCATATGGTTTCTGCCTCTCTATTTTTACTTGTTGACACGTCAGAGATCTACTCACAAACTCTACTATTTCTCTTTTCATCCCAGTCCACCAATAGTGTTCCTTAAGAGTACCATACATCTTAGTACCTCCTAGATGCATAACATAGGCAAAACTATGAGCTTCCTTAAGAATTTATCTTTTCAACTCTAGATCATTAGGTACGCATAAACGGCCATCCTTAACCAAGGCTCCATCATCCCGAATCACGTAATCCTGCCTGTTTCCAGCCTCTAATTCCATCCTAATAATACACAAAGTAGGATCGTGGAATTGAGCTTAAATAATCCGGTCAATCAAGACAGGTCTCACATGGAAGCTAGCTAATAGGGCCCCCTGGTTATCAATGTCCAGTATAATTACCGTTCTTCGGAATTCCACCAACAACGGTAGATAAACAATGTGCAAATAGGCCAAGGAACACATGGACTTCCTGCTCAGTGCATCCGCCACTACATTGGCCTTTCCTGGGTGATACTCTATGGTACAATCATAATCCTTTATCAGCTCAAGCCACCTTTGCTGTCTCAAATTCATATCTTTCTGGGTGAACAAGTATTTCAAACTCTGACGGTCGGTAAAGATACGACATGTTTCCCAATACAGATAGTGTCTCCAAATATTCAGTGTATGCACCACTGCTGCTAATTCTAAATCATGTGTGGGGTAATTCAACTCACGAGGTTTAAGTTGCCTGGAAGCATAAGCTATCACATTTCCATGCTGCATCAGCACGCAACCTATACCTCGTAATGATGCATTAATGTACACCTCAAATTGTAAGGACCCTTCCCGAATTTTTCCTCGAAACCCGGAAATAACCCTTATCCCGTCTGACAGCTCTTTTACCTCAAAATTTAAATACCAGAAATACCCTTTACCCTTAAATAATTTTTAGTAAACCTTATAGGGTTCCCTACAGAACCTCTGTACTTACTGACCACTCCTACCTATCAGACGCAGGATAGTATACAGGTCAAAGCCAAGACCTCGGAATAGTGGTGGTCCAAATAGGAATACCCTCTGATACCAAATGTCAGTAGGTCAGACACTGCTAACATCTCTACTGGAATACCACAAGACAACTAACTAGTCAGATACTTGTGAACCAATAATAATTCGTCACTCTGGGTCACCGCCCACACCAACCCACAGACCCGGATGACGAAGTATTTCCATAGGCTAATTTATCACATGACAATCGTCGTCAAACCATATTAGAGCTGGAAATAGCCTCAGCTATCATATCACATCAGTCGGCATATCCCTAGCCACCAGGGTATCCCTTGGGGTGTGCTAGTCCTGTATCACAACTCTCTGTACTACGCATAAATACCCTCACGACCTGGCGGAGCCAAAACTCATCGATGCCAGAGTCGGAGCACTTAACTAACCAACGGAGTAAAACTCTCGACGCTAGTCGAAGAAACAGTAACCAATTATATTGAAGGTTCACCGGGTTCACCGCCAACAGCGGATCCTAGTCCCATATTCTAGTCTACCTCAAATATGTTTATCTTGGAGGTTCACCAGGTCTCCGTCTCAGCGGATCCTTGCCCCGGCTCCTGGGCCCCCTCAAAACCGTATTGTTTATATTGGAGGTTCACCGGGTTCTCCGTCTCAGCGGATCCTTACCCCGGCTCCTGGGCCCCATCAAAACCGTATTGTTTATATTGGAGGTTCACCGGGTTCTCCGTCTCAGCGGATCCTTACCCCGGCTCCTGGGCCCCCTCAAAACCGTATTGTTTATATTGGAGGTTCACCGGGTTCTCCGTCTCAACGGATCCTTACCCCGGCTCCTAGGCCCCCTCAAAACCGTATTGTATCCAAGAATGAAGTATTTTATAATCACAAATACGATTTCAGCTCAAACTCATGGATTCTAATAATTTCCATGTCAAAACAATATCAAAACCGAATCCAACAACCATGCCATTTCTCACAACACACTTTCACTGAAATATTGGAAAAACAAATGTCCAGCAGTCATTTCTAAAATCCAGAAATTCATTGCACCCATACATGACAGTATTTAAATCAAAGATACATTTATGCATGCATTATAGTTTATAAACCAAAAGTCCACTCACAAACATCATCCAACCCAAAATTCATGGACGCTCTAGCCAGTGGAATACATGCACAATAATAACCCAACTACCTTGACTTTCCGAACTCAAAATCCGCTTCAAGGTCAACCATTACCGCTGGAATTGCCCAAATCGGGCCTTAAACGAACTCCTATGGCCTCGAAACCAATAAAACCTGATCCGGAACGTCCCAAAACCCTAGTCACGCGTCGCCGTGACATCGGGAACAGTCAAACGCGCCGCCACGCGCCACCGGAAGGACAGAAAATGCGCTCACGCGCCCTTACGCGCCGGTCATGCGCCTGCTACAGTGTTCACGCGCCTGGACGATCCAATCTGGCCCGTCTCGACCTGACCCGATCCAACTCGACTCAACCCAATCGGTTCACTCAACTCGGCCGGTTCAACTCGACCCCACCGGTTCACTCAACCCGACTGGTTCACTTGACCCGACCCAGTCTGACCCGACTCGACCGGTCACCGGAGAAGGCGATCGGCTGCCGTCGCCGTCGCCGTCGCCGAAGTCTGACCTGAGAAGATGACCGGCAGCCGCCGTCTGGTTTCGCCGGAATCCCCCATTTCTGGCCGAAACTTCAAGCTTTTATAACTTATTCATTTCTTAACCGTTTTTCACGATCTACACTTGTAAATTCATCTACTTTTCACCAGGAATCCAAATATGAGGTCAAAGTTCCGAGATCGTACCTGGTTTGGCCGAAAAATGACCGAGAAAATTCGGTCCGCCTCTCTCCTCCGTCCGTCGGCTACGGTGGTGCTCCCGCTTCGATGATTACACCAAAAGGCTCGTAGGGTCGCGGGGAAGATCCTCCCGGCCTTAGTTTCGGTCAAATTGAACTGAAATTCGTCCGATGAAAATGGTTTGTGGTGTGCTCACGTGGAGAAATGGGTAGGAGAGACAGAGAGACTGAAAAAAAAATATCTGCCCTCCTTTTTTTTTTCGAGGAGAGAGAAAATATCTGATATATAGTTCCAACTTTTCCAAAATTACCAAACTATCCCTGAAACTTCTAGACCCGTAACGAACTCACCGGGTCTCCGTTTTCCACATGCCGCCTGTCTACGAACACGTGAGTTCGAGACCTACGCAACGACCCAAGAAAAATTCCCAAAAGTACTGCTAGTCAAAAAGTGACTCCCGAACCCGTCCAAAAATGAGGGTAAAATGGTCTAATTCTCAAAATAATTTAATTTCTAGTCCGGGTCGTTACAAATTTCCCCCCTTACAGAAATTTCGTCCCTGAAATTTCTCTAACTCAGGTTAAAGAACCAACCTCCTATTCAGTTCAAGGTCACTAAAGAGGTAAACACCTCGGAGGCATCTTGTTAACAGAAATCTTTAAATAATTAACCCACACAAGTGTGCGGTCTGCAGGAAGTTAACCTAGAGCTCTGATCCCACTTGTAAGGACCCTTCCCGAATTTTTCCTCGAAACCCGGAAATAACCCTTATCCCGTCTGACAGCTCTTTTACCTCAAAATTTAAATACCAGAAATACCCTTTACCTTTAAATAATTTTTAGTAAACCTTACAGGGTTCCTGACAGAACCTCTGTACTTACTGACCACTCCTACCTATAAGACGCAGGATAGTATACAGGTCAAAGCCAAGACCTCGGAATAGTGGTGGTCCAAATAGGAATACCATCTGATACCAAATGTCAGTAGGTCAGACACTGCAGACATCTCTACTGGAATACCACAAGACAACTGACTAGTCAGATACTTGTGAACCAATAATAATTCGTCACTCTGGGTCACCGCCCACACCAACCCACAGACCCGGATGACGAAGTATTTCCATAGGCTAATTTATCACATGACAATTGTCGTCAAACCATATTAGAGCTGGAAATATCCTCAGCTATCATATCACATCAGTCGGCATATCCCTAGCCACCAGGGTACCCCTTGGGGTGTGCTAGTCCTGTATCACAACTCTCTGTACTACGCATAAATACCCTCACGACCTGGCGGAGCCAAAACTCATCGATGCCAGAGTCGGAGCACTTAACGAACCAACGGAGTAAAACTCTCGACGCTCGTCGAAGAAACAGTAACCAATTATATTGAAGGTTCACCGGGTTCACTGCCAACAGCGGATCCTAGTCCCATATTCTAGTCTACCTCAAATATGTTTATCTTGGAGGTTCACCGGGTTCTCCGTCTCAGCGGATCCTTACCTCGGCTCCTGGGCCCCCTCAAAACTGTATTGTTTATATTGGAGGTTCACCGGGTTCTCCGTCTCAGCGGATCCTTACCCTGGCTCCTGGGCCCCCTCAAAACCGTATTGTTTATATTGGAGGTTCACCGGGTTCTCCGTCTCAGCGGATCCTTACCCCGGCTCCTAGGCCCCCTCAAAACTGTATTGTATCCAAGAATCAAGTATTTTATAATCACAAATACGATTTCAGCTCAAACTCATGGAATCTAATAATTTCCATGAAAACAATATCAAAACCGAATCCAACAACCATTCCATTTCTCACAACACACTTTCACTGAAATATTGGAAAAACAAATGTCCGGCAGTCATTTCTAAAATTCAGAAATTCATTGCACCCATACATGACAATATTTAAATCAAAGATACATTTATGCATGCATTATAGTTTATAAACCAAAACCCCACTCACAAACATCATCCAACCCAAAATTCATGGACGCTCTAGCCCAAGGAATACATGCACAATAATAACCCAACTACCTTGACTTTCCGAGCTCAAAATCCGCTTCAAGGTCAACCATTACCGCTGGAATTGCCCAAATCGGGCCTTAAATGAACTCCTATGGCCTCGAAACCAATAAAATCTGATCCGGAACGTCCCAAAACCCTAGTCACGTGTTGTCGTGACATCGGGAACAGTCAAACGTGCCGCTACGCGCCACCGGAAGGTCAGAACACGCGCTCACGCGCCGCCACGCGCCCTCACGCGCCGGTCACGCGCCTGCTACAGTGTTCACGCACCTGGACCGGTCCAATCCAACCCGGCTCGACCTGACCCGTTCCAACTCGACTCAACCCGACCGATTCACTCAACCCGGCCGGTTCAACTCGACCACACCGGTTCACTCAACCCGACCGATTCACTCAACCCGACTGGTTCACTCGACCCGACCCGGTCTGACCCGACTCGATCGGTCACCGGAGAAGGCGATCGGCTGCCGGCTCCGTCGCCGAAGTCTGGCCTGAGAAGATGACCGGCAACCGCCGTCTGGTTTCACCGGAATCCCCCATTTCAGGCCGAAACTTCAAGCTTTTATAACTTCTTCATTTCTTAACCGTTTTTCACGATCCACACATGTAAATTCGTCTACTTTTCACCAGGAATCCAAATATGAGGTCAAAGTTCCGAGATCGTACCTGGTTTAGCCGAAAAACGATCGAGAAAATTCGGTCCGCCTCCCTCCTCCGTCCGTCGCCTACGGCGGTGCTCCCGCTCCGATGATTACACCAAAAGGATCGTAGGGTCACGGGGAAGATCCTCCCGGCCTTAGTTTCAGTCAAATCAGACTGAAATTCGTCCGATGAAAATGGTTTGTGGTGTTCTCACGGGGAGAAAACGGTAGGAGAGAGAGAGAGACTGAAAAAAAAATATCTGCCCTCCTTTTTTTTCGAGGAGAGAGAAAATATCTGATATATAGTTCCAACTTTTCCTAAATTACCAAACTTCCCCTTAAACTTCTAGACCCGTAACGAACTCACCGGGTCTCCGTTTTCCATGTGCCTCCTGTCTACGAACTCGTGAGTTCGAGACCTATGCAACGACCCAAGAAAAATTCCCAAAAGTACTACCAGTCAAAAAGTGACTCCCGAACCCGTCCAAAATTGAGGATAAAATCGTCCAATTCTCAAAATAATTTAATTTCTAGTCCGGGTAGTTACACAAATTCTCCGTTATCATCTGGAAGGGTTAAGACTGGGGCAGAAGTCAACCTCCTCTTAAGCTCTTGAAAACTCTGTTCACACTCAGCATCCCAGTCAAACTTGACTCATTTCCTTGTCAACCGAGTTAACGGGGCAGCTATCGTAGAAAAATCTTTCTACGAATCACCGATAATATCCCGCTAAACCCAGAAAACTCCTCACCTTTGACACTTTCTTCGGTTGCTCCTAGTTTGCCACTGCCTCGATTTTTTGGGGATCCACGCTGATACCCTCAGCATAAATCACATGCCCTAAGAATCCCACATTAGTCAACCAAAACTGACATTTTCTGAACTTGGCGAACAGTTGCTTTTTCCTCAGCATATTCAACACCAACCGCAAGTGCTTCTCATGTGCCTTAGCACTCTTAGAATATACCAAGATATCATCGATGAACACAATCACAAACCGATCCAAATACCGTTGGAACACCCTGTTCATCAAATCCATAAATGATGCCGGTGCATTAATTAAACCAAAAGGCATCACCAAGAACTCATAATGCCCATAACGGGTCCTAAAAGCTGTTTTAGGAACATCCCCTTCCATGATCCTTAACTAATGGTACCCGAATCGAAGGTCAATTTTAGAAAAATACTTTGCCCCTTTTATTTGATCGAACAAATCATCAATTCGTGGCAAAGGATACTCATTTCGTACCGTAACCCTGTTTAACTGCCAATAGTCGATACAGAGCCTCAAACCACCATCTTTCTTCCTTACAAATAATACCGGCGCACCCCAAGGTGATACACTTGGTCGAATAAATCCCATATCCACCGAGTCCTACAATTGAGACTTAAATTCCCTCAATTATGCCGGTGACATTCTGTACGGTGTCTGGGATATAGGTTGAGTACCTGGAAGAAGCTTTATGGTGAACTCAATCTCCCGGTGAGGTGGCAACCCCGGAAGATCCTCTGAAAATACATCTGGAAACTCATTCACCACAGGAATATCCTCTACTCTCACCGGAGTATCCCAAGAATCAATCACGTGAGCTAAATATCTCTCACAACCTTTCCTCAATAACTTTTCAGCTGTCAAAGCTGAGATCACTCTCGAGGGAAGTACCCTACGGTCACCCTGAAATGTCAGTTCTGGCAATCCTAGACTCCGGAAAACCACCATCTTGGCTAAACAATCAATGGAGGCATGATGCATGGTTAACCAATCCATCCCCAAAATCACATCAAAATCATAAATGTCCAAGGAAATTAAATCTGCCTCTAACTCATGACCTTCCACTACTACAAGACAACTGCGAATCACGAGGTTCGCCACTAACATCTCTCCAGTATGAGTGCTAATACCCATGTCCTAACCAATCGGGGATAATTCTCTATCAGCAAAAAATGTAAAACCCCGAGAAATAAAGGAAAGTGTAGCCCCGAGATCTAACAAAACATGAGCATCATGATTAAAAATAGATAAATACCAGTAAAAAATGGGGCCTATGTACCAGAAGATCGACCACGACCCCCACGTCTCCCTCTGGCCTGTTGGCCCCACTGGACTGGGTCTGGCTCCCTGCTGAGGTACCAGATGTCTGCCCTGATCTCTGACTCGATTCAACAGCCTCTCTGCTCAAGGAACTACTGCCCAGATGACGATGTGGATAGTCTCTCTTGAAATGACCGGTCTCCCCACAAAAGTAACAACCAGTGTCACCTGGCCGTGCGGGTTTGCCACTTTGTCTCCCGGTTGATTGTACTGAAGTCCCACTAGACTGAGCGGATAACTGTTATCCCTGACTGGCTCTGCCACTACCTGCTCCGGATCCTGTACCCCCAGAAGATCCGGAACTGGAACTGCCTCTCTTAGCTGGTCCTTGACTAGAGGCTCCGAAACTCCAGCGATACCGGCGTAGCCTAGAACCACTAAACTGCTGCTGAGCTGGCAAACTCAACTCTACTCTAGCAGCAGCGTTTGCCAAAGCCTTCAAAGAAGTATGTGCCACAACAATGACTGCTACTCGAACCTCATTCCGCAGTCCATACTCAAACCTCCGACATTTATCCATCTCAGTCGCCACAAGAGCCGGTACAAAGCGTGACAACTCAAGAAATCTCTTCTCATACTGTGCTACCATCATGTCCCCCTTCTGTAACTGCAGAAACTCGACCTCTCTGCATCTCGATATGAACGAGGATAAAATTGCTCGAGGAAGCCTTCCAAGAAAGTTTTCCAAGTAAAGGTACGAACATCCCAGCCTGTCAGCTGCAAAGCATGCCACCAACGATATGCATAACCACCCAAAAGAAATGTAGCTATCTGCACCCTATCCTTCGGAGGGCACCTCATAACAGCAAACACTCGTTCCAAACGAGTAATCCACTCGTCCGCATCATCTCGGCCTAACTTGCCCATAAATACTGTCACCCCCAACCTCTGGGCTCGCTTAATATCAGACACCTCGATAGTAGCCCTACCCTAAAGTACCGTAGTCAAATTCCGACCCAATTGATCCAGGGTCTGCCTCAAATCCAGCTCTCATATGGGTTCATGTGTGTCCTCACTAGTTCCTAGCTGCTGACACGGCTCGCGTCTTGGAGGCATTACGCTGAAAAGACCATAAACCACTAATAACACAATCACATGTACACTAGGTGTACGGTATACAAGAATTTAAACATAGTGCTCTGATACCAAGTTGACAGGACCCTTCCCGAATTTCCCCTCGAAACCCGGGAAAAACCCTGATCCCGTCTGACAACTTAATTAAATTTCCAAAATACCCTAGGCCTTTGCAAAATTATGAGAATTCTGCCAAAAATCTGGTAGAATCTCCCCTTAAGGACTATTGTCTTCCACCTGTAAGACAATGGATCAGATAACACTCCAAATTCCAACAACTCAACCATCCAACGATGTAATTACCAAATTGACAATCAATCCAACAGATGTATCAGAGCATCTAGGTAGGATAAGTAAATACAGAAGTATATATCCTACTCTAGGTAAACACACAGTTGAAATGTAATGCCTCCGCCTCTGGATATACCCACGTCAATTCAACAACCTGGAGGGGATTTAAAACACGAAAATGTTAGTGGACAAAAATAATCATTTAAAACTAGTTCCAAGGAAAACATACCTTTCCCCCTCCACGAATAAAACAATGCATGCATGAAATTCCTTTTCAACAAAATCATAAGGATAACCCGAAAACATACCGAAAAATCCATTGTTTTGGTAAAACACTAGTGGGACCCACGAAAATTCGAAAAATATTCAAAACATCCCGTCTTCCACAACTCTACTTTGAAAATCCTCCTCAAAGGAGTTTACAAATCATATGAAGCCAACCTGGACACAAAATGTATATCAAAACATTTTCCACTGCTCCTGAATAAAAATTATGAGTCGTAGCTCAACACCCTCCACACACCCGATATACCTCGAGCTGTGTAGAACCTTGACTACTCGTAGACAGCCTCAACGACTTGGTGGAGAAAATACCCCTCGACACCAGCGTCGGAGAACCCTCAACGATCTGACGGAGAAAAACCCCTCAACGCTGGTCGGAGAAAACCGTGATCCCCAGGGACAGTAAATCAGTGAAAACTAAAATCTACGTTTTCAAATCCTTGTTTCCTTGCCTAAGCCAAATTCATTGAAAAATCGGGTCTATGCCCAAATCCAAGGAAATCACAAATTCGGGTCTACACCCAAAACCATGGACTCAAAATCTATCAATTCAAAACCATTTAATAACAGAGTCCATAAAACCAGGCCATAGCCCAAAATATTGTTCCCACTGTAATATGGAAAACTCGTGTCCAATCATCATTTAATAGCACAATTTCTAAATTCCAGAAATGTACCAAAAATAATATATAACAATATTTAATTCAAATATACCTTTATGCATGCATTATAATTTGTAAACCAAAGTCCACTCACTGATAGCTCAATCTCGAGTCGTACGCTCCTCTGAAGTTCCCGGAGCAGTATCGCCTGTCAAAAGTAACAATCGGGTTTACTGACGATCATTAAATACCCAACACTAAAGCTCCCTAAACCCCGGGAAGTCCGCTCGCGTTACACTAAAACGTAGCCACTTTGGACATCCAAAACTACCCCTAAACGATGTCTGATTGACCCGAAACCTGCACCAACAGGTCCGAAAAGTCAAGACCTTGTCGACATGCATCACCGTGACCTAAGAACCGGTCCCACGAGCCGATAGAAGATCGGTTGTTCAGCCACGCGGCGGCTACACAGCCTCATGCGCCCGCACAGTGCCACATGAACCTGCTGACTCAGCCGCTATGTGGCGTCCACGTGGATGCTAGGTGGCCTCCACGTGGCTGCCAGGTGGCATGCCACGTCAGCACCACCGACCGACTCAGCCGCCGGAGACTTTCCTGAGAAGACGACCGTCGCTGCCGTCCATCGACGTCACCGTCGCCGGTAAACCCCATTTCCGACCGAGCTTCAAGTTTTTCCTAATGTTCTCAAAACTCAACCGTTTTTCACGAATTTTATGTCTAAATCTATCTACTCGAACCTAGGAATTCAAAAATGAACTCTAAACACGAAACCCATACATGTGTTGGCCGAAAAATCGATCTGAAGGTTTCGATTTTCCTTTTCTCCAATCGGTGTCTCCCACAGCTGTTTCCTTCGGTGGTGGGTATGGTTTTGATCGCGGGAAGAAGTAAAGTGTGATGGATTTCACCAAATTGGCCAAAGTTTCCTTGAAATGAAAATCCACATCAGACGTTTTTATTTTGGTTCGGTCGGTCGGTGTTACGGGTCTGAATGGTGACACGGGTCTGTGTGAAGGAAGAAATGAAATGAAATTGCTTGAAGGTTTGGGTTAAATACATATACCCAAGGGAATTTAACAAAATGCCCCTGACCAATCTAGACCCGTAAGTTTCTCACTGGGTCTCCGTTTTCCACGTGCCGCCTATCTTCGAAGTCGTGAGTCCGAGACCTACGGAACGGTACCCGAATAACTGTCAAATGTGTCTCCACACAAAATTGAGTTCCGATCCCCTTATAAAACCAAGGGTAATTTTATCATTTCCCAAATTAATTTACGAAAATTCACTAATTAAATTTTCGGGTCGTTACATTTGATCCATGGGAAATTAACAATGTCACATATTTTTGAAGCCTTGAGAGTCCTGTTTCAAGATTCCAAATTATTCATTCTCATGGACAGGACCCTCTCAACAAAGGTTATATTGCTTTTAATCGAGCAGGAGGGTTGACACATTGAGGCCGGCCAAGTTTGATGAGTAGGATTAGATTGAATAAACTCTTCAAATTCAATGTATTTAGAATGTCAAAATGGATGTGATTTCATTCTAGGAGGATTCAATAGGATTAGAAAGGAAACTAACATTTTATAATTCTACTATTTTAAGTGGATTGGATTGTATAAGTTTTCTTCTGCTTCTGCTCTATTTATTACTCTCCTTACCATGACAAATATCAATTTTTACATTCAAAATACATTGAATTTAGACTCGTGTCTTGCTTCCTGTGAAGAAATAAACCGGCCTCCTGAATCTGGAATAACAAAGAAACCCAAGCTGTGATGAATTGTATTCTGAATCAGCCACTTCTATCATGAATTGATCATCAAGAAAGAGTCCATGATTATGATCGATGATTATACTGAGTACAGAGTTGTACCTTATATTATCTCGTTTTCGTGTGGTATAATTTTGTCTATCGATTCATTGAAGTTTTGATCCCTGTACTATACCATTACCAGCAGCTCTGCAGCTGCATGCAGTTTTGTGCCAACAGTTTGGTGAATTCATTCATTAATTAGCTAGTGTGTTGGTTATATATAACTACTTATAACCGCTTTCTATACCAAATCCAGTATTCGTTTAACCATTTGCGGTAAGCAGCAGGCAGCTTGTTTCTTAGAAACAACCGGGGCGGTTTGACTTGGAACCTGCTGAGTGCTAAACCACTTCTTTTGGAGCTTTCTCAACAATGTTCTCAGAACTTACTCTTCAACTGCATTTGCACCCCACAAAGAAACACGGTTCCCTCTCTCACAATACATAAAGAAAATAGATTTTTTCTATGTTTTTTTAGTATAATTCTATTCGTCATCTTGAAATATTTTGAACAATATTGTTTTATTTAAAGTTGAAATATTTTTCTTTAATTTCGGTTAGATGTTGTTGTAAACGCGTAGGATTTTCTTAAGCAATCTCCTGCATCTGCAAACAGCAGACCCGAGTCTTCCAACGTCCCGGCCATATTTTCTTGATCGAGTCGAAATTTCATTGATAAAGGTAAAGGCTTACACAAAATTTCAAAGGGAGAAATAGATTGATCGGGAACTCATTAAAACCTTACCATGAAAATCCAAAGAGGGAAAAATCCGGTTGAGCAAAAAGAGTGCCCCACCTCCAAAAACTAAAACAAATCAAATTTCAATCATGAAAATCCTCGGCCATATGCGTGCATGCTTTTCTTAAATTCAATCAACTTAGAAAATAAAAAGAAAAAATATAATAATTTTGTTTTAGGTACGCCTACAAAATATCCATTTAAATTTCAAGAATTTCTGAAATTTCCCACTATCTAATAACAGCAAATCTGCTACATACAACTGATATACATGATTATCGTAACACATGCAGTAAACTGTATACATCATGGGCTTATAATTTATGTGTAGACATGATGAGTCCTTTTTCTTTTATTATAATTGTAATTTACACCGTGATGATAACAAGATTATTAAGAGGCTTCGTCAACCTGTAGAGCTCCAAAATCGAACGGCTTCTTCTCTTCTTCCTCCTCGGCCACAAATTTACAAATTCATCTTCTTCTTCTTCTTCTTCTTCTTCTCCTTCTCTCGGGTTTCCGTCAAATAGGCTTCTATATTCCGATGAACACACCTGACCATCATAATTGTGGCGACGATCATCATGAGCTGCTCTTTTACTTTTGGCATCGCTTTCTCTTTCTTCTTGTGTGCCGTCATGATCCTCGTCCTCCTCATCATCCTCTAATAATTCGCTCAGTTGTATGAGTTGCTCCGCTGCGTCTATTTCCAAATCTGAGAAATTACTACTTCCAATTGAAATTGGGCGCTTCACCTCCTCCTCCTCCAACTTCATCTTCATCTTCATCTATATGGTACTAATTTCAGTTTCTCATGCTTCTGTTGACGTTGATGATTTGGCCGCCATATATATGTATAGGGATTTTGGTAACTTAGCTCGCAATCAAATGATCGAAATGAGCTCCAATATCTTCCCTGCAGCAACTGTATGCTTATATACAAATCCCCAGAGTCGGTTTCCCCTTTTAAATACTTTTTAATTATTTCCTCAAAAAAAACAAAATTTAATTATTGCTTTTTCTTTTTTCTTCACGTTTTTAATTTAGGCCATGTCTGATGGTTTTTTTTGGGCGAAAAAGTAATTCTCATTGATGATAAACGAAAAAATTACAACGATGCATCAAGTGACCTTATTAAATTTTATTGGGAATTTTAACTCGACAAAAGAAAAAAAAGTACCATACAACAACCAAAGATAGAAATTACATCATAAGCAAGCTAAAAAATTCAAAGCATATAAGAATCTAAAAGGCTAGAAAGCAAATAGAAAGACCTTCTTCCATCCAAATGATAGTGTCAAGCAGAAAAAGTAATTCTCATTGATGATAAACGAAAAAATTACAAAGATGCATAAAGTGACCTTATTAAATTTTATTGGGAATTTTAACTCGACGAAAGAAAAAGAGTACCACGCAACAACCAAAGATAGAAATTACATCATAAGCAAGCTAAAATTCAAAGCATATAAGAATCTAAAAGGCTAGAAAGCAAATAGAAGGACCTTCTTCCATCCAAATGATAGTGTCAAGCAGCAATAAGGCATGACGAGCAAGTTTATGTGCGACCCGATTGCACAACTGCGGTCTGAATTGGCAGGAGGCGCGAGCAAAACCTGCTGCCAGCTGACGAATATCCTAAATCACGACATCTTCCTGTTGATCTTAGCAGCTTCAACACAGTCGGAAAACGATTCTCCTTGAAATCGGGTAAGTTCTCTTGACACACTCACAATTTATTAAGATTTTGATTACAGATTTCGATTGATTGTTCTTAGATGTAGGAATGAATCCTTCGGGTGATGAACAATTAGGTTTAATTTCTGTAGGAATAGGATGGTATTGTGTGTTGCACACTAATTGGTTGATGGAATGCTTCTATGAAATTCTACTTCTTGTTGGATGATCTCTATGCTGTAACAGAGAGAGATAGTTCAATTATGATTGAAATTAGTTTATTACTCACGCACACACCTATACATTCTCTCTTACAATATGTTAGTGTGATGACACTATGATGTCACACACTCACTCATCTCACACGGCTCTTCTAACTTGGGCGCCAAGTTAGGCTCACACACTCATTGCTCTTCTTTCTGTTGTAACAGAATCTTCACAGCTTTGATTGCTTCCTTTACTGACTTGTCTCAGCCACCTAGATGCCTCGTGACAGCTTAAGCACTAACATCCCTTCCTAAGCTGTTCATTGGCATTACTCCTAGCATCCTTCTCAAGTAGTAGAATCTACCTTTAGGTAGTGCTTTAGTAAACACATCTGCAAGCTGCTCCTCTGACCTGTAGTAGATTAAGTCAATCTCACCATCTTGCATAGCTTCTCTTATGAAGTGAAACCTCATGTTGATGTGGTTAGTCTTTTGGTGAAAGACTAGGTTCTTTGACATGGCTATAGTTGAAGTATTATCACATAGGATAGGTGTAGCTCCAACTAGTTCTTCCCCAAAGTCCTCCAACACCAATCTCAGCCATTTTGCTTGAGCAGTAGCCTCAGATGCACTAACATATTCTGCCTCAGCAGTAGATAAGGCCACATTATGCTGTTTCACAGAGGCCCAAGAGAATACCCCACTTCCAAATGAGAAAGCATAACCCGAGGTGCTTCTCATATCATCCAAGCTTCCACTCCAATCACTATCACAATAGCCTACTCTAGTAGCTTGTTTTCCCTTTTGATATTCAATTCCATAAGAGATAGTTCCTTGAATGTATCTCAACACTCTTTTAGCTGTATCATAGTGTTTCTTTGAAGGATTATGCATGTACCTAGATAGCAAACTAGATGCAAACATGATGTCTGGTCTAGTGGCAGTTAAGTATAACATACTACTAACAATTTGTCTATAGGCACCTTCATCTGCAGCTTCTGAACCATCACTTCTGCTGAGCTTGTCATAAGTAGCAAGTGGTGTGCTCACAGGCTTGCATTCTTTCATTCCAAACTTGTCAAGTAAAGTCTGTGCATATTTCTGCTGATGAATGAAGATACACTTCTCTGTTTGAATAACTCCCATACCAAGAAAATGATGTAGAAGCCCCAAATCAGTCATCTCATACTTGGTCATCATGTCCTTCTTGAACTCCTTCATCAATCTGTCACAATTGCTAGTATAGACAATGTCATCCACATATATGGAAACTATTAAGGTCCTGCCATCCTTAGTTGCTTTCATGTACAATGTAGCTTCACTAGGACTCATTAGGTAACCACAACTGAGTAAGTGAGAATCTATCTCACGATACCAAGCTCTAGGGGCTTGTTTCAATCCATACAAGGCCTTTATGAGCTTATAGACCTTCCCTTCTTGTCTTTGTACTTCAAAACCAGCAGGCTGGTCCACATAGACTTCCACTTCTAGAACACCATTTAGGAAGTCTGATTTGATATCAAGCTGATATATACTCCATTTCTTCTATGCAGCTAGTGTAATCAAAGTCCTGATTGTATCTAGTCTTGCAACAGGAGCAAATGTTTCATTGAAGTCAATTCCAGGCTTCTGTGCATAGCCTTTAGCTACTAGCCTTGCCTTATGCTTCAGGATTGAGCCGTCTAAGTTCAACTTGGTCTTGTACACCCATTTAACCCCAATCACTGGTTTATCAATTGGTCTGTTAACCAACTCCCAGTGTAACAACCCGGAATTTCAATGATTGGATTTAAGTAAATTATTTATGTAAAATGACGATTTTACCCTTGGTCAGTAAAGGGCATGGAAGTCAAATTTTGTTTCGAGACACTTTTGGTGGTGTTTTGGATACCGTTGCGTAGGTCTCGAACTCACGAGTTCGTAGACAGACGGCACGCGGAAAATGGAGTTCGTGGACGAAAGTTATGGGTCTAGATGTGCAAGGGCATTTTGGTAATTTTTGACTTGGGTAGATATTTTTAACCCCCAAATCAGATATTATCTGATCCACCTCATTTCATCTTCATCTTATCTTCATCCTCATTCTCTCTCTGTGACAAACATTTCCAAAACACACCCGAAACCGTACGAAAAACACCCGAAACACCCACAAAGTCAACTTTTGATTCAAGGCTCCAACTTCCAGTTTTGATCAACTAATCATATTCTACTCCTTCCCACGATCACAACCGTACCAACCATCGAAGGAGAGGACCACGGAGGAAGCCGAACCGAGGATAGGAAGTTTCGGACCTTCCGATCGATTTTTCGGCTAGCACAGGTACATGTTTGTGGTTTTGAGGTCATATTTGGATTCCTGGGTTCGAGTAGATAGATTTAGACATAACATTTGTGAAAAATGGTTGAGTTTTGAGGAAGTTAGGAAAGCTTGAAGTTTCGGCCGGAAATGGAGGATTCCGGCGGAAACCAGACGGCGGCATCGGCAGCCGGTCGTCTTCTCCGGCGAGTCGCTGGTGACCGGTCGGGTCGAGTAAACCGGTCGGGTCGGGTGACCGGTCGGGTCGAGTAAACCGGTCAGGTCGGGTGACCGGTCGGGTCGAGTGAACCGGTCGGGCCGAGTTGGACCGGGTCAGGCCGAGTTGGACCGGGTTAGGCCGAGTTGGACCGGGTTGGACCGGTCCAGGCGCGTGGGTACTGCAGCCGGCGCGTGAGGGCACGTGGCGGCGCGTGGGCGCGTGTTCTGACCTTCCGTCGGCGCGTGGCGGCACGTGGGGCCGAGTCTGAGGTCACGGAGGCGCGTGACAAGTAGTTTTTGACGTTTCGGACCTGTTGGCGCAGGTTTTGAGTCGATCGGACGTCGTTTAGGGGTTGTTTCGGACGTTTTAAAGTTGCTGCGTTTTCTAGGCCAGCATAGTTAGACTCCCGGGGTTTAGGGGGTTTATATTTAAGGTCCTTATTATTAACTGGTCATCCCGATTATTAATTTGGATAGGCAATACTGCTCCAGGAACTTCAGGGGAGCGTACAGTTCGGGATTGAGTTTGCTTCGACAGGTTTGTGAGTGGACTTTGATTTATAAACTGTAATGCATGCATAAATGTATCTTTGATTTAAATACTGTTATGTATGGGTGCACTGAATTTCTGGATTTTAAAAATGATGCTGGACACATGTTTTACAACATTTCAGTGAAAGTGTATTTTGAGAAATGGCCTGGTTTTTGTACTCGATTTTGATATCGTTTTGATGTGGTAACTATTTGAGTATGTGATTTGGGTTTAGACTCATAATTGTGATTTTACCGATTTTGGCCATAAAATGGTATTTCAAAGAATTTGGCTTAGGCCGCGAAACAAAGATTTCGAAGTATGAATTTGATTCACGGGTTCCCGTCCCAATGGTTATTGTTGCTCTGACTGGTGTTGAGGGGCCTTGCTCTACCGGTTGTTGAGGGTTCGGACCTTAGGTGTTGAGGGGCCTTGCTCCGCCGGGTCGCGAGACTGTCTATGCATAGTACAGATAGTACAGACAGTACAGATGGTACACAGAGTTGTACAGATTTTAACACATCTCAAAGGATACCCTGGTGTGTTATGGATATGTCGGGAACAGTGAATTTGAGATATTATGTGTCGGATTGAACGAAATGATTTGAATTTGAGATATTTTGTGTCCAGATTAAATTAAATGATTTTAAACTCCTTTGAAGAGAGTTTTCAAACAAAATTGTGGATCACGAGGTATTTTTATTATACATATTTTATGTGAGTCCAACTAAGTGGTTTTAAAGAGAAATGAGAATTTTTTGTGATTTACATATGATGTTTTAGTATGATAAATTGTTTTATGTTATGCATGCATGATTTTATAAATGGAGGGGAAGAAACGTATTTTCTCGAAAAGGAATTTATAAATGATTATTTTTGTCCACTCACAACTTTTGTGTTTAAACCCCCTTCAGGCAGTTGAGTAGAGTTGACGCGAACACTGATCTCGAGGCAGAGGCATTAGTACTTCGACTGCGCTGTGTAATTATATTTGAGTAGGATATCTAAATTTTACTCTTGATCCTACTTAGACGCTCTGATATTATATTGTATTTGATTGGTCATTAATTACGGGAATTATTGAGTGCAATCCCTTGTCTGACAAGTGGAAGTATTTATTGTTATTATATTTTGTAAGGATTGAAGGGTATTTTGGGAACCTTTTCTTAGGTTGTCAGACAGGATCAGGGTTCTTCCCGGGTTTCGAGGGGAAATTCGGGACGGGTCCTGACACCCAGGTTGAGTTCTTCTCAATCATCTCAATTTACTCTCCATTGCTTTATTCCAGGTATTGTTCTTCACTGCTTCTTCAAAATTCTCAGGCTCAACAATAGTTAGGTTACATCTAGCATATATATCTCCAATACTTCTCATCTTTGCTGGAATGTTTCCTGACTCATATGATGTTTCTGAGGATGAGCTGATGCTTGAACTTGGTTGTGAGCCCTGAGCTTGTAGGTTTGGTTCTTGAACCGTAGGAACTTCAGCTTCCAACTCAGTGTCCATTCCATTTGGAACTTAGACACTGATTTCTTCATTTGTTTCCCAACTCCACATTGCTCTCTCATTGAAGGTCACAGTTCTGGAAATCACAATTTTCTTGGTTTCCAGATTGTGAACCCTATACCCTTTCTCACAACTTCCATAACCTACAAACACACCTTTTGTAGCAGTTTCATCCAGCTTCTGTCTAAGTTGTGATGGCACATGAGTGTAGCACGCAGAACCAAACACTCTTAAGTGTTTTACTCCTGGTTTCCTCCCACTGTATACCTCAAATGGTGTCATCCTTAGAACTGCCTTTGTAGGACACCTGTTGAGCAAATAAACTGCTGTATTAACAGCTTCAGACCAAAACTGATATGGCATCTTCTTGTCATGCATCATAGACTTTGCCATTTCCACAATAGTTCTATTCTTCCTTTCTGCAACCCCATTCTGTTGTGGTGACTATGCCACAGTAAGCTACATTTCTATTCCCATTTGTTCACAATAGGTTAGAAACTCTTGTGATGTGAACTCACCTCCTCTGTCACTTCTTAACCGTTTGATCTTGTTCTCAGTCTGCAACTCAACTATTGCCTTAAACTTTTTGAAAGCATTGAACACCCCAGACTTGTGCTTTAGGAAGTAGACCCAACACATCCTAGAGTAGTCATCAATGAATGTTAGGAAATACTTGTTTCCTCCCATTGTCTCAGTCTACATTGGACCACAGACATCAGTGTGAATCAATTCTAGTAGTTTTGATGCTCTCCAAGCTTTATCCATGTCAAAACTTTCAACATGCTGCTTGCCAACGATGCAGCCTTGACACACTTCACTCTTCTTGTATAGCTTAGGTATTCCCACAACCATATCTTCTGTGTACAGAACAACTAGGCTAGAATGGTTCAAATGACCAAACCCCCTATGACATAGCCAGGATGTAACGACCCGGACCAGAAATTAAATTCTTTTGAGAATTGGACAATTTTACCCTCAGTTTTGGACGGGTTCGGGAGTCACTTTTTGATTGGCAGTACTTTTGGGAATTTTTCTTGGGTTGTTGCGTAGGTCTCGAACTCACGAGTTCGTAGACAGGCGGCACGCGGAAAACGGAGACCCGATGAGTTCGTTACGGGTCTTGAAGCTTCAAGGGCATTTTGGAAATTTTTGACTTGGGGTAGATATTTTTAACCCCAAATCATTGTCTCATCTTTATTCATTTTCATCTTCATCAGATCATCATTTTTCATTCTCATCTTTATCTCTGAAAAAAAAAACACAAAAACACACATCGAACCACCAACCCGTGCGAAAAATACCGAAGAAAAACCATAAAGTCAACTTTGATTTCAAGGCTTTAGCTTCCCGTTTTGATCAACTAATCGTATTCTACTCCTTCCCACGATCACAATCGTACCAACCATCGAAGGAGAGGACCACGGAGGAAGCCGAACCGAGAATAGGAAGTTTCGGACCTTCCGATCGATTTTCCGGCTTACACAGGTACGTGTTTGATATTTTAAGGTCATATTTGGATTCCTGGGTTCGAGTAGATAGATTTAGACGTAAAATTTGTGAAAAATGGTTGAGTTTTGAGGAAGTTGGAAAGCTTGAAGTTTCTGCCGGAAATGGAGGATTCCGGCGAAACCAGACGGCGGCGACGGCGACTGCCGGTCATCTTCTCCGGCCAACTTCCGACGACGGTGACGGCAGCCGGTCGTCTTCTCCGGCGAGTCTCCGGTGACCGATCGGGTCGAGTGAACCGGTCGAGTTTAGTGAACCGGTCGGGTTGAGTGAACCGGTCGAGTTGAGTGAGCCGGTCGGGTTGAGTCGAGTTGGACCGGGTCAGGTCGAGCCGGGCCGAGTTGGACCGGTCCGGTGCGTGAACACTGTAGCAGGCGCGTGACTGGTGCGTGGCGGTGCGTGAGCGCGTGTTCTGGCCTTCCGGTGGCGCGTGGCGGCGCGTGAGACTGTTCCCGAAGTCACGGCGGCGCGTGACTAGGGTTTTGGGACGTTCCGGATCAGATTTTGTTGGTTTCGAGGCCATAGGAGTTCATTTAGAGCTCGGTTGGGCAATCCCAGCGGTAAGGATTGACCGTGGAGAGGGTTTTGAGCTCGGAAAGTCAAGGTAGTTGGGTCATTATTGTGTAGGTGTTTCTTAGGCTAGAGCGTCCATGAATTTTGGGTTGGATGATGTTGGTAAGCGGACTTTTGATTTATAAATTGTAATGCAGGTATGAATATCTTTGATTTAAATACTGTTGTGTATGGTTGTATTTATAAATTGTAATGCATGTATTAATATCCTCGATTTAAATACTGTTGTGTATGGGTGCAATGATTGCTGGATATTTGTTTTCCAATATTTCAGTGGAAGGGTGTTGTGAGAAATGATATGGTTGTTGGATTTGGTTTTGATATTGTTTTGACATGGTAATTATTTGGGTCCATGATTTGGAGTTGAAACCGTATTTGTGATTATAAAATATTTGATTTTGGAACCAATACCGATTTGAGGGGGCCAGGATCCGGGCTAAGATCCGTTGAGACGGTGAACCCGGTGAACCTCCAAAAAAAATAAACAATACTGATTTAAGGGGGGCCAGGATCTGGGCTAGGATCCGCTGAGGCGATGAACCCGGTGAACCTCCGAGATAAACATTGATTTGAGGGAGGCCAGGATCTGGGCTAGGATCCGCTGAGGCGGTGAACCTGGTGAACCTCCGAGATAAACATTGATTTGAGGGAGGCTATGATCTGGGCCAGGATCTGCTATAGGCGGTGAACCCGGTGAACCTCCGAGATAAACATTGATTTGAGGGAGGCCAGGATCTGGGCTAGGATCCGCTGAGGCGGTGAACCCGGTGAACCTCCGAGATAAACATTGATTTGAGGGAGGCTAGGATCTGGGCCAGGATCCGCTATAGGCGGTGAACCCGGTGAACCTCCGAGATAAACATTGATTTGAGGGAGGCTAGGATCTGGGCCAGGATCTGCTATAGGCGGTGAACCCGGTGAACCTCCGAGATAAACATTGATTTTAGGGAGGCTAGGATCTGGGCCAGGATCCGCTATAGGCGGTGAACCCGGTGAACCTTCAATATAATTGGTTACTGTTCTTCGACTAGCATCGAGAGTTTTACTCCGTTGGTTCGTTGAGTCCTCCGACTATGGCATCGAGGAGTTTTGGCTCCGCCGGGTCACGAGGCTATTTATGCATAGTATAGAGAGTTGTGATACAGGACTAGCACACCCCAAGGGATACCCTGGTGGCTAGGGATATGCCGACTGATGTGATATGATAGTTGAGGATGGTTCCAGCTCTAATATGGTTTGAGGAGGATTGTCATGTGATAAATCAGCCTATGGAAACACTTCGTTATCCGGGTCAGTGGGTTGGTGTGGGCGGTGACCCAGAGGGACGAATTATTGTTGGTTCACCAGTATATGACTAGTCTGTTGTCTTGTGGTTTTCCAGTAGAGATGTCAGCAATGTCTGACCTACTGACATTTGGTGTCAGAGAGTATTTCTATTTGAACCACCACTATTCAGAGAGTATTTCTTTCATCCTTGTATATTCAAAATCACGTCTTAAGGATTGTAACTTGACTGCTCTTACCTTCTGATCACCTCTGTACTCTCTTTTCAGTAGATCCCAGGTTGATTTGGCAGTCTCCTCGTTTGAGATCTTTGAAAAGATTATATCAGCAACAGATGTTTGAAGCATCCCGATGTTTGAAGCATCCCCAAGGCCCTTGCATCCTTGATGTAATCTGCTCGGGTTGGTTGGTTAACCACATCACCAGCAACATCTCCTGCTTCTTCATGCAGTCCAACATTAACATACTTCCAGAGATCATGTGCACTGAGTATGGTCCGTATTTTGATGCTCCAGAATTCGTAGTTGGTTCCATCAAAGATCGGAGCTCGTAGCTCTGATCCACCAGCTCCTGTCATGTTAGACACGACTGCTTCTTCTTCACAAATGATCTTCCCTTATGTCGATGCTCACGGATCAGATTGCTCTGATACCATGTTGATCTCAGCAGCTTCAACACAGTCGGAAAGCGATTCTCCTTGAAATCGGGTAAGTTCTCTTAACACAATCACAATTGATTAAGATTTTGATTACAGATTTCGATTGATTGTTCTTAGATGTAGGAATGAATCCTTCGGGTGATGAACAATTAGGTTTTATTTATGTAGGAATAGGATGGTATTGTGTGTTGCACACTAACTGTTTGATGGAATGCTTCTATGAAATTCTACTTCTCGTTGGATGATCTCTCTATTGTAACAGAGAGAGATAGTTCAATTATGATTGAAATTAGTTTATTACTCACTCACACCTATACATTTCTCTTACAATCTGTTAGTGTGATGACACTATGATGTCACACACTCACTCAACTCACACGGCTCTTCTAACTTGGGCGCCAAGTTAGGCTCACACACTCACTGCTCTTCTTTCTGTTGTAACAGAATCTTCACAGCTTTGATTACTTCTTTTGCTGACTTGTCTCAGCCACCTAGATGCCTCGTGACAGCTTAAGCACTAACACTTCCATCCCATAAGACCCATTGACCTCATTCACAACATGAGCAGCTGCCAAGCAATCCGTCTCAGTAACAACCTGATGACACAGCCAATTTCGAGAGCAAGCTTGAGGCCAGAACATATAGCATACAATTCCACCACCAAGGGGCTGAGATTTCCCAGCATTGGCTGAGACGCAGCAACCAACATATTGCCCAGATCATTGCTAACTACCGCACCCAAACCGCGTAACAATCCACCAGCGTCCATAACCCTGTCCACATTTATCTTACATGTCACCTTAGCTAGGCATTCCCATTTGGCAATTGACAGCGCCGAAGTTCCCATCTGAACCGGCCTCGAAGATGCAGAAACAAATTCATCCGCCATAGCTACCCATATATATCTTGGCAGCAACTCAGAAGCAAAACCTTGATCTTGTTGGAAAATTCGAGAATATCGATGGTTCCATAAGGCCAGCAAATGTAAGCAAAATAACTCAAGTGTTTTGCAGGGATTACCACAATAACGTAGCACAATATATAAATCAGAAAAAGATCCCACCGACCAATTCATCCCAATCTGTATGAACATGGAGCTTTTCCAAACTTGTTTCGCTACTTTGTAGCTCCAAAAGGTGTGAAAACAAGACTCAAATTCTTTCTGACGACATCCAAAGACAGGGCTTTAAGAAATTTTACGATAGAACAATTGTCCACTAATCGGAAGATTTTTGTGCATACATCTCCACAAAAATAACTTAATCATGGAGGCGATATTGAGGTTCCAAATGGTAAGCCAAATGTTGGTTCCACCGAGCGTTGAACATCCTGAATGACTCGTATCTCGATCCCAAATGGCACTAGCCAACCCGTACTCACTCCGAACATTATTATGTCCAATTTGAGCTCTCTTTCAGTTAAGAAGAAGGGTAGCGAAGAAGAAGAGAATATTAAGGAAAAAAGTCTCTTTTGCCCTTAAAATTTAGCCCATGTGAGTGTCATATGATAATTTTTAACGCAAAACGTTCAAAAAAATTGACGGAAAGACCATTGTTGCATATTTGGATAAAATTCAGGGATGACGAACTCTAATATTGAAGTTTGATTTTTTACCTTAAATGCACCGTAAACTTGCATAAAATTAAATTTCACTTTGCACCTTATTCTCAAAATTCGTTCAAAATGCACCCTAAAACTCTCGAGTTGTTCGACTCATCACCTTTTCTATTAAATCCATTAATTTGCCGTCAATTTTAAGGGTAATTTTGGAATTTACCATCCCCAACCCAAAACACCCATCCTACTCCACGCAATCCATCATCACCATCTTCCAAAATTAAACCAAACTATACTTGGTACTCATAGGCTTGGATGGTGCTGAATTTATACGTGCTTCTGAATTTCAAGGTTTGGATGGTGTTCGTGGTGGGGACTTTGTGCTCTCCGCAAAACCTAAGAAAGAGAGGCTCAGAAAATTGAGTGCTCTTGGTGCTGCAAGCTCCAGCTTTCAAGACTGCGAAATGGGCTGCGATTTGTCTGATAGAAAAGATGAGCTTCCGAGTAAGAGATTTAAGCTTCCCAAAAAGGTTTGTCATTCTATAATCTCCATCCAATCTTTCTCCTGTTTATGCCTTCCGTTTCATTCCTCGGACTCATGTTTTTTTTTTCTTTTTAATTTTTTTTCCAGTTTTTTTATGACTGCAATGGCATTGCTCATGCCTCTGTTCCACGGAAGCTGCGATCAGGTTTGTTGGTTTTTAAATTTGTTGCTCATGTTTTAATTTTCCACTTGTGGGTTAATTTCTTTTTGTATTTTCATTTGTTCGGTGGATCTTTTGTGAAGTTTTCGGGTTTATTTTACTTTAATTCTGGATTAGAAGTGAGCAAAACTAACACTCTTACTTTGGTTTGGTTTTATTTTGGAAGATGGTGATGGTAGCGTTGGATTGCGTGGGGAGGATGGGTGTTCTGGGTTGGGGATGGTAAATTCCAAATCTACCCTCAAAATTGACGGCAAAGGGATGGATTTAACAGAAAAGGTGATGAGTCGAACAACCGGAGAGTTTAAGGGTGCATTTTGAGCGAATTTGGAGAATATTGTGCAAAGTGAAACTTCTATGCGAGTTCATGGTGCATTTAAGGTAAAAAGCCTTGAAGTTTAAGGACGGTTAATGAAATTTGGGTAAAATTCAGGGACGTTGGCAACCATTAAGCTTTCTTGCAAGATAAAAATTTTCTTTACCAAAATCTGGATTGGCATATTTACTCTTATTTTTAACATAAATCAATCGGAAAATAGATTGAGGGATTAACATAAACAATTGGGTAAAGTTCAGCGACGACATATACTAATTGGAGTATAGGGACGGTTGCTAAAAATTATGGTAAATTTCAGGAATGGTTTAGATAATTTAGCCTTATTATTTTAATAAGGGTTTGTAACCTATGCTTATAAATAGGACCTTTGGGTTATATTCTAAGCAATAATACAATAGAGAGATTGTGACAGCACAATACAAAGCCCTCACACAACCACCCAAATCTTACTAGAATTCTATCAAAAATTCGGCAGAATCTCCCCTATAACCGGTCAACCTGTCGTTTACCTTTTAGACGAAGGATGCAATAAAAAATATAAAATCAAACAATCCAGCTAAAACCACAAGTTACCACAAACCGATCTCAACTACCAAGCCCTTGAAATAAATTTACGATACCAAAAGGGGATCAGAGCAAACTAGGTAATCCTTAATTTACAGAAACTAATGGAAGTCGTACGTGGTTGTAGTGCAACAAAAGATGATGCCTTTTCCTAGTCTCGTCACCTCGTCTCGCTATAGCCTGGAGGACACAAAACCAAAACAACTGTGAGTGGACAATATAACCCTATCACCGCGTACACACACTAATAAACTAACGATAATAATAATCAGACTAATCATGACAACCCACCTTGTGGTAAATCATATTTACATTAAGACCATCCACACAAAATGTATATATATATACCTACAACTTACCGGAACACCATTTAATTACTTAGGTGGAACCCACATCATATCCAATTGTAACTGTCATCGTAATAACCTGGCCGAAGCTGATATTCTGGGTCGTAGCCCACCATTCCGGTCATAGCCGTCATTCCGACCCATAGCTCAACATCCCGGTCGTAGTCGTCATCCTGAGCCGTAACTCGATATCCCGGCCATAGCCGTCATCCCGAGCTGTAACTCAACATCCCGATCGTAGCCGTAGCCGTCATCCCAAGCCGTAGCTCAACATCCTGGTCGTAGCCATCATCCTGAGTCGTAGCTCGATATCTCGAGTCGTCCAACACAAGGACATGCCCTCCTAACCATGACCGAAAATACCTCAAGATCATGCGGACGAACACATGACCAAAAATACCTCCAAATCATGTGTCCAAATCATGTACTACGTGCGTAGATAACCTCGACGAGCACGTGACCGAAAATACCTCAAGATCATGTCAAAAATGAGCACGCATGACCGAAAATATCTCGAGATCATGCGGTCACATGACCAAAAATACCCTCAAGGTCATGTGTCGGAGAAATCCCCCGCCTCACATGTCCAATAATACCTCAAGGACATGTGGAGGAATTCCATATTACCTGCCGAAGCCAGCATCACTGAATACCCGAGCCTAAGCCCAAAATCCATATCAATGGGCTAAAGCCCAACATCCATATCCGAGACAAGCCCAAACCATATCCAAAATCCATATCCAATCTATAGGCAATAATAAATAGAATAAACTAATTATACTTAATTTCCGAATCTTATAATTACAATAATCATTTTGGGACAATCCTCCTCAATTTCTGGAATTCATAATTACTAATAAAATATTTTAATCATATAATTAAGCATGGTTGATAATCTAGGAAACTAAGTCCACTCACCTTAAAGTTCAAGCGAGTTCGAAACCAAGCTATTCAGTCCTCCGTGACCTTCGGAGCCACCACGTATGTAAAAAATAACACTTGATGTTATTAAATGATAAGTCAAAACTAAGAAACCTCACCTGTGGTGGCCGAAAATTGGCCGGAAAGGTGGCAGGTTACTGTTCACAGTCTATCTCCTTCTCCCCACGCTGTCAACCTCGATAGCTAGTATGGTTGAGCTCAAAATGAGGTGAGGAAGATGATGGTGGTGGTGGTTTGTCTCGGTTTGGCAAAAATTGAAAAAACAGAAGGGTGGGAGTGTGGGTGTTCTCGGTTGGCCGTGAGAGAGATCGCGAGGAGAGAGAGAGAGAGAGAGAGAGAGAGAGAGAGAGAGAGAGAGAGAGAGAGAGAGAGAGGATAAGTGAAGAAAAATCTGGAAAATATTGGTGTTTTAAAATATTTGACAGCCAAAATTACCAAACTGCAGCTGAAGCTTCTACGCCCATAACTCCCTCTTCTGGGCTCCGTTTTTCGTGTGCCGCCTGTCTATGAACTCGTGAGTTCTAGAAATACGCAATAGTTCAAGAAAAACTTACAAAAGTGTCTCCGAACAAAAAGTGACTTCCAAACCCCTCCTAAACCCGAGGTTAAAATCATCATTTTCTAAATTAATTTTATAAATAAATTTCTTTTAGGGTACGGGTCGTTACATGGGTGGTGTTTGTACAACGATAAGACTGGGATGTTGATTGGCTAGTTTTAATAGTTAGGATTTCATTTATCAATTCGTTTCTTTCAGTCTTTTTTTCTCTGTTTGGTGAACTATCAATTCGGTTTTAGTGTGTTCGTATGGGATTTCACCTCCCACTTGGGCCGAGTCTAAGTCCACTATGAAGCCGACAAGCTAAAGGAACCCTAGGCCTTCCTCTATTTAAGAGGAGTCATCCCTCTCATTGAGGTCAAACCTCTTCTCAATCCCTCATCACTCTCTCAATGGCTCAATGCCAATATACATGTAACACACATATTATCAATAATAATATATGGAAAGTTGGTCCCGAGGACGTAGCCCGATTCGGGTGAACCCCTTACATGCTCGTGTCTTGGTGTGCGTGCGTACGTAGTCTTCACAGTCTCGTTTGTGTCATTTTCGGCATCAACATAGTGATAATTTATTAGAAAGATTCCGATCAAATGCACAAAATTAGTGTAATATATATTCAACCGAGCCGGACATATATGATTAGTTGAACATGAATTAGTACTATCAACAATTTTATTTTAACGGGATTAAGAGACTATATCCGTGGAGAACGAAGCCTCTCAAGAATTCTTGAGAACCATAACTCTTGCAGGAATGGAGAAAAACCTAAACTAACAAATGTACAAATGTTTTATTGACCACAAATTCTGATATTATCGACTCTAATGTTAATCAGGTAGTTTCTAGTTGCTAGATGAGTAGAGAAAGATGAGAAAGAGATTATAACTTTTCATTTTTTGTTGGTAAACATGATACTCTGATTTGATGGGTGTAATTTGAGCAAGTTATTTGATACTACCCCTCTTTAGTTGGTTGTGCAACGCATACCTTAATATCTGTTGTACTGCAGGTTTCCAAACTCAGAATTTGTTGTCATGTCTTGTAATATCAAAACTTCTGTTAAGAAATCAACTGTGCATATTATGGCCTACATCTCTTGCTTGCAGTTAGGGATAGGCATAAATCCGTTGAAACCGGAAATTGATTCAATTCAAATTTTTATTGATACTCTGGTTTGAATGTGACTGGATAAAAGTCAAAACTGTTTGAAAATTCAAATCGTTCCGTACGTAAATGTTTGGTTTTGGATTTTTATTTTGAAAAACGTTAGAATTCAAACTGAACCGTTAAATTTCTTATTTATTTATATTATTTATTAGTTTAAAAAATTGTTTTAATCCAAACATGTCACATCCCAACACATTCCCAAATTTTTAAATAGCTACATTCCCAAATTTTAATATCCCAACATATGTGTCACACGACGTGACAATCAATGTCATTAAAAAGGAAAAAAAATTCCAAACAGGTCATTTTTTTAATTAACTATCTTAAAAAAAATCAACCATAAAAAATAAAAAATAGAATAAATTAAGAAAGAATAAACCCTAACTATAACAATACGTTGAATTTTTAGGGTTTATTATGAAAGGAAAAAAAGGGAGGAATCCATGTTTCATGTTCAACCAAAGAGATCAAGTTTCCCATGTGTACAGAGAATGCAATATGGTAGCTGATAGACTAGCTAACTTGGGACTTGGTTTGGATCCTAGCCTGATGATTTTTGAGGTTCCGCCGTTTGATGTGGTCTCCTGGCTTGATGATGATGTCAATGGTGGTTGCGCACCCAAGGTCTAATCTCTTGTTTCTGCTGGTTTTTCTTGTTTTCCTTTTGTTACCAAAAAAAAAAAATTTAGGTATTCTTTTATTTGTTATTATTATTATTTTTTTAAATAGCTTATTTTTTTTCTTTTTATTATATAATTAAGAGGAAAATGATGGAAATAAAATAAAAGATAACATGCCAGTCCACATCAGATGCCACATGTATTGGTATAAAAAAATTTGGGAAAGTAGTTGGTGCCCATAACATTATTCATTAATGTAAGTGTTCATCACATATCCTACATCACTTAATTCTTAATAATTTTATGCTACTTACGAATTTAAATGATATTTAAACATAACCGGACCCTATTTGAAGCTTAAAATGTTGAAATTTTTTATTTGTTGATGTGTATGAATGAAATCTTAATGTGAATGAATGAAATCTTGATGTGAATAAATGAAATCTTAATGACAATGATGGAAGTTTGAAAAAAAATTATGCTTTGGAGGGGTCTTTCTAGTAAACAATTTACACGAAAATTTTATGACTAAACGGTCCAAAACAGTCCTAAACCAAACATTAATGGTTTGGTTAAGAACAGTTTCAATTATATTTTTTTGAAAATTTAAACCGTATCAAACCGTTAAGTTTTTAAGGCCTCGTTTGTTTGATTAGAATGTTAGAATAAGAATGGTAATTGTATTCAATTCCTTATTTATTATGGAATGTAATAATTTTTTAATTTCTATTTCAATGTTTGGAATAACTTAGGAATCATAGAAGGGAAATAGTTTATGTTCCTCTTTTATCCTTTTGAATAAATTAAAAATAAAAAGTAACAACTCACCCCAACTGCAACACTTGTATCCTGACCTAGGCCATGTCGATCTATATATGATGTTCTCCCGGCCAAATCATAATCCTATCAAAGGCACCGCCCGGCCCCCATATGAGTCCTTCCTCTCCTCCACCACTACCCGGAGCCTCTTTCTTAACCCACAAGAGTTTTTCCAGGTTTGGAGGTAAAGAAAGCGATGAACTGTTTGTAAACATATATGTTGTGAAACTGAAAATGGATGCAGAAATTTCAAAGAAAAATCCAATCAAATCTCTTTATGAAATGAAATTTTCAATCCAATCTCCAAATCGCATTATGGAAGAATTGGAGAACAATGATCCTCTCCCATCAGGGCCACCGTCCAACTGTCCTCCTCAATCCCGTCACCTCATCAATCCAATCTCTTCTATTTACAATAGATTTTAATTGTTTCAAATAATACGAAAGAAATTATTTAGTCTAATGAAAAAAAAAAATTATTTAGGATGTGATGATAAAATAACAATATATTCCCAATTGAAAACTGTGATCACTTAACAATAGAATAGAAATTTTATATTGGTGTGTCATGGTAGATCCTCAATTTACAGCAATGGGTGTGCCTAATATATATATGTTTTCTTTCAATTGACATGGAAGGGTATATGGTGTAATTTTGCATTCCAAGTGTAATATGGAAATAGAATACCATATATCTTTGGATGTAATCCTAATCCACTTCTTAAGGGGAATGGATTCCAGTCAACCCTCTCCTTTTTTTTCCTTTCCAAGTTAAGCAAAACATGATAACTCGTTGGGATATGAATTCATTTTCCATTCCTGGCCTAAATTCCAAACAAACGAACGGGGCCTAACGGTTTGAATTTGAATTTGGATTTGAATTTGCGTGATATACGTACGCAGCTATATATTGAAGGTTGGTATGTAATGTTTTATTTGGAGGACAGATGATTTTCATTAGGACTGCTAGCTATATGATTATTGTTGAAGGTATTATTGAATATTGATGTAGGCTGTAGGGTGATTGATAGTAAGAGAAAGAAGAGATATTGCGACTTACTCACTCCTTCCTAGTCCTACCTTTGGCATTCCTCCAAAAGTGAATTCAAATTCTTTCAAATTTCACCAATACGCTGCTGGAGCAGACAAGTATATATAGCATGCTTTCAGCGGGACACAAAATATTGTTTATTCTTACTACGTACAGATATACACCAAATTTGTATAAAATAATTTCTGATCAATATATATTTACCCTAGTATTTGTGTGCGAGTGCAACAATTTTCTATAATCGCTCTCTAGTCCAATAAATAATGAGGCACCATTAATACTTAGTTTGACCCAACTTTACAATTCTGTGTAATACTCAAAAGAGAAATATACTTTAATTTTTTATACTTTCATAAAATCTTACTAGAAGAACAATAATATATGTAGTCAACGAACCAGTACACAACTAGAAGAACAAAACCATGCTAACATAACTGATCCAGTACTATCATATTTTAATGAAAAACATGCTCTATGTCTCGCCAGCAATCAACATATCAGCACCATCTTTCTTTTTTTCTCAATTGTCAGTGCCTTCAACATATATAGAAAATTCTTTGTCATCTTTTATCAACCAGCATGCTTTGACTATTTCCTCTTCGCTAAGATTCGGTATTGCTTCTACTTCAGCATATACGTACCTCTGCTGGGTCAAGCTTCTTTGTATCAACACGAATGAATTCTTCAAAGGATAAGCCATTCTTGCAATTAATTGAATCTGCAACAACATCTTTCTTTTCTTCTGATCTGCTTTAATTTGCAAACATTTTTTCCTCCCGATCCACTCATGACTTTGAAGCAATTATAACAAGAAGAAAAACACATAAATAAGTAAGTTCATACGAAAGAAACAAAACAAGAAGCACTCACAAATTGTAACTACGGTTTTCCAATACTGTTTTTTGTTTCCTACTATTGCTACAGATATAAGTAACGAATTAAGAACGAAGCCTCATACATATATATATATACTTGTGAACAGACATATAATTAAAATCACAAAGCTTTGATGAAATCACTTCATATATTAGATCAGTGGCCATATATTTCTCACGATAGCATTAATTTACCCCGATTCTTGCAAGGGACACTAACCTTTCTTAGTTTTCGGTGCTTTGAGGCTCTCTTAAAATTTCAGCTGGTAGTATTGCAAATGCTGCTCACCATTTGGACATGCAACGGAAAAGGGAATTTCAGAAAGGAAACAACGTACCTTTGAGGAAAGGTTCTATATATACAAACTCAAATTAAAAATAAAAAGACATTTTTTTATACAAGCCATATTTTGCTTCAGGTAACATGCCGTGTTCTCCGTTACTATACAGCTAGTGTCAATTTACCCCTTAAAACGATTAAACTGATACATTTACCGCCACCATTAGATTCCTAGCAATTCCATCCAATATTATTCCATCAAAGGGTTCAAAACAGCTGGCTCAAATTTGAGGGCCTCTTTGTCATTCCATGCCAATCATTTATAAAAGGTGGCTCTACATGTCATTTTTGGAAAATCACTTTCTGCAAACGATCTGGTATGAAATGACCAAGATAATCTTAAAGTAAGGCACACAGTTTTTGTTGGCATCTTGGATGGAATTGCTAAGAATCTAGAAGCAGCAGGTAATTGACAAGTAGTTACTTTAATAATAACTTAAATTTACACAAAGACACTTAACTTTGCACATACCTCGAATGTTATAGATGGTGTAATTTTAGTTAGTGCTCGCTCAAGGTGAGTTTGTTTGGTTGTCATATGAGATATATCCGAACTCTTCTCGGTTGATGCCAGACACTCATTATTAATAGCATCCGTAGCAGCCTCATCCAACTGCATGAACAGATAAGTCAGAGAATCAAAATCACAAACCAAGAGAAAACTGAGAGAAAGGGAGACAATAGCCCCAAATGCTATTCACACAATTAAAACATATTTTAAACTTGAATATTTATGAAACCTAAGCAAACCAGTGCAGAAAGATCAGCTCCGCTAAAATTTTCACAAGCCTCCCTTTGTGCAATATCACTCAAATCTACAGATGGGTCTATACGCTTACTATTCCTTGCAAGAGCTTTTAAGATCCCAACACGTTCATCTTTAGTGGGCGGGGCGACATAGATAAGTTTACCAAACCTACCGGGTCGTAAAAGAGCAGGGTCCAGTTCGTCGGGTCTGCCAAAACATATAAGTTATTGTAAAGAAGCACATGTTATCACCACAAAAACTGAAGAATCGACAAAGAGTTTTACCTATTAGTGGCACCAATAACAAAAACACCCCGCCGTTGTCCTACACCATCTAATTCTGTAAGCAACTGCAATTAGCTTGAAGCAGCCAGTTCATTTTATCTGTAAATGAATAAGACACAAGAGGATTTGTGCATGTGTAGATGAGATTGAACTGGTTCAAGACGGCCTTTTCAGAATGCTTACCTGTTTTAGTAACCCCTGAACTACCCATCCCCCATCGTTCCCCCGCTTTGTTGTTAAAGCATCTATCTGTAAATAATTCAGGGAAACCGCTATGATTAAACATTGAGATCGAATGATATAAACCCACAGTAGATAGTAGTAATAACTGTCAGTAAGAGAGAGCCCACAAAACTCATCAAAGAAAATTATGCATGGTGAACATGTCCTTGCACGACTGAACAGTGTCCGGACATTCTGCTCACTTTCTCCAACAAATTTGTTCAGAAGCTCAGTGCCCTAACCAATTTAAAAAAGCCATTGCAATCAAATGGATTCTTTCGGATTATGCACGATCATATACCGAAACAGTTATGTTCCATGCATAGGACGAAAGAAAAGCATACAACAAAGAAACTAGGAACCAAATGAACATTCATTACGGACCTTAATGTCAATGAAATTAGCTCCTGCCTTGTTAGCTATAGCCTTTGCTATCAGTGTTTTACCACAGCCTGGAGGTCCATAGAGCAAGAAACCTATCTCTTGATTTACTCCAAAGTCCTGTAAATACCATTTAGAAATCTGACTTAACAGATTTCTCCACTCAACCACAGAGAGAGATGGGGTGAAGGAGAGATTTCAAAAAATAGAAACAAATGGAAATAGTAATTACCTCATATATCTCAGGATATTTAATACGCATAATTATATGCTTGTCTAATTCCTGCCTAAGAATTTCAAGCCCACCAACATCTTCCCATTTCACATTAGGAATTGTTGAGAATCCTTCTCTTTTTGAAGAAGGTTGAATCAATTGACCTGCTTCCTGCAAAATAAAACATAATATTATCATTTCGAGAACTTTTATAAAGAAATCTGACTAGCTGCAGTTTGTTTCAGTCCTTAGATATATCCATTAAAACTGAGGACTAAGATATATACAAAATAAGATCACCTCAAAATCAGCCATAGTGGTGGCAAGCTTTTCCATTTCTTCAGACGACCACGGTCGCCTCCACCAATCTTCGTTGCATTCATCATTCATAGAATTAATAGACATATCAATCTTCCTCTGGCCCATAATCCTTTCGATGGCAATGCTACCAACCTTGTCAAACAGGGATACTAAATCAGCTCCAACAAACCCTGGTGTAGACCTGGCAATCTTGAGAAGATCAAAAGAACCTTCAAGTTTTCGATTCTTTTTAAGCCCAGACAGAATCTCAATCTTTGCATTTTCATCTGGAACATCTAACATAATCTCCCTATCAAATCTCCCGGGCCTCCTGAGAGCGTGGTCAAGCGAATCAGGCCTATTGGTAGCTCCAATGACAAGAACATAGCCAGGCCGGTGATCTGAGCTCGGTACAGGTTGATGAGATTCATCCATACATGTCAACAGTTGTGTCACAATTCTCCGCCCCATCTCTTGTTGCAAATTCTCTCTTTTGGAAGCAATTGCATCAATCTCATCAATAAATACAATGGACGGGGCAGTTCTATGAGCTTTAGAAAAAAGATCTCGTATGTTTTCTTCAGATGCTCCTAAAAGAATTTATTGTAACATGAAAGAGTTAATTACAAAAAACAAAATACAACATTCATAGAATTGATAAATTTAGTAATCAATTTAGTACCTGATACACCAGAGACGATCTCTGTTGCAGAAATCTTATAAAAGGGAATGCCGGTTTCATGGGCAATAGCATGAGCCAATCTGGTTTTTCCACACCCGGGTGTCCCGCAAAACAAAATCCCAGACATTCCATTGATAAACATGTGGATGGCAGACGGGCACAATCACCGCCATTTTCAGCTCGTCTATCACCTTCTTTATTCCCCCAAAGTATTTAAACCTCGGACCCTCTTCCCCCTTCACCATCTCTACAACTCTCGAAGTTGAGCCCTTCGGTTTCTTTCCCTCCTTGTTCGCCTTCGGCAATGACTCTGGCTCCGGTCCACCGTTTTCGTTCACTAATTCAACCGTTTGCTCGCGACCGGGAACCTCCAATTCCAGATTCTTATTCTTCTTCTGCTCGCCCCCCTGGTTTTTCAAGTACGAGTCTCGTAAAATCGATTTCGTGACATCAAACTCCGGCTCCACTCTCGCGCACGTCGAGACCGTCCCATCATCTCCAGCACGCTTCCGCTTTCTGACACAACTGTTTTGGCTGCTTTCTTCTTCTTCTTCTTCCACTTCCTCTTCCTCGGAGCGTGTGTCTAGGGTTTCGTGGACATACCTGGTGAAGGCCTGGAGCTTGATGCGTTTGTAGTCTCGGTATTTATTGCGAAGAAGGTCGACGATTTCGTCCTTAGATGAAGAGCGCACATGCTTAAGGACTTCAAACGACTCCTAAGAAGGTTCTGCCTTTGCTCGGAGAGTGACCTCCCTCTTCTCCCTAACCTTCTGCCCGACTCCATCTCTGTATGTGCGGTGGTTAGGGTTTAAAGTAGATGGTTTAGGGTTTAGGGTTTAAGAAGAGATAAAGAAGATGAAAAGGGTTTAAAGTGGATGGTTTATATATATTTTAGTTATTATTGATTAATTTCAAACCCTTCCCCTTTATATATGCGAAAAGGAAAAGAGTGGTTAGGTGCTTGTGCTTTACCGTACAAGATCTTTTTAGGAATTTGTGACCAAAAAATTTGAGAAGAAAATTGGTCTTTTAATTCCTTTTTGTTTTTTTTAATCAAGGTCTTTTAATTCCTTTCTTGGCCGGGAAGGAAATTGGTCTTTTAATTCGCTTCTTAGCATTTTGGAACAGTTTAGCAATTTATAAGAAGAAATAAATTGCAAACCTATTATGTCTAAAATCTTAAAATAGAATTCCTCAAAAAAAAAATCTTAAAATAGAAAATAAATTTGAATAAAAATAAAAATCACTAGAACAATAGTTTTCATTTTAAGAATTGAAAATTCCTTGATTTTGGATATTTTTTTTTTGTTTCAAATAATCGATATTGCTAAATAATGATTTATTTTTAAATAATCAAATGACATTTTATGTAATTTTATATTTCATATATCTGAGATATTATTGAATTGAAATACCGCCCCTAAGGCCGTAATTCTAATCCCCCTCTTAGATGAAATTGATTCCAATACCTCCCTCTTTTCTTTCCATAACTCTCCAAGCATAACAACTTGATAGAACGGGAAATAAATTTCTATTCCATCTATGAATTCCATCAAAACAAACAGGGTAATTAAGTGGTTAATTAACTATGTTATCTCTAAAATAGATCCTTGATACGGGATGAATGCTGCAAGAAAAAATATTCAACTGCATGGAACGCCACTTCTCTTATCCCAAACCATCTTTCTAACAGTGTATATAATCGAGATTAGCTTCAGAAAAATAAATCTGGGGCAAATGTATGTTTTCTTGCGCCAAACGTATCTGTTTTTGGGTTCGATCTATTTTAATTCTTGAAATTAGAATTTCTTATTGCGGTTTCATTTCTGAATGTTGTTGTCCTATTTTTAAAATTTGGTGTTCATTTTTTTCGATGTTCCGTTAATACGGTTCAATCTGCTATTTGATCTTGATCTTTGAAATTAGAGTTTCGACCAAATACCTCGCTCCTCATTGTAATTTGTAAGCTCTCCCCACTTGCAAGTCAATTTGTTTTTATCAACTCTTGAAATAGACCAATTTGAAATAAAAAAACAAACGCCTTACATATATTCTCGAACTCCATGCCACCAAATTTGCATCCCAGTTTCCAACCGTAAGCAATTTCGATCAATAAGGTTCAAAGATTAATACAAACTTTCTTACTCAGATAAGTTGTCATTTTTAACTTTTTGCGCATTATTAAATTCCTCTTGGAAATCATCGTTTTTCTTTTCAATAATTTTGTTAATTATCAATTTGAATACCACTTCACTATTCATAATTTCTTTGTAATTACTTTTTCCGGTTCCCTATATTTAAAAATTCAAATTGTTGGCAATATTTGATTTTCGGGGATATTAAGGTTGGTTGTTGTACTGCTTTGAAGTGGGGATTCATTAATTTGTTTCTTAATGCTCTTGTATGTTGTTCTCTTCTTGTTTGCCTCCTCTAGGCTATCTAACACTACAAGAAAAGCAGGTTTGCCCAGCGAAATGTGTTTGTCGAGCAAAGTTCGACATTCGTCAAGCAACATTAAATAAGTTGGTGACTCTTCGTCGTGCAACGTCCTTCGGGCCACTGCCGTCAGGCTTGAGGTTAGTCGACGACAACAGTACAATCGTTGAGCAATTTAAATCTTGCCCGGCGGATCCGTTCGTTGCAAATGAGTTGTCGAGCAATCAAAAAGTCAACATATGTTGCCTGACAAAGAAGCTTCACCGGGCGAAGTTATTACTTTGCCCGACGAACAGATTGTTCGTCGGGCCATATCTTAATATTTAAAATTTTTAATAATTTACTCAATTAAATAAATATATATAATTAAAATAATAATTTTTTTTTTAAAATACAATTAAGAATAAAACGAATCAAATGAAAATAAAAAAATATTTATAAAAATTAATGTTATCTTTTTACATAATTAAAACTAAGGTAATATTTTACATATTACATCCTAACTACTCGGCGACGGATCGGAGTGGTCGGGATCCTAGGCAGGCTGTTGGGACAGGGGATGAGGCTGTGACGGAAGCTCATCCAGTCCACGCTCACCCAAGCGGTCAAGCACCTTGGCAAGGGTGGCCTTGATCTCCACGTTTTGGGCCTGGATCTGCGCGTATTAAGCCTTGATCTCAGCATTTTCGACTTGGAGGAACTCGCAGTTTCTCTTGATCTCCGACATCTCCTCGGGATTTGCTCCCCAAGATGAACTCGACGAGTGACTGGAGACATCCTGCACTATCCCATCGCCTGCCCGCCCCCGAACGATCTTCCCTGGATGCCTCCCAAGTCGTCGCTCCAGGATGGCGATCGACATCTCGGGATTCGGGAGCTGCTGCCCCAACGACACTTCGGGATGCTGTTGTGTGAGCTCAGCCTGTATACTTGCCCCCAGGCATCCACCTCTGGGAACATCGACCCGGCGATGCGCCGATCCTCCTTCCGGGCCGATAAGGATCGTGACCCCCCGTGGTGGTTGAATTTCTTCGCTCCCCGGTTTGATATGTTGGCAACTGATTTTCGCTGTTCAATAGTAAAAACAAAAATTATATTTTCAAATGGAAAATAACATAAAAAATAAATAAATAGTTTAACTAGGAGGATAGCACGTAACACATAGGTGGGGGACACGAAATGGTCGCACAACCACAACCACCCTGCCAGTTTCGGGCAATCCAACTCCTCTGGAGGATTTGCCCGAGCTTCCTCCGGGGAAGGCCAGCTCTTGTAGTACTTCTGGAGCTCGTACTTCCAGTCGGCATATCGTAACTGCTAGTGGTGTCTCAAGTATCTACTGACGTCGATGTCGTCCAAGTTGAATTCAAAATTGATATGCAATAAATTATTAAAGTTAGTAAAATAATTAAAAAAAAATGAAATTAATGTAAAAAAAGGGAGAAACACGTATAGACAACTCTCCCCAACAGCGCGTGATCTCCTCCGGGGGTTGGGTTCTGAAAATCTCCCCCATCATTAGGGACTTGGTGCGAAGAATCGCATCAATGTCATGCACAAGCAAGCTGTGGATTTTTACCGTCGCGGACCGAAGGCACGTCACGTACATGACCAGGATCTTTGCATTCGTTGTCCTGTAAATCCGCTAGGATGTCAAATCCCGGTTTATCCCGCGCACGTTTACCGACTTCCCTGCAAATTCGATGCACATTTGTACGTAATATGAGTAACAAATAAAAACGGTTGTTTAAATAAACAAAATAATCAACTTACCCTTAGGGAGTGCTCCAACATTAGTCGCCATTTCGTCTGCTCCGGCATCGTCGTGTGGGGGCTAGGGGTCGGTACGGGGTTTCCCTCGTTTCTTGTTGTGCTGTCGACGAGCCGATCGGGCACCGGGTCGCTGATGATCTAACATCGGTGGGTGAACCGACGCCGCTGTTGAGGCAACCGAGTCAGGGGCTGCCTCTTCCGGCACATGATCATCAACGGGATCATGGCGGGGGCGGGTCGTAGACGTGATTAAGGTGCGATGCGACATCTACCATAAGAAATATAAAATAATTAATATAAAAATAACCAACATATTTATAATTAAATTAAAAAAAAAACCAAACATTTTTTAATATTAAATATTAAATTCAAAAAATAAAAACAAAACCACATTTTAAATTAACCAACATTTTTTAATTCCAATAAAAATAAATAAATAAACCAATTTAAAAAAAAAACAAATTAGTAAATTGGTATCTAAAAACTAAAACCACCAAATTCTAATTTTTTTAAATAAAAGCAACAAAAACGAAAATTAATCCTAAAATACTAATTAATCCAAAAGTACTGAACTCAAAATTCACAACATTATACCTAAATTTCTAAATCCAAATTTCTGGAATAAAATCAAACTTACAAATTTATCCAAACATACAATAGTAATATCCAAATCATAAAATTCACATATTAAAAAGTTATAAAACTCACATATCCAAAATTTATAAAACTCACATATCCTACACCATATCAAAAATTCACATAAATTTTTTAAAATTCAAATACCCAAAATTCATAAAATTCACATATCCAAAATTCACATAAAATTCATATCCAAAATCATAACAAAAATCATAAGCAAAATTCATAACAATATACCAATTTCAACATTATACCAAACATCAAAATTTCAACAAATCTTCAACTATTATATTCCAATCCAAACAAATTTTCAAAATTTCAACATTATACCAAATAAATATTTATATTCCAATCCAATCCAAAATCACAATATTCAACTAAACCCCCTAAATTCTCAATTTGCAAATTTGACAATAATGCACAATATGCAATAATCAAATCCAAATTTAAATTCCATTTTCAATACAATTTCATAATATGCAGACCAAATTTACATTTAAATTTCAATCCAAACAAAAATTAAAATTTAACCAATCAAAATTAACAATAACCAATCTACATTAACAATAGAGAGAGAGGGACAATGAGTTCGACCTTGAACAAACTCGGTGAGAGATAGGGCCGGCGAGGATAGGGGCGGCGGCGACAGGTAACCTCGGTGAGAGAGAGGTAGCACGATGGATTTGCTGGGGTGGCGGGGTGAGGGTTGGAGTTTGAGTGAGAGAGAGGGAGAAAGGGCTGAAGTTGCGGCGACTGAAACGGCTAGAGTGATGCTAGAGTCTGAGTTGTAGAGAGATGGGTTTGGAAGAAAATAAGGAAAATGAAGAAGAAGGAAGAAGAAGAAGAGTCGGTTTGATTTATCTGTCTGATTGACCTTGCTCGATGAATATCTGCGTCGGGCAACCTTTTAATGATTCGTCGGGTAACAACAAGCGGTGGATATTTGTCGGGTAACATTTTACATATTCGTCGGGTAACAAGCGGTGGATATATCGTCGGATAAAAAGCGGTGGATATGCGGTAAGTTTGAGATTTCGCGAAACTTTTTGGCGGAATGTTCGTTGGGTAACCGTTTAAAAGCTTCGTCGGGTAAAAACAATCAGTGGATATTCGTCGGATAACTATTTAACTATTTGTCGGGCAACAATACGCGGTAAGTTTGAGATTTCGCGAAAATTTTGGCGGAATGTTTGAAATTTTGGGGGGAAAAAATGCACGTTTTTGTTAGGTTGCCCGACGATGATTCTACAGTGGCCCGACGAATTAGTACATATTGCCCGGCGAATTGTATCCTTCGTCGGGCTAAAGTATTACGATGTTGAGTTTATGACTGATCTAAAAAGCAGGTCCGACGATAGAATTTTTAAGATCGGGACCGTTCAATGGTTACTTTTAAGTCTGTAGACCTCGCCCATAAAAAATCTTGATGTTTCAAGTATTTCAAGCCGTCCAATTGTGAAGAAACGTTGTGTAACTGTTGAATCGTCACGCACCGTTACCTAATCCCGGGATTTCCAAATTGGGTAATTTTTCGCATAGGCGATCTATGAGTACCTACCATAAATGTGGACGGTTAGATCGGTCCATTTCAATTTGTAAATTATTAAAAATTGGAAAATAAGCATATTCATCAAGGAGTTTAAACACTTGAAGGAAACTTCAAAACAAATTTCGAAGTTTTGGTTCTATTGATATTCAAACGATTGAATTTTACAGATCTAACCGTTTATTTTTTGATTTTACGTGCCTAGATCTCGCCCATCGAAAAGCTTGATGTTTTGAGGATTTCAAGTTGTCTGATCGTGAAGAAATGCTGTGTAACCATTGAATCCTCGCGCACCGTTACCTAATCCTGGGATTTCCAAATTGGGTAATTTTTCCCGTAGGCGATCTATGAGTACCTACCATAAATGTGGATGGTTAGATCGGTCCATTTCAATTTGTAAATTATTAAAAATCGGAAAATAAGCATGTTCATCAAGAAGTTTAAACACTTGAAAGAAACTTCAAAACAAATTTCGAAGTTTTGGTTCTATTGATATTCAAACGATTGAATTTTACAGATCTAACCGTTCATTTTTTTATTTTACGTGCCTAGATCTCGCCCATCGAAAAGCTTGATGTTTTGAGGATTTCAAGCCATCCGATCGTGAAGAAACGTTGTGTAACCGTTGAATCGTCGCGCACCATTACCTAATCCCGGGATTTCCAAATTGGGTAATTTTTCGCGTAGGCGATCTATAAGTACCTAACATAAAATTTGACGGTTAGATCGATCCATTTCATCTCGTAAGTAATTTAAAAAAGTTGTTTAATAAATAAATGTAAATTGAATCTGCTATATATGGCCCGACGAACCTAGATGAATATTCGTCGGGAAAAATATCCCAATTCGACAACCGCCCACCGAACAGAGAAACACGTACTGATGATATTTGAAGCCTTTGCCCGACGGATGTAAAAGTATATTCGTCAGGCAAATGTCTATAGTTTTTATAAATTCAAATTAGATTTAGTTTAAATTTTTTATTTTTTATATTTGTTATAATTAATTGTTTGTTGTATACACTATTTTATCAAATCAGATGAAATGTTGGGAAGCCGATTCAAGGATGAGGACATCAAAGTTTATGGCTTTAGTACATATATAAAAGATTAATTGAAACTTTTGTGAATGAAATCATAAAACATACATATAAATCACATTTATTGATTTGAAGATGGATATTACATATATAAATGAAATTTCTAATTTACAACTTTCATTCGATGTACAGTACTTGATTTCTCCGAATCATTATCAATTTGTTCTAATTCCCCGAGATAAATAAAAATGTCATCAATCGCAATTGGTGGGGTGATGTCATTGGTCCGTACTCCATCCACATTTTGGGTGGATGCCGAGGAATCCACCTGGTAAACGATTTGGTCATCGTCTTTTTCCCCATCTTCTTCATGGTATCGGTCATCCAAGTCCCAAATGTTTCTATGATTCACCATCTCAGCTACTCTCCAACCACCACCAACTTTTGGATCATCCACATAGAATACTTGTTTCACCGTACTAGCGAGGATGTAGCGATCACTCTCAAACCACCGGGTGTTTGTGTTTACAGAGGTACATAACTGATCTTTAATGACACTGCCTGAGATACTTGGGTTCGTATCAAACCAATGACACTTGAACAAGATGACTTCCTTGCAGTCTGCGTATAACACCTTAACCACACTTAACAATTTGCCGTAGAACCCCGTATCATCATTTTCTCCATCCCCTGGCACAAAGACCCCGCTGTTTTGCGTAGACAATTTGTCGTCTCGTTCTGTGCACGCGAACTTAACTCCGTTTACGTGACAACCAGCATACGTCTCTTTACGGAATGGGCCAATGGCAAGCTGCATTAATTCTTTATTAAAATTTGGCGAGTTGATATCTTTCAGTTTTGCCATCTGGTAAGATACACAAAAGAAATGAAATTGGTAAACTTAAAACCAATTTAAAAAATTTACAAATAAAATATTTGACTTACATGCTCGGAAAATCAATGTGGAAACAATTGTTTGTCCATTTCTTCCCAATTAGAAGAAAATTGGGCCTTCATTAACGCCTCGTGCTGCTCGTGGAAGGGCCAGACTTCGTCACAATTGTTTAGTATGAACCAATGTGCCACCTCCATGTCGCTATTGGTGAACGGCTCCGAGATTGGACCAGTGTCGAATGGTCGTGTGGGTTGGGCAAATGCAGATAGGGTATCTGGACGTTGACCACCATCGTCGTTGCGCGACACCCTATTGAAGGAAGTTTCAAAATTTCGAAGGTACATTGCACAAAATGTCAGTGCCTCTTTTGCAATGTACGCCTCCGCTATAGAGCCTTCGGGACGTGTCTTGTTCCGAACGTACCGCTTATACGTACCTAACATTCTGTAAGGAAATTTACATTATGATTCACATATACACATGATAGTAAGGAAATATTATCAAATAGCAAGGATAAGTTATACCTCTCGATTGGGTACATCCAACGATAATGCACCGGGTCAGCTAGCTTTGCCTCATCCGATAGATGTATTACTAAATGCACCATTACATCAAAGAATGCAAGTGGATATATTTGCTCTAGCCGGCACATGATTTAGACAATATCCTCGTTAATTGCTTCGAGGTCTGCCTTAACCAATGATCTGGCACATAGTATCTGGAAGAATTGAGACAAATAAAATATCGTCTCAACAACACCAAGCTCCAAGAAAGGCCTAAAACCAATCGGAATGAGTCGTTGTAGCAAAACATGATAGTCATGGCTCTTCATACCAGAAATGGTCCCACCGTCGGTGCTAACACTTCGGGATATGTTGTCGGCGTACTCGTCGAGAAATTTCACACCCTGCAACCACTTCAGGAATTTTTTCTTATTCTCCGGCATAAATGTATAACTTGGATGAGCCATGATATATTTGACATTGATGACTTTTGGCCACAAATTAGGCCGAATCCACATTTCTTTCATACCCAGATGAGTCTTTTTTGTGTCCTTTGACTTGCCTTCAATGGGTAACTCTGATTTGCCATCAAATGAGTCATGATCCCAGTGTAGAAACCTTCTCGCACCCAAGTAGCATATCTTAGATGCGTGCCAAAAGGACGTTGTGTCTGGTCCACATGTCGGGCAAGCAAGATAGCCCTTGGTGCTCCATCCCGACAACATACCATAAGCAGGAAAATCATTAATTAGCCACATTATGGCCGCCCGTAGAGTGAACATTTTCCACTGCACTTGTCGTATGTTTGGACACCATTTTCCCACAGATCATTGAGCTCGTCAATCAACAGTCGCAAATACACATCGATAGAATTACTCGGTGATTTGGGCACCGGTATTAAAGTACTGAGGATTGTGAATTCTTTCTTCATGCACCTTCAAGGAGGCAAGTTATACGGAACCATAACCACCGACCAAGTGCTATAGGGCTTTGCAAAACTCCCAAACGAATTAAACCCGTCAGTAGCGAGCCCTAATATGACATTTTTTGGCTCCGCAGCAAACTTGAGATACATCTTATCAAATTCCTTCCAAGCCTCTCCATCGGCCGGATGCCTCAATACATCATCATCAATGCGTTCATCGTTGTGCCACCTCATATCACGGGTTATGTGAGACGATATGTAGAATATTTGTAACCTTGGCTTCAACGGAAAATAACGCAATACCTTGTTCGGAATCTTGTTCTTTTGAAACCTAGGCTCATTGCACACGGGACATTTGTCAAGCTGCTCGAATTCACCGTAAAATAATGCACTGTTGTTCTTGCATGCATGGATCTTGATATACCCTAAACCAAGGTCCTTCAACAGCTTCTTCGAGCTATAATGATCTTTAGGCAGACGATTGTCTTCAGGGAGCATTCGGATGATGATGTCCATCATGTGATCAAAATGCTTGTTCGTTTGATTATACTCAACTTTCATGTGCATCAACTCCATAACTGGCCCTAGAACCAAAAATGTTTTACAACCGGGGTACAATTCGCGCTGAGCTTCTTTCAACAATCTCTCGTAATGGAGCTCATAGTCTTCGGGTTGCAACCTAGGCGCCTCATTGTCCACATCATCCGATGCGAGAGGAAAATCATCGGTTACTAACTCAACGACTTGATTATTATCACATCGCCCGTCCAAAGCACTTTCGTCCCGACAGGTCCTGGGAACCGAAGATGTCGATGCGGAAAATATTGCTTCACCGTGATAGATCCAATTAGTGTAGTTGTATACGATCTCATTCCATTCCAGATGAGTTTGGACATCATTCAACGACATCCAACTGCAGTTGTTACATTTACGGCACAGACACCTGATACGTCTTTCATCACTGCAATGACTACGTGCAAAGGCAATGAAGCTGTCGATCCCATCCAAATACTGATAAGAAGATATATCCAACATTTGCATCCAACCTCTGTCCATTGTGCCTGCTTTCACAACATAGAGTCAACGTAAGTAATTGAGTTAACATTGTCCCGTAATTAGGACAAGTTAAAATCAAAAGCAGCTCGTCTCCTTATGCCTCCGGTGATTTCGCCCTATCCCATTCGAGAGTGCACGTTATGTGCTGTGTAGTTTACGACCTACGAGGCTAAGTTTCGATCGAGGGAAATTTCGACAGCATCTCCCTACAGTTCCCCAAATGCACGACGTAGATATTATAAACAAATATCTATTATGCATTCGGAGAACATTGAGGGCATTCAAACCGAATTTCCCACAATCAAAACCTAACCTCGTAGACCGCCAACTACACAACACATAGTTGCGCACCCCCAAACTGTCCGAATAAATGGACAATTCAAGAGTCAGTGAATCAACCAAATTCACTGACTCTCAAACGGGTCTAAAGTTTTTCATTGAATTTCATTATACGAAGTTAATCAACTCGATTAACTTAGTATAAACAGTTATGAAATATGAACGTATTTCACTCCGTCGGAACTAAATAAAGCGTTTTACAAAAAATATCACAACAAATTCACAAATACAAACATATATTAATTATGCATAAAACAGAGTTTACAATTTTATAATTTCTGTAAATATTTTTTATTTCCCCATTTTCCTAAAATATTTTCTAATTTCCTAACATATTTTCTATTTCCCTATTTTCCTAACATATTTTCTAATTTCCAAACATATTTTCTAATTTCAATAATTTCATTACATATTTTTAATTTTCATATTTTCCAACAAAACTTTCTAATTTCCTAACATATTTTCTATTTCCCTATTTTCCTAACATATTTTCTAATTTCCAAACATTTTTTTTAATTTCAATATTTTCATTACATATTTTTAATTTTCCTATTTTCCAACAAAATTTTCTAATTTCCTAACATATTTTATATTTTCCTAATTTCATAACATATTTTCTATTTTCATATTTTCCTAACAAATTTTATAATTTCCACAAATTCTAAACAATTTCTACACATTTTCCATAATAAATACAAAATTTCCTAACATAATTATATCCAAAATTCTTAACAAAATTAAATTGAGAGGTAAACACACATACCTTTTTATAAGTGTTCCTTCAAATCAACCACAAAATTCCTACAACATAAAACATAATTAGTTTCTAATCAAAAATCAAAATTTCAAAACTAAAAAAATAAATTTCTCATACCTTAAAATTTGATATTTGGTGATTGATAGAGAGAAAAGGATTTGATTGGTAGTGAAAATGGTGATGAGATGATTATTTTTGTAAGGACCCTTCCCGAATTTTCCCTCGAAACCCGGAAAGAACCCTTATCCCGTCTGACAGCTCTTTACTTCAAAATTTAAACACCAGAAATACCCTTTGATCTTGAATAATTTTTTTTTATTAAACCTTACAGGGTTCCCAACATAACCTCTATACTTACTGATCACTCCTACCTGTCAGACGCAGGATAGTATACAGGTCAAAGCCAAGACCTCGGAATAGTGGTGGTTCAAATAGGAATACCCTCTGACACCAAATGTCAGTAAATCAGACACAGCTGACATCTCTACTGGAATACCACAAGACAACAGACTAGTCAAATACTTGTGAACCAACTATCATTCGTCCCTCTGGGTCACCGCCCACACCAACCCACAGACCCGGCTGACGAAGTATTTTCATAGGTTGATTAAGCCCATGACAATTATCGTCTGGTTCATATTAGAGCCGGATATATCCTCGGCTATCATATCGTATCATCAGCCGGTATAACCTTCGGCTATCATAACATATCATTCGGCATATCTCTCGACTATCATATCCCTAGCCAGCAGGGTATCCCTTGGGGTGTGCTAGTCATGTATCATATCATATCAGTCGGCATATATCTCGACTATCATATCATATCAGTCGGCATCTCTCGACTATCATAACATATCAGTCGGCATCTCTCGACTATCATAACATATCAGTCGGCATCTCTCGACTATCATAACATATCAGTCGGCATCTCTCGACTATCATAACATATCAGTCGGCATCTCTCGACTATCATATCCCTAGCCACCAGGGTATCCCTTGGGGTGTGCTAGTCATGTATCATATCATATCAGTCGGCATATATCTCGACTATCATATCATATCAATCGGCATCTCTCGACTATCATAACATATCAGTCGGTATCTCTCGACTATCATATCCCTAGCCACTAGGGTATCCCTTGGGGTGTGCTAGTCATGTATCATATCATATCAGTCGGCATATATCTCGACTATCATATCATATCAGTCGGCATCTCTCGACTATCATAACATATCAGTCGGCATCTCTCGACTATCATATCCCTAGCCACCAGGGTATCCCTTGGGGTGTGCTAGTCATGTATCATATCATATCAGTCGGCATATATCTCGACTATCATATCATATCAGTCGGCATCTCTCGACTATCATAACATATCAGTCGGCATCTCTCGACTATCATAACATATCAGTCGGAATCTCTCGACTATCATAACATATCAGTCGGCATCTCTCGACTATCATAACATATAAGTCGGCATCTCTCGACTATCATATCCCTAGCCACCAGGGTATCCCTTGGGATGTGCTAGTCATGTATCATATCATATCAGTCGGCATATATCTCGACTATCATATCATATCAGTCGGCATCTCTCGACTATCATAACATATCAGTCGGCATCTCTCGACTATCATATCCCTAGCCACCAGGGTATCCCTTGGGGTGTGCTAGTCATGTATCACATCATATCAGTCGGCATATATGTCGACTATCATATCATATCAGTCGGCATCTCTCGACTATCATAACATATCAGTCGGCATCTCTCGACTATCATAACATATCAGTCGGCATCTCTCGACTATCATAACATATCAGTCGGCATCTCTCGACTATCATAACATATCAGTTAGCATCTCTCGACTATCATAACATATCATATCATATATTGGAGGTTCACCGGGTTCACCGCTAATAATGGATCCTCGTCCCGAGTCCTGGCCTCCCTCAAATCAATGTTTATCTTGGAGGTTCATCGGGTTCACCGCTAATAACGGATCCTCGTCCCGAGTCCTAGCCTCCCTCAAATATGACCAAATTCGATAAACTCATACAACAGGGTCAAAACCCAAATCATTGACTCAATAATTTCCACGTCAAAACGTTATCAAAATCGAGTCCAAAACCATGATATTTCTCAAATCACACTTTAATCGAAATAGTGGAAAACATATATCCAGTAATCATTTCTAAATGTCCAGGAAATCATTGCAACAATACATAACAATATGTAAACAAAGATACATTGATGCATGCATTACAGTTTATAAACAATAGTCCACTCACATACATCAACCAACCCTTAATTCATGGACGCTCTAGCCCAAGCAACACATGCACAATAACGACCCAACTACCTTGACTTCCCGAGCTCAAAACCCGCTAATACGGTCAATCATTACCGCTGGGATTGCCCAAAACAACCTCTAAACGACGTCCGATCAACCTAAAACCTGTACCAACAGATTCGGAACGTCGAAACTAGTTACCACGCGCTGCCGTAACCTCAGTCTCGGCTCCACGCGTCGCCACGCGCCGCCACGCGCCGCAGGAAGGTCGGCACACGCACCGGTCATGCGCCTGCTACAGTGTTCACGCGCCTGGACCGGTCCAACCCGATCCGGCTCAACCTGACCCGGTCCAACTCAACCCGACCGGTTCACTCAACCCGACCGGTTCACTCGATCTGACCAGTTCACTCAACCCGACCGATTCACTCGACCCGACCGGTCACCGGTGACTCACCGGAGAAGACGACCGGACTGCCATCACCGTCGCCAGAGGCTGGCCGGAGAAGATGACCGGACCGCCACCTCCGCCGCCGTCTGGTTCGCCAGAATCCCCCATTTCCGGCCGAAACTTCAAGGTTTTCTAACTTCTTTATTTCTTAACCGTTTTTCACGATCTACACATGGAAATTCATCTACTTTTCACCAGGAATCCAAATATGAGGTCAAAGTTCCGAGATCGTACATGGTTTGGCCGGAAAACGGCCGAGAAGGTTCGGTTCACCTCCCTCCTCCGTCCGTTGCCTACGGCGGTGCTCGCGCTCCAATAGCTACCCCAAAATGCTCGTGGGATCCCGGGGAAGATCCTCCCGACCTTGGTTTCGTTCAAATCGGATCGAAATCCATCCGATGAAAATCAAGTCTTTGTGTTCACACGGGGGGGGGGGGGGGGGGGGGGGGGGGGTTTCGGGTAGGAGAGAGAGACTGATTGGCCAATCTCCCGAGGAGAGAGAAAAATATCTACTATATAGTTCCAACTTCTCCAAAATTACCAAACTACCCCTGAAGCTTCTAGACCCGTAACGAACTCATCGAATCTCCATTTTCCGCGTGCCGCCTGTCTACGAACTCGTGAGTTCGAGACCTATGCAACGACCCAATAAAAATTCCTAAAAGTACTGCCAGTCAAAAAGTGACTCCCGAACCCGTCCAAAACTGAGGGTAAAATTGTCCAATTCTCAAAATAATTTAATTTCTGGTCCGGGTCGTTACAATTTTAGCTAGAGAAAGAGAGTGAGTGAATGAGTGAGAGAGAGAGAGAGAGAGATCGAGAGATGATCGCTGAAGCATGGAGGGAGGAAGAAGAAGAAATGAGAGCGTCTGGGTTATTTAGTGTGTTTAGACTTTTGTCCGATGAATAACATTCGCAGGGCAAACTTTAATGATTCGTCGGGAAACATATAGTCAACGCCGAGTGTTACCCGACGACGAATAATCGTCGTTATATATAATCTTGCCCGACAAATAGTCCAAATCGTCGGGCATCACTTCCTATTTTGCGCGCCAACATCTTGCTCTTCCCGCCAACAGTTTCCCTGGCGAGCCTTCAACAAATAATCGTCGTTAGATATACTCTTGCTCGACGGATGGTACAAATCGTCAGGCAAACCCTTCCTATTTTGCGCGCCAATATCTTGCTCTTCCCGCCAACTGGTTACCCGGTGAGCCTTCGGGTTCGTCGGACAAACCTTGTTTACTCGGCAAAATTTACTCCGTCGGGCAAAACCTTGTTGGGAAACCTCGACATTCTTGTAGTGTAACACACCTTACCCTGAAAGGCCACATGAGCATTAAAATTGAGGAATGTTGGCCAATACCTGGATGTTGGGTCCCGATGACGAAAGCTAAAAGTAAAGCGGTGCATTTTAGGAAGTAGTGTGAAAGGTAAAGAGTAAAAATTAAATAACAAAAGTCTCTGCGACAACGGAAACGTAGAGCATAGTTATCTACTCTTGATGATCATAAATTAAGCAACTATTAGCAAATAAAAATTACAAATGTTTACAGCGCACGCGACGGTGTAGTGTCAGAGTGGCCACAACAAGATATCCTCCTCGATTACACATTACACTCTTTCGAACACCTAAGGGACGCAAAATAGGTATTTCAGTGTAAAAAAGTTTATAAAATTTACTATCTGTAATTACCCGTACTGAAATTTAAATAATTTCGTAATTTATTAGGAAAAGCACAATTTTACCCTTGAGTTTTAAGAGGGTCCTCAAGTCACTTTTCTTTTGAAATTGCTTTTAGAAGTTTTTCTTGGATCATTGCGTAAGTGTCGAACTCACGAGTTCGTAGACATGGCATGCGAGATTTGAAGTTCGTAAGGAAAAGGTACGGTTTTAGAATGACCAAGGGCATTTTGGTCATTTTAAAAACCAAGGATATTTTTAAGTGGAACACTCTCTCTCCTCTAGTCATTGGGCTGAGACACCCTATCTCTCTCCTCTCTCAGTTTTCTCTCTCTACTCTCTCCTACTGAAAAGGCCAAAAAAACAAACCACCGCCATCGTCGCCGTTCACCAGCGAGCGAGACCTACGTACCACCACCAAATCCATCCTCTCCTCGTCATGATTCCAGCCGTACCAACCTCTTCCATCGACAGCCACCATGGAGTGTGTTTCGAAGCAGGAAGTCAGAGGCGATCTCGAGGCTTTTGAGCAATTTTCTGGCATTTAGAGTTAAGATCTCGCCCTAGAAACCTCACCATTGGATTCCTTTTGAAAAACCATTGAGTTTAGACTAGTATATAGTAAAAATCGGTTAAGAAACTGAGAAAAACAAAGCTTTCCAAAAGTGGTGATTTCCAACGAGAATTTCCAGATTTCTGTTGTCGTGCATGGTGGTTAACGGAGTCTCTAGGGAGTTGGCTGACGCCGTCAACTTTTAACGGAATATGCTAACGCCATTAACATATTTCGTTTAATCTAACAGAACGGTAATGGAGGCAAATGTTGTCAGGATTAACGGAATATTCTGTCAGAGCGATGGAATATTAAGCCGTGTGAGTGGAAGGCGTGTGAGCGCTCGTGACGACCCCTGGCCAGCGCGTGGCTGTGCGTGGGGCTGGTCTTCGACATCCAGCATGCACGTGGCGGCGCATGGGATCGATTTCTGACCCCCGACAGTGCGTGGTTGTAACGACTCATACGAGGAATTATAAAATCTTTGTAAATTATTTTAGGAAAAGGACTATTTTACCCTCGTGTTTATGAGAGGTTCAGAAGTCACTTTTAGATTGGGAATATTGTTGGTAATTTTTCTTCAACCATCGAGTAGGTCTCGAACTCACAACTTCGTAGATAGGCGGCATGCAGAAATCGAAGCCCGTTTGAATGAGTTTTGGGTCTAGAAAGTGGGGCACTTTGGTAATTTTGACCCGAAATATTTTTAAAGGACCTTATCTCCTTATCACCAGTTGGGCCGCATGGATATTTTCTGCTTTATTCTTCCCTCCCCCTCTCGACATTTTCTTCTCCCAAAACCGTGAGGCACACATAAACACATACCACCACCATCACCAAATTTCTTGGCTGTTTCAACCTAAACCAAGGATACTACTACCTTTCTCTCATCCCCACGAACTCAACCATACCGTCCTTGAAGCTAAGGACAGCCGTGGACATCGCCACAAAACCCAGAAGTTTGGTCGAAAATTCCTGTTCAATTTCTAGCCACCACAGGTATGGGATCTCAGTTTTGACTGTATTTTTGGATTCCTTAGCTTGAGTAGTTGGTTTTTCATTATTAGAACATCAAATTTAGTTGAGAAATGAGTGAGATATCCAGATTTGAAAATCGGGTGCTTATGGCAGATTCAAGATGACCCGGCTGAAGGTTGAAGGCGACTGAACACATAATTGCGCGTGGGGAAGGGCCACCACCCCTCAACCGGCGCGTGGGGAACTTCCTCGGCCTCTGTCAACTTTTTCTTTTAAGGTTTTCGAAGTTCCGAATTTTTTGGCGCAAGTTTCGGGTCAATCGGAGTTCTTTTATAGTCTGTTTTAGACGTCCAAAGATACTTGTACGCCTTTAGAGCGCGCGAGTACCTCCGGAAGTTAGGGGGTTGGGTTATTACAGTTTAGTAACCCCGATTGTTAGTTTTGACAGGCGTTTTGGCTCCGAAGGTCTTGGGGACCGAATAGCTTGGAACTAGACTCGTGTGGAAGTTACGGTGAGTGGACTTTGCTTTCTAAGTGGGATGCATATTTATATGTTTCTATCATTTCTCATCACTTATTCATTATGGAAGTTAAGGGTAATTATCATCGAATATCTTATTATCTTTTAAGACTCGGAACTAATTATGATTGCTGGAATAGGTGCATTATGGATTGTAATTTTTAAGAATATGGAATTATTATTGATTATGGATCTCAATAATGATTTTGGGAAACGATTTTGGTATTGACTTGGGTATAGGCCCGGAATGGTGATTTTATGGATTTTAGGCATAGGCCCGGGTATTTGATGGTTTTGGCGTGTCGGCCAGGATGATGGGTTAGGCTTTGGCCCTGGTGGGATGGTTGGTGGGAGTTTCTTGTTGAGGTATGGTAGGGTGGATTCCCTCATACGCTTGATGAGGTATGGCAGGGTGGAATCCCTTATACGCTTGGTGAGGTATGGTAGGGTGGATTCCCTCATACGCTTGGGCGAACATGAGGTATGGCAAGGAGGATTCCCTCATATGCTCGATAGGAGGTGAGGTACAGTAGAGAGGATTCTCTCATACACTCAGTATGATATGAGGTATGATGTGGAGGATTGCATCATACGCTGGATGAGGTATCGGGCTATGATGTGCATGATTACATCATATGCTCGGCAAGGTATTGGCGATGATGTGGAGGATTCTAGCATACGCTGGATGAGGTATCGGGCTATGATGTGGAGGATTCCATCATATTCTTAGTGAGGTATTAGCGAGGATGTGGAGGATTCCATCATACGCTGGATAACGTATCGGGCTATGATGTGGATGATTCCATCATATGCTTAGCGAGATGACAACTACGACCGAAATATTGAGCTACGACCGGAATATTGAGCTACGGCTCGGGATGAAAACTATGGCAAGGATAGCGAGCTATGACTCGGGATGACAACTACGATTGGGATGTGGGGCTACGGCTGGGATGTGGGGCTACGGCCAGGAATATCAGCTTCGACTGAGTTATTATTGTGGTAGGTACAGTTGGACATGGAGTGGGTTCCGCCTAGGTAATTGAATGGTACTCCTGTAAGTGTATCTGTATATATGTATATGCATATGTGAAATGGAGGGTTGTATTGTAAGTATGGTTTACAACGAGGTGGGTTTATCATGATTATTTTGATTATTATTATCATTACCTAATTAGTGTGTTTACGCTTCGTACTGGTTTTAATGTCCACTCACGGTTGTTTTGGTTTTGTGCCCTACAGGCCGTAGCGGGACGAGACATCGAGACTAGAAGGAGGCATCATCTTCTACTGCGTTACCACATTGTAGGCCTTCCATTAGATTGTAAACTTAACTTTAAAACCTAGTATGCTTTGATCAATTTTGGAGTTGTTAGGGAGTATTGTTGTGTTTGATTGGACTTGGTTATATCTGGATTGTTTGGACTAGTGGTGTTGTCTTGTGTATCCTTCGTCTGACAGATGAAAGACGGTTTGACCCGGTTACAGGGGAGATTTTGCCAAATTTTGAATAGAATTCTCGTAAAATTCGTGTTGGTCTCGTGAGGGCATTTTGGGGATTAATGTGAATCTTCTAGTGTTGTCAGACGAAAGCAGGGCTTCTTACGAATTCCGAGAGGAAATTCGGGAGTGGTCTTGTCAGTGGTGATGTTTTAAGGGCTTCCAGCGCTGTTTTTACACATTTCAGGTCCGTTTGAGCCCGTTTTAGGGCTGGTTTGAGCGTTCTAAGCTAGTTTGGGATCATTTAAGGATATGTGTTTTGGGCTTCAGCTCGATTATGTGGTTTTGGGATACGGCCCAAGTTTAGTGACTTCTCCGACACATGATTTCGATTATTCGGTCATGCGCTCGTCGAGGTATCCGCTTCGATTAGGGATTACAGTTTCGACCGGGATATTGAGTTACAGCCTGGGATTTCGGCTACGACCGGGATATTAGGTTATGGCCAGGGATATCAGCTACGGCTGGGATATTGGGTTATGGCTAGAGATATCGGCTATGGCCGGGATATTGGGTTATGGCCAGGGATATCGGCTACGACCGGGTTATTAGGCTACGGTCGGGATATTTGGCTATGGTCCGTGATATTAGGCTACGACCCGGGATATCTGCTCGACCAGGAAATCGGGCTACGATTGGGGATATCGACTATGGCTAGGATATTAGGCTACAACCCATGATATCGGCTACGGTATATCGGCTATGGCCGGGATATTGGGCAATGACCCAGGATATTGGCTTCGGTCGGGATATTGGGCTATGATCCAGGGTATTGGGTTACGACCGAGATATTAGGCTACGACCTGGGCTATCGGCTTTGGCCGGGATATTGGGTTACGGCCTGGGACATCGGCTTCGATTGAGATTCCAGTTGTATGTCGTTGAGTTATTTTCGTACATACATGTATGGGGATTTCAGTGGGTTTAAAAAATAAAAGAAATTATTTTTTGGTTAGTTATATATTTATATATATATATATATATATATGGGCTTTTCTAGTAAGCTGCATGGATTTTTAACGATGAGGGGTTAGTATTATTTACTTGAATTTTTGTTTGAAATATGGTTCTTTTTATCCACTCACGCTTTTTCTATTTTGCGTCCCTCCAAGTAGTAGAGAGACGATGACACGAGGCTAAGTAGAGGCATCATTTTTCCGCTATATTCATACTCATGTAGGACTTCGCTGAACTTTTGTCATCTATTTTTCTAACTAATATGCTCTTATTACCCTAATGGGATTGTATGTTGAGATATATTTGTTGAGGTTGGGTTGGATTGGGTTTTTGTTTGACAAGTTATTAAGTTTTGGTTTGACCCTTACGCTGGGGAGGTTCTGTCGATTTTTCAGTAGAAGTCTAAGCTTTGGTTGCCAGCGTAAGGGTAAACTTGGGAAGGTTTTGAGCTTTCCGGAGTAATTAGACAGGAGCAGGGCTTCTCACGGATTTCGTTTACAAACAAATAGAGGGCAACGCTGCTGCTGGCCAATTGTGTGAGGTTGAGGGAGTCACTGCTGTGCAGAATTGAAGGAGAAAGGAGACGCTGCCAAGTCCAAGGTGTGGGCTTTGTCGCTGCCAAGTCCAAGGTGTGGACTTTGTCGCTGCCAAGTTGAGGGAGAAAGGGAGAAAAGGAGACGCTGCCAAGTGAGGGAGAGAGAGAGGCGTTGCTGCAGATTGAGGTGAGAAAGGGGGAAGTCGCTGCTGCCTTTTTGTGTGGGAGATTGAACGATACTCAGAGTTAAGAGAAAGAGGGAGCTTTTTTTCTGTTTTGTGTGGGAGAAAGAAACGCTGCTGCAGATTTTAGGGAGAGAGGGAGACGTTTCTGCTGGCTGAGTTACTGCTCAATAAAACCATAGAGAGCAAGAGACGTTTCTGTTCTGTGTGAGGGAGAGCAAACGTTTTGTTGCTCTTGTGTGCGTGTTCGCTGCCCAATCCTTACTCCCATGGCTCTGCACCTCTTTTTTAGATTTTTATTTTATTTTTTTTATCTTCCTTCCTCTGATTAAGACGTTTCTTCCCATAGCCTAACAAACTGGGACTCTAGTCGTTCAAGCCCAATAAAGATTAGAAAACTTGAAATAGTAGGAATGCTGAATTCCCGCGCAACCTGACCTTTCTATACTAAAATGGCCATAACTCTTTCTAGAAAATTCCAATTCACGCCCCTTTCTTATTATTTTTCTGTCTCTGTAAAATTCTCTAGAAACTAGACTTCCGTATCTTTCCAACGATATATGATCCATCAAGTAGTTCTTCCTGAGAATGTGCAGTTTATTCCAAGGAGTTGACACATGTGCTGCAGTCAATTTCAAAATTTCCTCTCTAAATTTCCAAAACAGCAACTAATTAATTCCTTTTGTAACTTTGCTATCAAAAATCATGACAAAACACAAAAATAAGAACATAGGAAGCATGCTAAGAAAATCATAAGAAAATAAGATACAACGTCACATAAATATGCTCCTATCACTAAACAAGCACTAGACCTATAATTTAAGGACTATTTCAGGCATGAACGCTAAAAATCCATTAATGACTTGATTAACTTAATGTTGTAGGGATCGAGCTTAATGGGGAATTTGGAAATTATCAAAAGTCTACAAAGATTATAAAAAAAAAATGAAAATTTAATAAAGGGATTTTGATTATTAGGCCCTTATTTTACAAGGTTCTATTTAGGACTGCGAGCTTTTGCATTTACCTTCTGCGCATTTATACGCATTTATTAGAATGTTGACCGTTAGATTAATCCAATGAATATACTTAATCCAAGCCATCGCAATTACATTAAACTAAAACTCTAAGATTTACACCATATCACTTCTATTTTTTTTAATTATTTGTTTCCCTTTGAATAAATAAAAATAAAAGTTTGCAGCAACCATGGTGGACTCAACACTTCCCGCCACCCATACATTCTCTTCCCTAATCTTTGATTACATTATACTAAAATATCAGGTTATTAACCATCAAAAAGAAATTAGCCATAAAAAAGAAACAAAATATAGGTAAGGAATTGAATCTAAAACATCATGAGTTACCCAATAATCATAGTCGGAGGAATTTTGTTGATTATAATATAGGTTATACCTGGAAGTTACCCCATCATCATAATCGGATGGATTTTTTTCATTTTGAGTTACCGACTAAAAATCATAAAATATCATCTTAGTTGGAATTTTTCCAGGGTAATCCAAAACATCGATCATAGTCGGAGGAATTTTTTTTATTTTTATCTTAAACTATAGGTTCTCAGTTCTCACCCATGAGATACCAACTTGAAACTCATCAATAATTAAATCCAATTAAACCCTAAATCAAAAATTCAATTCAAGATTTTCTGATTAGATTATTATTTATAGGATTAAATTGGTACCCAAAAAGCTTCATATCCATTAGATTTTGAAAATATACCCATGTATATTGTGGAGAGAAAAAATGAAAAATAGAGGTAAAGGGTTGTGGCCATGGTAGACTGCGGAGGGAAGAGAATGTACGGGTGGTTGGGTTGGGAAGGGAGGTGGGTGGATGATGGAGAGTTTACTTTTTATTTATTTTTATTTGTTCAAAGGATTTAAATAATTAAAAAAAGTAGAAGTGATATGGTGCAAATCTTAGAGTTTTAGTTTGATGTAATTATGATGGATTGGATTAAGTATATTCATTGGATTAATCTAATGGCCAGAATTCAAATAAATGCGTATAAATGCGTAGAATGTAAATACAGAGGTTCGCGGTCTTTCTAGTTATTAGGACCCAAGATCATAAGATTTGTTTTTAGTAGTACATCACTATCCATTGGAAATAACCATAGTTATCTTTGTGCCACTTAATCAATAAGCCCAACCACATGTAACTGCAACTGTTTGTTGGATTGTAATAACAGTTGCAGTGTCGTGACTGCAATTGTTTGATCCACTGTAATAATAGTTGCAGTGTCTTGACTGCAACTAATTGTTTCACTGTAACAACAGCTGTAGTAAGGCTGGCAATAAGTCGGGTCGTGTCGGGTTTGTATCGTGTTATGAACTCTATTTTATCCAAATATGCCCTACCCAAATCCGACCCGTTTAATAATCGTTTCAATGATGTAAAACCCAAATCCGACCTATTAATGAACTAGGTAACCCGTGTAACCCATTCAATAAACATGTCGTGTTCGAAACCCAATAAACATATAACCATTTTAACCTATTTAAACTATTTGACCTTCTAACTTTATGAATTTATGTTATACACCTTAAAAATTCAATATATACAAAATACCATCAATATATAATACTTCATCCCCAAATAACCTTACAATTATAAAGATTTAATAGGTATATTGATAGGTAAATGTGTAGATATGTGAGTTAGTGACTGACACGTTATTAAACGGTTTAATAGATAGGTAGGTAAATGAGCAGATATATGGGTTAGAGACTGATACGTATATTAAACAGGTTAATAGGTCATCACATTGGTTAACAAGTTGATTCGAAACTCACCCGTTTATTAAACGTGTCATAATGGGTTGACCCGAAAATGACCCAAAGTTTTAATCGTGTGGGTTAACCCGAATAAATTTCGTGCGGGTTTCGAGTCGTGTCCAAAATTGCCACTGCTAAGTTGTAGTGTCGTGGTTGCAACCGGTTGTTTCATTGTAATAACAAAGGTTGCACCTCTTAGCAGCTGCAATTTCCACAAGCTGGAACTATAATTAGAAGCAACTAAATCGCAGTTGCAACTGATCGATGCAAGACACTACAAGTGTTTGAACAAACATACAAATCATGAACAACACAGATGCAAAATTATAAGTTATCAAACAAGAAAACCTATAAAATTATAAGTTATCAAACAAGAAAACCAAATCAGTAAAATTAAAAAAGAAAAAGAATTCCTATTCGCTAATCAATTACTCCTCAACAGTGGCAGGGTTAGGGATCTACGTACTTTGCTAGTGAAGGTTGATGAAAACCTCAGACAAATGAAAAATTAAAGGGCAAATTACACTTTACTACCCTATGGTTTACACCTTGTGACAGATTCATACATGAACTTTCAAATGTTTCAATTACCCACCTAAACTCTTCAAAATGTGACAATATGGTCCCTCCGTTAGCTAATCCGTTAAAATTTCTGTTAAATGCTGACATGGACAAAATGGGACCCATGATTTAAATAATAATAGATTAATTAAATTTTAAAAAATTATTTATTAAAAAAAACAAATGTTAATGGGAATCTTAGGGTTAAGGGAATTTTTTGGATTTTTTCAATGTGTTGGAAGGTCTGAAATTGTTCTCATGTGTTAAGGAAATTTTCTGAAAAAAGTATGAGTTTGTTTGAATATTTTCTCGCTAAAGGTAAGGACACCTTTAGCAGCGACAAATTCAGATGAACAACGACGCAAAAAGTCTTTTTAATAACGATGTTCATCTGAATTTTTCATTGCTAAAGATATTTCTACTTTTAGTGACGAAATGTTCAAAGAAACTCATACTCTTTCCAGAAAAATTTCAAAAAATTCTCGGAATTTAATTGGAGGGGTTTGAGATAGGTGAGATGATATACCCCGCCCCGAAAATCCAACAGGATATCGGAGTCACCGGTGCTAGCCGACACCTGGACTCTATCCAGGTGATAAAAGCCATCTAAAACGTTACGTTTTAGGAAGTTTGGCGAAAGGTAAAATAGTAAACACTAAATTACCATTCCCCACGGCAACGGTCAACCCATAGCTTAATTTAAACACGTGATCGATGATCACATATAAAACATCTAATGCTTAACCAATTGTTACCTAGTTACACCCTCCAAGGGTGGTGCTAGAACTGTCATCACGTGACTCCCTCCTCGTACTCACGAACCTTCTTCTTAAACCTGAGGAGTGCAAACAACAAGGTGAATGAACACATGCTAACCCCTCAGCACCCACAATAAACATCAATAAAATACTACAAAACCAACAAAGCATATAAAATGTGGCACAACACTAAAATACTAACATAATAATCGGATAACCCGCAGGTTTAGCAACTACACGGATTCAACTTACAAAAATATTTACAACAAACATTCAGAGTAAATCTTCACACGTTGAAGATGACACATCCAACTTGTAGATAACTAGAATAATAACATCTCGCTCTCATCGTCTCTCTATGAACGATAGCGGTCATCACAACGTCGTACTTTCGTCGTCTCGCCACAAACGGTATCAAACATCTCAACGTCGCACTCATGCGCACGAATCGAAATCTCAACGATCGAGGTCACCGCCAACACCGTACCCACTGACCACGATAACACACATCAGCCGTCATGACCCTCGGCTAGTATATCACATAAGTTGGCATGTCACCTCGACTATCATATCACATCATCAGCCTACATAACCCTCGGCTGGCATAAGCCAGCATGCATCATTGGCTGGCATAAGCAGGCATGTATCATCGACTGGCATCACTCACAAACAAGTATCGACTGGCATCACTCACAGACAAGTATCCCAATGACATTGTAGCTGCACAAGTCACGTGCACATGATAGGTTGGGTGTCTTCAGTCGTACCAGGACCACGTGAAGGACTGGGTGCAAGCATCATCACCACGAGTTCCCCTAGGAACTTGGGACCATAAAACATGCAAGGCTCGGGAACAGGCTGGCTCCATTTAACTATTATAGAGCGGGCACAAGTGAACGATCAAGTGGAGGTTGGTTGTGGCCTACAGATAGGTACGACACCAGCAACCACCATATTGGGCATACTATGACTGACAAACGTGCTATGCCGGAATGATTCATCAGCAATCCTCGCACCACAATACAGACTCATGTGCTATGCCGGCATGACTCATCGGAAATCCTCGTACCACAATACAGACTCATGTGCTATGCCGGTATGATTCATCGGTAATCCTTGAACCATCATATGACTCATGATGACATGACTGACACATGACATACGTACTATGTCGGCATGACCCTTCGGCAATAGTGTCTCCATTGTACTCCATCCGTCTCGATTATCGTAATTGCGGTATTCGTATTGATATCTCACGTAACTTGCGATTATCGTCATATTCGTCGTTTTGTATCGATAGTACTCCGCGACTCACGAATATCGTCATATCCCGCATCTCATAATCGATCCTCAAGACGTCCCAACCTAGTGGTAGTTTATACTCATTCCGGAGTAATTACATTCCATTGATAGTCTACTATAAATCTCGAAATCTATATACAAGATCTACCACCAAAATATTAGTTTATACTAATTTCAGAGTAATTACATTCCCTAGCATTCGCAATCTTCAATTCACATAATTATGTAATGACAAGCCTGAAAGTTACCCCTGGCATGTTCTATATTAAATTCCTATTATCAACACAATAATCCAATCAAACATTCCTAGCATCGAAACCAAGACATTTGTCACCCATCCAATCCCTAATTACTCAATTCATATTCTAATCATCACATATTCAATCATACAACATAAAACACAATCCATTCATCACATACTAAATCATTATCATTTCATAATTATAAGTTAGGGGAGAAGGCCCACTCACTGTAAGTCGGGGAGAGCTCACCCGACCGTATCCACCATTGCAGGTACTTTGAGGCATCTATTTCCAAAGGTCCCCACGAGCTTCGTCTCGATCCATACGACTCTTCGGACTTTCCCTTATCATAATGCCTCATAAACAAGATAATCAATATTAATAATTCATAATTTAGTCATTATAATCAAAACCCTAATCCCCGGAAATTTACAAATCTCTAACATAAATCAAGTAATTTAGAACGTCTCCGGAACTAATTCTAAATGAACTCTGATGGACTCCAAACCAACGCCATCGGATCCAGAGCGTCGAGAGCATCAAAACACGACTCGCTGGAGCCTCAGCCTTATCTTAGCCGCGACTGCAGTGCTCTACTCGTCCCAGTCATGGCCTCGCCGGCGTCTGGCCGGAAACCACCATTAATAGACAGTTCAAGCTTTTCTGCAACTTCCTCATTTCTTCACCACATCTTACAACCCAATAGTCTAAATTCATCTACTCGACGAGAGGATCAAGAATATGAGGTCCAAGAGTCAAAACACTACCTGTGGAGGCCGAAAGATCCCTCAAAAGCCGCAGTGACCCATTTACTTCGTGGCTTGCTGCGCCACGTACAGTGGATGGAAACCTCCTGTGAGGACATGGTTGTGATCGAGAGGAGGAGACGAAGAGGATGGTGTTGGTGCGGAGTCGTGGGTCGCCATCGATCGGCGGCTGGGTTTTTGGGTCTTCCACGAGAAGTCGCGGGAGGAAGGAAGAGAGAAGAGAGAAAGAGTTGAGTCTGACCAATGAGAGGAGAGAGAGAGAGAGATAAAGTCTTTTATAATTTTAAACTTTTCCCAAAATTATCGATACGTCCCGATCGTTCCGATCGTTCTAGACCCGTAACTTTCTCATTCGAACTCCGATTTTAGCGTGCCACCTGTCTACATACTAGAGAGTTCGAGCTCTACGTAATGGTGTGAAGAAAACTCCCAAAAACCTCACCAATAAAAAAGTGACTTTCGGGTCTTCGTGAATTTCAGAAGTAAAACGATAATTTCGTAAATTTCAGACTTTCATTTGCGGTCCAACGACCTTCTTTGGGGCCTCTCTAAGGTCCATCTCCATACTTAAGCCCAATTCCAAACTCTAATATAACATATAACGTCCGATTATTTAATTAAATTAAATTTCTATTTTTATTTTCCTGGACGGGTGGTATCATGAGAGGCATATGAGATTATTGTGGCTACAATCTAAAGTCTTTTTCTTTAATTTCTCCACATTTTTACATTTTTTTTTCTCTCTTTCAACAACCCATTTTTACTTTTTTTTAGTTCGTTGTTTTGTTTTTTATTTTGATTAGATTATTTTTAAAATTTATGGAAAAAAAGGTTAGCTTTAATAATTTTCAATTAATTTATTATTATTTTTTTACGTGGCACCTATCTGTTATTAATTTAAATTTAATAATGAGTTATATTTTGTCCACATTAGCATTAAACAGAAATCTTGACGGAATAATTAACGGATGAACCATGTTGTCACGATTTGAAGAATTCATTGGGTAATTACAACATTTAAAAATTAAAGTATGAATTTTTTATAAGATGTAAACTACATGTCTAATTTTTCCAAAATTAAATCAATCCTACCAACTAATCAAATAAATAAATAAATAAACAAATAAACAGCCGTACAATGAAGTTGCGAGTCTGGACTCTTTGACTGAGCCTTTGGAGTAGCGATGAAGTGTGTTGGCTCATCATCAGTAGATGAGATCAAGCCTTACCAAAACAACAAATTGAGAAAAAGTGATGGGATCTTAGTGAACATGAAGAGCGATATATGAAAAACTCTTCGTGAAATCACACTTGAACAAAAAAAAAATTAATAATAAATTTTCCTATTTGCTTGAATGTGACTGCTAAGTTGTGATAAATTGGGGATCTAGGGTTGAGATACTTGCTGGTGGTGCTTGTAGAGAGACCATGGATCTGTGTTGTGGGTGGCTAAACCGGCGCCGATCTGGGACTAACAAAATGGGAGGATGAGAACTTGAAAAGATGAGGGGACCTCTCTCTCTTCTTCTACTCTTGCCCTCTCTCTTCTTCCGCCCAGGCTTCCCTGGGTCGTTCCATGGAGTGGAATGATTTTGAAATAAAAAGAAATATTTACTTTAATGAAAACCGAATAAAGAAATATAGGTGTGGAATGGTTAAATAGGTGAGTTACCACAAGAGTATTTCTGGTATTTTGGTTGAGGTCAACATCATCAAAATTGGTTGAGGGTATTTCTCGTGTTCCGTTGCTTCGTCGAAGGCCTCGCCTGGACCACCGACAACGATGCGCAAAGGGCCTTTTACCCTTACGGCGAGATCATCGAATCGAAGATCATCAACGACCGTAAGACCGGAAGGTCCAGGGGCTTCGGCTTTGTCACCTTCAGCAACGAGAAGGTTATGAGGGACGCCATCGAAGGCATGAACGGCCAGAACCTCGAGGTAACAGCCGCGGTTATGGAGGAGGTAACAACTGCGGAGGCGGCGGTTGCGGTTACGGTGCCGGCGGCGACAGTTAGGCTGTACAAAGCGTTTCATCTTCAACATTGGGAGGTCTTCAATTCCAGAAAAATCTGCGAAGTCACATACGCCAGAGTTCAGGGACGTATTTTCTTTTCTTTTATAATCAATAAGTTAATTAATTATCTAATATCATTTATATTAATTAGTTAGTGATAAAATATGAATGGTATAATGAAGGGATTGGAGGTGTTGAAGGAGCATTTCAAGAACTCGGAAGTTCCCGTGCGAAATGGAGCACTACCTGCCAGTGGTGTTTTTCACCGCCTCGGGTCGGGCGGCAACTGACCAACCCACTTCCCATTGTTGGCGCCTATCTGATCTTGGTACTAAAATCTACTAGCTACCCATAAATTTCACTATCATTATTTAAAGGATATGAATATGCACATATCTTATACAGTAGAGTCAGAATTATTATGCCATATAATTTGGCTCATACTTAATTAGTGCCTTGGGTTGGACTGGATAAATTAGGGAATATTGAATTTGGAATTTCACTGGTATAATTAACGCATATTGAATTTAGAATTGCACTGGATAAATTAAGGCATATTGAAAATATTATCCAGGTGGAAGGAATCAAAACTTAAGGGATAATTTATATACTACAATGCAATTAGTCCAATTTCCATGTGCTGCTTAAGTAGTTAAAGGAAGCAGCTTGAAAGCATAATTGTTACTGACTATGGAGGATTAAGGATGGAATAACTTATGAAGGAAGCTGAATTAGAAAGTAACTTATTTGTCGTGCTTAGTTTCTTTTCAAACTTCTGTTGTCTTCAATTAACCGTAACTAGTCCATTTCGAACTATGATTGCGTTGTTTGCAGTAGGGTAGAATATTTCGATGGCTATGGATGGCTTTGGTGGCTTTTCTCGAGTAATTATTAGAGCTATCTCTCCTATATCTGGCTTGCATTACCCCTAAACAGTTTGATTTATGATTGACCAATATGTGTCATGCATGGTTTTTTGGTGCAATTCATGCTTGGATGTTATGTGCAGTTTTGACATTAGGATTGGGGTGGATTAATGTTGGGATGGGATGTGACTGGAAATTGAATATAAAGCTCAAAGAATTAAAGAATATCAAATCTGTAAGGGCTTCTTGAAATGTCTCCTAGGATTGAGAAGCTACTTCTTGAAACCGGACTTGGGTTGTACCTTTTTATTTTAATATAAATCTCTTATGGAAGCTTCCCAGATTAAGAATCAAGATAATTTCTTTAGGAATGACAAATAATTTCTTTAGCTTCACATTATAGTTCAAAGTTCTAAAATGTGTGTTATCTATGGTTTCAATCTGCTCTGTCATTGCATGGTTTGCTATACCAACATTTAAGGTTATTTACGCAACTGATCAAGTTTGTTGCTATAACTCTGAACACTACTGTAATGAATCAGGTGGATCATTTTTCACTGGACTTGCAAATTCCTTTAGTCCATTGTACTTCATTGTGAGACAGCTCAAGGAAGTAATGCGATCTAGCATATGAGTTTGGGGATGGGTTGTTTGATCTCCAAGAGTACCCAGAGGGTTTTCCAAGACCAGGTGTTGTGGTCACCATGGTCATTCTTAGTAATTGTAAGTTGTCGGATATCTTTGTTGATGATTTTGGCAGATTCAAACTTCATTTTTCACTCTAGACAACATATGTATATTCAGAAGTGCATACGGATACCAATGTTGCGGGAGACATATAGAACAACTTAGACAAAATATATATATATGTGTATATATATATATATATATATACCCTACATATAATGGTTAATAGTTCTCTCGTTTTGAAGGAGAGAGTTTCAATTTCAATTTCTTTTGGTCCTTCTAATCTTAGCTCCTAGGTTGGTGGTTCTCTGCGACCTTGCTTCGAGATTGGCTAACTAAGTTTAAAAGTGTCATTTGGTTTGTTCACTTCTTTTTCTTACTTTCACTTCATAATAATTCTAGTTGCAGACCTAAGTTGATTTGGTTACCACTGCTGTGACTACGTTTCTTAGGGTTGTATTTCTACTTCGGCGTCTTCACTTTCTTCTAGATTTGTGTAATGTACTTTAGGTTGTTTTATTGTTGTTGAGTGGCAGTTTGTTTCAGCAGTTTTGTGTGTATCTAGTTGTGCTAATTAATCTGGCCTTGGGATTAAGATAATTTCTACTGTCTCTTAACCTTGGTTCTTTCTTTTGGTGTAATTTCTGTTAGACCTTTGATTTTGTATGGTGTCTTCTCTTTTATTTTTTCTTTACATTCTATTGGTATGTTTGGGTTCTCTTGGTTTTCTTTTGCTTGGGTTGGTCTTAGTACTCTAATCCTTCTTCCCTTTCGTGTTTTTTTTTTTAAACTTTCTTTACATGGCTTTAGGGCGTTTTTCACAGATTAGATGTCACATTGTCTTGATTTTAGTTAGCTCTGCTGAGGTTTTGTTTGGAGGGTTCCTTGTTTCTGTTTCAAGCTCGTTGTTGCATTTGCACTTTTTACTTGCCCTTCTAATTTTGTTATTTTTTGACCCTTTAAGTTTTCAGATTATACTTAAATAAAATAATTCAGAATCCATAGAAATTTTATTATAAAATCTATTAGAACTTGACATGAATTGAGAGAAATCATATGTAACAAATAGAAATCAATTAAAACCCATTATAATTCTAATGAAGTGTGCATTGTGATTGTATACAGATTTTTCCCAGTATTGAATGCTGCCACAGCGCATTGGTACATGTTGATTGTTAATTTGGATGAAAAGAAGCCAGAGGTTTGGACTCTTTACAAATTGCCAAGACCCGGCGAGTGCGTGCAAGTATTTGATACAAAATATTAAGTTAGTAGGTGCCTTAGATCTGTGAAGTAATATAAACTTACGAAATTAAATGAATTGTTGGAGGAAATTGAAATTGTGGTTTTGTTTTCCAGCTTGTGGGTATTGTAAGGGCCTAATATATGATTTTCTGGAGTTTGGTTAAATAATTTATGTCCACATTGGGTCATTTGTGTATGTTTAAACCAGACATACGGGTGTATGGGTTAGGGTAGATTTGGCTTCATGTGATATTATTTTCAAATGATGAATTAAGTTGTGATATTATTTCCAAATGATGAATTAAAGTTGTGAGACAGTCGGAAAAAAAAGTGTTTTAGTTTAACATCCCATTGATCAAATGTGGTAAAAGCAGGATAACAATAACCACATGCATTTCTCTTTTCCATCAATGGATGGATAATTTTATTAATCATACAAGATTTAACAAGGATAAAAGAAAGCTCAAATAATAAAACTCCTTTAACAAGATTTAAAAGTTTGAACTTTGATTCTACAAAACTCCTTTTATTTGTTACTTTAAATTTAATAGAAATTTAACGCTTTAGAATCGGAGGAGAAGGCAAAACGAGTTTGTACACATTTTCAGAATATTTTTCGAATATTCTATCTATTTATTATGAATTTTTAAAGAAAATTTATTTAAAAACTAATGGAGAATAACATGAGGCAGCACCTGGATGGTGCCTCCTCTAGTCCCGTCAAGAGGCACCATCCAGGTGATGCCACGTGTCAATCTTCTTAATTTTTTATTGAAATTTATGTATTTTTCTTCCAAAAATCATAAATAAATCATAAACAACTATAAAAATATACCGTAAAATTTCACGCACTTCTCATGACATTCTCTTTGTTCTTATAAACTAAAATTAGCATTTAGAATTATAAAAAATTAAAAAATATATATCAAACTCATTTTGGCCTAATACTACTAATTATTCCGATAATAAGTTTAAACCTCCTTTCTATAAAACTCCTTTTATTTATTATTTTCAAATTTCTTTAAATTGTAATAGAAATTTGACACTTTAGGATCGGAGGAGAAGGCTTAACGAGTTCGTACAAATTTTTTGGAATATTTTTCGGATATTCTATCTATTTATTATAAAATTTTAAAGAAATATTAAGGAGAATGACACACGGCAGCACCTGGATGGTGCATCCTCGTGTTACTAGATGAGGCACCATCCAGGTGCTGCCACTTGTCATTCTCCTTAAATTTTTAAATCTATTTTTCTATTTTTCTTTCAAAAATAGAAAATAAATCATTAAAAAATCATAAAATATACTGTAAAATTCTACGCACTTCTCGATACATTCTCTTCGTTCTTATAAATTAAAATTAGCATTTGGATTTATAAAAAATTAAGAAAGAAAAATCATCAAATCCGTTTTGGCATAATACAACTAACTATTTCCTTAGTAAGTTTAAACTTCCTTTCTACATAACTCATTTTATTAATTTCTTTTAAAAAAAAATTAAATTGTAATAGAAATTTGATGATTTAGGATCGGAGGATATGGAATAACGAGTTCGTACAAATTTTCAAGATATTTTTCAGATAATCTATCTATTTATTATGAATTTTTAGAGAAAATTTTATATAAAAAAAAATAAGGAGAATGACACGTGGCAGAACCTGGATGGTGCCTCCTCTGGTTCCACAAGATAGCACCATCCAGGTGCTTCCACGTGTCAGTCTCCTTAAATTTTTATTGTAAATTATGTATTTTCTTCCATAAATCATAAAAAATCTTAAAAATATACTGTAAAATTCTACGCACTTCTCCGGACATTCTCTTTGTTCTTATAAATTAAAATTAGCATTTTCTGTTACATCCCATCCCGAAAACTTGAATTCAGATTTTTGAATTGTCTAAAATATCCTTACGGTCACTTATTTTTTCGGATTTTGAGTTTTATTTGTGTTGGGTTAGTTGACTTGAGCCCAAAATTTTATTTTAGGTCCAGCTAAAAACCAAGCTCCTTTAAGCTAAAAGCCCAAGTCCATTATTACCTCATATCTCACTCTATTTCTCTTTATCTGTTCTCCATCACATGATGTCCTTCTCTGAGAAAGAGACCAAAAGCAGAGAAACACCACGCACCCTTCGCTTCCGTTCGATCGATGGTCACCGATCTCTCACCCTACCCCTGCCTCGACAACTCTGGTGATTCCCTCGACACCTCTCACTCTCTGACCTTACTCTCTCTTTCACGATCACTCACTCTCCTTCCATGTGATCTCCCTAAGCGAAATTGCTTCCCAAAAACAGAGCCACCAACAGACGACCACCACCTTCTTTCCTCGACGGTCTGGACCCCAAAACAACCACCGTAGCTACGTCATGAAGAGATGAATCCAACCCACCTATTCTCGACCGTCGAAGACCAACGTGTTGGGAGGAAACTCGGCGGTGAAAACGCGACATACCACATCGCCGTCCTCGGTTTTCGACGAATTAACCCTCAACTCCAGCACCTCTTGATCACCTCGACGAGACGAGGCCAACCATGGTGGTCTCGCACCCCATCGACCGCCGTGGATGGAGCTTCGACGAGAAAAGCTACGGCGGAACCGAAGCTTCCCGGCCATTTTCCGGTCACTCAAGGTAACCGTTGGACTTGCTTTTGTTACCATTAGAATCATCTCGGTTAGTGCTTCTACTTGAGCAAACTACTTGTTGGTTTTGTGAGGATTGACGACGGTTGCACCGCCGGAAGTTGCAGAGCTCTCAGACCACCGAGAATTTCCAACGGATTTTACGACTAGAAACAGGTAAGCTTCCACTCTTAGGATTCCACCATTAAATTCTTCTGTTTCTGGGCTTAATTTTGGACTACTTGCATGTAGGTTTTGGAGAGAGATCGACGGCAGACGGGCCTCGCCGGAAAACTAGGCATTTTCGAACTACCGAGGCTTCACGGCGATTTTCTGGTCAAACTAGACAGTTCCTTGACCTGAAAATGGGATTTTGGACTCCTGGCGTTGAGTAGTTACATTTTCATGTATTGCAGGCCCTTTTTGGTTAAATTTGGAAGGATTTAGAGCTCGCCGGAAAACTCTGGTTTCCGGCAAGAAATTTCAGAATCCGGCATCTATTAACGGCAGCACGTCCGGCCTCCTGCCAGCGTTTGAGCCCATTTTTGGGACGTTTGAGTTGTTTTATACGTCTTTCAAACGTTAGGAATCATTTTAGGTCTATCTGATAGGATTTTTCCTACCTGCAAAACAATGGTTAAAATCACACAAATAATACATGCAAGACCTGCAAGAGTATAGTGCTGTTATAGTATAGCACTCGAAGCATGGTCGATTTCCTCAGGGACTGATATTGATATTTCTTATTTTAATATTCACTCCTAATTAATAATAAAGTAAATTGCAAGAATTTAGGTGACTGAATACAAAATTAATTAAACAATTAAATAGTTAAATAAGTACTAGGGTTCAACCTTCACCATTAACAATCATACGTGACTTAGAAAAGAATCTATGAATCAATACATGCAACTTTGAAGGTTAGATTTTTCGAAAGCATATTTTCCTCGTGGGCATTCAAGTGAAAACGTATACTTAACATGCGATTAGTCTATGACATTTAGATCTAATTCTACAGGCAAGATTCATTAAGTTTATGAAAATCTTTTATAACCACGCAATCTCTTAGTTATGGCATTTAACCTAGATGTATTACAATCCTTAATCACAAGAAGCTAATCCCAATTTTTAGGTGGGCATTCCTATAAAATTGCATCAAATTACTTGTCTAAAGATCCTAAGGGTGATCAAGCATTAAGAAATAAAGATAGTTTTAAACAGTGATTAAAGATTCAAAGCATGCATATACGACAACATAGGAAAAAGGATAAATCACATAATCATGTTAAGGCTTAGGTCTAACCCTAGTGAGAAAATTAGCTACTCATGCTCATAATGAATAGAAACAATTTCATTAAAATTGAAGTTGAGAGAATAAACAGTTTGTAGAACAAGGGTAGCCGAAATCCCAGCTTTGCCGTGCTCTTAGATGAAGAATTGTAATCTGAATTTCTGCCTCCTTAAACCTAAGCCAAGCTTGGGTATTTATAAGGAAAGATTCCTAATCCTACTTTGAAAATGAGTAAAATAAAAAATAAGAAAATTTATTCCTAGTTTGAAGAGAAATAGGCAAGCATATGCCCTCTCCTACTTGAATTGGGATTTCATTGATGTAGCCATAAAATCAAAACATTTCCTTTGTGGTATGGGATTCCTTAACATATTTCCTTCTTTTGCTCCAAATACTCATTCTAGAATAAATCTGTTAATTTAATAAATTCGATTATCAATTCCTCCCAAAATAATAATAATAATAACTAATTAAATATATGGGAAATATAAGTATATTTTTGGCTCATCAAATACCCCCAAACTTGAATTATTACTTGTCCTCAAGTAAATAAAACAAAACTAAGGAAACAAAAAAAATAAAAATAAATGCCACTGTCGCAGGGAACTCGATAGCGCTGAGCAAGCACTACACGCCTTTAAACCCCTAGATGTCCCTAGTAGGAGGAGTTGTGTCTCCTGAGGGTTTACCAGTTACGATACCCACAAACGCTTTAAAATTTTATTAAACTTAATTTAACCTTCCTTCCATTGAATATAAAGTAACACTTATCAAAGCAAAATCAAAATTCTCAAGTCATAAGCAAGGCTAAAAGAGAGAGCAAATCCACACTTTCAAAACAGAAGATTACCATATTCTGGTGAGCAATCCTTAAATCATATTCGTGTAATGTGAATCTCAACAAAATTATAAGCATTAAACCAGTCCCTCACTTGCATTAAATCTATATCCACCAACTGTAAAATCACTTAACCTATCACCATCCAAAACATTCTTGCCTGAAAATTTTATTATTATTAAAAAAAAATTATTTGTTTATTTATTTATTTTTTATTTTGTATAGATAACAAATGATGGAATTTTATTTAACATTAAGCAAGCTTTCTATCCAACCCATGTAATGAGCTTTAGATCGATGAATCCCAAACCATATGATTTTAGGGCACCAGACAACAAATGTCCCAAAGGATTTATTTACTCAAATTGGAAAGGCTACCATGTTATTGATGGATAAATGGACACCCTTATTTTAGGGCTCGGACTCACCTCCGATTTATTTATGGCTTTCACTTTTTTCCCTGGATGGTAACAAATTAAATGACCCACAATCTTAGGGTAAGAAAAATTTAGCATGCTTGAAACAAATTTAATTTCTTCAAATAAGTTGAAGTGCATGTGCAAAATTGAATATGGAAACAATTGTGTGCAAAAATCAACTATATGTTCTTGGTGGTCATGCTCTAACATTTAATCTCACTTATGAATTTTCACATTTCAATCATAGAAAATAGAGTGCATTAAGAAAAATTTAGGAAGGAAAAATCAAATTAAATCCAATAACAAAAAATTTGTTTTTATTTATCTATTTTTTTTAATTTTTTGTTTGTATATTTACTAAAATTTTAGATAAAACATATAAAGAAAATAATAAATTCCTACCCCCAAACTTATCATGCAACATGTCCTCATGGTGCAAAAGAAGAAAAGACAAAGAAATGCTGAAGAAAAGAAAAGAAATGAAAACAAAGCAAAGCCAAAAATTAACACAAAAAGAAAAAGAAAATAAAAGAGAAAGAAAGAATAGCACCTGGGTTCGAACATAAGACTTGAGTTGTGCGCCTTGCCATTAAAACGGCGTCGTTGCATTGAAGGGACAAAACGGCGTCGTTCTGACGTAGCTATAAATATCCCATCTTCAGAGTAGGGTTACATTTCTCACCCTTAGCCGTCCATGAGCGTGAAAGTCGGAGAGAGTTCCGAAAATACCCACTGATCTCGCACGCCGTTCTGCTGCTCCGACTATGTCCGGCGATGATTCACCATCGTCGTGAAGGCAAGAGCCACCACGAACCTCCCCATCGCCAATACCCAACCATGTCCGAGAGAAATGCCTCCAATGCTAGGAAACCCGAGCACCCGTCGGAGCCCAGTACGGTCGAAATGAGGACGGCTGTGACACCAACCAAGACCTCGCTGCTCCAGCGGCCGACGGGGAACCAACATCAGCGATCGGCAGCTGTTGCTAGGTAAGGTCCATGCGCTTGTTCTGATCGATTGCTATGTCCAGTTGTGTATGATGATTGAAATGTATGGAGTGTGTGGGGGGATGGTGGAAACGAGTTCGAGAAAAGAGGTGGGAGAAATGACAGCAGGATGGAAGAGAGAGCAGGAGCATGCCGTGGAATCGGCCGAAAGCCCCGGAAAGGTAACTGACCCTTATTTCTGTAAATCTGTGAAGCAAATGTGTTTGGATGTGTTCGTTTGTAATGTTGTTAATGCTCTGGATGCTGTGTCCTTGACGGCGGTGATGGTGGTTGTGCAGGTACCAACCGGAGATCGGGGATCCATGTTATCGTGCCTAGATCCGGTGCGGTTGTGGGCTGGAGGCCGAAAGTGGGCCGATCAATAGGCCCATAAGTAAGCTGCTGGCCCGTGACCGTAGTGGGCGAAAGTATGGGCGTGAGCCCACTCCATTGGACGGGAACACTCGGGCAAATGGCTAGGGTTACCCGGCTCGGAAAGTGGGCCCGATGGGCTCATGAGTAAGGGCAGGGAGGACCAGGTTGTAAGCTTCGGGCCAGTACGGTCGATTGGGCTTAGGAACACGAGGAAACAGTCCATCGGAGGTGGAGGTGAAGCGTAGGATCCACCATAGGACCGGTCCATTATCGGCTGAGGTCCTCAAAATTGGGCCTGATTTGATCGCAGGCACAAGAGTAGGGCCCGAGTTGATCGCGGGTCGGGGCCCAGTCATGAATGGTCCGGTAGTCATGTGGGTCCAAGTCTAATTAGGCGGGGATGTATCGTGGGCCGCCCAGCTAGTGTGGACCTGCCCGAAATCGGGGCCCAAGTTGGGATTGGGCCCAATAGTAAGGCGCATGAGGGCCAGGTTGGGTACCCATGTGACCATCGCTTGAGTGGGCTTGGACGGCTTCGGCTGCTTGACTTGGGCCTGGATGCAGCTCAAGTGCTTGGTTGGGCTGGCAAGTAAACTCATACTCCGAATTGGGCCTTATTGTGGACGGACCCACTGATCATATATATATATATATATATATATATATTGAATACTGACCCTGGCTGGTGTGTGTGCAGGCCCAACCCCCAAACTTAGATTAGGGTGTAGACTCCTAGGTTATTCAATTCATTTGATGTAAAAGTGTTGTAATAATAGACCTAGGATCACGAGCATCATCAGCCCAGGTATGACTTCTTCAACCTTGGTATTTAGAATATGAAGCATGTCTACATTTTGTTGTATGATTATACCCGACTGCTAGTGGATAGGGCGTGCCAATCACATCAACCATGTATGCCTGCAATCACACGTAGTGCTAGGTAACAACAAAAAAACGGTCTTTGCATGTTAGTTAAGTAGAGGGTAGAAAAGAAAGTGAAAACAAAAATAAATAAACTATCGAAAAGGATATAGGTGGGTTGCCTCCCATTAAGCGCTTAAGTTAATGTCTAGAGCTTGGCATAGGGCCGCTAGGATCATTGAGTAGGCATTTGTAAAGTCACGACATCCTTAGCTAGGTCGTAGGGTGACTCCAGATAAGGTTTCAGACGATGTCCATTAACTGTGACTTCCTTTCCAGCTTGGACATTCTTTATTTCCACTGCTCCATGTGGATGTATTTGGACGACGTCAAATGGTCCATACCAGTGGGACTTTAGCTTCCCTGGAAAGAGTCTGAGTCTGGAGTTAAATAAGAGTACCTTCTGTCCTGGATGAAATTCCTTTCTTAAAATCTGGCGATCATGAAAAAGCTTGGTCTTCTCTTTGTAAATCTTTGCACTGTCGTAATCGTCATTCCGAATTTCTTCCAATTCACTAAGTTCCAGTTTACGCTGCTCTCCTGCCTCATTGTAGGCAAGATTGAGTTGATTCACTGCCCAAAATGCTTTGTGTTCTAACTCCATGGGTAAATATGCTTTGCTGTAAACTAGTCGAAATGGGGACATCCCAATAGGCGTCTTATAAGCTGTTCGGTACGCCCAAAGTGCATCATTCAGCTTTGTACTCCAATCCTTACGTGTAGAGGACACTGTTTTCTCTAGAATGCGCTCAAGCTCGTGATTTGAAACTTCGACTTTCCCAGATGTTTGGGGGTGGTACGGCGTTGCCACCCGATGAGTGATGCCATGCTTTGCAAGTAATGAGGCAAAAGGCTTATTCAAGAAGTGCTTGCCTCCGTCACTTATGATAGCTCTGGGGACTCCAAATCTAGGAAAAATTGTACCTTGTAGGAATTTGAGAACCACCGATCCTTGATTTGTTGGACTGGCAACGACTTCCACCCATTTAGAGACATAGTCCACAGCCACTAAGATGTAGAGATTTCCGTGAGATGAGGGAAACGGACCCATAAAGTCAATGCCCCAAACGTCGAAAATTTCAACAGCCAAAATGCTCTGATGGGGCATCTCATTGTGTTTGGACTGGTTTCCAACACACTGGCAGCGATCGCATGCTTGACACCATGTGTAAGCATCTTTGAATAAAAATGGCTAATAGAAACCGCTTTGTAAAATTTTGGCCGCGGTTCGTTTTGTACCGAAATGACCTGCACATGCAGATTGATGCGCAAATCGGAGGACACTTTCCTGCTCTTCACTTGGCACACACCTTCGAATAAGTTGGTCTGCACAGTGCTTGAATAGGTAGGGTTCATCCCAGAAATAATATTTGACAGTGGATAGAAACTTCTTTCGCTGTTGGGATGTAATATCAATGGGAAGTTTACCACTAACCAGAAAATTCACAATATTTGCATACCAGGGTGTGTGCTGCATAAGAGTGAAGAGCTGGTCGTCAGGAAAAGTTTCTTGGAGTGGCAATGATTCAGACTCTGTTGCAGTGGTGTTCATCAGCCTAGATAAGTGGTCAGCCACCACATTCTCACTCCCCTTTTTGTCCCGAATTTCGATGTCAAACTCTTGTAGCAGGAGAATCCATCGTATGAGTCTAGGTTTTGAGTCTTTCTTGGCAAAAAGGTATTTCAACGCTGCGTGGTTAGTGAAGATAATTATCTTAGCTTCGATTAGATATGATCGGAACTTTTCCAATGCAAAAATCACTGCTAAGAGCTCCTTCTCTGTTGTTGAATAATTGAGTTGTGCATCGTTTAAGGTTCGGCTAGCATAGTATATCACACTAGGTAGCATGTCTTGCCGATGTCCTAGAATCGCTCCAACTGCGTAATCTGACGCATCACACATGACTTCAAAAGGTAGGTTCTAATTAGGTGCGGTGATAATTGGGGATGTGGTTAAAAGAGTCTTCAGGGTCTTGAATGATTCGATGCATTTGTCATCGAATATGAAGTCCAAGTCCTTGGCCAATAAATTGCATAGAGGTCGACTAACCTTAGAAAAATACTTGATAAATCTTCTGTAGAACCCAGCATGGCCAAGAAAGGATCTGATATCCTTGACTGACGTGGGGGGTGGCAGGTTGCTAATGACGTCAATATTGGCTTTGTCCAGTTTGATTCCACGATCTGAAATTAGGTGTCCTAACACGATACCGTGCTTCACCATAAAGTGGCACTTTTCCCAGTTCAATACCAAATGCGTCTCTTTGCATCTTTCCAAAACAGTTGCCAAGTTGTCCAAACAGTGGTCAACGGAATCTCCATATACGGAGATGTCATCCATAAACACTTCAATAATTCGCTCCACCATGTCTGAGAATATGCTCATCATGCATCGCTGAAAAGTGGCAGGTGCATTACACAATCCAAATGGCATACGCCGATAGGCAAAAGTGCTGAATGGGCAAGTGAACGTAGTTTTGTCTTGATCTTCAGGTGCAATAGGAATCTGATTATACCCTGAATAGCCATCTAAGAAACAATAGAACGCCTTACCCGCTAATCGCTCCACCATTTGATCAATGAATGGGAGTGGAAAGTGATCCTTTCGTGTGGCTGAATTCAGCTTGCGATAATCAATACACACCCTCCACCCAGTAGTCATCCTTGTAGGATCTTGCTCCCCTTTTTCATTTGTAATAACAGTAATACCTGATTTCTTAGGAACAACTTGTGTTGGGCTTATCCATGGGTTGTCCGAAATTAGGTAGATAATGCCAGCATCTAGGAGTTTTAGGACCTCATTCCAAACAACGTCCTTCATGATTGGGTTCAAATCGCCTTTGAGCATCAACTATGGGCTTGCTGTCATCTTCCAGTAAGATCCGATGCATGCAGATTAAAGGACTAAGGCCTTTGATGTCAGCTATAGTCCACCCAATAGCCTCCTTGTATTTTCGTAGGATTCGGAGTAGCTTGTCTTCCTCTAGTTCGGTGAGGTCTACTGCAATGATAACTGGCAGGGTCTCTTGATCGCCAAGATGCGCATATTTGAGATGGCCGGAAAAGGTTTCTTCTCCAACTGAGGGGCCTTCTCAATAGAAGGCTGATGCGGTCTCTTTGGTGGCCCAATGGCTTCAATCTGCGGTCGCCACCGTGGGTATGGTGGCCGGTTTCTATCTAGTGCTGCCATTATTTCAGCAATATCGTCCTCATTTTGGCCAAGGATTGGGTTGATGAGGGCTGCCTCTATAGGGTCGGTATAGAGTAACAGTCTTGGTTCAATGTAGTTGACGTCCTCCAATACTTCAATTCGTGAACACTATGAAATTTCAGCGGGTCTTTTAGCCATGTCAAATAGGTTTAAGACCACAGTTTGGTCTTGCACACGGAATGTAAGAGTTCCAGCTTCTACATCAATTAGTGTATGGGCTGTGGCCATGAAGGGCCGGCCAAGGATTAGTGGCGTCTCTTTGTCTTCCACCATGTCGAGTACCACGAAGTCGATGGGTAGATATAATTGATCCACCTTGATGATGAGATCTTCAATGATGCCTTTGGGGTATGTGAGGGATCGGTCAGCCAACTGGAGAACCATTGGTGTTGGCCTGAGCTTTCCTGCTCCTAACCTATGAAATATTGAGTAGGGCATAAGGTTGATGCTTGACCCAAGATCTATTAGAGATTGCTGAAATTCAGAATTCCCTATAGTGCAGGAAATAGTAAAGCTACCCGGGTCTTTTTTCTTGGGTGGCAGTTTGTGTAGGAAGGCTGCACTACACTGTTCTATCAAAATTACCTTTTCCAGGTCTGAAATTTTCTTCTTATTGGCGCATACCTACTTTCAAAATTTTGCATAGGAAGGGATGTGCTTTATAGCATCCAATAAAGGTAGATTGATATGGACCTTGGCTAATGTCTGCATGAAGTCAATGATTTGCTGGTCCTTGTTTGAGCGGCGCTACTACCTTTGTGGGAATGGTAGTGGCGGGGTGTAGTCAGGGGCGGTAGATGGAACAAACTGAACCTGTGGGTTAAATAATTCTATCTAAGGTTCAGGTTCAATATTGGGCTCGGCAGTATTAGTTTCTGAATGGGTTGACTTTGCTGCTTCCCGATTGTCATAACTCTTACCCCCTCGTAAGGTTCTTACCATCTTGCAATGCTCGGCCCCTCTTGGGTTTGGTATAGGTTGACTAGGAAAAACCCCTTTATCCCTTTCAGAAATTTCTTGGGCCAGTTGGCTAACTTGGTGCTCCAAGTTTTTAATTGATGCTTGGGTGTTTTGCTGATTCTGGGTAGAGATCTCAATAAACCTGGTAAGCTGCTCTTCTACACTCAATTGGCGTGGTGCGACCGGTTGGGTCTGATTGTTTAGTGGCTGTTGATAATACTGCTGGTAATTGGGACAGACTTGGTGTTGGCCATTCCACCCAATATTTGCATTATTCCTCCATCCAGGATTGTATGTGTTGGGGTAGGCATCATTATAGGGTCTTGGGAAGGAATTCATGGCATTTACATGTTCTTGGACAAGGTCAGGATACCCATCCTTCTGAGGATATTGGAGGACATTATGTGTAGGGTCCTCACATATGGCGCAAACCTGTGTTGTCTTTGGGGCAGGAGTGGTGAGCATCAAACTGTTGATCTTCTTTTCCAACTGGGTGATTTGTGCCGCAATATTAGGGGTACCACGTCCTTGCGCTACATCATAGTGTCCCCTCATATGAGAGCCATCATCCGTCCATTGTTGAGATTCGTTAGCCATGAGTTCAAATATTTCAAATGCTTCACGGGCTGTTTTGGATATGTGGGAACCACCTGCGGATGCGTTGACGTAACGATTGGTGATGTGGTTGAGCCCATCATTAAATATGTTCATTTGCATGTCTGAATCCAACCCATGGTGAGGGCAACGCATATATAGGTCATTGTACCGCTCCCAAGTATCATGAAACGACTCGTTAGATTTCTGGGCAAAGGCCAGTATTTCTTTCTTCAAAGCGAGAGTCTTGGATGATGGGTAGAATTTGTTTAGAAACCTTGTCTGTAAGTGTTCCCACATTGTTATGCTTCCTGGAGGTAATGAATGTAGCCAAGCCCGAGCTTTATCCTTCAAGGTGTAAGGAAAAAGCCTTAACTTAATTGCCTCGTCGGAAATTCCCCGAACAATGATGTTGTCACACTCTGACAAGAAATCAGATAAATGCATGTTCGGATCACTGTTTGGGAGTCCATGAAAAGTGGGTAGAAGCTCAAGCATGTGATGCCTGATTTCAAAAGTGACTCCGTCCTGTACCTCGGGGTACACGATGCATTGTGGGGTCCCATTCCCACGTGCTGCAAGGCTTTTGCTAAGCGGTGCGCCGACTACAGGTATTGTTAATGCCATTAGTACGGGCAGTTTCCTGTCTATTCTGGTGAATAAATCCGCAAGGAAAATGCCTTGGAGTGTGAACCTTGCGTTAATTGCTTGTAGTTATCTTCTTCTTCTTACTGTTCTTTCTGGTTCAGGATCGAATTGTGCTAGAATCGGGTTCGTAGATCGTGTAGCAATAACCATGCATAATTAGATAGTCCTGCAAGAATAGAGACCTGTGCTTAAATGTTGAATAGGAGAAGTAGAGAGAAAATTTGAAAACAAATAATTAACTAAAAGTAAATTAAAATAAGAGTAATCGACACAGTCCCCGGCAATGGCGCCAATTTCTTGATAGGATTTTTCCCACCTGCAAAACAAGGGTTAAAATCACACAAATAATATCTGTAAGAGTACAGGGCTGTTGTAGTATAGCACTCGAAGCAGGGTCAATTTCCTCAGGGACTGATATTGATATTTCTTATTTTAGTATTCACTCTTAATTAATAATAAAGTAAATTGCTAGAGTTTAGGTGACTGAATACAAAATTAATTAAACAATTAAACAGTTAAATAAGTACTAGGGTTCAACCTTCACCATTAACAATCATATGTGACTTAGAAAAGAATCTATGAATCAATACATGCAACTTTGAATGTTAGATTTTTCGAAAGCATATTTTCCTCGTGGGCATTCAAGTGAAAACGTATACCTAACATGCGATTAGTCTATGGCATCTAGATCTAATTCTACAGGCAAGATTCATTAAGTTCATGAAAATATTTTATAACCACGCAATCTCTTAGTTATGGCATTTAACCTAGATGTATTACAATCCTTAATCACAAGAAGCTAATCCCAATTTTTAGGTGGGCATTCCTATAAAATTGCATCAAATTACTTGTCTAAGGGTGATCAAGCATTAAGACATAAAGATAGTTTTAAACAGTGATTAAAAATTCAAAGCATGCATATACGACAACATAGGAAAAAGGATAAATCACATAATCATGTTAAGGCTTAGGTCTAACCCTAGTGAGAAAATTAGCTACTCATGCTCATAATGAATAGAAACAATTTCATTAAAATTGAAGTTAAGAGAACAAACAGTTTGTAGAACAAGGGTAGACGAAAGCCCAGCTTTGCCGTGCTCTTAGATGGAGAATTGTAATATGAATTTATGCCTCCTTAAACCTAAGCCAAGCTTGGGTATTTATAAGGAAAGATTCTTAATCCTACTTTGAAAAGGAGTAAAATAAAAAATAAGAAAATCTAATTCCTAGTTTGAACAGAAATAGGCAAGCATATGCCCTCTCCTACTTGAATTGGGATTTCATTGATGTAGCCATAAAATCAAAACGTTTCCTTTGTGGTATGGGATTCCTTAACATATTTCCTTCTTTTGCTCCATATACTCCTTCTAGAATAAATCTGTCAATTTAATAAATTCGAGTATCAATTCCTCCCAAAATAATAATAATAACTAATTAAATATATGGGAAATATAAGTATATTTTTGGCTCATCACTATCCTTGAGTCATTCTTTTGGAAATTTCTTTAGTTGCTTTTATGTACATGTTGTGAGTTTTGTGTATGGTTTTGGATTAGGAATTTGACAACTTGGAGCTCACGTGGTTTGGCACCGTAGGCTGATTTTTATCCCCGACTAACTTGTGAGTAGACCTCTTTCTCAAATTTCGTTTTTGTCATCATCTTTTACTTGCACGTTTTACTATAATTATAATATTTGAAATCATGGTTAACTTTGTCGTTAAGTCGTGGTAAGTAAGTTGTTGACTTATCTTATGGCGTGACTATGATTATTATATTATATTTCTCGAGCATGCCTTGTGTGATTATTATATTATATTTCATGAGTATGCCTTTTGTGATTATTATATTATATTTTCCAAGCATGCCTCGTGTGATTATTATATTATATTTCTCGAGCATGCCTTGTGTGATTATCATATTATATTTCTCAAGCATGACTTGATTGAGATTGATGGTTATTTGTCACTATAAGAGCTATGATATACGTGCGTTATACACGAGATGTGTAGTACCCACTTAGGAGTCACCGGTATCATTAGTACCCGTCTGTTGGCCACAAACTAGCCCCCATGTGATTTATCACATGTGCTCGCTTGAATACTAGTTAAATAGCGCAAACTTGTCCCCGAGCTCTAGGGGACATGAGCTGACGGTGCTTAGCACCCAGCTTTCACGTGGTCGAGGTACACGAGCAAACCATAGATACCCAGCATGTCATGTGCGTATGACTCGAGCGACTCAAGAGCATAATTAGTGAGTTGTACGTGTTATACTTTTGTTTCGGGATGATCTCTTGACTACTTAGTATTTTATTATTATTTTATTGTTATTTCTCGTAAAACGTGCACATTTATCGTTTATACCTGGTAAATTTTTAGTTTCTTTTCTGGATTGAGGGGTTAAAACATGTTTTTATCTTATTGTTTTACACTGAAATAACTAGCAAGGTCCATTCACCCTTCTGTTTTCGTATCCCTCAGGTCTTAGTGGTATTTCACGCTTATCGAGGAGTTCTCAGTTGCTGGTCTGACACTCACACCGGCTATTCGGGTGTGACGCGTCGGAAATCGGGGTAACTCAGGTAGTTGTTAAACCTTATGATCATCAAGTAGTGCACTATGCTTTGTACTTTCGCTGTCGTGGCGAATTGTCAATTGGTTTTATTTTACTAATTACTTTTCACACGACCTCCTAAAACGCACCATTTTAAATTTTGGCTTTCGTCATCTGGACGTCACTGTTCAGTTGTTGGCCAACATACCTCGATTTCACTGTCGTGGATTTTTCGGATCTGGGGTGTGTCATTTGCAATTATAAAAAATTAACAAAAAATCATCAAACTCATTTTGATATAATATTACTTAATTATTCCCTTGATAAGTTAAAACTTCCTTTCTAAAAAACTCATTTTATTTATTATTTTCAAATTTCTTTAATTTGTAGCAGAATTTTGATGCTTTAGGATCGGAGGAGACGACATAACGAGTTCGTACAAATTTTTGAAATATTTTTTCGGATATGTTATCTATTTATTATGAATTTTTAAAGAAAATTTGGTTTAAAAAATTAAGAGAGTGACACGTCGCAACACCTAGATGGTGCCTCTTTTGGTCCCACCAAGAGGCACGTGCTGCCACATGTCATTCTCTTGATTCTACGGGCTTCTCGGGGCATTCTCCTCGTTCGTATATATTGTAATTATCATTTTCATTTATAAGAAATGTAAAAAAAATCAACAAACCCATTTTGGCCTAATCCTACTAAACACTTACGTATATTTCCCAGGATTTCGAAATTAGCTAATTTTTGGAGTAGGCAATCTATGAGTATGTACAATAAATGTTGGCGGTTATATCGGTCAATTGATTCCTAAAATGATTTAAAATCGTAAAATCATCTTATTCATCAAACACTTTAAACACTTGGAAGTATATTTCAATACTTTTTTCGACGTTTTAGTACAACCGATATTTAGAGGATCGAATTTTCAAGATCAGGACCGTTCACTTTGTGGTTTTACATGCCTAGACCTTGCCCATCGAAAATCTCCAGATTTTGAGGAGTTAAACCCATCCGATTGTCAAAAAATGTATTGTAACCGTCGAATCGTGTCGCACCGTTACGTAGTCCAGAGATTTCGAAATTGGCTAATTTTTGACGTAGGCGATCTATGATTATGTGCAATCAATGTGGCCGGTTAGATCGGTCGATTGATTTTGAAAATGATTTAAAATCATAAAATCATCAAACACTTTAAGTATATTTCAATTCTTTTTTCGACGTTTTGGTACAACTGCTATTTCGAGGATCGAATTTTCAAGATCGGGACCGTTCACTTTGTGGTTTTACGTGCCTAGACCTTGCTCGTCGAAAATCTCTAGATTGACAATCGGTCAGACACTGCCCGAATCCTCGAGTACAGTGGTGGCCCGACAGGGTAACCTCACGAACTTATTTTACGCCACAACCTCTCAACTGAGCAACCGCACCGGTGGCTAACCGGCCTGGTCATGTCAGGGTAAGAGCCAATGCTTCGCCATAGATCACAATGTGAGAACCCCTGATCATGACTCGAAAGCCCTCTTCTAACAAACTCTGATACCAAGTTAACAGTAGGTCAGACACTATTGAAACCTCTACTATAATAGTACAAGACAACTGACTTATCAGCCTCTTGTGAACCTTCAATAACTCGTCAATCTGGGACACCGCCCACACCAACCCACTAACCCAGATGACGAAGGTACCCGACTTGGTTGAATTGAGTCTCACTGACTTACCCCGAGTCGTACTCGATATCCCTGCTCCTCCAGAGTACCCTAAGTGGTAACTCGATATCCCTGCTCTTCCAGAGCACCCCGAGTGGTAACTTGATATCCCTGCTCCTCTAAAGCACCCCGAGTGCTGACTCGATATCCCTGCTCCTCTAGAGCACCCCGAGTGGTAACTTGATATCCCTGCTCCTCTAGAGCACCCCGAGTGGTGACTCGATATCCCTGCTCCTCCAGAGCACCCCGAGTGGTAACTCGATATCCCTGCTCTTCAAGACATACCTCAGACCTCAACGATATGGCAGAGAAAGATCCCTCAAACGCCTAAATAGTTCCCTCAACGATTTGGTAGAGACGTACCCTCTAACGCTAGTCGGAGAACCCTCAACAATATAGCGGAGAAAGACATCCTCCACGTCAATCATCGGAGAACCCCGTGGTATAACATAATACCTAGAAGTACGCATCCTATGCAATCCTGGCAACCCAGTCCGTTCACTGTGCAACTAAAATACCAAATCAAGGAAGCCCTAGCCCCAAGGAACTCTTGGACACATTAATCCCAACTCCCTTAATCTCCTGTGATCTCCCGAGCCAAAACCCGCTCCATGGTCAAGCATTACCGCTGTGATTACTTAAATGGGGCTCTAAACGAACTCCTACGGCCTCAAAATTGCCAAAATTCGATCTAGAATATCCAAAAACCGTAGCCACACCCCGCCGTGACCCTGGAATCGATCCCAAGCGCCAGTAGAAGGCCGGGCTATACGCCACGAGCCGTCACGCACCGCCACGCGTCGGTACTGTTCACGACGGAATATTCTGTTAGCCATGACCGAATATTCCGTCAAACCCGACAGAATCACCTGATGTAATTGGAATATTCAATCCAAACTAATGGCGTTAGGGTTCCATCAAACTCCCTTAACTTTTGACGGAACAAGCTAACACCGTCGACATATTCCGTTAAACCCTTGACGGCATCAATTGACTCAACGGTCAACTGACTAGGTTGCCACGTGCCACTGACTAGGTTGCCACGTGGCTCCATGTGGTATGCCACGTCAGCCACTGCCGGCCGGACCAGTCACTGGAGTTCACCGGAGATGATGATCGGACCGCTGCCGCCGTCTCTGGTGGTCGAAATCTGAAACTTCTCGCTGGAAATCGCCATTTCCGGCGAGCTTCCAACTTCTTCATTCCTTCACCATTTTTCACGATCCACACTTGTAAATTTATCTACTTTTCACAAGGAACCCGAAAATCAAGTCAGAGTTTCGAGATCGTACCTGGTTTGGTAAGAAAACAGCCAAAACGTTCGATCCACCTCCCTTTTCCGTCCGCCGCCTACGACGATACTCCCATCTCGATAGTGACATCAAACCACTCATGGAGTCGAGGGGAAGATGTGCACGACCTTAGTTTTGGTCGAGTCGGTCTAGGAATGGGGCGATGAAGGTGAGGGTTCGGTGATCGCATGGAGGAGAGAGAGTTAATTCGGGCCGGTCTGGGCACAGTCCAAAAATGGAGAAAAAATATCCCCCTAATTTTGGAATTTTCTAAAATGACCAAATTGCCCATGAAGCTTCTAGACCCACAACGCTCTCACCGGGTTTCCGTTTTTCGCGAGCCGTCTGTGTACGAACTCGTCAGTTCGAGACCCACGCAACGACCAAAGAAAATTTTCCAAAAGCACTACCAATCAAAAAGTGACTCCCAAACCTTTCCAAAATCGAGGGTAAAATTATTTTTTCCTCAAACAAATTCTCAAATTAATTTAATTCCTGGTCGGGGTCGTTTCAATTTCCCTCACTTAAAGAAATTTCATTCCCGAAATTCCCTTAACTCATGTCAAAGAACCAACCTCCTGTTTCAATTTCTCTCGCGTCACCACCGACATGAACTGGCCTCAGGTGCGATTCTCAATAGAACCTAAGCACTCTGCACATTTCCCTATTCAGCCTCGACAACAAACGGTAGGTAAGAACAACATCCAGGAGACATTCTGAAGGCACCAGAATTCATTCAACCTGGAATTTACCTTAAAGCAATGCTCATAGCCCGAAAAATCCACTGCGGGTCCCACTCCCAACATGACTACAATAACCTCAAGTCATGATGTAAGGACCCTTCCTGAATTTCACCTCGAAATCTGCAAAAAGCTCTGTTCCCGTCTGACAACCTTAAACTACAAAATTTAATACCAGGATTACGCTTTATCTTCATAAATATTAAATAAACCTTACAGGGGTTCCGACAGAACCTTCTATGTACTTTATTGACTACACTTACCTGTCAGACGCATGATAGCTTACAAGTCACTCCGAAACCTCAGAACAGTGATGGCCCTACAAGGTAACCTTACGAACTTGTTTTACACCCCAACCTTTTGATTAAGCAACTGCACCGGTGGTTAACCGGCCTGGTCATGTCAGGGTAAGAGCCAATGCTTCGCCATAGATCACAATGTGAGAACCCCTGATCATGACTCGAAAGCCCTCTTCTAACAAACTCTGATACCAAGTTGACAGTAGGTCAGACACTGCTGAAACCTCTACTATAATAGTACAAGAAAACTAACTTATTAGCCTCTTGTGAACCTTCAATAACTCGTCAATCTGGGTCACCGCCCACACCAACCCACTGACCCGAATGACGAAGGTACCTGACTTGGTTGAATTGAGTCTCACTGACTTACCCCGAGTCGTACTCGATATCCCTATTCCTCCAGAGCACCCCGAGTGGTAACTCGATATCCCTGCTCCTCCAGAGCACCCCAAGTGGTAACTCGATATCCATGCTCCTCTAGAGCACCCCGAGTGGTGACTCGATATCCCTGCTCCTCCAGAGCACCACGAGTGGTAACTCGATATCCCTGCTCCTCTAGAGCACCCCGAGTAGTAACTTGATATCCTTGCTCCTCCTGAGCAGCCCGAGTGGTAACTCGATATCCCTGCTCATCCAGAGCACCCCAAGTGGTAACTCGATATCCTTGCTCCTCTAGAGCAACCCGAGTGGTAACTCGATATCCCTGCTCCTTTAGAGCACCCCGAGTGGTAACTTGATATCCTTGCTCCTCCAAAGCACCCCGAGTGGTAACTCGATACCCCTACTCCTCTAGACATACCTTAGACCTCAACAATATGGCGGAGAAAGATCCCTCGAATGCCTACATCGAAGAACCCCTCAACGATATGGCGGAGATGTACCCTCTAACGCCAGTCAGAGAACCTTCAACAATGTAGCAGAGAAAGATATCCTCCACGCCAATCATCGGAGAACCCCGTGGTATACAATAATACCTAGAAGTACGCATCCCATGAAATCTCGGAAACCCAGTCCGTTCACAGTGCAACTAAAATACCAAATCAAGGAAGCCCTAGCCCCAAGGAACTCTTTGACACATTAATGAAACATGGCTTACTCAAACAGGGCTTTAAAAGAACTCCTACGGCCTCAAAACCTCCAAAATCTGATTCGGAATGTCCCAAAACCCTAGCCACGCGTCGTCGTCACCCCAAAATCGGTCCCACGTGCCACCACTCGTCGATAGAAGGCCGGACCACACTCAACGCGCCCTCCCACGCCGCCACGCGCCCTCACGCCGCCCCTACGCGACAGTATTGTTCACGGCGGAATATTTCATCAACCCTGACGGAATTTTCCGTCAAACCTAACAGAATCTCCTGTCGAAATCGAAATATTCCGTCCAACTAATGGCGTTAGGGTTCTGTCAAACTCCGTTAAGTTTTGATGGAATATGCTAACGTCGACAACGTATTCCATCAAACCCTTGACGGTGTCAATCAACCGACTGGGTTGCCACGTGGCTCCACATGACAGCTGAGTCAGCTGCTGACTAGTTGCCATGTGGCCCCACGTGGGTGATAGGTGGCCTGCCACGTCAGCCACCACTGACCGAACTAGTAGCTGGAGTTCACCGGAAATGATGACCGGACCGCCACTTCCGCTACCGTCTAAGGTGGCCGAAATATGAGAATTCTCGCTGGAAATTACCATTTCTGGCGAGCTTCCAACTTCTTCATTTCTTGATCGTTTTTCACGATCCACACATGTAAATTTATTTTCTTTTTACCAGGAACCCAAAAATGAGGTCAGAGTTTCGAGATCATACCTGGTTTGGTCGGAAAACGGCCGAGAAGTTTCAGCCCACCTCCCTTTTTCGTCCGCCGTCTACGGCGATACTCCCACCTCGATAGTGACATCACACCACTCATGGAGTCGAGGGGAAGACGTCGTCGGCCTTGGTTTTGGTCGAGTCGGTTTGGGAACGGGCCAATGAAGGTGTGGGGTTCGGTGATCGCACAGAAGAGAGAATCAAGTAGGAGAGAGAGAGAGAGAGAGAGAGAGAGAGAGAGTGTGTGTGTCTGCAGAGTCCGAAAAGAGAGAAGAAATATCTCCCAAATTTTGGATTTTTCCAAAATGACCAAACTGCCCCTGAAGCTTCTAGACCCGTAATGCTCTCACCGGGTCTCCGTTTTCCACGTATCATTTGTCTACGAACTTGTGAGTTCCAGACCTATGAAAGACCTAAGAAAAATTTCCAAAAGTACTGCCAATCAAAAAGTGACTCCCGAACCCTTTTGAAACCGAGGGTAAAATAATATTTTCCTTAATTAAATTCTCAAATTACTTAAATTTCTTATCCGAGTCGTTACAATTTCCCCCCGTTAAGGGAATTTCGTCCCAGAAATTTCCCTTAACTTAGGTCAAAGAACCAACCTGCTGTTTCAAGTTCTCTCGCATCACCACCGACACAAACTGGGCCTCATATGCGATTTCCAATACAACCTGTGCACTCTGCACCCTCCCTATTACAGTCTCGACAACAAACCCTAGGCGAGAACAACCTCCAGGAGACATTTTGAAGGCACCAGAATCCATTCAATCCGGAAATTTGCTCAAAGTAAGGCTCTGAGCCCGAGAAGTCCACCACGGGTCCCTGTACGACACAGAAACAGCCTCAACGATCTAGCGGAGAACTACCCTGCAACGCCAACATCGGAGAACCCCTCAACAATCTAGCGGAGAAATACCCTCCAACGCTAGTCGGAGAAAACCTTGACGAATACGTGATGGAAAATACCCTTCATCATGTGTAAAACAATGCATGCATACATAAAATTTACTTTCAAACAAGTTCATAAAATAAGCCGAAAACTTGCTAGAAAAACCATCTTTTGTAAAAACAGTCGGTGGAACTCACGTAAATCCAAATAATGTCCACAACCCCGCATTGAAAACCCTCGTCAAAGGAGTTAAAATCATGTAAACAGATATGGACACAAAATATATATCAAAACATATCTCACTGCTCCCCGAATGAAATCCTGAGCCGTAGTTCGATACCCTCCACACACCCGATATACCTCGAGTTGTGTAGAACCATGTACTACGCGTAGACAGCCTCAATGGCCCAGTGGAGAAAACCCCTCAACACCAGCTTCAGAGAACCCTCAACGATCTAGCAGAGCAAAACCCCTCAACGCTAATTGGAGAAAACCTTGACCCTGCACACCCGATATACCTCGAGTTGTGCAGAAAACTGTGCTATGCGTAGATAGCCTCAATGACCCAGCAGAGAAAAACCCCTCGACACCAGCTTCGGAGAACCCTCAACTATCTAGCGAAGCAAAACCCCTCAACGCTAATTGGAGAAACCTTGTCCATTGGGGATAAAAATTCAGTGAAATTCAAAATCTGTATTTTGAAAATCATTGTTTCTTGGCCTAAGCCAAATTCATTGAAAAGTCATTTATGGTCAAATCCAGTAAAATAACAAATACGAGTCTAAACTCAAAATCATGGACTCAATATTTACCACGTCAAGACGATATAAAAATCGAGTCTAAAAACCAGGCCATTTCCCCAAAACACATTTTCACTGAAATATGGAAAACTTGTGTCTAGTAATAGTTTCTAAATTACGGAAATTATCACAAACAATACATCACAAAATTTAATTCAAATATACCTGTAGAAGGCCAGACCATGCGCCATGCGTCAGCCACGAGCCCTCAGGCGCCGCCATGCGCCCTCACGCCTCCCCACGCATTGGTACTATTCATGATGGAATATTCCATCAACTTGACGGAATATTTCGTCAAACCTGACATAATCTCCTAACGAAATCGAATTATTCCGTCCAACTAACGGTGTTAGGGTTCCATCAAACTCCGTTAACTTTTGACGGAATATGCAAATGCCGTCAGCATATTCCGTCAACCCCTTGACGGTGTCAATTAGCCGACTGGGTTGCCACGTGGCTCCACGTGGCAGCTGAGTCAGCCGCTAATTGGTCGCCACGTGGCACCATATGGCTGCTAGGTGGCCTACCACGTCACCCACCATCGGCTGAACTAGTCGCTGGAGTTCGCCGGAGATGATGATCAGACCGCCGCCGCCGCTGCCTTCTACGGTGGTCAGAATCTGGGAATTCTCGTCGAAAATCGCGATTTCTGGCGAGCTTTCAACTTCTTCATTTCTTGACCATTTTCCACGATCCACACATGTAAATTTATCTATTTTTAACCAAGAACCCGTAAATGAGGTCGGAGTTTCGAGATCGTACCTGGTTTGGCCGAGAAGTTTCGGTCCACCTTCATTTTTTGTCTGCCATCTACGAAGATACTCCCACCTCAATAATGATATCATACCACTCGTGGAGTTAAGGGGAAGATGTCCACGACCTTGGTTTTGGTCGAACCGGTCCAGGAACGGGCCGATGAAGGTGGGGGGTTCGATGATCGCACGGAATAGAGAATCTGGTAGGAGAGAGAGAGAGAGAGAGAGAGAGAGAGAGAGAGAGAGAGAGAGAGAGAGAGAGATTGTCCGCAGAGTTCGAAAAGAGGCAAGAAATATCTCCCAAATTTTGGACTTTTCCAAAATGACCAAATTGCCCCTAAAGCTTTTATACCCGTAACGCTCTCACTGGGTCTCCATTTTCCGCATACTGCCTGTCTACGAACTCATGATTTCGAGACCTATGCAACGACCCAAGAAAAATTTCCAAAATCACTGCCAATCAAAAAGTGACCCCGAACCCTTCCAAAATCGAGGGTAAAATAATCTTTTGCTTAATTAAATTCTCAAATTACTTAAATTTATGGTTCAAGTAGTTACACATGACATCACATGACCGAATATACCTTGAAGTCAGGTGTCAGATAGGGTCACGTGTGCCGAGTTCAGTCAGTCTTAATGACCCGACAGAGAACTACCTGCCATGCCAGAATTAGAACATATCGGCTATCTGGCGGAAGAAATACCCTACCAAGCCAGTCTAGGAAAAATCCCTCCACATATCCTAGTATCTCAACATATGTGGGTCCCTGTACGACACAGAAACTGCCTCAACGATCTAGCGGAGAACTACCCTACAACGCCAACATCGGAGAACCCCTTAATGATCTGACGGAAAAATACCCTACAACACTAGTCGGAGAAAATCTTAACGAATATGTGATGGAAAATGCCCTTCATCATGTGTAAAACAATGCATGCATACATAAAATTTCTTTTCAAACAAGTTCATAAAGATAAGCCGAAAACTTGCTGGAAAATCCATCTTTTTTAAAAACACTCGGTGGAATCCACAAAAATCCAAATAATGAAAATATTTCGTGGTCCACAACCCTGCTTTGAAAACCCTCCTCAAAGGAGTTAAAATCATGTAAACAGACCTGGACACAAAATATATATCAAAACATATCCCACTGCTCCCAAAATTGAATCCCGAGCCGTAGCTCGATACCCTCCACACACCCGATATACCTAGAGTTATGCAGAACCCTGTACCACGCGTAGACAGCCTCAACGACCCAGTGGAGAAAAACCCCTCAACACCAGCGTCAGAGAACCCTCAACGATCTAGCGGAGCAAAACCCCTCAACGCTAATCGGAGAAAGCCTTGACCCTCGGGGACAGAAATTCAGTGAAAGCCAAATCCATGTTTTGAAATCCTTGTTTCTTGGCCTAAGCCACATTCATTGAAAAATTGGTTTCTGGCCAAATCCATTAAAATCACAAGTACGGGTCTAAACCCAAAATCATGGACTCAATATCCATCACGTCAAACGACATAAAAACAAAGTCCAAAAAAAACCAGGCCACAACCCAAAACATCACTTTCACTGAAATATTGAAAATCCGTGTCCAGTAATAATTTATTAGCACAATTTATAAATTCCAGAAATTTACCAAACGGAACGTAAAAATACGTATTAAGCAATTACATCAAAATACCTTTATGCGTGCATTATATTTTACAAAACCAAAGTCCACTCACTAGCAACAGCGACGCCTACCTTGCCCGTGCATCACATGAGTCCCAACTCTCCGCCTCCCCCCGATCTAGGTCGCTGGAGAGACAAACGTCTTGGAGGCAACTTGTTGACCAGAATCCTTAAATAATTTGCACACAAGTGTGTGGTCTTCAGGAAGTGAAACCTAGAGCTCTGATACCAAATTGACAGGACCCTTCCGAATTTGGCCTCGAAATCCGTGAAAAGCCCTGTTCCCGTCTGACAGCCTTTAACCACAAAATTTAATACCAGGAATACCCTTTATCTTTAGAAATATTAAATAAACCTTACAGGGGTTCTGATAGAACTTTCTCTATACTTTACTAACTACACCTACCTGTCAGACGCATGATAGCTTACAGGTCACTATCGAAACCTCGGAACAGTGGTGCCCTAAAAGGGTAACCTCACGAACTTGTTTTACGCCCCAACCTCTCGACTGAGCAATCGTACCGGTGGATAACCGACCTAGTCATGTCAAGGTAAGAGCCAATGCTTTGCCACATATCACAATGTGAGAATCCTTGATCATGATTCGAAGTTTATAGCCCTCTACTAACAAGCTTTGATACCAAATTGACAATCGGTCATACACTGCCCGAATCCTCGTGTACAGTGGTGGCTCAAAAGGGTAACCTCACGAACTTATTTTATGCCCTAGCCTCTTGACTGAGCAACCGCACCGGTGGCTAACCGGCCTGGTCATGTCAGGGTAAGAGCCAATACTTCGCCACAGATCATAATGTGAGAACCCCTGATCATGATTTGAAGTTTATAGCCCTATGCTAACAAACTCTGATACCAAGTTGACAGTATGTCAGACACTACTGAAACCTCTACTGTAATAGTACAAGACAACTGACTTATTAGCCTCTTGTGAATCGTCAATAACTCGTCAATCTAGGTAACCGCCCACACCAACCCACTGACCCGGATGACGAAGGTACCCGACTTGGTTGAATTGAGTCTCATTGATTTACCCCGAGTCGTACTCGATATCCTTGCTCCTCCAGAGCACCCCGAGTGGTAACTCGATATCCCTACTCCTACAGAGCACCCCGAGTGATAACTCGATATCCTTGCTCCTCTAGAGCACCCCGAGTGGTAACTCGATATCCTTGCTCCTTCAGAGCACCCCGAGTGGTGACTCGATAACCCTGCTCTCCCAAAGCACCCCGAGTGGTAACTAGATATCTCTGCTCCTCCAGACATACCTCAGACCTCAAATATATTGCGGAGAAAGATCCCTCGAACGCCTACATCGGAGAACCCCTCAAAGATCTAGCGGAGGCGTACCCTCTAATGCCAGTCAGAGAACCCTCAATAATGTACCAGAGAAATACATCCTCCATGCCAATCATCGGAGAACCCCGTGGTATAACATAATACTTAGAAGTACGCATCCCATGCAATTCTGGAAACCCCGTCCGTTCACAATGCAACTAAAATACCAAATCAAGGAAGCCCTAGCCTCAAGGAACTCTTTGACACATTAATGACCCAACTCCCTTGACCTCATGAGCCAAAACCGGCTCCATGGTTAAGCATTACCGCTGGGATTACTTAAACGGGCCTCTAAGCGAACTCCTATGGGCTCAAAACTTCCAAAATCCAATCAGGAATGTCCAAAAGCCCTAGTCACGCGCTGCCGTGACCCGAAATTTGGTCCCACGCGCCGGTAGAAGGCCGTACCACATGCCACGTGCCCTCACGCACTGCTACGCGCCTTCATGCGTCCCCACGCACCGGTAATGTTCACGGTGGAATATTCCGTCAACCCTGATGGAATATTTCATCAACCCTGACGGAATATTTCGTCAAACCTGACAAAATCTCCTAACGGAACCAGAATATTCCATCCAGACTAACGGCGTTAGGGTTTCGTCAAACTCCGTTAACTTTTGATGGAATATGCTAACACCGTCGGCATATTCCGCCAAACCCTTGACGGCGTCAATTGACTCAATGATCAACTGATGGCTGATTGGGTTGCCACGTGGCAGTTGAGTCAGCTGCTTACTGGTCACCATGTGGCACCACATGGCTGCCAGGTGGCATCCCACCTCAACCACCACTGGTCGGACTAGTCGACGGAGTTCCTCTGAGATTATGACCGGACCGTCGCCGCCGCCCCATCTCTAGTGGCCGGAATCTAAAAATTCTCGCCTGAAATCGCCATTTCTGGCGAGCTTCCAACTTCTTCATTCCTTGACTATTTTTCACGATCCACACAAGTAAATTTATCTACTTTTCACCAGAAATCCGAAAATGAGGTCAGAGTTCGAGATTGTACATGGTTTGGCCGAAAAATGGTCGAAAAGTTTCGGTCCACCTCCTTTTTCCATCCGCCGACTACGACGATACTCCCACCTCGATAATGACATCAAACCACTCATGGAGTCGAGGGGAAGACGTCCACGGCCTTGGTTTTGGTCGAGTCGATCCGGGAATAGGCCGATGATTGTGAGGGTTCAGTGATCGCACGGAGGAGAGAATTGGGTAGGAGAGAGAGAGAGTTAATCCGGGCTGGTTTGGGAAGAGTCTGAAAATGGAGAAAAAAATATCCCCCTAATTTTGGAGTTTTCCAAAACGACCAAATTGCCCCTGAAGCTTCTAGACACCCAACGCTCTCACTGGGTCTTCGTTTTCCGCGCGCCGCCTGTTTACAAACTCGTGAGTTTGAGACCTACGCAACGACCCAAGAAAAGTTTTCAAAAGCACTGCCAATCAAAAAGTGACTCCATAACTCTTCCGAAACTAGGGGTACAATCGTTTGTTCCTTCAATAAATTCTCAAATTAATTTAATTCCTGGTTCGGGTCATTATAATTTCGAGCCAAGCTGAGGTCATAAATCGATTCTCCATGACCCCACGAGCTAGATGATGGTGATTTCGAGGCGTGGACATCACCAACAACGGTGAATCGAATAGGAGGTTTTGGGCCAAATCTTCCCAATGGTTTTCCGATCGATTAAGGTAAGTTTTCTAGATTTTAAGCAAGAATTCGAGTTCCTGGCATGGAATAGATGATTCTAGACACTTAGATCGTGAAAAATGTTGGAGAATTAGTTGAGTGTGGAGCTTGCCGGAGATGGCGGATTCCGGCCATCTTCTCCGGCGAGTCCATAAGCTAGTTCGATGCAAGTACTGACGTGGCAGCCTGGTCAGCAGCTGAGTCAGCTGACACATGGTAGCCTAGTCAGCAGCTGACTCAGTTGACATGTAGTTCCATGTGGTGCCATGTGGCAACCTCGTCAGCAGCACAGTCAGCCGTCAATCAATGGTTAAGTCAATTGATGCCATCAGGGATTGACGGAATATGCTAACGGCGTCAGCATATTCCATTAAAGGTTAACGGAGTCCTAATGAAACCCTAACGCCGTTAGTTTGCGTCACCATATTCCGTTAAAGGTTAACAGCGTCCTAACACCGTTAGTTTGGACGGAATATTTCGATTTCGTTAAAATGTTATGTTAGAATTGACGGAATATTCCGTCAGAGTGATAGAATATTTAGCTGGTACTGTGCAAGCACGTGAGATGCAAGTGGAGACGCGAGTAGAGGCGCGTGGGGTGGTTGCCGGTCTTCTTCCGGCTCGTGGCGGAGCGTGGGACCGACCCTTGGCCCACGGCGGCGCGTGGTGACATGCTTTCAACGTTATGAATATGGTTTTGGTTGTTTCGAGGCTATTTGAACCCGTTTAAAGCCCCGGTTGAGTAAGATCAGTTTGTGTTGAATTGTTATGCGGTGGGTTTTGACTTAAGGGTCAACAAAGCCGGGTTAGTTGCGTATTTAAGGGTTTATTAGTACTAATACTTCCTTGATTGATATTCAGACGTACTGTGAATGGGTTCTAGACTTACATTAGGGTTTTTATTAGATATACCATCCCCGGGTATCATGGTTTTCTCCGACACATGACGTTGAGGTGTTCTTCGTCATGAGGTCGTTGAGGTTTCTCCGATGCTGGCGTCAAAGGGTATTTCTCCGCCAGATCATTGAGGCTATCTACGTGTAGTACAGAGATCCACAGATCTTGAGGTATATTCGGATATGTGGAGGGTTTCTCCGATGCTGGCATCAAAGTGTTCTCCGCCAGATCGTCGAGGTTGTCTACACGTAGTACAGGGATCCACGCACCTTTAGAGGTAATATCAGGTGGGCGGGGAGTAGGTCCCCGGGTTGGACCTCTCGGGCTCTAGCCACTGCTTTAGAGGTAATATCGACGGTGGTTAAGAGGGCTTGTCCCTGTGTTGAATGGCCCGTATACCGTGTTGTGGCTCGGGATTATACTCAGGAGATGGTTGGACGTTGTAGATAGGATAGTCGAGGCATATGCCGTCTTATTTTTTATATACTAATAATGGTGCCAGCTGATAGGTTACGAGGTACAAGTTGATGTGACGTACTAGCCAACGATTTTGTTGGCTGAAATAAATGGATGGAGGTTATTGTGAGTTAAGACTTAAGATGATCGGAATATCGAGCTACGGCTTGGGATGATCCGAGATTTCAGGTTTGCGGCTCGGTGTAAAGTCAGAGTGTCTCAATTCAACCAAGTCTTGAACGTTGAATTGGATGAAATCATTGACGCATGTATAGACTTCTATTCAAGTTTTGGGAAATAAAAGCCTGACAAGTGCCTGAGACATATGGCGAGGATACCTTCGTCACCTGGGTCAGTGGGTGGTGACCCGAATGACGAGTTGTGGATGTTTCACGAGAGGGTGACACGTCGGTTATTTTGTTTGCTTGTTGAGGAAGTCTACAGGGGTAGTTTGTGAACTACTATTGTATCCTTAGTCTGACAAGTGGATGATGGTCAATCAGGTACAGGGGTTGTTCTGTTAGGTTGTCCATATGATGTTTATGCCACGGTAAGGGTAGTACTGATATTTTAACTAGGGTGTCAGAGGTTGTCAGACGGGAGTAGGGCCTTTCGTTGGTTTCGAAGGGAAATCCAGAAATGGTCCTGTCATGAATGCGCCGACCAATAAGGCTAGTTCGAATCATCAAATAAAACTTCTAAAATTAAATCAGGTGGTTCTTCAAACCAAAAAACTTCTATAGCAGAAAATAAACCAATCCTAGCTAGACGGTGAGCCACCGAATTTGCCTCCTATGGGACAAAACCATATTGGACCTTAGCAACTGCTTGAGCAAAGAACCGAGTGTCATTCAGTATTGGGCCTACCTCAGAGAGGTCATCCCCATATGCGACAACGCTGCAACTGCCATGAGGCAATCACCCTCCATCACGACTTGTTGCAGCCCCAGCTCCACCGCCATTTGAGTTCCTCGACGAGCCATCAATGCCTCAGCATGAAAAGCCAAGGTCACACCTTCCAAGTTCCCAGCCCTACTACAAGCTAGGAAGCTTCTCGTTGAGCCGTGAAAAACAAGGCCATAGGCCCCTCGATTTTCGGAATGCACATAAGCTCCATCAAAGTTACATTTCACCCACCCGTGCATCGGTTTCATCCAAGTCAACAAGTTGCGACGTGAAGCACCTTCCGTCCGCAGGTGTTACTCTCCACAATCTCACGCCAACTCTCAAATTTGTTTAAAGGAATAGTAATTGCTATATATAGCTACCACGGTTCATATTGTTAAATTTAATACTAAAATAGTATGTTATTTTGGACAAATTTTGAGTGATATTTGTACAAAATTAAATTTGAAAAGTTTGTTGGATTCATTCAATCTTTTGAAGATTTACAAATTACAAGAGGCGGGCCCATCATATACTGGATTCAGTTCTGGCATGCCTAAAAAATGGCAGGACATTGCTTAACAAAAAAATAAAAAACTAACTTGCACAGAGTACCCTGAGCTTCAGCTACTGTTTTTAGCGCCCCACCCGAGTCACCAGCAACCAGCTAGCTCATTTAGACTGGGTCTGGGTCTGGGTCTGGGTCTGCCTCATTTTTCTAGATTCCCATCAAGTGGGCTCTACTCAAACACACCAAGCAAAAGACTTTCCAATTTTCCCACTTCCTTTCACAAGTCACACAGACCACTCATGAGTCTCATGGACACTGCATGAGTTTCCCACTTGCTTCCTATTGGAATTTCTCCGAGCTCTGAAATTCAAACCAACACAACTCTCTCTCTCTCTCTCTCAGCTAAAGTCTAAAAGACTCCAAAAAAGTAGTATTTTAATACTATTCCAAGCGCACACCACAAAAAATCATATTTGACTTGACCAACTTTGCAAAACCATACACTTTTGAACACCAAACCCACTTCCTTCCTTTCTTCTTTTCTTTGTATTTTTTTTCTGTTTCATTACCTCTCAAACTTGTTTCATGTTCTCTCCAATGGCTCCTCTCACCATAATATCTTCCTGCTTCCTCACCTTCCTCTTGTGTCTTTCACCTGCCGTCTGCACCAACTCTGAAGGTACTACCTCCTAACCCATCTTGCAAAGTCCTTTCTGGGTTTCAAATTTTCCCTCTTTTCCTCATCTGGGTTCATTTCTGTTTGGTTGCTGAGAAACCCAGAGAGGGAAACTCAGGGAAAACGTCCCCAAAACCCATATCATGTCATCACTTAATTTTAATTTTGGTTTCAGGAAATGCTTTGCATGCTTTGAGAAGCAGGCTCCATGATCCCACCAATGTGCTGCAGAGCTGGGACCCAACTCTGGTCAATCCATGCACCTGGTTCCATGTTACCTGTGATTCTAATAACCATGTGATCCGCTTGTAAGATTATTTCCTTAATCTTTTTCCAGTGTGTTTAGATTGAAGTTCTTGTGAGCCTTTTTTGGCTCAATTAACTTTCTTCTCTTCAATTTTAGGGATTTGGGCAACTCTAACGTTTCTGGGAGTTTGGGGTCAGAGCTTGGGCAGCTGAAGCACCTCCAATACTTGTAAGTTTATTCTTAGGCTGTGTTTGGTTGCACAGAAAAGCAAGGAAACATAAGAGAAGATTCTAGGTTTTCTGATTTCAACTTTAGAATTTAGAAATGTAAAAGCTTACTTTAATTTTGTTGCTAAGTGATTGTGGAATTAGGACCCACATGGATAAAGATTAAATTTGGTTTGTATTTAGTTTTCATGTTCTGAACTTGTATAACAGATTAATTGTGGATTTTGTTGATGAAAGTGACTCTATGAAGGAGTGATTGAGTGATGTGTTTTGAATGATTTTCAGGGAGCTTTATAGAAATAACATAAGTGGGAAAATCCCGAAGGAGTTGTGGAATTTGAAAAGCCTTGTTAGCATGGATTTGTATGACAACAGATTTGAAGGAGAAATCCCAAAATCTTTCTCCAAATTGAAGTCACTCAGATTTCTGTAAGTAGTTTCTTTCAGACTGATTAGCCAGAACATTTCAGCATTGGCAATTCACAATTGCTACTAATTTGGATTGGATGTGGTTATGTTGATTATGCAGGCGACTAAACAACAACAAACTAACAGGATCCATTCCGAGGGAACTCGTCAGCCTCTCTAACCTCAAAGTTTTGTAAGTTTAGATTTTCAAAAAAATGGAAATGAAAATCTAAAATCCAATTTAGTTTTTCGTTCTGAGATCGTCTGTTTCATCTGTACTGTTTTATTAGCAGTCTTATGATATTTTAATCTGGCAATGGCAGTGATGTTTCCAACAACAATCTGTGTGGAACGATTCCAGTTGATGGCCCATTCGGGGCATTTCCAATGGAAAGGTACCACTTCTATCACCTTGATCCTCTCAATTGGATGCACCATGGCACATAAATGAAGTGACTTGTTATTTTCTTGTTCTTTTTGTTTCCATCTGCCCACTTACACACACTGGTAAGTACCTGAAGAGAAACAAAAGTTTATAAATGAGTTTTGGGTTTCCTGTTGATAGGCTAGGTTTAGCCATCTGCAGTACTGTTTCTTCATTCCTAGTTCTAGATTACATGGCCATTGAGATTGTATTGTGCGTCTGAGAGGTATCATGCATTTCAATGTTTTCTGGAAAAAAACCATAGATACTTTATACTCCAGGTCATCCTGTACAAGTCCAACATTAAATCAGATGGGTAGTAACATGGGCCTACATGTTGTCCGGATGAGTTGGCGTAAATTTTTAGGGCACACAAAAATTGTCATTCTTGATTCTTGTATGATTATGAAGCGAAGGGATAATTATTTTTTGGTTGAGAAGAGATTCAAACTGGGGAGCTCTTCCAACATTGGGAAGAGAAAGCTAACCGGTAGTTATAAGTCTCGTATAGACGACACTTTGAATGAAGTGTGGAGTATTGGAGGAGTTTTGAAAAAATAAGTTGCTCATAGCAAGCATATATAGGACTGTCATTTTCCTTGCTTGGTCTATCTAGGGTCTCCGAGTCTCATGCTCTATGTATCATCATTTACTGCATAGAAAATTGGAAATTGCAAATTTTAATCTGCATTTGCTTGGGGGTTGTGTTTCAGTTTTGAAAACAACAGACTTAATGGCCCAGAGCTGCAAGGACTGGTGCCCTACGACTTTGGTTGCTAAAGAAGATGGAAGGCTGGAATTCGTGGATCATCCTTTGAAGATTAAAGGCGGACGGTGATAACAGTGTATGATAAAGGAGCACAAGGATTGTATCACTAGATTCGCTAGTACTAGTATATCTATATTTATATATATAAAAATTATGTGCGAGTATCCTTTGAAGAGTGAAGATACAGAAAGAACACTCTATGAATTATAGAGAGAGAGAGAGGACAGGGAATTATAGTTTGTATCTCTAATTATATTGTGCATCTGACTGACAAGGGCACACAAGTTGTTAAGTTAATGTGTGGATATCAAAGTAAAACTTGCGAACAAAAATAAAATAATTATGAGATTGGAACCTTCAATATTATTGTTCATGTCTTTATTCTCTTAATTTAAAGAATATTATTATACAAACTTTATGTTAAGAGCCCAAGGGGTGGAATAATTGGATTCTAATATTCCATCACGTTTTTAGATCCAATGTTCTCATTGGCCCACTCCATCGACATACCCAAAGGGTGGGACAATTAGGTTCCAATATTCCTTCACGCTTCCGGACTAATACTGACCACGTTAATCTAGCCTCTAGGGCATCGACATTGACCTAGTGGTAGCCCTTTCCTCAGGTCGCCTCTTCCATGGAGTCTGGGTCCTCTAGCCTCTGACCTGGTGGTAGCCTTTTCCTCCTCTAGGTCGCCCTTTCCGTGTCGCCCCTTCCATGGAGTCTGGGTCCAGTTACGTGGTGAAATCAGACTCTGATATCAATTGTTAAGAGCCCAAGGGTAGAACTTGACAGAACCTTTCCCGAATTTCGATTTGAAATCCGCAAAAAGCCCTGATCTTGTCTGACATCCCTTGGCCACAGTAATTAATACCTGAATACCCTTAATTCTTGGAAACATCAAATAATTTTTTTTTACAGGGACTCCAACTGACAGGACCCTATGCTTGATTGACATTTTCCCACCTGTTAGACGAAGGACTAACCAATAGTTCACAAACTACCCCGAGAAACCTCCTTCGAAATCACGCAAGACAACTAACATGTCACCCTCGGGTGGACCGCCAACAACTCGTCAATCTGGGTCACTGCCCACACCACCCAATGACCCTGAAGACAAAGGTACCAGACTTGGTTGAATTTAGTCTCATTGACTTACCCCGAGTCGTAACTCGATATCTTAGCTCATCTTGAGCACCCCAAGTCGTTACTCAATATCCAAAGTACCAACTCAAGGAAGCCCTAGCCCCAAGGAATAACCCAGCTCCTTCACCCCCACGAGCCAAAACCTGCTCCGTGGTCGCACATATAGCTGGGATTACTCAAATGACGCTCTAAACGGACTCTAATGGCCTCAAAACCACCAAAATCCGATCCGGAATGTTCCAAAACCCAAGGCAAGCATTGCCGTGGGCCGAGAAACAGCCTCACGAGCCACCACGCGTCGGTAGAAGGCTGGTCCACGTGCCACACGCCGTCCATGCGCCGCCACGCGCCCCATGCTCCCCACACACCCCACGAGCATCTGTACTATCACGGCGGAATATTCAGTCGAACCTGACGGAATCGGAATATTCCATCCAAACTAACGACATTAGGGTTCAGTCATAACGCCGTTACCTTTTGATGGAATATTCTAACGCCGTCAGCATATTCTGTCAAACCCTGATGGCGTCAGTTGACCCAACGGTCAACTAACTGCTAACTGGACTGACTGTGTTGCCACGTGGCTCCACGTGGCAACTGAGTCAGCTATTGACTGGTCTCCATGTGGCTGCCAGATTGCATGCCATGTCAGCCACCGCAGTTCGTACCAGTTATCGAAGTGCGTCGGGGACGATGACAGAACCGCCGCCGTCGCTAGTGGTCGGAAACTGGAAATTCTCGTTGAAAATTGCCATTTCCAGCGAGTTTCAAAGTCTTCCCAAACTCCACCGATTTCTACAATCCACACCTGTAGATTCATCTACGCAACGTCAAGAACTCGAAAATGAAGTCGGAAGTTCGAGATCATGCATGGTTCGGTCGGAATCCGACCGAGAAGTTTCGGTCCACCTCTCCTCCTCCATCAGTCGTCTACAACGATGCTGCCACCTCGAAATTGACACCAGACCGCTCATGAAGTCGAGGGGATGACTTCCTCGGCCTTAGATTTGGTCGAATCGGCACCAAAATGGGACGATGAAGGTGAGGGTTGTGCGGTGATCGCACGGGGAGAGAGAGAAATTTCGAGGGAGGAGAAAGAGAGTCTCCGTCTCGTCAGAGCAAAGTCTCCGGAGAGAGAAAAATATCCCCCTAATTTTGAACTTTTCCAAAATGACCAAACTACCCCTGAAGCTTTTAGACCCACAACGTTCTCACCGGGTCTCCGTTTTTCGTATGCCGCCTGTCTACGAACTCGTGAGTTCAAGACCTACGCAACGACCCAAGAAAAACTTCCAAAAGTACTGCCAGACAAAAATTGACTCCCGAATTTCGGGTAAAATCATCATTTTGTTAATTAAATTCTCGAATTACTAAAATTTCTAGTCCTTGTCGTTACAAATTCCCACAACACCCCCCCCCCCCCCCCCCCCCCCCCCCCCCCCAAATAAAACAAAATTCATCCCCGAAATTCCCCTTAAGTTAAGTCAAAGAACCAACATCCTGCCTTCGAGTCCTCTCGTGCCACCAACGACACGAACTGGGCCTCAACTGCGATTCCCAATTGAACCACACCCTGCACATTTCTTTGTTCCCGTCTCGACAAATTTGACAACAAACCATATGCGAGAACAACATCTAGGAGACATCCTGAAGGCACCAGAATCCATTCAACCCGGAACATACCTCGAAGCAAGGCTCTGAGCCCGAGAGGTACATCGCGGGGCTTACTCCCAACATGACTACAATTACCACAAGTCATGACATCACATGCCCGAATATACCTCGAATTCAGGGGTCAGATAGGTACACGTGCATCCGAAGATATCGCGAAGTCATGCAAATCCCTGTACTCCGTGTAGTCAGCTTCAATGCTCTAGCGGAGAAATACCCTGTCACGCCAGCATCAGAAAACATCGACGATCTGGCGGAGGAAAAGCCCTACCACGCCAGTCTAGGAGAAATCCCTCCACATATCTGAGCATCTCAATATATGTGGGTCCCTGTATGATGCATATACAGCCTCAATGATGTGGCGGAGAAATACACTACAACGCCAACATCGGAGAAACCCCTCAACGATCTGGCAGAGAAATACCCTTCAACGTTAGTTGGAAAAACCTCAACGATCGGGCGGAGAAATACACTCCAATGCCTATCATAGAAACCTCAACGATCTGGAGGAGAAATACCCTCCAACGCCAGTCGGAGAAACCTCAACGATCTGGCAGAGAAATATCCTCCAACGCCAGTCGGAGAAACCTCGACGAACACGTGATGGGAAATACCCCTCATCATGTGCCGGAGAAAAACCATGACCCTTGGGGACAACAATTCAGTGAAAACCAAAATCCATGTTTTGTTAAAACACTCGGTGGGACCCACGAAAATATCCCGTGGTCCACAGCTCTCCTTTGAAAACCCTCCTCAAAGGAGTTTAAATCATGAAACCAACCTGGACACAAAATATCATAAACCTAATTCACCGCTCCCCGAATGGAATCCCGAGCCATAGCTCGCCTCAACGATCTGGCGGAGAAAAACCCTCTACGCCAGCATCGGAGAAAACCTTGACCCTCTTGGACAGTAATTCATATCCATGTTTTGAAATCCTTGTTCCTTGGCCTAAGCCAAATTCATTGAAAAACCGGGTTTTAAACTCAAAATCATGAACTCGACCAAAATCCAAAATCAATCAAGTCAACCATATAAAACTCGAATCCATAAAACCAGGCCATAGCTCAAAACTTCATTTCTAAATCATTATTGAAAGCCCGTGTCCAGTAGTAATTTGCATAATACTTGAAAATTCCAGAATTTACCAAAAATTATACGTAACAAGAATTTATTCAAATACACCTTTATGCATGCACTATACTTTACAAAACTAAAGTCCACTTATCAGCAACGGCGACGCCTACCTCGCCCATGCATATCATGACTCCCAACTCTCCACCTCCCTCAGGTTTAGGTCGCTGAAGAGACAAACGTCCCAAAGGCATCTCGTTGACAAGAACCCTTAAATAATTTGCACACAAGTGTGCGGTCTGCAGGAAGTTAAACCTAGAGCTCTGATACCAAATTGATAGGACCCTTCTAGAATTTCGATTCCAAATCCGTGAAAATTCTTGCTCCCGTCTGACATCCCTTGACCACAGTAATTAATACCTGACATACCCTTAATTCTTGGAAACATCAAATAATTTTTTTTTTATAGGGACTCCATCTAACAGGACCCTGTGCTTGATTGACCTTTACGGACCTGTCAGACGAAGGACTAACCAGTAGTTCACAAACTACCACGAGAAACCTCCTCCGAAATCGCGCAAGACAACTGACGTGTCACCTTCAGGTGGACCGCCAACAACTCGTCAATCTGGGTCACCACCCATTGACCTAGAAGACGAAGGTACCAGACTTGGTTGAATTTAGTCTCATTGACTTATCCCGAGTCGTACCTCGATATCCCTACTCATCTTGAGCACCCCGAGTCGTAACTCAATATCCCGACTCATCTTGAACACCCTGAGTCGTAACTCGATATCCCAGCTCATTTAGAGCTCCCCGAGTCGTAACTCGATATCTCGGCTCATCTTGAGCACCTCGAGTCGTAACTCGATATCCAAACTACCAACTCAGAGAAGCCCTAGCCCCAAGGAATAACCTAGCTCCATAACCCACCCCCACCCCCACCCCCCGAGCCAAAATCTGCTCCGTGGTCGCCCATATAGCTGGGATCAATCAAACGGCGCTCTAAACGGACTCCAACGGCCTCAAAACCACCAAAATCTGATATGAAATGTTTCAAAACCCTAAACGCGCACTGCCGTGGGCCGGGAAACAGCCCCACGCACCACCACGCGCTGGTAGAAGGCCGAACCACGCGCCACACGCCGGCCACGCGCCCCATGCGCATCTGTACTGTCACGGCGAAATATTCCGTCGCGCTGACAAAATATTCTGTCGAACCTGACAGAATATTTCGTCGAACCTGACGGAATATTCAGAAGAAATTTGGAATATTTCGTCCAAACTAACAACATTAAGGTTCCGTCATAATGTCGTTACCTTTTGACAGAATATGCTAATGCCATCAGTATATTCCGTCAAACCCTGACGGCGTTAGTTGACCCAACGGTCAACTAACTGCTAATTGTATGATGACTGTGTTGCCACGTGGCTTCACGTGGCAGCTGAGTCAGCTACTGACTGGTCGCCATGTGGCTTCTAGATGGCTTGCCACGTCAGACACTGCAGTTCGTACTAGTTATTGGAGTGCGTCGGGGACGACGACCGGACCGTCCCCTTCCAGTGATCGGAAACTGGAAATTCTCGTCGAAAATCGCCATTGTTGGCAAGTTTCAAACTCTTCCCAAACTCCACTGATTTCTATGATACACACTTATAGATTCATCCACGCAACACCAGGAACTCGAAAATGAAGTTCGGAGTTCAAGATCATACCTGATTCGGTCGGAATCCGACCGAGAAGTTTCGATCCACCTCTTCTCCTCCATTTGCCGCCTACGACGATGCTCCCACCTCAAAATTGACTCCAGACTACTCATGAAGTCGAGGGGAAGACTTCCCCGGCCTTGGATTTGGTCGAATCGGCCCTAAAATAGGACGATGAAGGTGAGGGTTGTGCGGTGATCGCACGGGGAGAGAGAGAAATTTCGAGGGAGGAGAGAGAGAGTCTTCGTCCCGTCTGAGCAGAGTCTCCGGAGAGAGAAAAATATCCCCCTAGTTTTGGACTTTTCCAAAATGACCAAACTGCCCCTGAAGCTTTTAGACCCACAACGTTCTTACTGGGTCTCCGTTTTCTGCGTGCCGCCTGTCTACGAACTCTTGAGTTCGAGACCTACGCAATGACCCAAGAAAAACTTCCAAAAGTACTGCGAGACAAAAAGTGACTCACGAACCCCTCCAAAACCGAGGGTAAAATTGTCTTGTCTTGAATTAAATTCTCGAATTACTAAAATTTATGTTCTTGGTCGTTTTAGAACTTCCCCAAAATTAGCTTGAAGGGAAGGCTCTTTTAAACCCTTCTAAAATTTTCTATTTTTCCAATGTGGGACAATTGGGTCTTTAACATTTTAGGTATGTATGTATATATTTGCAGGCTCTTGATTGAAAAGCCCAAAGTCCTCGAACTCAAAACCCAAACCCAACCTCGGGAATGTTCCTGGGAAAGTGAAAATGTGTGTTACAAGTTTACAGCTCCAATTCATGGAGATAAATATGTTAGGCCGGACATTGCAATCACAATCCAATGGCTTCATGGAGTCCCGACTCAACCATAGTTGTAACTGATTAAAATACCTTAAAGTTAGGGAATGATTGACATGAGCATGAGAGATACAATGAATGATATCTCAACATCACACAAAAACACCTATCTTAAGGGAGTGGATTGGATTCATGTTAGGTCATAATTATTACATGTTTTATACATGATTTAATACCCTTTTACTTATGTTTTTTTAGCATTTCGTTCTATGCAATTGGAGAAAATAATATATATGTGAGAAGTGTGCAGAATTAGATAGAGCTTAGAATTACAAGTTGGGCAAAAGAATCACCTCAATCGGAGTTGTAACGAAGAAGTTATGAAGGAAATAAGTGAGGCCACTAAGAAGAGCAAAGGAATTTGGTGGGTGTCTGCCGAATCCAAAAGCCCATCCTAGAAGAAGACAAGATTCATTGATTCAGCCCAAAGGCGCCATTGGTGAACGGCTACCGACCCTGCGATTGCCCATTCAGCGAGCGTACTCCGTGTTCCTCTTTCCCATTCGGTGTACGTCTCCCGAAGGTCCTTACAGCAGCTGCTGTCCCTTTTGACTAGCCGTTGACTGCGTGCTTTGACTTCCCAATTTCGGTGGTTGACCACCCAATTCCAATCTGAGCCTTTTCCAGCTGGCCTGCGTGTGTTTCTACTTGTTTTGAGGGTTTTCCAAGTATTTGTTCACATTTGTCTCCTTATTATATAGGGATTTCAATACATATTTCATTTTAAAATATTATTTCTACTCATTTTATATTTAGGAAAGATTTTTAATTAGATTTCTTAAATGTTTAGGAAATATTTTCCTTGTATAATTAAATATAAACTTCTATTTATTTGAGGATTGATTATTCTTTTATAAATAGATGTCCTCGGATTTTGTAAAGAGAGATTCGAAGAAGATTCGAAGGGGGAAATTCAGAGATTGGTCCGAAAAAACATACACAGAATTACGAAGAGCGAAAACACTTTTATTTTATTTTGTAGTTTCTTTTTAGGTTAGGGTTTCTTGAAGCCCTAGCCATGGTTCTTCTTTAATATGATTTTGACCCTTGATTTATATTAAATGAATGCTGAATACAATTTAGATTATTGTGCGTCATGAACTTAGTTTATGTTGATTAGATTGGTCATGTTATTTGTATACTCTATCGATGAATAATTGTTTGTTTGACTGACCATCTTCTTGTGATTATAAGCATCATCGATATATGCCTTTACATATATTTGTAATCTGAATTCATGATAACCTAGATCATTAAACAAGACTAGGTGTAGTGTGATGTCATTAAATTCCTTTTGTACTTAATGCTTTCTTTTTTGTTATAATCACTTAAGATATGTGACATAATCTTAAGAGAACTATTGCATAATTGAATAGACGTTTTAAGCAGGGAAACGGCTTAGCACATACTAAGTAAGAGGGAACAAAATGTGTAAAGTGAATTGTAACTGGACCTTTGCATGGGCATCAGATTCAGATAATTCATAGTAATTGAATCTTGGAAATCATGTTAGGAAGTAATTATGGTTAGTGGTAGATAGAGTGTCTTAGCCTATTCTTTTTATTAATTGTTTAGTGTAGGTTCTTTAATTTGTCTTATTTTATTTTTATGTTTAAAACCCCCAACGTTTATGTGTTTTATTTTTGGATAAACTACATAAAAGTACCTAAACTATAGGGGTCATTTCAAATCGTACCCCAAGTATAAAAATTGGATTATAGGTACCCAAACTATCAAAACACAACATTTAAGTACCCACCATTAACAATCTGTTAAAAAAATTATTAAGTGCCCAAGTGGCATTTGTGGGGCCTTTTTTTATGCTGACATGGACTCCATGTAGATAAAAAAAATTAATAAAATTTGAATATTATTAAAGTAAATAATAAAATCTTAAAATAAATAAACAAAAAACAAAAACAAAAAGGAAGAAAAAAAAACCAATCCTCTTCTTTCCCGATAACCCTCCCCTCCCCTCCCCTCCTTGCCTCATCGATCCCACCTAAAATTCCCAAACTGAAAAGCCACCACCCAAATTGAACCCTAATTCCCAAATTTGTGATCCTTGGATCATCTAACTAGTGGAGGTTGTAGGCTCTTGCTCGTCCAAGAGGAGGTTCTCTGGGACCCTAAAGGCGATGTGAGCAAAGACAACGGTGTATCCGACGGCGAGAGCATAGACGAGGACAGAGTCGACGGAGGTGAGGAAGACGATGAAGATGGAGAGGGCGATGAGCCGACGGAGGTGAGGAAGACGATGAAGATGGAGAGGGCGATGAGCCGACGGGGGTGATCAGCTTTCTAACATTGCTGGCCGCTGACCTGAGATTTTGGAGCAATCGGACGGCGGAGATGGAGAACGCCGACACATTCTTGGGCCTGCAAGACTTTCTAGAACGCATGAATCAACCTTCGTCAAGACCATAAAAGGGTCAGAAGTGAAAAACCAAAATTGAATTGAATTCAAAGGTGTTTGATTTTTTTGTTGCCCGATTGTTTGGTTTTGGTCAGTGTTCTCTCTCAATCTCAAAATCAATCATAAATGTTTCATTTTTTGTATGATTTTTGGGTTTGGTTTTGATCGTTTGGACTAGGTTTTGTTGTTGGTGGATTCTGAGGTCCGACCCGATTGAGACGGAGGAAGCTGTTCTTCGGTTGCCTCTTTTCCCTCCTACTAGATCCACTTCAGTGCATTTTCGCATTCCCAGAAGAATTGCTCCAGCTGTTCATCGACTTGAATTGGTGAATTGGGGGCTTCTACTTTGTGGCTATTTTTTTTATTTTATTTTGGGTGTTCATTGAATTGAGTTAGTGAATTAAGGATTTAAGGTCCAATCTTATTCTGGGTGTTCATCGAATTAGATGTTCATCGAATTGGGTGTTCATCAAATTGATGTTGAAGATGATGTTCATCGAAGATGCTGAGGATGATGTTGAAGACGAAGATGAAGATGCTGAGGATGATGTTGAAGATGTTGTGGGTTCGATGGTGATTGCCCTTTTTTTGTTTTTGCTTATTTTTTGTTTCTTTGTTTTCTTTTTTCTTAGTTTTTTTTTAAATAATTTAGGATAAACTACATAAAAGTACCCAAACTATAGAGATCATTTCAAGTTCATACCTCAACTATGAAAATTTGCATATAAGTACCCAAACTATCAAAACACAACATCTAGGTACCTACCGTTAGCAATCTGTTAAAATAATCTGTTAAGTGCCCAAATGGCACTTGTGGGGCCCTTTTCTATGTTGACATGGACTTCAAATAATTATTTTACTTTTATTTTTATTATTTAAATTTTTTTTTTTTACTCTTTCTCCTACCCAACTACTCTCTCTCCCCGATGCCCTCTTCTTAAACTTCTCTACGAAGGCGACGGAAACCACCGCCACCACCCATGTTTCCAACACTACATTATATAAGCATGTAACATTACATTATATAATATACAATATATTAACTCATTTAGCAAAGAAATAACAAGAGTTTAGTCATGAATGCCTTAAATACAACACTCTCTTGTGTCCCAGCAACATCATCAATTTTTTTTTATTGTTCCAATATCCTTAAAGATGTAAGAGTAAATTAAATTAAACACTCACAAGAGATGCAATTGTGGACTAATATGTGAGATGGAAAAAATGGTCAATGTACGATACCTCGAGCATGCTTTCCTGTATCTCAGAAACATTGTCATTATTTTCTTTCCTAATCCTGAAAATTTTAAGCAAAAAAAAAACAATTATAACAGCAAAATTAATTAATAATTATGCAACAAACTCTTGAATACTGACCTTTTTCTTGTTTGATTGTATTTTTTTTTTCTTCACTTTTTTATTAACTTCTTTCTCGGCCCTAGATTTCATTCGCTTGAATCGCGTAGACCTTTACCTTGAACAGCATGTGGAGAAAGAATTTTTTCATTTTGATCTAAATATTCTTCGTCGTCTGATACTCTCACAACCACATCTTCAACTTGATGATTTTCATAAACAACGTTAGTCATGGATAATTTCATTTTCATATCTTGTATCAGCGTCATCACAATATTGAAGCTATCATCATTGTTGACAGGACCCTTCCCGAATTTCACCTCGAAATCCGTGAAAAGCCTTGCTCATGTTTGACAACTCAAAATAAATCCTAAAATACCCTTACCACCTCGTAATTTCTTTACGAGAATTCTATCGAAAATTCGGCATAATCTCCCCTGTAATTTGATTAAACCGTCTTCCACCTGTCAGACGAAGGATTTAAATACTAACCTAATTTCCAAGAAGTCCATATCAAAGTCACAACCAATCAACTCCAAGTCCAAAACAACCAAACTATGGAAATAAACCATAAACGACTCCAAATGGTTGATCAGAGCTAACTAGGTTTAGAAATTAAGTTTACAAACCACCAAATCCTACGTCATGGTAGTAGCGCAGCTAGAAAATGATGCCTCCGCCTACGGATGTGTCCTCATTGTACTCAATGGCCTGAAGGGGACGCAAAAATAAGGAAAAGTGTGAGTGGACAAAAGAGCAATTTAGAACACGAATTCTGAGGAAAATATAATTTTTTTCCTCCGTAAGTAAAGCCATGCATGCATAACGTAAAATCCTTTTTCATTAGCTAACTAAATAAAGATAATTACGAAAGAACTTACCGAAAAATTCATTTTTAATTTAAAATCCAGCGGGACCCATGAAATCCGTGTAATGTAAAACCCGTCGTGGTCCACAACCATGCTTTGAAAACCCTCCATGAAGAAGCCACCACAAGAAAACCTGGACACACTACACTATAAAAATATCCCACCTTCTCCTAATGAAATCATGAGTCGTAGCTAGATATATCGGGCCATGCCCAACATTCAAGGCAGTCCAACACAGGGACATGCCCTCCTAAATACTGCCGAAAATACCTCAAAGCAATGGCTAGGGAACCGAGAGATCCAACACGGGGACCTACTCCCAGACACGCATATCTGAAAATACCTCAAAGATATGCGGCTGAAAACTTGTACTACGCATAGACAGGCTCAACGAGCGTATGACGGAAAATACCTCGACGTCATACGTCGGAAAAATAATCCTCGACGAGCAAATGACGGAAAATATCTCGACGTCATACGTTAGAGAAATAACCCTTGACTAGCACATGACGGAAAATATATCGACGTCATGTGTTGGAGAAACAAACCTCGACGAGCACATGACGGAAAATACCTCGACATGATGTGTCGGAGAAATAACCAACCCTCGACGAGCACATGGCGGAAAAGACATCGACGTCATGTGTCAGAGAAATAACCCTCAACGAGCACATGAAGGAAAATACCTCGACGTCATGTGTCAGAGAAATAACCCTCAACGAGCACATGACGGAAAATACCTCGACGCCATGTGTCAGAGAAATAACCCTCAACGAGCACATGACGAAAAATACCTCGAGGTCATGTGTCGTAGAAATATCATAATATCCGGGGATGGTAAACATGAAGAAATAGTAATATAAATTGAAAACATTTTTACCTGCCTTAAGTAAAATCCCAGAAAACCTAGGCCAAAGCCCAAAAACCATGAAGTCGAAATCCCGGGTCTAAGCCCAAAATCATATGCATAACCGGGGTCAAAATCCAATAAGTTCAACCTCATAAAGCTCAAATCCATGAAACCGGGTTTAAAGCCCAAAATCAATTCAAAAAACTATTTTTTTTTTTAAATCCATAACCAAAATAAATTATTAGGACAATTATTCCAAATTTTTGAAATTCATAAAAACACTAAATCCTTATGGAATAATTATTCTAAATCACAAAAATCCACATTTAATTAAAAACTTATTAAAAAGATATACATATGCATGCATTATAATTTAACAATTAAAATTCATTCACCGAAAGCTCGATTAAGCTCAACCTTGAGCTGTATGTTCCTCCGGTGTCCTCGGAGCAATATCGCCTGTTAAAAGTAACAATCATGGTTACTAAACGATAATTATAAATCTAAAATTCAAGCTCCTAAATTCTAAAAGTACACGCACACTTTAAATGCGTACAAAGTAATTTTGGATGTCTAAAATTTCACTCAATTTGGCTGGCAGGAAAAACCGTAGAGAAATTGTCATTTATCTGCTAGGTTGAATGGTTATTCTAGGTTTGACTTTTCCGTTGTGTTAATGTCACACTTGGAAATCCCATTCTATTCCACTTCCTCCAACACGTATCAACCAAACAATCCACGTGTAAACCAAATAAATTGGAAGTCTTGGTCCGTGGGTCAACCCCACATTTTCAAACCATAGATGGCAATCCAATCAATCCAATCTGTTTCTCCATTATTATTTTTTTATTATTTCCAACCATAAATACTAAGAATCCTTGCAATGAAGAATTCCAAATTGTGGGGACATCCAGCAATCCACAGAAGATGAAGCGTTCAAAGGCAAAGGAAATGGGATCCGACTCAGAAGACTCATATAGCAGCAGCAGCAGCTGCCATGGAAGATTCAAAAACAACAAAATAGTACAGAACTTCTCACCCTCATACCACCCCCACTTCTGTTAATTACAGAACGGCCAAGAGGAGGAAGGGCATTCCTCACAGAGCCCATATGGGAGGACTAATAATAGAGTATTGAAGATTAAACCTTTTCCTTGCTTCGCCGGCACCGGCCGGAAAATTCCATGGCCGCCCGAAGCTTCAAGCTTTGTAGCTTCCTCAATTCTTCACCAAATTTTACGTTCTAATAATCTAAACTCATCTAATCGAACCAAGGAACTCAAATCTAAGGTCAAAATCGTGAACCATTACCTATGGTGGTCGAAAATTGGCCGGAAAGATTCGAAGCTTCTCCTCCTTGGTTATCTGCCTATGGTGGCTGTCGTCCTTGGTTCCTGGTATGGCTGAGATCGTGATGAGGAGAGGAAGGTGATGATATTTGTGGTGATGGCTGGTTTGGCGTAAACAAAACTCAAGGGAGGGGAGGGTTTTTTTTCGGTTTCGCTAGGATGGAAAAGGGTAGAATATCGGGGAAAGGGAGAGAGAAAAAAAACATGGAAAATTCTGGAAATTTAAGTTTTTAAAAATATTTGAACAACAAATTATCAAATTGCCCCGGAAGGTTTTAGCCCCATAACTCACTCAAAAGAATTATGATTTCCACGTGTCGGTTGTCTCCGAACTCTTGAGTTCGAAACCTACGCGATGGTTCAAGAAAAATCTTCAAAAGTCTTCAGAAACGAAAAGTGACTTTCGAACCCCTCCTAATTCGAGGATAAAATTGTCATTTTTTAAATTAAATTACGAAAATTCACTAATTAAAAATATGGGTAGTTACAATTGTTGCTTGCTAAGTCTACCACCACATCAAAAGACTTGCACATTTGATCAAATCTTTGCGCTTCAGGCTTGGCACTCCAATCTTCATAACTTATTTTCACTTTGCTATGAGACCTTTGCACATATTTTCTCCACCTTCTTAAAATGTATTTATCTGAAATACTAAAAATTCTCCTATCAATCAAAACAACTATAATATGAAGACATAAGATTCCTCTAAACTCAAATAGCCGACAAGTGCAATTCACCTCACAATTATCCTCATTCAACTGTACTATGAAGGAAACTCTTTACTACAAACTTTATAATTGTACCATTCTTTTTAGATGATGCTTGTATGCAATAGATCTTACCAGCTATCTCATCTTTGAATTCTTGGAATTTTGTAGTCGTATATGTGGTTTGATATTGTTTTTCAAATTGATACGATGTCATACATGGAAGCTTTGAATTGAAACTGGAAAAATCTGCTAGGTTCTCTTTGTGTACCTTATCAATCACCGCATTCTCATATTGCTCCACAAACTGTTTTAAGGTAGTTTTTTTAATTCACATACCCATCAAAGAATGCATTCATACTTTCACTACGTTGTGTAGTAGACATTCCTGCCCAAAACGTATCTTTCACAAATGTAGGAACCCACCTTTTCTTCTCATGATATAATCCAACAAGCCAATCATTTCCGTGAAGCTTAAACTTTTCCATAAAATCGTTACAGCGAACCTCTAACTCATCACATGTCAATGAATCATAAATTACGTTTTTTAGAGAATACTTAATATACTAACGTTGCTTATGGCTTTTAAACTTGCCAGGCAACTTCTTCATTATATGCCACAAACACCATCTATGATGTGCATTAGGGAAAACTAATTCAATCGATTTTTGCATTGCTTTATCTTGATCAATGATTATTGCGTTTGGAGCACAATCATCCATACATGCTAGCCAAGACTCAAAAAGCCATTGAAATGTCTGAGTATCTTCATTGGAGATTAACCCACATCCCAGTAATACAGATTGTCCATGATGATTGACACCAACGAAAGGCGCAAACGGCATATCATACTTATCTGTTAAGTATGTTGTGTCAAATGTCACAAAATCACCAAACTCTCTATAAGCAGCCCTACTTCTTGCATCTGCCCAAAATACATTTTTGAGTCGACCATTTGCGTCTAGGTCCATTATATAATAGAAGTTGGAATTGTTACTTTTCATTTTCATAAAATACTTTTGCATAGCATTAGCATCACCTTCTCCAAGTCGTAAACGTCTTATCTTATTAATATAGTTTCTGCAGCCTTTTTCTAAAAAAGATAATTTTTCATGGCCACCTGCATTAACCACACATGAGTTGTAATTTTTATTCAACCTTATTCCAGCTCTATCATTTACTTCTAACTCCATTTTGAAATGTGGTGCAATCTCTCTAAAGCTTTTATGATATCAAACTTTGCTTGGAGTACCGAGTTCATGATTATGTTCCAACACGACATATGTCACCACCCATTTTCCATCATGGAACAAAGTTTAGCCTTACAATCTAATTTTGTTACTAGACGCGATTTGAAGAGATTAGTAGACTTAGACCTGGACTTTCCATTACGTGAACATGCTAATGTTATGTACTTTAGTCCCCCACCACCATCTTCCTTACTTGAAGTTCTTTTACAAATTTCAAACCATTTTTTTGTCCATAAGATTTGTAATATTCCACCAAGTCTTCAACTGAATCAAATGAAATTCCAAGTACAAGGTTACTAACCTTTTCTTCCTCATTCGTTGAATGTTCTAATTCTTCTCCTTATTTTGGTTCTCTTCTACACACATCTTCCTCCATTTCGTAATTGTGATTCTCGTCCGTAGCTGTTGCATTCTCCATATCATTCTCATTGATTTCCTAATTCAATTTATGTTAAATGGATGGTCAATACAAAAAATGATGCCTCATAATTAAAGGTTTATTTATATATAATTTTCGTTGCATATATGAGTACTTATAATTCATGATTAACAACAAACAATTATAACCTTTAATCAAGCATGTAGTGATTTCAAATCCCATCACTGAAGTTACAAAAGACTAAAATGTTATCAAACTAATTTGCACAGCAAACTGAATTTCCATATGCATAACACATTTTGAACAAAATTGATGGCATCACACAATCATACCCAAAAATATTAGTGTACTGAAGGCAGTAACACAAAATTTAATATCAAATACAACAAACAACGTAATAAAGGATGATAAGAACCTGGATATTGTTTACCCAGATAATACAACAAGACTGTATTACCTTCTACCCCAAAGAATTTGACCCAAAAAAAAAAACCCAGATAATCCTTTGAACAATTAATTAATGGCCTTGACCTTAATTAATTAATCAAATAATCGAACAATAATCCAACAAGTAAAATACGATTTAAATTAGTATTGTGAAACATACAAAGTGACACAATCGAAGTTTAGATGAAGATACACTTAGATGAATATGAACGCAAAACTCCATTAGAGGAATTTGAAAAACTGAAAACTGAAAAACACAAGAATTTGATAGAGTACTGAATTACCATGTGGAGCAGTCCCTATACGTGCTTTAATTAAAAATATCTTGCTCCTGGTAATGAAGCTCAAGAAAGGGGCACACTACACAACCGGTGGAGCAACAGGCGGCATGCCTGATCGGCGTCGATGAGACTAATGGTGCCAATAAAGCTAATTCGTTTAGGGTTTATTGATTAATTTGGAGTAGTTTATTTTAATTTTAATTTCCTTAATAAAAGAACTTAAGAAATTAAAATTCCAAGTTGGAATTTGTGAATTAAAAGCTGCCACATCATTTGGAACTCGTTTTGGTGTATTTTTTTTTTGAGATTCTAGCAGTACTCTTGATGTAACCCTAATTCGTTCCAATTTAATCTATTCTAATTTAATCTAATCCAATTAACTCTTATAAACAACCATGAGCAAGTGGTCCGGTGGAAACTCGGGTTCTAAATCAAGTTTACTCCTTGATTTTGGATTCGAGATACGAAACTGGCATTTGATTTATGGGCAGGGAAGGCTGAAATGCCTCTGTAAGTCTTTCCGGGTATCGGTGTAGATTAGTCTTTGATTAAAAATTTTAGGATATTGCGTATCACTGATAAAAAAAAAATTAACTCTTATAAACCAGCCCAATCGTGGTTATATGACCTGTAAATTAGTGATTGGTTCAATGAAATGAAAAAGGGCACTCATCTCTGCCAACAAATGTAATGGAAACGTGTAAAATTGTTATACACGTGGCAGGCAGAAATTGGTACACAAAAACATGTGTCAGTAAGGCGGTGGTAAACCTAACCAACTTTCTGGAACTTGATCCACGAGGTGGGCATGAGAGTTGGGACTCTCTTTTATTAACTTGCTGCGTTTTGAGTATCAGACACACTCGCTCCCCATTTCGTCCACGTGTTTGTTTGTTTTGTTTATTCCTTTTCACTCTCGACCCTTTTTCGGCCTTTTAAAGCCCAGCCGACGTCAACTATTTTTTTAAATAATTCCAAAAGTGAGATACATGGTCAAGAGTTCATTTTGTGGGATGTGGGAGGGGATTCACTTACATATCTATTCTTATTTCCAACAGTTTCTAATGCAACATTCTTACTCTAGTGTTTGGAAGCTATTAGAAGTATAATTGCCATTATTAGATCTGGATGCGTTACAATTTGGATTTAGATTCCGACAATAAACAATGTGGATTTAGATTCCGACATCAAACAATGTGAATTTAAATTCCGACAGTAAATTCGACAGAAAGTGCATCCATTCTAATAATTTTAACTACTTCTAAGTTGTTAAGATACAACTCCACGGCTCCAAATCTCCAATAGGAGATACACAACTATACAACAATTCCAAACAAATAAGAATTAAAAGAACCTTTATATTGTTTGAAGAAACACACACCATCCATATCAAACCAAAACATAAATTATTTGGAAAATTGGCGTCTCTTACACGGTCTTTAAAATTTTATCTCTAATTAACCTAATACTAAAATTTATTCATGACTAGTGTCGCATTTCCCTAACAATGCCCTTATATTGTCTGCATATGAGCTAGTTATCATCAATGATGAAAATATCAAATTTTACGGAAATATCGATGGTCAAATTTATGGAAATATCGACAGATATATCGATATTGTTCGCGCTCAATAAAAAAATGTTGAAAATTAAGTCCAAAACTTGAAAATTTTGAATGATATTTTAGAAAAACACCAAATAATACTTATATAAGACTAATACGGATATCGTAAAAATTTGGGAAATTTTTTCTTCCTTTTTATTTTTATGCCGAGACCCTTAAATACGGATGTATTCACATAAATATCGCGGATATTTCTTCCCTGCTTATTTTTTTGTCGAGACCCAAAAATATGAATATATCCACAGAAATATCGCAGATATTGTGAATATTTTCATTCATGTTGTGATAAGAGTTTTGGTATAGAATTAATTAAACGATAAAATAATGTAGTCAATTTTGGAGCCAATTATTTTTTCACTAGATGAAAAAAAACAAAACTTCTCTAGGTCACGAAAGCGAGTACAAACTTGAGAAAACACAATTGAAACCCAACCCCCCAGTTCAGTATTAGTAATTTAAAACAAGTCCCCAAATGACCAAACAGCCCCCTCCCTATATAACAAGTCCTAGTTTCCTTCCTTTGTTAAAACCCCTTTCTCTCCCTAAACCCCACGTCACACAGAGCCTCACAGACTCAGCGACCAAAACCAAAACGCAAAACCTTCTCCGGCCTCCCCTCCCCACCATTGAACACCAAAAACAACCACCATGACCGCCGTTCTCAGAAGAAGCACCAACCTCACCCGCCTCTTACACAAGCACTCCATCACCGACCCGATCGGAGCCCCGACCCTTCTCCACACCCAAACGCAGTCCAAAGCCTACCTCCGATTCCCCCAAGTTTTCCGGAAAGCCAGAGATTACGACCTCTCCCCCTCCCTATTCTCATCCGCTTTCTCTTCCTCCAAGTCCTCTGCCGAGCCGGCCTCACTTTCCAAGTTCGGGTTCGTGGGATGGTATCTGGGTCTGATCAAGTCCCGGCCCATTTTGACCAAGAGTGTTACTTCGGCGCTTATTTACACTGCTGCTGATTTGTCTTCCCAGGTGGGTCAAAACCGTAATTAAATTCTCACGTTTGTGCGTTTTCTGGTTACCCATTTTGTCAATTGGCTCTGGTATGGTCTCTAATAAAGTAATGATATTTATCAGACATTAGCAAACTCATCATTTACAAGGTCTTATGATCTTGTGAGGACAGCACGCATGGCTGGATATGGGTTTCTGGTTTTGGGGCCATCGCTTCATTTTTGGTTCAATTTCATGTCCAAAGTCTGCCCGAAAACCGATCTCTTCTCCACATTGAAGAAAATGGCTATGGGGCAGACACTCTATGGACCTACAATGACGGTTATTTTCTTCTCTTCCAATGCATTTGTACAAGGTATGCTTAAAGTGCGTCCCTTTATCATACTTCAATTTTTGCGCTTTACCTCAATTTTTGTAAAAACTTCATTTTCTGCAAAAAGTGTATCCACATTGTGCTTCATTTTTCTTTCACATTCAAGAGTAAACATCTTTTGTATATCAAATTTGGTTATAGTTGTTGAGACAAGATTATAACTGGCTAGGTACCTACATTATAATTCTGCAAGGATAGAATTAATCGGAAATAAGACCGGTTTATCAATTATTTTGAATTAGGTTGTCTTAGATGTTATTTTTTGGTAATCATGGTTGAGTCTGTTACACTTCATTGTAGCTAGTTGCTTTGGAAATTGGCTGTCTGGCTTCTTTATTCTTGAATATCACTTTGTCACTTTGACAAAGAGTTGATGATGAGATGTTGACAACGAATAAATGTGTATATAGAGTGATTATAGTTGTAGTTGGCCACGAAAAGTGGTCTAGATGTTGTACTGAGTCTCAATCTTCACCATTGTGTTTAACTTCTGGAAGGCTTTCCCTGTTGATAGGCAGAACTTCGATGCATAATGATAAATGTTATAATTATGTCTATATGAGATTGATTCGTCTAGCAAACACCTTTACCTGTAATTAAGAAAATTTTCAGTTTTAACAAATACAGCCAATTTGAATCTGCAGAGAGATTTTTATACTATAGGTGGTGTTTCATATGAACTTCATATGGTCTGAGTAGTTACCCTGTTTGCGCCCAGGTGAAAATGGTGGAGAAATTGCTGCTCGTTTAAAGCGAGACTTGTTGCCTACGATGTTAAATGGTGTTATGTACTGGCCAATATGCGATTTTATCACGTTCAGATTCATTCCTGTTCATTTACAGGTACGTGGAAATATCTTTCTGTGCTTTTGGTTTTTTGTCAAATTTTGATTTGGAAATCCTTTGAACTTTCAAAGGCTGTGCTGTTATGGGCTGGTGACGCTGGGTTTTATCATCCGGTGAAAGATGTCAACTGTCACCTTTAAAATCTGAGTTTTAAAGTGGGAAATTTCTTCTTGTATCAGTTCGCACAATCTGGAATTAACTTGTGAAAGTTTTGTTGATGTTTTCTTTTGGACAGCCCTTAGTGAGCAATGGATTTTCATATCTGTGGACCATCTACATTACATACATGGCAGGCCGGGAGAAAGCAGGCACACAATCTAGCTGATCATCGACTGTAAGTGTCAATTCTTTTTAGCAGTCTCTTCTTATCTTCAAGACCCTGCCTGAAGTTGCTCGTGATGCCTTTACACGGTAAGCCTTCTGGATGCGTTGGCAGAAATCCAAATCCGAACCATGGTTGAAGCGCAAGCAAGCAATGAATCTCAGTCTAATTATGACTTAGATTCGTCGGTTGCCAGCAAAGCCATCTTTAGAATCTAGCTCTTATTTGTGTGTTTTTTTTTTCCAATTCTTGTAAAAGAATCATACACATTATGTATTGCATTGTTGGAACAACTTTGGGGATTCTGTAAAGCAGTAGTAGGTTGATATCTTGATGTCATCCTGATAATTAATTTATGCATAACGAAGATGTAGATCTAAGGAAAGAATTCAAGGGTGTTCTTACTTTTTATAACCAGATGCATCTTCAGGTTTGTTGGTGGGTGAGTTTATGGTTTGATAGTTTTCCATCTGTAGAATGCGTACAATCCAACACACTTACACACTTTACAATCAAGATTCGAACCCGACCCGGAAACCTCAAATCTGAATTAATAATCCCAATATTAAGTGCAGTTGAATGCCAATACAGAAGTGGAAGGAAATAGGAATGCCAGAGACTGAGACAGGACATTGTAGTCAATAAATACAGACGCCTGGTTTCTGTCAAAAAGGTTGCTTCTTTACACTTCAAATAACAAATATTCAGTTCCAAGTTCTAACATTATTGCAACAACAACCATGTACAAGTGTAACAAAGCAGCAGTGGACTGTGGAAGGAAGCAACAACTATATAATAATATGTTTGTTTTGACATAAGTTGGTAAATTGAAACAAGGGAACAAAAACAAATTTTCATTGAAGAATGGTCTGAAAAAATCTTCACACTTCCGTGTCTTGTATCGAAAAGTTTACATATTGTGGTATTAACATGCCCCCTCCCTCCCTCCATGGCAATTATGAAGCCTAAATCTAAATGCAACCTAATGAAATTTACTCAAAACTTGTCACATAATCTACAACTTATTCCCTCCTATCACAATGCTTCAAAACTGCATAACAGGACACCTAATGCTAAAGAATTGGTCCAAAACACTCAACTATGAGTCAATACCTGAGGGTGCAATTTCATCTCGCCAACCCATGAATGAGACTACAAGGTTTCATCACTCTTCAGAAGCACACAACACAATCTTCTCACGGTGTATGGCCCAATCTGGGCCGAGTAGTTGGGGATTTAGCTCCACTGATGCAGAAAAATCAGATAACGTTACATAACTAGATTTTGTTTCTCTTTGCATATGTCTCCCATGGGGCATCCCATCTCTGTATGTATATAAACCACTTGGTTGTTTTGACTGTTCATTTCCATGCCTCGTCCCAGCTAGCCGAATACAAGGTTCCATTAATCTCTTCAGGTAAGCGTCTAATCCGTTATTCAAGAGGTTTACACAGTCTACAGAGACATTAAGACCCTCCATTTCCAACTTCCTCTCCAAACGACTTCTTAATGATCGTGTATCAGGTAGCTCGCCACAGCTCTGACAGGTCTCAGGGCGGTAAGTACTGCATACCGATACATTAGGAAGAGCTTTACGTGATCCACCCAAATGTATACCGAGAGGAGCTGTTACTGGGCTTCTACTTTGAATAGCTGGGCTTCCTGCATCCTGTTCGACCTCTTCTCCATCTTCAACAGAAGCAACTTCAACCGGAGGCCTGCTTCCAAGAGAAAGCAATTCACTGGCACTTTGCTGCTCTTGTGCTTTGGACATAAATTCATTGGATGCAACATTTTGGGGCTTTCCATTTGGACCCAAAGGACTTGGACGGTCCCGAAACTTGCGCTCTCGGTTAACAGGAGACCGAACCCTGCGCGGGGATTGAGGAAGTTTATCCCCATAAACAGATTGAAGACCATTCTTCAGACAGCCATTTGCAACATTAACGTTAAGGTCACTTCCCCCTTTCCTAACACCTGCCAAGGGTGGAACTTTTGCAAGGCAGGCATTCTTGAGAATTGATTTGATAAGCCTGTTATGAAGATGGATATTTTCCCTCCCAATAGTCCGATTGCAGAACTTGTCGAATTCACACTTACTAATCTTGGAACTAAACAATCTTCTAATCAGATCAAAGTATTTGTCAGCTCTATGATGCCCAATCTTTTGGATCATTAGAGCTTTCAGCTCTAAAGTGTCGATACGAGTATAGCTTTGATTGGGCACCATTTTTTCCCCTTCACTTCAAATAATTCACCAAACTCAGATCCTCATCGAAACATCGAATTCTCCAGCAAAACCCAGATCACAGAATACATGATCTTCAATCCAAAACCTAAAACCCTAATTGTCTAGACAATGTTTTCACCTGTAATTTCAACGAAATGGAATCAGAAGAAAATTTTCCGAATTCCTTAATTCGGAATGAACATGCGGACTTAAATCTTGCCGAAATTACTGCGACTACAAAGACAAATTTCATAGGGAACTAAACATTGACTATTTCAATACTTAGAGAAACATAAAGATCACCTTATCTTTCTGAAATTAAAAAATTAGCAACAAATTCTATGAAAATAAAAATTAGAAAGAAAGAGTAGCAGAAGCACAAACAGAACAAATTTGATAGGTTTTCAGCAAGAAATTGCAGAAGTTGCACAAACCCAGTTGGGATTTTGATATGAATTAAAAACCCAGAAAGCAAAATCGACCAAAAAGAAAAAAGACCGAGAGAGATAGAGGCACCTGAGTCGAACGAGTTGGGGGTGGAGGTTGAGGTCGGATTTGACCCTCCAGAGTCGTACTGTGTTTTTTTCCCTCTTTTTTACTTAAGTCCCAAATTGTTATTTGGTGATTGATTGATTCATTGTCCGTTTTATTTAGAAGCTATTTTCTTTGCGGTATAGAAAGGACAGACCAAACAAGGACTAACAAGTAAAGGGCTTTTTGTGCTTTTGGAACCTTTATATCTATCTGAGTTTAAACTTGCGATATGAGATTTTGTTTAGGGCCTGATTGTTTGCTTTTTTTTTTGGGAAATTGGGAAATTGATGAAAATAGAACACTCTCCAAAATTCTATTAAAAAACAGAACACTTCAAAATATGTTCACAAAAATAGAACATATATAAAGGGAATGGTAATCTTGTAGTAACCAGCTGATTATGACTTGGTGAAATTAGAAGAGAGGTCACTGAGGGATGGAGGAGCAGGCGAAAAATTCTCATCTTCTATCTCCCTCTCATCTTCTATCTTCCTCTCATCTTCTCTCATCTTCCTCAATCCTATGTTTGATTTTTGTAAAGGTTGTTGAACCACAAGTATTGGACATTCAAGAAATTAAAGCAAATAACCAAATTTTAATTCCAGGTTAGGAAAACAAATATTTGCTGCATTCATTATCTCATCTTCCTCTCCAGAAGTTTGTTCAAGGAGGTGGTCTCTTGTGCAGAGGTTGGTCTCTCTCAATCCTATGTTTGATTTTTGTTAAGGTGGATAAACCACAAGTGTTGGACATTCAAGAAATTAAAGAAAATAACCAATTGGGGAGTGAGGAAGATGAATTTGCAGGTGTGAGGTCGGGAAGATGACCAGATGAATTTGTAGATCTAGTCTAAAGATGACCAGATGAATTTGTAGATCTAGTATGATAGTGACCCAATAGTCCTGTAGTATGATAGTGACCCAATAATCTTGTAGTATGATAGTGACCCAATAGTCCTGTAGTCTTATAGTGCCCCAATAGTCCTGTAGTTTACTTATATTAATGTAGTGCAATTTAACTTTATTGTAATAAATTTTAGTGTATGAAATTTCAGGAATAGAATCGATTGCAATTATGATTTGTTTCAATTGAAAATGGTTGAGGTTTGGAAAGAAGTACATGTATGAAGGGGGCGATATGAAAGGCATTATAGTACCAAGGGCTACAACGTTTGCTGAGCTTATAAACCGTGTTCGCCTTATTGCCCAACCAAACAATCCTGCCCAAAAACTCAGTTTGAAGTTCTCAATTCCTATAACCTACTTTTGTAAAATGGGTGCCTATTTTCACACTTTTAAATTTTGGTCTAGGTTTGGTTAAGTTATTGCCACTGAGGTCGGTTATCGTTTTCCTTCATTCATATGCTTAAAGAACTTGTTATTGTTGTTGGAAAATAGAGCCTTGTTTGAGAACTTTGCAATTGTCAACGACCTAATTATGAGCACATTACCTGACTATGAGGACACTACATGACTATGAGTACAGAAAAGAGTATACTTTAATGAAAATTCCAGACCTAAACATCCAATTCTCATTACACTAACTATGAGGACACTACCTGACTATGATGATAGAAAAGAGCATACTTTGATGAAAATTTCAGACCAAAGCCTTCAATTCTCACTGCCCAAAACATCCAATTCTCACTGCCCAAAACATCCAATTCTCACTGCCCAAAACATCCAATCTCACTGGCCAAAGTTTTATGAGAGTTCTATTTTTGAATAAATTTGTGGACTCACTTGCATCACCACTTATAAAGTTGCTTTCAACCTAAGACATTACAACTTGGAGGTAATCAAAATCCATAAAATGCATAGTTCATAATTACATAAACTCTGCAAAGGGCTATGGTGGATTACTTTAAAAAAATCATTACAACCTATTGCATAAAGACAAACTATGAAAAAAATTGTCAATAGCTTAACTGAGCAATACATTGACAGAAATTTCCAATACCCTAAATGAGTAGTACAATGAAAATTTTCTTCTTTGCCTTTGCATTTCCTAGCCATGTGGTCCTAGCCATGTAGTTTGCATCTGCCCAAAGTGTAACAGAAAAGGACTGCCAGAGACTATTGGGTCATTATACCTACATGACTATTGGGTTACTATCAGACTAGATCTAAACCAGTGGGGCACCATCAGTGTAATGACCCGGATAAGAAATTGACGTAATTTGAGAATTTAATTAGGGAAAAGATGATTTTACCCTCAGTTTCGGAGGGGTTCGAAAGTCACTTTTCGTTCGGAGATACTTTTGGAAACTTTTCTTGAACGGTTGTGTAGGTCTCGAACTCACGAGCTCATAGACAAGCGGCACGCAAAAAACGGAGCTCGGACGTGGGAGATACGAGTCTATAACCTTGAGGGGCATTTTTGTACTTTTGGAAGGTAGATATTTTGGGAAGATTTTATCATCCTTTTCTCCAGATTTTTCGGATCACTCTCTCTCCTCTCTCTCTCGAAAATTCTTCTTCCTTTCTCCCGTGAGAAACCAAGAACCCCAAAAATTGGGATTTTGATTTTCGACGTTTCGACCAAAACTAAACACACCATAACCTTCTTCTGGACCTCATGAACTCATCCATATCCTCCTTGAGCCGTGAGGACCGCTGTGGACGACTGGTGGAGCTTTGAACATGGGCCGAAACTTCCTGTCCATTTTTCGGCCACCACAGGTGAGGTTTCTCAATTTGGACCTCATATTTGAATTCCTTGGATCGAGTAGATGAATTTCCATTATTAGAACATTGAATTTCGTTGAGAATTGAGAGAGTTATGGAGCTTTGAATTTTCGGGTGGTTATCGAGAATTTCTGCACAGTGAATAGTAATTCGGGTGTGAGGTTGAAGGCGAGTACGTCTTGCAATCGCAGCTGCAGGCGCGCGTTGGGGAGGGTTCCCGGCCGTCCACCGATGCTTGGTAGCGCGTGGAGCTCCTCCTCGAGCTCCGGCGAACACAAGTTTTAAAGTTCTCGATGTTCCGGACTTGTTGGCGCATGTTTCTGGTCAATTGGACATCGTTTAGGGGTAGTTTTGGGCGTTCGAAGTGGCTGTGTTTCTAGTTAGGACGCGTGTATACCTCCCGGGGTTTCAGGGGTTGGATTTTAGGTTTATAATTGCAATTTAATAATGCCATATATCATTTTGACAAGCGTGGTGGCTCCGAAGGTCACGATGGATCAATTAGCTGGAAATTAGGCTCATTTGGGCCTCAAGGTGAGTGGACTTGGTTTCCTAGTTTGTAAGACATGCATAATTCTATGTTTTAAATGTAATAGTACGGATTATGAGTTGTGGGAATTAAGAGAAATTATAAGAAAATATCCTGTTATCCTTTTAAGGCTCGGAAACTAAGGATAAGGGTTTAAATGGATTTATTGAATTTCTTATCGTTATGTATTTCCTGAATTAAAAATGATTTATTATAATTATGAGTTTCGGGGTGATGTATTTGGGCTTAGGCCTAGGTATTTGATGGGGTATGTCAGGGAGGATTCCCTTATACGCCCGGGGAGATATGAGGTATGTTATGGAGGATTCCATCATACTCTCGGGATGATATGAGATATGTTATGGAGGATTCCATCATACTCTCGGGATGATATGAGGTATGTTATGGAGGATTCCATCATACTCTCGGGATGTTATGAGGTATGTTATGGAGGATTCCATCATACTCTCGGGATGATATGATATATGTTATGGAGAATTCCATCATACTCCCGGGATGATATAAGGTATGTTATGGAGGATTCCATCATGCCCTCGGGATGCTATGAGATATATTATGGAGGATTCCATCATAGGCTTGCCGGGGTATTGAGTTACGGCTTGGGACGAGCCGGGATATTGAGCTACGACTAGGGATGAGCTGGGATATCGAGTTATGACTCGGGATGAGTCGGGATATTGAACTACGGTTGGGGATGAGCCGGGATATTGAGCTACGGCTGGGGATGAGCCGAGATATTGAGCCCGAGCTAGGATATTGAGCTATGGCTGGAGATGAGCCGGGATATTAAGCCCGAGCTGAGATATTGAGCTACGGTTGGGGATGAACGATGAGCCGGGATATTGAGCTTGAGCTAAGATATTGGGCTACGACTGGGGATGAGCTGGGATATTGAGCCCAAGTTGGGATATTGAGCTGCGGTTGGGGATGAGCTAGGATATTGAGCCCGAGTCGGGATATTGAGCTATGGTTGGGGATGAGTCGGGATATTGAGCTACGGTAGGGGATGAGCCGGGATATTAAGCCCGAGTTGGGATATTGAGCTACTGTTGGGGATGAGCAGAGACATCGAGCTACGACTCGGGTTGACGGTTACGACCGAGATATTGAGGTACGGCTTGGGATTACGCTTACGGTTGGGATATCAAGCTATGGCTAGGGATGATGGCTTCGGCCGGGTTACTGATATTGTGGGCACATGTAAAGATAACATGGGTTCCACCGAGGTAAATCTATTGGATTCCGGTAAGTTGTATTTACTTATATATGTGGATATTGATGCATGTAAGGTTTGATAAAGAGGTGGGATATGATAACCGAGAGTTAAGCCGGCTGATAAGAGTTGACGACGACTTTCACGGGTTTTGATAGGTGATTGATGCACCTGTGAGAAAATGCTTGTTACCGTGGTCAGTGGGTTGGTGTGGGTGGTGATCCGGATTGACGAGTGGTGATTGGTTCGCACGAGTATTACATTTCAGTTAGTTAATACCGTCTTGAGAGACGAGGTTACAGTTGTGGATATATGAGGCTGGGTGTAACACTTTTTGATTTATTTTTATTTTATATCCTTCGTTTGATAGGTGGAAGATGGTTCAACCAAAGTATAGGGGAGATTCTGCCAGATTTTCAGTAGAATGCTCGTAAAGTGTTTATAAGACAGTAAGGGTATTTTAGGAATTATTTTGGGTTGTCAGACGGGAGCAAGGGTTTTCTCGGATTTCGAGGGGAATTCGGGAAGGGTCCTGTCAATCTGACTATATCTACAAATTCTCCTTGGGTTCTATGGCCTTCTACCCAATCTTCTTCTCGACCTCACACCTGCAAATTCATCTTCCTCACCCCCCAATTGGTTATTTGCTTTAATTTCTTGAATGCCCAACACTTGTGGTTCATCCACCTTAATAAAAATCAAACATAGGATTGAGGGAGATAAGAGGAAGATGAGAGGAATATGAGAGGAAGATGAGAGAATATGAGAGAAGATGAGAGGAAGATGAGAGAAGATGAGAGAAGCTGAGAGAAGATGAGAGAAGATGAGAGAAGATGAGAGAAGATGAGAGGAAGATGAGAGAAGATGGAGAAGATGAGAGGAAGATGAGAGGAGATGAGAGGAGATGAGAGGAAGATGAGAGGAAGATGAAAGAAGATGAGAGAAGATGAGAGGAAGATAGAAGATGAGAGGAATTTTTCGCCTGCTCCTTAATCCCTCAGTGGCCTCTCTTCTAATTTCACCAAGTCATAGTCAACTGGTTACTACAAGGTTACCATCTCTTTTATATATGTTCTATTTTTGTAAACACATTTTTGAATGTTCTATTTTTAAATAAATTTGTGAAGAGTGTTCTATTTCCATCAATTTCCCTTCTTTTTTTCTTGTCAACTCACTTATGTTTTCTTTCCTTTCCATGTCCAGGGCTCTTCTTTGTAGTAAACCCAAAACATTCCCACAAATGAGAATGGTACCCAAAATGGAATTTAATTTTACTCACCCTCTAAAAAATAAACCGACAAAAGTGCATCAAAATAAGAAAAATAAATCCTAATCTCCATTGTAGAAAGGGAGCGAAAGGAAGAAAGCAGCCGGGTGACGTGCGTAAGGCTGGTCCTTTGTTGTCAAGCAGTTGGATCTTGCTCAATTCCCGCTAGCCTCCTTATCCTTATAAGTTTCCTCTCCTTTTTGGTTAGTGTTTCTCTACCTTCGCCTTCTATAGGTGTTCAGATTTCTAACCTTGGTTGGAGATAAGACATGTTCGAGGGTCCTACATGATTGACTAGCCTTGCTGTGCGTAGGGCTATGATTTGTGGTTGGGCTGGAGGCTGGGGGACGGCAACGGTGGTTGGGCATGGATGTGGTGAGGCTGAGACAGTGCTTGTTTGAGAAGTTAGTAATGTTGTTGTTAGTTTTTAAATTTAGATTGTTTAAATAATTTTAGGCTTTTTCGCACGCTCTTTCGCGTTGGCTGGCTGTGTCTAATATCCCGTTGAGGTATGTCTGATATCCCGTCGTGAGATTTTCATGCAATAATAGAATTTATTTTGAAAGGCGGTTGTTTGGGCAACAATGGTTATAGTGGTGCGCATGGGATTTCAAAATTATATATGTATGAGCGTCATTGCCTTCCAGTTGTATTATTACCCATTTATCAAACATAATCACTAGAAGTGTTTAACTCGGATTTATTGTCAAGCTATTATTGTATAGCTTAGTTTATATTGTATTTTACTTAATCAATGAAATGAATATCGTCTTTATTCAACAAAAAATTACCCACCCTTAGGTAGCTCAATAGTGGTTAGTTGAGTTTGCATATGTCTATTCCTCGACAAGTTGTGGGTTCAACTCCCCTTGATCGTATCACACGTTGTGGGTTTGATTCCTCTAGCAACCAAACTAAAAGTTAAATAGGAAATTGTGATGATAGATTGCCACACTAGTCTTTTCAAAAAATTGAATGGGTTCTCTCGTTAATAGAAAAAAGAAAAAAAAAAGGACTCTTTGAAACTGACAACCCAAAATGGGTTGATTTGTTTTACTTTTCAGCCTAATTTAGATTGAGTACACTATAAAAATTCAAGATTAAATTCGTTAGTAATATCTTCTACTTTCTTTATTCAACGGTTAAAAATAAGTAATATCTTCTACTTTCTTTATTCAACAGGTAAAAAATACATATTTATTATCGACAATGGTTGTGAAATCATAAATCACTCAAAAATTGTGGAACTACTACGTGACCCATAATTTGTACAATGTCCAAATTACCCTGGTAATTACATTGACGTACAAACCTCCTCACATTAGATAACATATTTACCCGCTAGATATATTATTTAATTGAACTAACGCCTAATAATAAATAATATCAATAATAAATAATATATTTTCTTAAAAATAATTATTTGTTGATTACAAAATCTCTCAACCAATCTGAATGTTCCGTGGCTTATGAACTCTCCCTATAAATAAAAGAGTTCATTTCACTTCGAAGGTAATTCAGAACTTTGCTACAAACACTCTTTCGGTTTATTCTCTAAAAATTGACTTAGGCATCAGAGCAATCTTGGTTGAACCCCCCACACTCCACTTTCGGCTTCAACCTTTAACCCGATTTGTTTTGTAAACTGTGTGTACGGATTGAGAAGGAAAGTCCGGACGATTTTTCCATCAACAACTGGGCTTTCATTGAGAGTCGACTTGAGATATACTCAAAGCGTGCTCTCTAGTTTTTTTTTTGAAAAACTCCACCTTCATTCATTGTTCATCATCTTCGTTCATCGTTCTTCCATGGCAAGAATACAATGAGCAACTTGACCTTACCAGACCATTGTCTCAGCCACCGACGACTAGAGACGATTGAAGCCCACTCGTGGAGATGTCGGAGGAGCAGTCTAGCTGCCACCTCCAAGAGCTGTAGGACTCGACGTCCAAAACCGAACGCGGTATTGCCGTCACGCCCACCATTGGATTCAGTGCCCTCACCATGCCGACGAGCCTTAAAGACGATACATTCCTAGGACGCAACCCTCAACCTAAAGCTCAATGATGCAACAACTATGTTCCAGAGCAACAATGGGCGATTCGTAGGAGAAGCTTCACAACAAGTTCCAAACTGGCTCCTCGCGGACGCAGATCTTAGAAGACTTTTAGATGACCTGCACAATAACGAGGACGCACTTAAGCCCATGAGGAGTGGGACGTGACACAACGACACCGGAGCCTAGAGCACGAGTCTCAAAGTGTCACGCACCATGCGCGGGCGCTACGACACTCACAACCTCAAGATGACTTGTCACAACAAGTCGAGCGGCTGAACAATCAAGTCTAGGCCTAATCGGAGATTTTGCAACAACTTCTACAAGAGCAAGGAGCATCTGACACAGCTGCGAGATAAGCCATGTCCCATGACACCTCTCTAAGTGACACCAGCGAGAAAAGCTACACCCATAGAACAAGAGTCCAGCTTCACCAGTATTCTTCAGTGCGTGATCGGCTTGGTAGGTGCATCGGAGCTTCGTCACGCATCAAGTACCTGGGAGGAAGTCGACCGCATCAAGCATATTCTCAAAGAACATGTGCTCACTCTAGGGGACGAGTCGGTGGGAGTTCAAAGCATACCGACCACCACAGTGAGAAAGATAGGACACATTTGTCAATACGCTTGCGCACGTCAACGTTAGCGATGCATGGAAGTCGTCAATGCTCAGATTGACATGCCTCCTTACAAGACCCCTCCCAAAATTTTCCCTTAATATTCGTGAGAAGTCCTGCTTCCGTCTGACAACACTTGAAAACTCAAACCCTACCAGGACTACCCTTAAACTAGCAACCAAGACCTTAAGAGAATTCTACGGAAAATTCGACATAATCTCTCCAGAAAAAGTGTTAAACCAAAATTTTACCTGTCACACAAAGGATGAATTTTCCAAACCAACTACCAACCCAACAACCACAGATAGTCCAAAACCTACCAAACCAGATGAATATCTCAACAATATGTCCGTAAGGGTAATAAGAGCAAACTAGGTTAAATTAAAATTACAAATCTAACAAAATCCTACACAATGGTAACGCGTAGTAGAAGATAATGCCTCCACCTAGTCTTGATGCCTCGTACCGCTACTGCCTAGATGGCATAAAATCAACAAACATGAGTGGACAAGAAAACCAAATAAAAGCGTAGTCACACAAATAAAATAATACTAATCCCACCTCGGTATAAAAACATATATGCAATATGATCCACATATACAATTATATATATAACTTACTGGAAACCATTTGATTTACCTTGGTTGAACCCACACTACCTTCAACTGTACCCACCGTCTCAATATCTGGTTGAAGCCGATATCCAGGTCGTAGCTGCAATCCCGAGTCTTAGCTCAATATCCTGGGCCTTCGCCCAATATCACGGTAGAAGCCGTAATTCTCGACCAAAGCCGTAATCTCCGATCGAAGCCGAAATCCTCGATCGAAGCCGATATTCAGGGCTGTAGCCTAATAACCCAAGCGAAGCCGATATTTGGAGTCGTAGCCCAATATCTCGGTAGAAGCCAATATCCCGGGCCATAGCCCATTGACCCGGCTAAAGTCGATATCCTAGGTTGCTGAGCCGTAGCTCATAACATACCAAGCGTATGATGGAATCCTCTAGGCCATACCTCATATCCTACCGAGCGAATGATGGAATCCTACATGCCACACCTCAAACCTACTGAGCATATGATAAAATCCTCCATGCCATACCACATATCCTACCGACTCTCACCAAACTCTCACACTAGGGCTGAAACCCACCCACATAACCCTAGACAAAGCCCAAACCACAACTCTAGGTTCGAAGCCCTAAGCTACCGTCTTTGGCCGAAGCCCCAAACCATATCGAGTCCATATATATAATACGAAAAGTTATAAACAATAATTTGCATGCAAAATAGATGATAATGAATAAAAGTACACTCACCGAATGCCCCAACAAGCTTGACTTTGGGCTGTTGGATCCTTCGCAACCTCCGGAGCCACCATGCCTGTCAAAAATGACATTCGACATTAATAAACAACAATTTTAAACCTTAAACCCGGGTCCTTAATCCCCGTGAGTGCAAACGCGTCCTTAAACGCACTCAATATAACTTAGAACGCCCAAAACAGCCATTAAACAAACTCAAATGGACTTGAAACCCTAAAAAATAGAACCGAAATATCGTAAATAGCCACACATATGCTGTCGTAGGCCAGGAACCAGCCCCACGCGCCACCACGCTCCAGCGGAAGGCCAGTGACCTTCCCACATGCCTCTATGCCCTCCCACGCGCACCCACGCACGCCACAAGCCTGGCACATGCGACTATGGCTCTCAGTCGCCTTCAACCTTGCCTGAACTCCAGCAGCCGGCGCAACCGTTGGCCGGCCGGAATTCCAAGCTTCCTAACTTCGTCGTGTTTCAACCAATTTCGACAATCCTTTAGTCTAAATCTATCTACTCGAGCCCAGAACCATGGTCAAAAGTCCGAGATCTTACCCGTGGTGGCAGGAAAAGCGTAGGGAAGTTTTCGGTCAACTTTTGATCATCTTTCCGCCTTTGACGATGGTCCTTGAGGTCCGTGAAGGGTACCAAAGTGTTTGTGAGGTCGAGAGGAAGAAGATGGTGATGTTGGTTGGTCTCGAGGTGGCCGAAAAAGTGGTTGGTGGTGGGTTGGCCGTGTGTGGTGTCGCGAGGAAGAGTTACCAAAATGCCTCTGGTCTTTCTAGACCCGTAACTTTCTCGTACGAACTCCGATTTACGCGTGCTGCCTGTCTATGAACTCGTGAGTTCGAGACCTACGCAACGGTCCAAGAAAAAATTCAAAAGTTTTTTCTAACAAAAAGTGAACTCTGGACCCCCCCTAAAACTCAAGTCCGAGTCGTTACACCATCCCCCATCGCCGAGGTGCACTGCAGTTCAATGACGTTGATGTGTCTTGCAAGTGCACAAGAGTTGATAGTATAGTGATGCATAAGTAAGGATGTCGAACCCACAGAGACTGATTAGAACTATGCAAATCACAAGCTTAAGCAAACCATAACTTGACTTTAAAGTGAAACAGATTGAGTTCTGATTTGATTTGAGATGAAAGTAATGTAACAAAATGTAAAGATGTTTGATTGATTGGTTCAGAAACAATGAGAGAAAGACTAGGCATTTCGGTTTCACCATTACAATCCAATTCTATGCATCTTAAGTCACCAATTCACCAATCTGATTCTAGGGTTCATTTTACTTATTGATGATCATCCATATGATGTGTGGTTTTGACCAAGTATTCCTAAGATACAACCTGGTTGTGATGTTCAACTCAGATTATGAATTAAGAACCCATTAAGCACAAGAAAATATGAAAGAACCAAACAGATTATATAGCATGATGTGTGCATAATAATCAATTCATTCATTCACAAGTCATTCAAGTAAAGGCATGCTGTTTACTCTAAACTTGAACCAGAAAACTAATATGTAATTCTAATGGTGATCAAGCATCAAAATAAGCATATCAATCAACAATTAAGTATGGTGAATTAAACAAGAAATCAGATCAGAAAAATTGAACACTTTAACTTAGTAAGATAGAACAATTTTGCAAGGCTACATCGAAATTCCTAGCTATGAATTTAGTTACACATCATGATCAAAGAGAGTATAAACATAATATAAAACTGAGTGAAATCAAGCTCATAAGGAGAAGAAACCCTTGAAGCAATTCTGATGGTGGTGATCGAATTCAGTTGTCAAAGGTGGAAGAAAACGTCCAACAGCCACAGCCCCTCCTCTTGGGTTCAACCTTTTTCTCTCAAAACCAGAGACTAAACTCTCTACTCTCTAAAAAAAGTCCAAGAGAGGTTCTGAAAATACAAATAATTAAAAGGTGCGGCTAGGGTTATGGGAAGTGTTGAAATAAAAAAACTGAACTCCTTAAAATAGGAGTGTACAATCCCTAGAAGTTTGGAGAATAAATAGGAAATTATCCCTAACTTGAAGACTCCAAATCTGACCTAAAACAAGACAATAAAACCTAAAAAACGTTTTCCTAATTAGGGCTGAGACAAGGGTCCTCAAAATCAGGCCCTTGTCTTATTTCTTGGCTCAAATCCTCTTGAGATGTGTTGCAATGAAGGTTCCTGATGTCTTGGACTTTCCTCGTGCAATAAGGTGTGTTCTTGGGCCTTCTTGAGACTTCATTGGACGTCACTTTCCTCTTTGGTACACCCAAGCCTTCCTTATGTGGCACTTTCCTCTTTGGTACACCCCAAGCCTTCCTTATGTGGCACTTTCCCTTTCTTGAATGCTCAGGACTTCCGTATGTGGAAAGACACAATCTTGGCATTAAAGACTTCTTCTTGGATGGCAAGAAATATTCTTTCCTCCTTCTACTTCTGCACACACTTCAATAAACTCTTCTACTTCTGCACACACTTCACAAGATTTATCACTTTCTACTATAGATGGTAATTAAATTACACAAAAGACAAGTAAATGAGCATTAGATGACATAAAAAAGATGCATGAATAACGTCAAGTGGATGTTGGATCAATGCCTCTGTGGCATGGTTATGATCCATATTCTCTGCATAATTGTTCATCTTAAAAGAATATGGTTGTTTTAGAAATGACAATGAAAGCCCCTAAAGAGGCATTGTACCCCAAAAGCAGTGAGATGCTTATAATATATGCATTCGCATGCACATGAGAATTGTGGGATCACGAATTGATGACGATCAATGATTATTTTGGTTTTATAGTAGCTACTAAACCATGAAGGGCTATGATGAAATTGAGACACGCTTATGAATGTCAACAAGATTTGTTATTGGCCAAAATGGAAAGAGACAATTCCATTTAATATTAATGAGAAACGTGTAATGATGAACCTATAGTCAAAACGCCAATAATTGTTAATGTTAGCCACGAAGGCAACAAATTGGTGTTTGTAATAAAGTGAAGTAAATTCACTATTATGGTATAAAGTTTCCGGCGTAGATATGATTATAGCCTCCCGTCATAGATACATACCCATTTCTATAAGTAATATTGTTATTTCAACGTGAGACTTAATAGCATTTGCTTAATGTATAGTTATAGGGATAAACACGTTTTGAGCTTATGATATATCCGAGATATTTCGCCCGAAATGATTTCATGAAAGATATAAAGTGCCATGAAAATTTGAATCAGCAAATAAAGCGAAAGCTTGAAGCTCAAATTTTTGTACTCAAATATTAATTTCGTACCTATGTACATATTGATACAAAGTGCCCAATGTGTACATTGATTTCAGATTCAACAAAATTTATTACATATTCAAACTTGAAAGAAGTTATGAATATAAGAGACTCTTGAAGAGTTTGATAATGGGTTGAAATGAGAGCCATTAGGTAAGTAAAATATTGTCTCGAGCTGCGAATTGAGTATTGAGGTAGTGGAATTCGGACTATCAATTAGCTTATATGAAAGAGTTCTAAAGTGATTTGAAATGGTCAAATCCTACCGACTAAGCACCCAATGGTTGTTCGGTGTCTCATATTAACAAAGTTTTGTTTTATCCAAAGAAGCATGATGAAATGACACTTCGTGTCGAAGTACTATATGTTAGTACGTTATGAGTCTCTTTGTACTCGGTCCAATGTAGTAGACCCGAATATTGTATTTTTCAGTAGCAAAATATGGCTATACTCTCATACATCAATATTGGAATGACATAAATCATATCTTATGCTATCTTCGTGAAACAACAGTTTTGAAGTCATTTTATTCAAGTGAATGTTCCAATGACCCATATTTAGTTGGATATGTAGATTTTGAATATCTCTCCAATCTACAAAAATATTGTTCCTAAACTATACATGTGTGTACTTATGAAATGCATCAATCTAATGGAGATTTACCAAACCAAACTTTGGTTGTTATATCATTTAGAAATTCTAGCGTTTCATAAAGCTCGCGGAGAATGTGTTTGGTTAAGATCTTTAGACCTTTATGTTGGGAGTACATTTGATCTATCTTACATAAATAACGATGTGACTTATATGTATGATGATGACACTGCTTGTATGGTTCAATCGAAGAATGATCGATTCATTAAAAGTGAGAGAACTAAACACATCAACAATTTTTCAACACGATGAGATTTTGGAAAGTCAAACAAATTTGTTTTCAAGATGATCTAGTAAACTCCTTTATCGAAGCTCTACCAAAGTTTACATTTTAGAAGTTATTGTACGGATCGAGATACTTAGATTGTACAAGCAAGTAGATTGAAGCTTGTTGTGCTTAGGGGGAGATACCGATAAGGGGGAGTATCTAGAAGCATGCTACAGAAGACATATGTGCACTGTACTATTTCTCTTCGACCAAGTTTTTATCCCACTAGGTTTTTCCTACAAGGTTTTAACAAGGTAGTATTAAGCGCGTCCAACGTGATGTCAATAATCTAGAAAAGGTTGTACTCTTTTTCCTTCGCTACGGTTTTTTCCCATTGGGTTTTCCTAGCATAGGTTTTAATGAGGTTATTTATTATTAATTCACGGATATACAAGACAATGTCATATGCTTGATAAAACACGGATATGTACTCTTTTCTCTTTGGTCTAGATTTTATCCGACGGAGTTTTACTATGCAAGATTTTAACGAGGCATTTGTCATTGATTGGTGGACATCCAAGGGGAAGTGTTATAAATCATGAGAATATAGACGTCCACCATAATATCCTCATTATGTTAATCATAATATTTATCTTTTATAACTTATGTAATCATATTCATATTTGTAACCTTTGCAATCATAAAAAATTTGTAACCTATCAATAATGGGAGGTAAATACTAGTTAATCCTCCTTCTTTTGTAAAGTCTATAAAATAGTAGTCACCAAAGAGGAATGGTAGACACAAGTTTCGCATCATCTTCTTATATCTACCTATTGTCTTCTTACTCATTCTACAATAAAAAGAAATGGAAATAACTTGAAAATTTTCAATTATATATTACATGTGACACATCTATAAAAAACATAGAAAAATAAAGATACTGAAAAAATGATGACCCTAACTTTTTACAATTTTTCTTTTGATAGTTGAAAGATGAATTCTCTCGACTCATTATTCTTTTTATCCAAATTAATTCAAAGACAGTGGCATATATGATTTTTTTTTTTTAAAAAACAAAGGAAAGTTTGTAGGCAATGGCAACCATCACTTTCTAACTTGAGAGGAGTACAATGTTCTTTTGTTTTGACAGGAAGGTTCCACTCCCTCTCTAATAAGTTCGAGGTCAAGTCGGTGTCTAACTCACGGACGATTGATGTTTCGACATCTAAAATTTTAATGAGCCCTATTGGTACTCTAACTTTTGGTCCACAAACCAATAAAAGGCCCACAACAAAAAGAAGAGATGCCGATCAAGAGTCCCACAGTGTCACCATGCTAAATCTATCGTCATTGCCATGACATCAAACATAAGACAAAACAAAAAACTTATGTGACAAGCGAAACCCAACCAACAAATCCAACAAAGGATCGAATGGGTGTCGTCTTCAACAATCAATATCCAATTGGCAAATGATTGGAGTTAAGCATTGCAAACTCCAAGTCCTGATTTTGGCAAACAATCGGTCTAAGATACTCAATTGGAAAATGCTGGTTTAATGTGCTCAAATCCAAATCCACAAGCTCTCAAGTCAAATCCAAGATGAATAGAGCTAAACACAATGGACTTGTTCATTGCAAACTATAAGTCCCGAACAGCAAACGATCCAAGTGGTACAAAACCACCCAAAAGTCCAAGTGGTAAAATAACCACCCAAAAGCCCAAGTGGTACAAAACCACCAATTTTTTGGAACTACGTCGGTTTGATCCCCTCAAAGGAATACGTAGGCAATCTAGCGTCTGACTAGATTCAAACGCCAACAAACTTGAATTCCTGGTTCTCACCAAACCAAATTCAGCTAAGCCAAATTCTGAACTACGCTGGTTTGATCTCGCCAAGGGTATTTAGGAAATCTAGAATAAAATCTAGATGCAACCGTAAGCCCAAACAAAATCTTTTGTTTATCTTAACCAAATTCACCCCAAATACCTCATAACCAAATTCAATGCAAATATCACCATGGTCAAATAAGTCTTAAACACTACAACCACCATTCAACTTCCATCACAGCCACAAAATCAAACAAACACACCTTCTCCCAAATCCATGTTCCTTTGTAATTTTAATCAAAGGGTGTTTCAATTATAATGATAATAAAAATATTATTATTATTAAGGATTGTAATTAAGAGATTTTTATCTTGACTAGGTCGAACTCAAAATTAGTTTAAAAAAAAAAAACCATATTCCTTATCGAATATTGGTGAATTTGTGATGGGAGAAGTTTGTACTTAAATTAAAAAAAATTCTCAACACTCATCATTACCAATTGACTTCAATTAGTGTCTGTTCAATTTGAGTTCAAACAAAATATTGTGCTTGCTCTTCGTCCTACAGTAGAATCTCGACAATTTAATTGCCAATAAATTAATAATCTAGATTAAATAATATTTTTGATCGGTTCCGACTTGAGGATAACGTGCTAAATTTTTTATCGATAAATTAATAACCTTGTTAAATTAATAGAATTTCTTGCTCTCAAGGCTATTAATTATTTTAGGTTATGCTTGGACAAAAAACTTCAAAATATTAAGAAATTGGCTAAATGGTTGAAACCGTCCCTGAATTTTACCATAATTTTAGCAACCGTCCTTATAATTCAATATTAATGTCCCCCGTCCTTAAATTTTACCCTAATGTTTCCGTTAGTCCCTATATATATATTTTTCAAACGAATTCTGATTTTAAAAAAGGGTAAAATTGTCAATTCATGTGCAATTCACGTGACTTTTTTTAACAGAATTTGTGCGAAAAATAAATGGATAGACTAACGGAAACATTAGAGTAAAGTTAAAGGACGGAGGACACTAATATTAAAGTATATGGACGGTTGCTAAAATTATAGTAGAGTTCAAAGACGGTTGCAACTATTTAGCTTAAAAAATTTGGGCTATATAACTAAGAAATGCACTACAAAAAATTAGATAAAGAGACTTAAAAGTACCTACACGAGCATAAAAAAACCAGTATTTTAAGGATTTCGTAAAGTAACACCTATCAAGTAGTTTACTAACAAATATCTCTAAGTATATTGTATCTAGTCATTTGCAGTCCGTCCATTTAATGATTTGTAATGCATTTCAAACTAATTTAGCAGTTCACACCCAAAAATCTCCCCAAGATTAACAATCGTCCTGCCAAGTAAATTACCCATTTCGTCAAGATTCAAACTTCGAAGACAGCTATAAAATGTTATGTTCCTAAACTCTTTTCGTGGATTCATTGCTTCATTGTTAAAAAAAAATTCACAGTATCACATAAAACACCACTCAACTTTGCATGTCCAACTATGAATTTTTCACACATTAATGCAGATGCAATCAAAACGCAAAATTATGAACAAAATTGAAATTTGGTTTTCATCTTGCACAATTTACTTCATGAACACCAATGCATCAATTCAAAATTAGGATTACAGATTAATTAGAAGTTAAAGAATCTACATTTCTTTATAGATTGGTAAACCTGTGAAAGCTAAAGAAAGTTATTCATCGTTATAGTACATATAATATAAGTATGAAAAGGACCAGCTACTCTAATTTGAAGATTTCTTCTGACCTTAATTTGGAGGATTCTTGTTCAGATGAATCTGTGAGAAGGTTAACTGCAGCCTCATCTGCAACTTCTTGATCGAATTCTGAAGCCACTGAATGGCCAGCTGGACAGTTAACAGGAGGCTCAGAATCGGCATAAAAATTGACCCACCTTCTATCCTTTGCATGAACTAAAAGAGGGTAGAACAAAACCCCAACAACAATCACAGCACCACTTACAAGCAAAGTTGTTAGAGAAGCCAAGCACATAACAAGCACAAGCAACAAAGCAGGCGGGAGGCAAAGCATTGTTGCCCCAAATGTTTCGAAAGGAACTTTGTAAGGTCTGTGAAGGTCTGGCTTCTTTACTCTCAATTTTATAAACGCTGCAAACTCAAGAAGCATTCCTATAGCATATAAGAAATTAAGGAATTCCAAGATTTCCTGAAAACTCATCCACGACAAAAAGATAACTCCAGTAGCAGAGCACAAAATGCTAATGGTAGGCGTTCCATACTTTGACCTATAAGATGCATTTAGAGAAAACAATTAGGTAACTTCTCATCAACAATCAACAATAGATCTAATTTCACATAGCAAACAACTCAATTTTGAAGCAAATTAAGATAGTTTTTGTTGAAAGGATCCCGTATGGAACACCTTGGAATAGAACTAATTTAAAAAAATTCGTTGAAAGCAAATTAACAATAGATCTAATTTCACATAGCAAACAACTCAATTTTGAAGGAAATTAAGATAGTCTTGGAATGGAACTACTCTGTTGAATTCTAATTCAAAAATGCTTAATGCCATCAAATGTAATTTTCCTTGAGGGTTCTAACAAAGACCAATGAGTAAAAACGATAAAGCATATAAAATTGCAAACCTTGAAGCAAATATGGCAGGAAGCATTCCCATCTCACTCATCCCAAGAAGTTGAAAGGCATCACTGCTCATTTCGGCTTCAAACAATCCCATGTTAGACATTGCAGCAGCTGCTTGAATCCAACACTTCAGCCAAAAGCCACCTATCAACATGCCAACCTCTGCAAAGTATCCATCACTCCACTCACTAGATGGAGAGTTTAAAGCTCCTGTTCCAGCAAGAAGTGGGATCAAATACGAAGAAACCACAACCACAACAGCCCCAAGAAGCGCCTTTGGAAATGTCTTACTCGGATTTTCAACCTCCCCTGCAAGGGTACTTGCCTTATCCCAATAATTCAAATTCCAAAACATACTGTTGAAGTATCCCCTCCATTCCACCTTCTTAAAGTCTACAACTAGCCAATTCTTTACCCTTATCCTAGGAATCGAAAGTATCGCCATTACAAGAAAGGGGCAAAGTGAGAAAATTGCAAGGGAAACAGCAGAGAATCCAACAATATGCAATCCACGGTAATTCAAGTATGTCAATGAGAATGTGATTCCTAAAAGAGCCGGAATTCGAGCTATCAACCGGTTAAAAATAGGAAATGAATGCTTCAAGTAATCAAGGAACAGGACAGGGTAAAGAGCATTGTCCATAACCCCACTAAACCATTTCCAAAAGCCCTCTTGGAAACCCCAGAAAGGCCCAAAAGCTGCTTGTATCCAAAGCACATACCCACCATTTTCAGGGAAGCTTGTGGCAAGCTCAGCTGTCACCAAAGCTTCTGGGATGCTCCAAATTAATGGAAAAACTAAGAAACCAAGCAAAGACAACAAAGGGCCACCTCCAGCCCTCACTGAATCCTCCACACCAAAAGGACCCCCAGAGACCTCATAGAAAATCAAAGCTATTAGGGGTAAAAGTGTCAACTTTGGGCTTGTTTTGGCAGCTGGGTTCTTAGCTTCACTGACCATTCCCTCTTCAGCCATCCACACCACTACCCAGCAGTCTGATGAATTCTGTGAACTGGGTTATGCATAAAATTTAGATCTAGTTATTGTTTTATGAAGCTGAGCTGAATTCAATTCAAAGTTTCAAACCCATACAAAGCCAAAATTCATAATAATTAAGAACTAAGTTGCTGCAGGTGATTTTGTTAAGAAAAAGGACCTTTTTTGATGGATTTACCAAACTGGGCCTGCCATGCGTTTCGTGAGAGAATTGCTCGATCTATGAACCCTTTTCAATCTTACTTTTCGGTAATTTCCCATGGCATCTATGAGCCTATGAATCCGCCTAAAGCCGCTTTCTTTCCAAAGAATCGGTGAAAATGGATCCTTGATTTTTGGGCCAAGCCTATCTTTGACTTTGGATGCGTTACATACGCGCTGAGGTCGTACGTGGGTGGGACTAGTATTTATATTGAATGTCGGAATGCCTGTCTCTGGCTCCAAACGCTATTGTCTTGGAATCTTGGATTGCGTATTGAATATTGCATGGAACTTCTGATAAGTGTGATGACTCCGATGACCCAAGTATGGTCCCAACGCGGTCGTTAATTATGTTGATCTTGGTTGGGTTTTACTAGCTACTGAGACATAAAAAACAAATTTCTGTAAATATATGATTAATATTTTTATGATTTAACCATAAGTTATAAATTATGATTCACGGATGTTTTAAATTTTGTTATGAGAAAATATTGGATATGCATGTACGAGAGCCACTTGGTGGGTGTATGCCACCTTGATGGGATCGTGAAGGAGGAACTTCACACGATCATGTGGCCGATCGGCCATTAAGATGTTCATTGGCCGATCGAGAGCCACTCGGTGGGTGTATGCCACCTTGATGGGATCGGGAAGGTGGAACCTCGCACGATCATGTTGCTGATTGGTCATGAAGATGTTCATTGGCTGATCGGGAGCCACTCGATGGGTGTATGCCACCTTCATAGGATCGGGAAGGTGGAAACTCGCACGATCATGAAGCCAATCGGTCATGAAGATGTTCATTGCTCGATTAAGTGCCACTAGGCGGTTGTAGGCCACCTTGATGGGATCGTGAAGGTGGAACCTCGCACGATTATGTGGCCGATCGGTCATGAAGATGTTCATTGGCCGATCGAATGCTACTAGGTGGTTGTATGCCACCTAGATGGGATCGTTAAGGTGGAACCTTGCACGATCATGTGGCCGATCGGTCATGAAGATGTTCATTGGCCGATCGAGTGCCACTAGGTGGTTGTATGCCACCTTGATGGGATCGGGAAGGAGGAACCTCGTACGATCATGTGGCCGATCGGCCATGAAAATGTTCATTGGCCGATCGAGAGCCACTTGGTGGGTGTATGCCACCTTGATGGGATTGGGAAGGTGGAACCCGCACGATCATATGGCCGATCGGTCATGAACATGTTCATTAGCTGATCGGGAGCCACTCCGTGGGTGTATGCCACCTTCATGGGATCATGAAGGTGGAAACTCGCACGATTATGAAGCCGATCGGTCATGAAGATGTTCATCGGCCGATCAAGTGACTAGGTGGTTGTATGCCACCTTGATGAGATCGAGAAGGTGGAACCTTGCACGATTATGTGGCTGATTGGTCATGAAGATGTTCATTGGCCGATCGAGTGCCACTTGTTGGGTGCCACAATTTGATTCCCCTGACATGGTATTTGGTGGGTGTGCCACGTGTCACACATGCGTGTGCTTGGGTTTTGTGCTCGACCTTTCACCTGGCCGAGTGGATTTTCAACGGTCAAATGCTTGCTAGAAAAGGTTCACGTCTGCCTTCATTTGTCACTTTAGCAATTTTGAAAGAGTACTTGTGAGGCTTGAAGGCGATTTCCGGCGAGATAATTCTGATCAAGGCAATTTTCGGCGAGTGATATGCGTCATCGTTTATGACGGAATTCCTAAAAAACAAAGTAATGCCTAGTTTTTTTTTCTTCGATTGGAAGCATGATTGATGCATGAACTCAGGATGAACTTATTGGGTGTGTTTATTTGATTGTTTGGAGTCGGTCCTCGTTGTGTATGGCTTGTTTCCCTTCTTAGAAAAAAGTTGTTTATGTTGTAGATGTCTAATTCTGTAGATTCCCAAGAGACTGAGAATCGGTCATATAACGCATTATGGTGAATCAGAAGATGGGTCGACCAGCTCTAATTCACGATTAAATGACTCTGACTCAGCCTTTGGTTCCGCTTGGCCAAACCCTAGGGTTGAGCTAGAGGTTACGAAGGGTGTAGAGGGATCGGTTCTTGACACAACTAGTGCTCAAGACTTAGAAGATTCACTTCAAAGAGCGTTTGCCTATATCGATCGAGATTGACATGGCCGAAGCATTTCAAGTGGTAACAGTTGCTAGCTCGGCCTATGAGGTTGATCGGCAGATTAACACGCTGTCCTGGGATGATCTTGATGCCTGTCGAGAGGTATTAAACATTCTGGATACCGTGAAGATGCGATTTCTTAGCAAAGGAGATAGACCGAGCAATCCTCTGGCCGGTTATGCAACCTTTCATCCAGATAACCTCTCTCACGGTGTGTCACTTCCCCTCCACCCCTGGCTGCAAAGGATAGCAGTGGAGGTTGGAGTAGCCTTCGGCCAGCTAAATCCCAACTGTTGGATTATGCTGATTGGGGTCTACACGTCCTTCAAGATGTGCGGCAAGGGTGAGCCGACCTGGGGCTACATCATTCACTTGTAAAAATTTGTGAGGTATAAGACCGGGTGGGTGTATGTAGAATCTAGGAATAAGAAATAATTGGGTACATTCATTGAGGATATGCCGACCTCCCAAAAATCCTGGAAACACAAGTTTTGCTTTGTTTATGGGAATTGGGAGGGAGTAAACTTGTCACTGTTTGGCCGGCGCCTACCCCGCATATATCAATCTAAAGGTGGTAGCTTTAGGGTTTTCTTTGTTCATATGTCGCTAGTGTGGTCGATCGGTGTTTGACATAAATGTGCCATGTTACAGACATCTTCAAGCAGCCTCCCATTAGTGACTAGGAGAAAGTTGATTGTGTGGAAGTGAGGAAGAAGCTTGACCGTGTGGAGAGGAGTAGAGATTATCTTCGATTGCTTCACCATCTGCTTGACGTCGGCCTCATATCCACCCTACGTAAGTGTCTCTCGGCCTTGTCACTTTTAGTGTTTTCGTGTCTATATAATTCTAACTTTGCTTTGATTAGGTGTTTGTAGCTTCTCTTGACTTCGTAGTTCACGCGGCCAATCAGCTGAAGACCAAGATGAAGAAGATTGAAGAGGCGCTGAAAAAGGCCGAAGAGACCAAGGCCACAACTGAAAGGGTAGGGGCCTCTAGTAAGAAAGGAGTTTTCGTCAGTCGATAAGGCCCAAAGATGGGTGAAACAATTCGGCTCTAGACGGTTATGGAAGGACCCAGCTGATCAAAGTGGTGGTTCTGGTGCTCATGAGGAGCCTGTCATCCTTGCCCTGAGGGGGGTTGACGCAAGCACAGGGGAGACGTTGACCCCCTTATTCTCAAGTGTGTCTGGATCGGCCAGCTCTGCTCTGCCGACTCCCACTTCTACTGCCACTGCCACGGCTACAAGGCGGCCTCCAATTCCCCACACGATCATTGATTTGGATGCGGAGGCCGATGAGTGTCGAAGAATAGCAACTGAGAAGAAGAAGAGAAGGCGCATGGGGGGCCAGCGATTCTGAAGTGGCTTCCCAACTGAAGAAGCTGAAGGAGTTTGTGGCTTTGGAGTTTGCTCGGCAAGAGATATGTCTTCATATCCCTTCGAACCTAGAAGGCCGATAGGTGCCAAAGAAGATTAGGAGGCTTACATTGGATCCCTGGATTCGGTTGTACTTTGTCAATACTGACAGGGAGCTTGACATGGTAAGAACTCATGAGGTGGATGAATCCTAGAAGCAACTGTCAACGGCCTTCCATCTGTCCCATGTTGATTTTATGAACACGGTTGTTCGTGGTTCTAAGTATGAGCTAGACAAGATTGCAGCTCTGAAGCCGACCGACTTTGCTGACCGATGTGACAAAACTATGTGTACGGGGGCTCATGTAAGTGTTGTTCAGTCTTGTTACTTTTGTTTATGATTTTTGAATATGTTTATGATCTTTCTTCTTTCGGCCTTGTAGTTTCTTGGTGAAGTTTTCACTACATTTCTCCATGCAAGTCAAGCTCGAGAAAGGGCGGCTGAAGAGCGCAAGGCGTTGAAGGAGCAGATGGCGTAGTTGGTTGAGAAAGAAAAGATGGCTGAGAGGTCAATCCAAGCCAAGGCCGAGGTTGACTTGAAGGTCAAGGAGTTGGAGCGGAAGTTGGCCGATCAGGAGGCTGTTCATAAGGCCACTTTGGCGGAGCTGGAGGCAGCGAATGCCAAGGTTGGTGAGCTAGGAGCTGCGAATACCTCCCTGACCGAACAACTTTCGTCGGCCAAGGCGGAAGCCCTCCAAGAATATCTAGGGTCAACCGATCATCGTCGTGTTCTGTAAGACTATGGGTCTGATTTGGAGGATAAGTTGTTCAAGCGGATCTTGCTGGATAATCAAGACCTCCTAATTCAGTTCCCTTAGCTCTCAGATCTTCCATGTATGGACGATTACTTGAATGATAACGACAAAGTTGAGGAGGAAGAGCAAGGCGATGGTGAGGCTGACCATGGGAACGCCCATGGTGCAGATGATGCGGACCAGTCGAATACCTCCTAGTGTTGTCTTATTTTTATTCGGCCTTTGAGCCTCTATTGTATGGTTGTTTTTTGTGAACAATATTATTTTGGTGGGACCATGGGATCTCATCTATGCAGACTTTGTTTTCAAACTGCATTTCCTTTTGTGGATGCGTTAGATTTTTCACGTGCTGATTTTGATCGGCCTCAAACTGATGGGACTCATATAGGAGAATGACCGTTTGGATTGGGCTTCGAAGATATAATGTGATTGGGTAGTTTGCAAGTGAGAAGTGGTTGTATGGCCATTCAAAATTATGTAAGACTATTCATAATAGTGTTGAAATTGATGGGGCATAAGATAGATCTTGCCTGGCATGAGTAAGGCCGTTCAAAATTAGGTAGTCCGTTCGAGAGATATAATGTTGAATGTTCTGCCATGCACGAATAATTGAAACTTAAAGATAAGTCTTTACTTGCCTCTTCAGTTTACAAATCAAGCAAGTTGAATAAAGCCATTGTGAAATTGATTCATTGATATTATCAACTGGTTATGCCAAGAATGATTACAAAATGTTGGCTATTGGCTGATCGTATCTAAGGTCGTTGGCCTGTCTACTTGTAGTAGAACTTAAGGTGGTCTACGTTCCATGGGTGTGGAAGTGTTTTCCCTTTCGGGTCCTGGAGCATGTAGGTTCCTTCTCTACATACCTTGGAGACTTTGTAGGGTCCTTCCCAAGTTGGTGCGAATATGCCTGCAGAGCGTTGGTTGCAAGGCTGACCTTTCGTAGGACCCAATCTCCCACCTTGAAGCTCCTATGGCAGACCCTTGAGTCATAGTACCTTGCCACCCGTTGTTTGTATGTAACGTTCTTTAAGTTCGCATTAGCCTTTCGTTCCTCGATGAGATCAAGGCTGAGTGCGATCCGGTGATTGTTCTCCTCTGGGTCGTATGAGATGACTTGGTAGGATGTTTCTCCAATCTTTATAGGTACAACTGCTTCAGTGGCAAATGCGAAGGTGAATGGGGTCTCCTTTATGGCTGTCTTGTAAGATTTCTTGTGAGACCATAACACATCGTCGATGATGTCGGACCACTTGCATTTGTTCTCGTCTAGCCTCTTCCTCAACTTGTACTTGATGTTTTTACTGACCGCTTCCACTTGTCCGTTGGATTGTGGATAAGATGGAGAGGCGAAGAGGAGTTTGATGCCGTATCTCTCATAGAAGGCCTTGAAGCGGTGGCAATCGAACTGTTTCCCATTATCAATGACAATGGTGTGTGGGGATTCCGAATCGGCAGATGATGTGTTGGTAGATGAAGTGTTCGATCTGAGCTGTGGTTATTGTTGCTAGAGGTTTTGCCTCTGCCCACTTGGTGAAGTAGTCAACTGCTACCACTGCATGATTGACCTTGCCTTTGCCTTCAGGGATTTGGCCGATCAAATCTAGTCCCCATTGGGAGAATGGCCAAGGGCTGAGCATAGATGTTTGGTTTTCAGCTGGAAGGTGAGGGATTGGTGCGAATCTTTGGCACTTGTCGCATTTTTGCATGATTTCAATGGCATCTGCCAGCATGGTGGGCCAATAATATCCTTGCCTGAAAGCCTTTTGTGTCAAAGGCCTTGCTCCAAAGTGGTCTCCACAAATGCCTTCGTGCATCTTGCTTAATGTGTTGCACTTCCACTAGTACCCTACGCTTATCCTTCTCCTCAAGGGAAGATGCCAATCTTGCCAAGGCATCGACATGGCTATTTTCTGACCTTGGGATTTTGTTGATCTCATAGGTCGAGAAATGTTGGAGAAGTTGTTTGGCTAGGACCAAGTAGAGAGACATGGATATATCTTTGGCTTCAAAATTATTATTAACTTGGCTGACCACCAATTGTGAGTCGCTGTAAATCCTCAATTGCTTGGCCTCCAGGTCTTTGGTAATGTGTAAGCCAGCCAACAATGCCTCATATTCTGCTTCATTGTTGGAGGCTCTGAAGCTGAAGCGTAGGGCATACTCTAACTTGGTTCCTTCCGGGATGTAAGGACTAGTCCCGCTCCTGATCCTCTATGGCAAGCCGACCCATCCACTTATAGAGACCAACATGGGCGTTGGGGGTCGATAGCGGATACCTTGGTGATTTCAGGGCTGTCTTCGGAATGATCTTCCCCCAGAGGTGTTGCCTCTGGTTGGATGTATTGTGTTGGTTGGTATGTGTATTCAGCAATGAAGTCGGCCACTGCATGTCTTTTCTCAGCTGTCTTGGCCACGTAGGAGATGTCGAATTCGCTTAGCTCAATTGCCCATTTGTAGAGATGGTTTCTCCAAGTCAGCGTACATGGTTTCTGCATCCTGAAATGCCTTGCTGACATAGTAGATGGGATGTTCCGCTCCTTCTCGCCTTGTGATAAGGAAAGAGCTGACTGCAGAGGTGGATACTGATAGGTATACAAAAAATGCTCCCCGGTCTCTGGTCTTGCCAAGAGTGGAGCTTTGCTCATGTACTCTTTGAGCCCCACGAATGCTTTGTCACATTTTTTTGTCCAGTTGATCTGTTTGTTCTTGCTCTTCAGAGCTTTGAAGGATGGGGCGCATTTGTCTGTTGCCTTCGATATGAAACGAGTAAGAGCCGCTACTCGTCCCGTCAAACTCTGGATGTCCTTGTGGGTCTTAGGAGGTTGCATGTCAAGGATTACTTTGATCTTCTCAGGGTTTGCCTCGATACCTCTTTGGCTGATCATATACCCTAAGAATTGCCTGAGCCGACACACATTTAGTGGGATTGAGATGCATCTTGTACTCCTTGAGGGCCTTGAACATCCTCATCAAGTTAGGAATGTGTTCCTCATCTGTTTTACTTTTGACGAGCATGTCATCGACATAGACTTCCATTGTTTTCCCAATTTGATCAGCGAACATGAAGTTGACTAACCTCTGGTATGTTGCTCCTGCATTGTTTAGGCCGAAGGGTATAACGTTGTAGCAATAGACACCCAGGTCAGTCCGAAAGCTTGTATGAATTTGTTCATTCGGATTCATGAGAATTTGGTTATAGCCTGAGTAGGCATCCATGAAGCTAAGTAGTTCATGCCCCGCTGTGGGGTCCATGAGCATATCGATCTTTAGCAATAGGAAGATGTCCTTGGGGCTGGCCTTGTTAAGGTCAGTAAAGTCTATGCACCTGCGCCAAGATCCGGATGGCTTCTTGACTAGCACCATATTGGCTACCCATGAGGTGTATATGGCCTTTTGAATGAAGTGTACGGTGCTCAGCGTTGTGATTTTTGCTTGAATGGCTACTTGTCTTTCAATGTCATAGTTGCGTCGCTTCTGTGTGAATGGTTTGAATGATGGGTTGATAGTCAACCTGTGGCAGATGACATCCATGGAGATGTCAGGCATGTCTGCGTAAGACTAGGCAAAGGCTTCGACATTTTCTTTCAAAAATTCTACGAGGGCTGCTTGTATGGTGGTTTTAAGTTTTGATCCAATCTAGACCGTGCGATCCTTGTGTTGATCGGATAGAGGGATTGCCTCTGTTTCTTCCATAGGTTATGCCTGTGGCATACTTGATAGGTCGTGTGGGACTTCCGGGGGGCTATCTTGAAATTCTTCTACAAGTTTTGGGTCGACGAGATCGTCTCCAAGAGCAATCTCTGTGATAGACAGAGTCTCTATTTGATCTTGCCTGCTTATGTTGGTTAATGCCATGATATAGCATGTTCTTCTGGAGAAATGATCTCCTCGAACCTATCATGTTCCCATGATCGTTGGGAATTTCATCAGTAGCAAGTGGGTTACCGTGATGGCCTTCAACTACTTGATTAAGCCTCTTCCAATGATGGCATTGTAGGCAGTGGGGTAGTCAACCACAGGGGCAGTCAACCACAAGGAAAGTAGTGATGGCCGTGGCTATATTCGGGGTAGTGCGCATTGAGATAGGTAAGGATATGATGGCCTTAGGTAAGACTAAGTCTCCCGAAAAACCCAATAGTGGCGTGACATTTCGATCGAGCTCCTTCTCATCTATTCCCATGCGCTTGAAGGCGTCCTAGAAGATCACGTTGACTGAGCTTCCGGTGTCGATGAGTATTCTTCCCACGTCGAAATTGGAAATCTGGGCTTTGATGATGAAGGGATCATCATGCGGGAATACTATGCCTTCTCTTCTTATTATGAGAATGTGATGTACTCCCATCCATTCTTGGCTACTTTGGCCACTCGATTTGAGTCGATGCTGAACACTTGTTGGTTGCCCTGGGTGGCCCGAAGAAAGCTCTTCTTTGCCCTATTTGATGTGAGCGGGGAAGATAAGGTTGGTTCTCCACTGATGGTGTTGACTTGTGGATGTCCCGCCGGTGGTGGGGCATGTTGAAGAAATTGATTGATCTTCCCATCGTGGACCAGTTGTTCCACAATGTCCCGGAATGCGATACATTGGTCAATAGTGTGTCCATTGTACTTGTGGTACTGTCAGTAAGAATATGCATTGTGTTTGGGGCGATAGTTGGGATTCCTTGGTTTGGGCTTGGGTATTATATCCTCCATGTTTAGCAATATGCGATCCAGGGGGGTGTTCAAGATTGTGTATGTTTCAAAATGAGGTCTTGGGCCAGTGTTGTCTCCCATCAAGCCTCGCCTTTCCTGGTGATGATTGTCACCTCGTTTGAACCCTCGGTGTTGAGTAAGAGGATGTCTTGTTCTCCTTGGTGTGAGTGTGGAAAAATTCTGCCTTGATGTGGATCGCCGCCCTTGTAATGATCTCATTGTAGTCCTTCCAATCTTCAATATGGGCTGCATACTTGAAGGGTTACTCCTTTAGGCCGCTCCGGAAAGCATTGAAACTGTGTCCCGACAACGGGAGCATTCAAGGCTGAATGTAGCGGTATATTTTTGAAGTGTCCCTTCTTCACCCTGCCTGATGGAAAAGAGGTATTCCGTGGAGACTAGCCTGTCTATTTGGATCATGAATTGGTTGAGGAAAGTTGTCTGTAACTCGTCGAATGAGTCGATGGTGTTAGGAGCCAAGCAGTAGAACCAATTGAATGCTACGTCGGTAAGAGTGAACTGAAGATGAGGAATTGGACTTCGTCTGTCACGTTCTTGTATGCAAGAGCGGAGATGTAGTTGTTCAGGTCAGTGACGGCAACACCTTTTCCTATGTAAACTCGAACAATGGAAACATCCCATGGTCCATAACCTTGCTTTGAAAACCCTCCTCAAAGGAGTTTAAAAATCATGTGAACAGACCTGGACACAAAATATCACAAAATATCTCACCGTTCCTCGAATGTAATCCTGGCTCGTAGCTCGATATCCGAGTTGACTGACCCGGGGCCGACCCTCTACACACCCGATATACCTCGAGTTGTGCAGATGTAACCATGTATTATGTGTAGACAGCCTCATCGACCTGGTGGAGAAATAGCCTTCGACACCAGCGTCGGAGAAACCTCAACGATCTGGCGAAGAAATACCCTTCGACGCCAGCATCGGAGAAACCTCGACGAACACGTGATGGGAAATACCCCACATTTTGTGCCGGAGAACAACCATAACCCTCGGGGACAGTCTACATAGTGGAAACAAACCCGTAAAGAAAAATCCAAAATCCATTTTTGAAATCCTTGTTTCTTGGCCTAAGCCAAATTCGTTGTAAAACCGGATCTATGCCATAATCCAATAAAGTCACAAATCTGGGTCTAAACCCAAAAATCATGGACTCGACCGAAACCCAAAATCTATAAAGTCAAACTACATAAAAGCACAGACCATATAGCCGGGCCATAGCCCAAAACGTCGTTTCCAATTAATTATTGATAACCCGTGTCCAAGAATAAATTACGAGAATAATTATTCTAAATTCCAGAAATTTGTCAAAAAATCAATAATCATTTTAGACTATTTATCCTAACTTATCAAAGTTCATACTTAACAAGAAATTATTTAAAATATACGTTTATGCATGCATTATAATTTACGAAACCAAAGTCCACTAATTGGACGTCCAATTAAGCTCAATCCCTAGTTGTACACTCCTCTGAAGTTTCCGGAGCAGTATCGCCTGTCAAGAGTAACAATTGGGGTTACCAACGATAATTAAAAACCCGAAATCCAAACCCCGTAAATCCTGAACGTGTTCACACATTAAACTGAAAATGGTAGCGACTTCGGACGTCCAAAACAACCCCTAAACGATGTTCGATTGACCCGAAACCTACTCCAAAAGGTCTGAAAAGTCAAAAACATGTCGACACGCATCATCGTGGCCGAAGGACCGACCCCACGCGCCGGCGGCTTGTCCACGCGTCAGCTACAGTACCTACGCGCGTTGACTCGACGCTGACTCGACCGCCAGGTGGCTCCACGTGGCTGCCAGGTGGCATGCCACGTCAACTCTCTGATCGAACCAGTCACCGGAGAAGACGACCGCTCCGCCGTGCGCCGCCGTCCGCCATCTCCGGAAATTGCCATTGCCGGCGGACGTTGAAAATTCCTATCTTCTTCAAATTTCAACCGTTTTTCACGAATTAATTGTCTAAAACTATCTACTCGAACCCAGGAACTCGAAACTGAAGTCTAAACATGAAACCCATACCTGATTTGACCAGAAAATCTATCGAAAGGTTCAATATTTTCCTTCCTCGGTTCGGTGTTTCCCGTGGCTGTTTCCCTCGACGGTCGGTACGTCCTTGATCACAGGGAGAAGAAGATTCTGATAGGTTGAACCAAAATGGACGAAGTTGCTTCAAATCCAAAGTTTAGGCATGGGGTTTTTGGGTTCGGTTGCACGGTTTGGAGGAGGAATCGCAAAGAGAGAGAGGAACAATGAAGAAGACTCCGGAGAAGTCTGATTTAAAATATCTACCCAGTGAATATTACCAAAATGCCCCTGAACATTCTAGACCCGCAACTCTCTCATATGAACTTCGTCTTTCACGTGCCGCCTGTCTACGAACTCGTGAGTTCGAGACCTACGCAATGGTCCATGAAAACTTCCAAAGGTGTCCCCAAATAAAAATTGACTTTCAAGCCTCTTATAAAACCAAGGGTAAAATCGGCCTTTGCCAAATTAATTTAAGAAAATTCAGTAATTAAATTTACGGGTCGTTATAGATTTTCCCTATATGGCTGTTGCTTGTGTTTTTTGATGGGGGACTGGTCGTTCGGAGCCTGGTCGACCAAGGATTGGTCATTCGGAGCCTGGTCAACCAAGGATTGGTCGACTGGACCCTTCTCCTGGCGTTGCTCCCGCTGGGCCATCCTTAGAAGGGAAAGTGTGTTCTCATATTGGTTAGATAAGACCTGGTTCCTAGCATCTGGCTTGGCACTACGAGCACTAAGCTCATCCATTTCTCGCTGGAGGTCATCCGTCGAACGTTTGTCTGAATATATCGGGGATGTCTGGCGAGCACCTTTGTATGACATGGGTGTTATTCAATTCTCCTTCGTCTTGATCGTCCAACATGATGCCCAGAGGGTGTTGGGATGGCCAAAGTGATAAGTGATTTGGTGGGAGGTTGTTTCAGAATTCCCACAGATGGCACCAAACTGTTGATGCCAAAAATGAATCAACGGCACGCGGGAAACGAAGTTCGTGTACGAAAGTTACGCGTACTGTAGCATATGCGTGGGTACTGTAGCAGGCGTGTGGCGGCACGTGGTGCGTGGTCCAGCATTCCGACAAAGCGTGGAATCGGGTCTGTGGTCACGGTGGCTCATGTCAGCTAGTTTTTGACATTTCGGATATGTTCGTTCAGGTTTCGGATTGATCGGATGTCATTTAGGGTTCGTTTTGGGCATCCGAAGTTGCTGCATTTTTAGGCCGACGTAGGTGGACCTCCCGGGGTTTAGGGAGTTTATATATAAGGTTTTTATTATTGGCCGGCAATCCCGATTGTTAATATCGACAAGCGATACTGCTCTGGAAACCTCGGAGGAACAATTAACTCGGGATTGAGCTTGCTTTGACGTTTGGTGAGTGGACTTTTGGTTTATAAACGGTAATGCATGCATAAATGTATCTTTGATTTTAAATACTGTTATGTATTGTTGCGATAAATTTCCAGAATTTAGAAATTATTACTGGACACAAGTTTTCCATGTTTCAGTGAAAATGTGTTTTGGGAAATGGCCTAGTTTTTGGACTCGATTTTGATATCGTTTTGAGTCCAGGATTTGGGTTTGGACCCGAACTTATGATTTTACTGGCCTTGGCCGTAAATGATTTTTCAAAGAATTTGGCTTAGGCCAAGAAACAAAGATTTCAAAACACGAATTTTGGTTTTCACTGAATTTTTGTCCCGATGGTCAAAGTTTCTCCGACTGGCGTTAAGGAGTTTTGCACTGCTAGTCGTTTAGGGTTCTCCGATGCTGGTGTCTACGGTTTTCTCTGTCGGGTCGTTGAGGCTGTCTACGCGTAGCACATGTTTCAGCACACCTCGAGGTATATCAGGTGTGTGGTGGATATGTCGGGAACAGTGGGTTTGATATATTGTGTGTCCATGTCGAATTAAATGATTTTAAACTCTTTTGAGGAGGGTTTTCAAATCAAACTGTGGACCACAATGTGTTTTCATTATACATATTTTGCGTGGGTCCAACTAAGTGGTTTTAAAGAGAAATAGAATTCCGATGATTTTCAGATGATGTTTTATTATCATGAATTTTTTTTACTCGTGGAGGGGGAAAAATGTAAGATTTCCTCGGAAAACTTTTTTCAAATGATTAATTTTTTCCACTCACAACTTTTGTGTTTTAATCCCATCTAGGCTGTTGAGTTGACGTGGGCACTTTCTGAGGTGGAGGCATTAGTATTTTCAGCTGCTCATTGTATCTAAACTTCGGATAGGATATCTAATTATGTATTATTTATCCTTCCTAGATGCTCTGATAATATATTTTTGTATGGTTGTTGTCTGTTGGAATTTGGAGTGCTTTTGATCCCTTGTTTGACAGGTGGAAGACAGTTAATTAATCCCTAAGAGGAGATTCTGCTGAACTTTTGGCGGAAATCTCATATTGTATTTGTAAGGATTGAAGGGTATTTTGCGAATTTTTCCTTAATTTGTCAGATGGGAGTAGTCTTCTTCCCGGGTTTTGAGGGGAAATTCGGGAAGGGTCTTGACAATTGGTATCAGATCACTAGGTATAAATTCCTGTAGACCGTAAACCTAGTGTACAAATGAGTATGGTATTAATGAGTTACAGTTCTTTTCAGCGTAATGCCTTCGAGATGCGAGCCCCATCAGCAGTCGGGAAACGGTGGGGACACACATGAACCCGCAGTGGAGCTTGATTTGAGGAAAACAATGGAGCAATTAGGTCAGGCTTTGACTTCAGTACTTCAAGGTAGGGCTGCTACTGAAGTTTTGGACATCGAGAGAGCCCAGAGATTAGGGGAGATAATATTTACGGGCGAGTCTGGCCCAGATGATGCTGAGGAATGGATTACTCGTTTGGAGCGAGTGTTCTCAGTTATGAGGTATCCTTCGAGGGACAGAGTGATTTTAGCCACATTCCTGCTAGGTGGTCTTGCTTACCATTGGTCGCACGCATTGGAGCTGTCAAGATGGGGTGTCCATACATTTACCTAGGAGACTTTCCGTGGGCGTTTCCTTGAGCAATTTTACCCTCGCTCGTACCGGGATGACAAGGAGGCCGAGTTCTTGCATTTACAGTAAGGAGAGATGAATGTGGCCTAGTATGAGGAGAAATTCCTAGAGTTGGCCCACTTTGTACCGGTTCTGGTGGCAACCGAGAGGGACAAGTGCCGCAGATTTGAAAATGGGTTGAGGGGCGAGATTCAGTTAGTAGTAACGGTTGTGGCTCATACCTTCTTGAGAGCCTTGTCTAACACTATAGCTCGTGCAGAGTTGAGTTTGAGTTTATCAGTCCAGCAACAATTCAGTAGTTCCAGGCAGCGTCGGGATCGCTGGAATGTCGGAGCCTCTAGTCAAGGACCATCCAAGAGAGGCGGTTATAATTCTGGATCTTCTGGGGGTGCGAGATCCGGGTCGGGCAGTGGCAGAGCCGGGTAGGCACATCAGTCATCCGCTCAGTCTAGCGGTGCTTTAGTACAGTCAACTAGAAGACAGAGTGGCGGATCTGGTGAAACTGGATGTTTCTTTTGTGGGGAGATTGATAATTTCAGGAAATACTGTCCACATCATCGTCTGGGCAGTAGTTCCTTGGGTAGTGGTGCTACTGAACTGAGTCAGAGGACAGTGCAGACGTCTGGTACTGCAGTAGAGAGCTAGACTCAGTCTAGTGGGTCCAGTAGGGCAAGTGGGGCCAACAGGGCTAGAGGAAGACATGGGGGTCGTGGTTGATCTCCGAGTACACAAGCCCGAGTTTTTGCTATGACACAATAGGAGGCCCGAGCAGCACTAGAGGTGGTCACTGGTACATTATCTATTTTTAACCATGATGCTTATATTTTAATAGATCCCGGGGTGACTCATTCTTTTATTGCTCGGGGTTTTACATTGTTTGCTGATATAGAATTGTCCCCGATTGGTTGGGACATGGGTATTAGTACTCCTTCCGGGGATATGTTAGTGGTGAACCTCGTGATTCGCAATTGTCCAGTTATAGTGGAAGGTCATGCATTGGAGGAAATTTAATCCTCTTAGACCTTTATGATTTTGATGTGATTCTGGGGATGGATTGGTTAACCATGCACCATGCCTCTATAGATTGTTATGACAATAGGGTGGTTTTTCAGAGTCCAGGTTTGCCGAAACTTACGTTACGGGGAGATTGTAGGGTACTTCCCTCAGGAGTAATATCGGCTTTGACCTTTGAAAAATTGTTGAGGAAAGGTTGTGAGGGTTACTTGGCTCACGTTTCTTATTCTCGGGATACTCCGGTGAGAGTGGAGGATATTCCTGTGGCGAGTGAGTTTTCTGAAGTATTTCCAAAGGATCTTCCGGGATTGCCACCTCACCGGGAGATTGAGTTCACCATAGAGCTTCTTCCAGGTGCCCAACCTATATCGCAGGTACCGTACATAATGGCACCGGCAAAATGAAGACAGTTGAAGACTCAATTGCAGGACTTGGTGAATATGGGATTTATTCGACCAAGTGTATCACCTTGGGGTGCGGCGGTGTTATTTGTAAGGAAAAATGATGGTAGTCTGAGGTTGTGTATCGACTACCGGCAGCTAAACAAGATTACGGTGCGGAATAAATATCCTTTACCAAGGATTGATGATTTGTTTGATCAACTGAAAGGGGCAAAATATTTCTCAAAAATTGACCTTCGATCCGGGTATCATCAGTTGAGGATCAGGGAAGGGGATGTGCAGAAAATGGCCTTCAGGACATGTTATGGTCACTATGAGTTCCTGGTAATGCCCTTCGGGTTGACTAATGCACCGGCAGCGTTTATGGACTTGATGAACAGGGTGTTCCAAAAGTATTTGGATCGGTTTGTGATTGTGTTCATCGATGATATCTTGGTGTATTCGAGGAGTGCCAAGGCACATGAAAAGCACTTAAGGTTGGTGCTGAATATGCTAAGGAAAAAGCAATTGTTTGCCAAGTTCAGTAAATGCCAGTTTTGGTTGACAGAGGTGAGAAAATTTCTGGGTTTAGTGGGATATTATCGGTGATTCATAGACGTATTTTCTACGATACCTGCCCCGTTGACTCGGTTGACTAGGAAAGGAGTCAAATTTGACTGAGATGCTGATTGTGAGATGAGCTTTCAGGAGCTAAAGAGGAGGTTGACTTCTGCCCCAGTATTAACCCTTCCAGATGATAACGGGGAATTCGAGGCGTACAGTGATGCATCATTGCGGGGTATAGGTTGCGTACTGATAGATTATGCTTCTAGGGAACTTAAACCCCATAAGTTGAATTACCCCACGCATGATTTGGAGTTAGCTGCGGTGGTGCATGCACTAAATATCTGGAGGCATTATTTGAATGGGGAGACATGTCGGATCTTCAACGACCACCAAAGTTTGAAATACTTTTTCACCCAGAAGGATCTAAATTTGAGGCAGAGAAGGTGACTTGAGCTGATAAAATATTATGATTGTACTATAGAGTACCACACAGGAAAAGCCAATGTTGTGGCGGATGCCTTGAGCAGGAAGTCCATGGGTTCCTTGGCCCATTTGCCTATGGTTTACCTACCGTTGCTAGTGGAATTTCGTAAAGTGGGAATTGTACTTGGCATGGATAGCCAGGGGGCTTTGTTGGCTAGTTTCCGTGCGGGGCATGTCTTGATTGATCGGATTATTGAGGCTCAACTCCAAGATCCTACCTTGTGCATTATCAGGATCGAGTTGGAGGCTGGAAACATACAGGATTATGCGATTAGGGATGATGGGGCCTTGGTTAAGGATGGACGATTGTGAGTACCAAATGAGCTGGAGCTAAAGAGGGAAATTCTTGAGGAGGCTAATAGTTCTGCTTACGCTAAGCATCCAGGAGGTACCAAGATGTATCATACCCTAAGTGAATACTATTGGTGGACTGGGATGAAAAGGGAAATTGATGAGTTTGTGAGTAGGTGCCTGACATGTCAGCAAGTGAAAGCAGAGAGGCATAAACCATACGGGGCACTTTAACCATTACCTATTCTGGAATGAAGTGGGATCAAATTACGATGGATTTTGTGTATAAACTTCCAAGGACATAGAAGGGACATGATGGAATATGGTTAATTGTTGCTAGACTCACGAAGTCGGCACATTTCTTGCCAGTGCGGGAAGATTTCCGGATGGGCCAGTACGTCAAATTGTTCGTGGATGAGATCATACAGATGCATGGGACTCCAAAGTCGATTGTTTCGGACAGGGATCCTAGGTTTACCTCCAGGTTTTGGCAGAGTTTGTAGAAGGCTTTTGGCACTACATTGCATTTCAGTACAGCTTTTCATACTCAGACTGATGGTCAGTCTGAGAGGACAATCCAGGTTTTGGAGGATATGATGAGGGCTTGTGTACTGCAGTTTAAAGGGAACTGGGATTCACACCTGTCTCTGATGGAATTTTCATATAACAATAGTTATCATTCGAGTATTGGGATGTGTCCTTTCGAGGCACTGTATGGGAGGCAGTACAGGACACCGTTATGCTTGAATGAAGTAGGTGAAAGGAGACTGTTAACATCAGAGTTAGTGGATATGACTAAGGAAAAGATTAGAATCATCATAGAAAGGTTGAAGGCAGCCCAGGATCGCTAGAAAAACTATGCAGACCGCCGAACCAGAGATCTTGAATTTGAGGTCATAGACTGGGTGTTCTTGAAATTATCCCCCTAGAAAAGAGTGGTACGTTTTGGTAGACGAGGAAAACTGAGTCCTCGCTACATTGGGTCGTATGAGATTGTGGAGAGAATAGGACCAGTGGTGTACAGGCTTGCTTTACCCCCGGAAATGTCAAGAGTTCATGATGTCTTCCATGTATCCTTGCTTCGGAAATATCTATTTGATGAGTCTCATGTGTTGGAAGAGACCCACTTGAGCTGAAAGACGATTTGACTTTTGAGGAGAACCCAATGCAAATTCTGCATTGGAAGGAAAAAGTACTGCGCAGAAAGACTATTCCTCTAGTTAAAGTGTTGTGGAGGAATCATAACATGGAGGATGCCATGTGGGAAACTGAGGCACTAATGCGGGGGTAGAATCCTCATTTGTTCCAATGGTAGAAATGAATTTCGAGGGCGAAATTTCTTTAGGGGGGGTGGATTGTAACGACCCGGAAATTAAATTATTGAATTTTTGTAAATTATTTTGTAAAAAGATGAGTTTACCCTTGGTTGTTTAAGGGGCGTGGAAATCAAGTTTTCTTTCGGAACATATTAGGCTGTATTTTGGATACCGTTACGTGGGTCTCGAACTCACGAGTTCGTAGACAGGCGGCACGTAGAAAACGGTGTTCGTGTACAAAAATTACGGGTCTAGTTTGTTAGGGGCATTATGTTAATTTGGCTGGGGGTAAATATGTTTTTAACCCCTAAACCATCAATTCGTCTTCATTTCACTCTCTTTCTCTCTTGACCACACATCCCCTTCCCCCCGACCCCTTGTGACACAAAACACCCAAAAAACCCACAAAGTTCAACTTTGATTCAAGGCTAAGTTGTCCATTCTAGTGTGCCTAATCGGAATCTCCTCTTTCCCACGATCATAACCGTACAAACCATCGGAGGAGACACCCACGGGAGACGACGGATCGAGGAAAAGAAAAACCGAAGGTTCAAATCGATTTTTCAGCTAGCACAGGTACATGTTTAATGTTTTGAGGTCATTTTTGAGTTCCCGGGTTCGAGTAGATAGATTTAGACGTAAAATGCATGAAAAATGGTTGAGATTTGAAGAAGTTAGGAAAAGCTCAAGGTCGGTCGGAAATGGCATTTTCCGGCGACAGCGCATGGCAACTCAGCCGTCTTCTCCGGTGAGATTCCGGCGGGACTCCGGTGACGGCAGACGGCTGCTCAACCGTCTTCTCTGGCGAGTTGCCTGTGACTGGGTCGGTCAGACGGGATGACGTGGAACGCCATCTGGTTACCACGTGGATGCCACATGGTAGCCATATGGATGCCACATGGCAGCCACGTGGGGGCTACCTGGTGGCCGAGTCAGTGCCGAGTCAGTGCGTGGGTATTGTAGCAGGCGTGTGGTTACTATAGTAGGCGTGTGGCGGCGCATGGCTGGCACGTGGTGCGTGGTCCTGCCTTCCGCTGGTGCGTACCGGTGCGTGGGACCGGTTCTGGGGTCACGGCGGGCAGTGTCAGCTAGTTTTTGACGTTCTGGATTTGTTGGCATAGGTTTCGGGTGGATCAGACGTCGTTTAGGGGTAGTTTTGGGCGTCCAAAGTTGCTGCGTTATTAGGGCGATGTAGGCGGACCTCCCGGGGTTTAGGGAGTTTATATATAAGGTTTTTATTATTAGCCGGTAATCCCGATTGTTAATATCTACAAGCGATACTGCTCTGGGAACCTCGGAGGAACAATTAACTCCTCATTGAGCTTGCTTGGACGTGTGGTGAGTGGACTTTTGATTTATAAACTATAATGCATGCATAAATGTATCTTTGATTTTAAATACTGTTATGTATTGTTGAGATAAATTTCCGGAATATGGAAATTATTACTGGACACAAGTTTTCCATGTTTTAGTGAAATTGTGTTTTGGGAAATGGCCTGATTTTTGGACTCGATTTTGATATCGTTTTGAATCCGTGATTTGGGTATAGACCTGAACTTATGATTTTACTGGCTTTGGCCATAAATGATTTTTCAAAGAATTTGGCTTAGGCCAAGAAACAAATATTTCAAAACGCGAATTTTGGTTTTCACTGAATTTCTGTCCCGATGGTCAAAGTTTCTCCGACTGGCGTTGAGGAGTTTTGCTCCGCTGGTTGTTGAGGGTTTTCCAATGCTGGTGTTGAGGGTTTTCTCCGCCGGGTCATTGAGGCTGTCTACGCGTAGCACAGGTTTCAGCACACATCGAGGTATATCAGGTGTGTGGTGGATATGTCGGGAACAGTAGGTTTGATATATTGTGTGTCCAAGTCAAATTAAATAATTTTAAACTCTTTTGATGTGGGTTTTCAAACCAAACTGTGGACCACGATGTGTTTTCATTATACAGATTTTGCATGGGTCCAACCAAGTGGTTTTAAGAGAAATGGAATTCCGATGATTTTCAGATGATGTTTTATTATCATGAATTGTTTATGTTATGCATGCATGATTTTGCTCGTAGAGGGGGAAAAAGGTAATATTTCCTCATAAAACAATTTTCAAATGATTAATTTTATCCACTCACAACTTTTGTGTTTTAATCTCCTCTAGGCTGTTGAGTTTACGTGGGCACTTTCAGAGGCGGAGGCATTAGTATTTTCAGCTGCGCATTGTACCTAAACTTCGAGTAGGATATCTAATTATGTATTATTTATCCTTCCTAGATGCTCTGATAATATATTTTTGGATGTTTATTGTATATTGGAATTTGGAGTGCTTTTGATCCCTTGTCTGACAGGTGGAAGACAGTTAATTAATCCTTAAGAGGAGATTCTACCGAACTTTTGGTAGAAATCTCATATTATATTTGTAAGGATTGACGGGTATTTTAGAAATTTTTCCATAGGTTGTCAAACGGGAGCAGGGTTCTTCTCGGGCTTCGAGGGGAAATTCGGGAAGGGTCCTGACATGGTAAGACTTGCAGGGAGAAGGTAGGAGTAAAGGAGCACCAGTGTGGTGCCGGCCTAAGAATCTCCGATGCCTAAGTTAGTTACGTGAGGAGGGTACTATAGTAATTTAGGCAGCGTAAAGGCCAAAATGTTATTATCATTTTGGGGGGTTGTGCCCCTGTATTTATAGTGACATTGAATGTTGTAGGTGGAACATTTCGATGTGGGACAAATGTCTATGCTTCTTGTGTTGACACATGTCCTGATGGTCCAGGTTTTGTGGTTGATACGTGTCCTAGTGTATTTTTCTAAGGGGTTAGGTTGGTGGGATGCACCAACCCTGATGGGATCGACGTTGTTGTGCTTTGTTGAGCTGAGGGCCAACTGTGGTCTTGTTAGGACTGGTTGGTCTTTTCACATGTTGATCAGTTTATGTACGAACAAAAGTGTTTATTATTTTTCTAAACCTCGGAAATTCAGGATAATGATTTTAGTTTGATTTTTCATTGATTATGGGTGTCAAAAATGATTTTGAGAAACGATTTTGGTATTGGCTTGGGCTTAGGCCCGGAAGGGTGATAGTATGGATTTCGGTTTATGGATTTTAGGCTTAGAACCAGGCTTATGTATTTGGGCTTAGGCCTAGGTATTTGATGGCTTTGGGGTTTCTGCCCAGGATGGTGGGTTAGACTTTGACCCTGGTAGGAGGGTTGGTGGGAGTTTCTCGGTGAGGTATGGCAGGGAGGATTCCCTCATATGCTCAGACGGACATGAAGTATGGTAGGGAGGATTCCCTCATACACTCAACGTGGTACGAGGTATGGTATAGAGGATTCCATCATACTCTCGGCAGGATATGAGGTTTGGTATGAATGAATCCATCATAGGCTCAGAGAGGTACGAGGTATGGTATGGAGGATTCCATGATACTCTCGGTAGGATATGAGCTATGGTATGGAGGACTCCATCATACTCTCGGTAGGATATGAGCTATGGTATGGAGGATTCCATCATAGGCTCGGAGAGGTATGAGCTACGGTATGGAGGATTCCATCATACTCTCGACATGATATGAGCTATGGTATGGAGGATTCCATCATAGGCTCGGAGAGGTACGATGTATGGTATGGAGGATTCCATCATACTCTCGGTAGGATAAGAGCTATGATGTGGAGGATTTCATCATATGCTCGGTTAGGTATTAACGATGATGTGGACGATTCCATCATACGTTGGATGAGGTATCGGGCTATGATGTGGAGGATTCCATCATATGCTCTGCTAGGTATTAGTGATGATGTGGAGGATTCCATCATATGCTGGATGAGGTATCGAGATATGATGTGGAGGATTCCATCATATGATCGGCTAAGTATTAACGATGATGTAGGGATTCCATCATACGCTGGATATATAAGGTATCATGCTATGATGTGGAGGATTCTATCATATGTTGAGCAGGGTGATAGCTACGGCTGGGATATTGAGCTACGACTCGGGATGGCTGTTACGGCTTCGATATCGAGCTATGGCTCATGGTGACAGCTTCGGTCGGGACATCGACTTTGGCCGAGGATCATGGCTTCCATGGTTACTGATGTGGCAGGCACAAGTAAAGGTCACGTGGGTTCCATTGAGGTAAATCAAATGGATTCCGGTAAGTGATATTTACTTATATATGCTGATCTTATTGCATGAAAGGTGTGATAACGAGGTGGGATTATATTGATTAGTATTATTATTTTATTTACGAGACCACGCTTTTATTGTATTTGGTTTTATTGTCCATTTACAGTCGTTTTGGTTTTGTGCCCTCCAGGGCGTAAAGGGACAAGGCGCCGAGACTAGGAGGAGGCATCACCTTCTGCTGCGATGGAAGACTAGGTGTAGGTTTTGGTTAGGTTGTAAATGTAATTTAACCTAGTTTGCTCTAATTTTCTTATTGGTTAACTGTTGAGATGTCATGTGGATGGGTTGGTTTTAATTTTATTTGGAGTGTTTAGATTGTGGTTGTTTTGCATCCTTCGTCTGACAGGTGGAAGACGGAGTGACCTTGTTATAGAGGAGATTCTGCCGAATTTTTGGTAGAATTCTAGTAAGGGCATTTTTGGAAGGGTTTACGTTTTTCCAAGGTTGTCAGACGGGAGTAGGCCTTGTCACGAATTTCGAGGGGAAATTCGGGAGGGGTCATGTCATATTTTATTTTAATGAACGTATCATTTTCGTATTGTATCCTAGTTTTTGAAAAATTGTCGTATCGCATCGTATCGTATCGCCGAATTCGTATCCGTGTCGGTGCATCATAGATTATAAGCAAGAACTAATAGAGATAAATGTACTAAGGGGGGTGTATTGAATTTAGATTTATACAGATAATTACATAGTTTTTTGAAGTAATTGACTTTTGCAGATTTTTTGATTTTCATAAACTTTTACAAAGTTAATAATAGAATTATATAGTATTACGTGACAGAGTTTTGCAGATTTATATTGAGTTTTATATATTGTGATTGAGTTTTGTAGAAAATGCTATTGAGTTATATAATTTGATATATATTTTTTTGAAGAAATTTATAATCAAATCATAATTATTTTTTTACTAAAAATTCTCTAACTAAAATAAAATAAAATAATATTTCAATACTACAAAAATAATTACAAACATATAAAACTTCTAACGATCAATGAGATTGAGAGGCTAGGGACGCTAGGCATCATGCTTGTTTTTGAAATTTTTTTATTTTTTGTTTATTTTTCATGTAAAGTTTATTTTATTTAATTACTTATAATTCCTATAGAGAATAATATATGATAATCGATATCGGTATAAGACTTGAATTTTATTGAGTATTGAAAAATATAAAAATCATAAATTATATTTTAAGCGATGTCCGTAGAAATTCGAGGGGGGGATGCTAGACAAATCATAAACTTTGCTAAAGCATAACTTACACTAAAATGTTTTTCAAACTCCATAAAACTCATCCATTTAATGAAGCCTACAATATTCATTGATATTTTGAATACACCTAAACTTTTATGGAGTTATGAAATGTTATGATTGAATACACCTCAACTTTTAATGACTTTATAAATCTCTATAAAAGTATAAATTGAATACCCTATAACTTTTACCAACTCTCTCAAAGTCCTAATTGAATACCTCTAGACTTTTAGAGACATTTAACTCTATGAAAGTCTCAATTGAATACACCTCCCTAAGTTTTTACACTACATTTTAAATATTCATTGATGTCATGTGTGGTTACATTTTGTATTTAAAATTTTATTTTTATAAGCAAAGAATGAAAAATGACCACGTCACACTCAATATAAAAACTTTAAAACATGTTTGCTCAATCATCACTCACTTAGTCTTAGCATTTCATGTCATATATTCTATAAGTTAATTAGAATTTTTTATATTTAATACTCCTTTTTAATTTAAAAAAACAATTTAAAATTAAACCAACCCAGATTATAAGACAAGTCATTTATCTTCTTTGTTATACATAGAAAATTTTGTTGTAGTTGTTGTGGGATCATTAATAATTCGAAAATTGTGGAGTTACCACGTGACCTATAATTCCTATTATGTCCAAATTGCCTTCAGTAAAGGCATTAACGACATTCACACATTTGTTAATTAATTATGCCCAATAATTATTAAAAAGTAATTAATAAATAATTATCTTTTCCTAAAATAGTTGTTTAGTAATTAGAAATCATCTTCGCCCAATAGTAAATAATCTCCCTGTGAATTATTTATTATTATTTAAAAGCCAATAATAGGTAATTACTTCCAAGAAGAATTACTTATTCATTGCAACTTATTTTAACCAATCAGACGCTCTAGTGACTCCCAGGTCTTCACTATAAATAGTAGCCCTCTCATAACCTCTCAGGTACACAATAATCATTCATACTTTTACTCGATTGGTTTATTACCTTGATTAAACTAACTTAGGCATCAAAATGCTCTTGGTTGAACCCCCACTCCCATCTCGGGATTCAACATTAATGTCGTTGTCCCTTTTCCTGTGTGTAGAGATCGTGAAGGAATTTAAGACCGGATCATTTCTTCATCAACAGTCGGTGCTTTCATTGAGAGGCGATTTGAGAAATACTCAAAGTGTGCTTTCTACTTTTTCTGAAAAACTCTACCATTGTTGATCGTTCTTCCTTCTTCATCATTTCAAGAACACAAAGAACAGCATGGTAAGACGGGACTACCCTCCCCGCCACTACAACCTAGGCCGATAGTGGCCTGCTCACGGGCATCCCAGAAGAGCAGACGGGTCATCCCCCTCGATCGGTGCAGCAACTGATGGCGTCAAGGTCATTGGTGTTGATGCCGACCGTTGGCCTTGGTGCCCATGACATGCCGATGGCACCAGGTCCCACACAAACCTTATGGGGTTAATCCCCTTCCCACTTTTGGAACCTTGGCGACCACCTATCAGCACACTACTAGACGATTGGTGGGAAAGGCATTCAGAACAAGCCCTGAATTGGTTCCTCGCTAACGCTGACCTTTGGACACTTCTGGATGGCCTACGAAACTAGCAAGGGTGCGAAGTTGAATGACATGGTGCATCACCGACAATGGAGCCCAGAACGCGAATCCCGACATGCCATGCATCAAACACGGGCGTCTCGACATACGCCCCCTCGAAACGACTTGTCTCGACAAGTTGAACGCTTGAGTAGTTAAGTCCAACTCCAATCGTAGCTCCTAATACATATGAGTGCTAATAGATAGTGGTTTTAATTTTAAAGTGTATATACATGTTGACCCTCCTGGAAATTTTTTTTGGATCCGACATTAATTACGAGTTGATTGAAACACGTTCCTAGCATTTTACTTGGAATTTAGACAGGAAATGAGAAATAAATTCATATTCTATCAAATTATCATGTTTGATTTAACATGGAAAGTGAAAAGAGGAATAAGTTGACTATAATCAATTCCAATTAAGAGGTGGATTAGAATTACTTTCAAGGAGGTGGTATTCAATTTCCATGCCACTCTTGGAATCCAAAATTACAACAAATACCCTTCTACAAATTGTTTTTTAAAGAAATATGCTTCTTCATTTAATGCAAAAGAACAAACTACATACATCCACTTTTCTAAATTCTATCTGGGATCTACTATGACTATTCCAATATTCTTCAAATCTGAATTTTTTTTTATGAATTCTATTATATTGTTTTGGTGATTGCATTTTTTAAGTATGATTTCTTATTTTACCCGATCAAATTATAAAACAATTTATTACTCATTACTTGAAAGTTGAAACAAATGAAATTTACTGTGTTTTTCACCAAGAAAAATTATGCTGTTTTTGGAAGATAAAAGACCAATGCTCTAGGCATCGGTGCAATAATGAGTAAAACAATTTATTACTCATTACTTGGTAGATCTGCCTTCTGCCATGGCCTAGGGCAAGTGAACTGTTATTTTTTATTTTTAAATATTGGATTAAGGATAAAATAAGAACATAAATTATTTCTTTTATATGATTCTTAAATTGTTCCAAACACTCAAATAAAAATAAAAGACTAATTACATTCCATAATAGATAAATAATTGAATTCAATTATTATTCATATTTTAGCATTTCAATCAAACAAACGAGACCTCAAGGTACATTAAACATCTACTAGGGGTTAGGATATCCAAACCAAATCGATTCATTTAATAATTGATATGGTAAACAAATGTTCCATAGTTTTTTAACCTTTTATAGACTTCATATGACCAAACAAGAGGACATGACCAAACCCTAAAAACAATGAAACATTCTCTTTCCCGCCACATACTCCGTTCTCGCTGTCTCTGAAGATGTCGGAGCATCCATTCCAGGCACTGTTTCAAACTTTTGCCAAAGTCTCAAATTCAATCCAAACCCAACTCTCGAATCTCATTGGCCAACCTCACCACTCATCACACACAACCCCAACACGCCTGTTCTCTGTATCTTCTTCCTCCTCCTCCAAAGTAGGCTCATGGGAGAAAGACTCCACCGATCCCCAACCCAAAGATATCATCACCAAGAAAAAGGTACTCTTGCTCTTACACAGTCCCCTGCACTCAGTCATTTGAAGTGTTTTAAATCTGAAGTTTCAGCCTTTGTCGGATTTTCTTGTTTGCCTTCTTTGCTATAGAGATGGGTAGTTCGCCAACTGTTTGATAAAAGTCCTCAACGGGAGTCTAACGCGGGTTTATATGTCTTGGTGCATGTGGACTTTTCTATATTCCAAGTGAAGTAAATTCCATTGAAATATGTTTGCACTCTTGTTCTTTCATAGCCCCCTACACTCACTCTCATTTGAAGTGTTTTAAATCTAAAGTTTCAGCCTTTGTCGGATTTTTCTTGTATGCCTTCTTTGCTATAGAGATGGGTAGTTCGCCAACTGTTTGATAGAAGTCCTCAACGAGAGTAACACGGATTTATATGTCTTGGTTCATGTGGATCTTTAGAGTAAATTCCATTGAAATATGTTTGTACTTTGGTGGATTTTGGTTGTGAATGTTGGGTTTTGCTGAGACATTGTGTTTGGAGCTGACTTGTGCACTAATGTCTTATCTTTTACTCATAACCTTTTAAATTGGTTTCATTTTCCTCACTACTTCTATGGGTGAAGGGAAAGATGGTTTGTTCTTTTTGGAGACTGTATCCATAGTTTGCTTCCATGACATTGTCAAGCCATTTTATTCTGTCATAACTTATATATAATTTCAACATGACATTAATCTTAATTAATTCCTTACATTCAGGCAAAACCTGCAAGTCCGTTGACTAAAGAAGAGCTTGGAAGATCGACTTGGACTTTTCTTCACACTCTTGCTGCTCAGGTAAAGGAAATAGTCTGTATTAGTAAGTATTGGACTTTTCCCCAATAACCGAATACTTTTGTCTGTACTCATAAATGAGAAAGGTCGAGTCATTACACAATTCATCATCTTGACATGCATCTAGAATAAATGGCCAGTATAATTTTCAGACTGAGCATGTATCCCGAGATGAAGTCTACATTAGGAAACATCTTGAATATTTCTTCCCTTTACACTTCTATTTCTCCCCTTTACACTTCTATTTCTCCCTGGAATTCTAGAAAGTGCCTCTTTCGATCCTGGATTAATTTGTGGACAGTTTGATGGCTTCGCATTTTGTAACCTAGCTAGTATTTATTTCACTCCCTTTGCTTTTCATCATACTTTGGGTTTTCAAAGAGCCTACAAATTAACTGTTTCAGACTACCAGTTATATATATATATATATGTTTGGAAGAATAAAACTTTGTATACCTTGATCATAACGAAATGATATATTACGCTTCCTTCTGTTATTAGCCGTTCCATTCATGTAGTTTGTATTATTTAAGACCTTTTTAATTTGTTCAGTATCCGGATAAACCGACCAGGCAACAGAAGAAGGATGTAAAAGACCTGGTATGCTACACTCTCTCCCTCTCTCCCTCCACTCTCTCTCTCTGTTCATCTCTTCTTTTAACTAGTCTATGTCCCACACCTCGAATGATGGCATGAGTGACCTCTGACATTGGTGCTCCAGGTTGCTGCCAGAGATTGAGTTTGCATTAAGTATTATTTTATATTAGATTAGTGACCCAAGGGTAGTCTAGTGGTGAGGGCACAAGCCTGGGGATGTCCCAGGTCTTTGGTTCAAATCCCCTTTGGCTATTCTTGTGTGGCCATCTTCCAAGCGCATAGAGGACTTAGTTCGAGGGGAGGACTGGGGCCACTAGTTTTAATTTCGAGCATGGTCAGCTGTTCAAACCCTCAGTTGCTTCGCCAGTCCCTGGTTTACCCCCTGTTGCCTGTTAAGGCTCGGGCACAAGATGGGGTTTTCGTGCTTGAGACGCATCCAATGTGGTGTCTCTTAGGTATGTCTCCCTAGTTAACCAAAAATAAATAAATCTACTTTGTTAGTTGCTTTTGTTACTTCTGAATTCTAGGAAGAGGAAGAGTTTCACAATCTTAGAGCATCCCCACTCATGCTTCTTATTTTGAAGTTAAATTTTAACTAAAAGTACTAAAATGTTATTTTTGGAGCTCCCTAAAAAGTTTTTACTCCAACCACACTTCTTAATTTAGAGGGTTATACATGCTATGTTTAGCAAGTCATAAATATTAATACTATTAAATAATAACGAAAAATAAAATATATGTTTAAAATAATACTAAAATAGTAACCATTAGATATAAATTCGTGATATATTTAATTTTAAGGAGTCACTAGGAGCTCATTCCCTCTTCAAATTTAGGAGCTCCTAGAGGCTAGGTTATTTTAGGAGGCAGATAGCTAGTATGGTTGAAGTTGAATTTTTGAGCATTCTCTCTACAATTTGACTTAGCAGCACATTTAGCTAGTCCATTGGGATGCTCTTACTGTTGTGAAAATATAATTGCAAATAGTTTTTCTTGGAGGATAAAACCATTAGCTCATTACACTCCTCCGTTAAACTCTGGCACTCCGAATTGAATATCTGATGATTTTTATGCGCCCTCAATGTGGACTGTAAGGAGTTAAAGAGGAGTGACAATATTGCCAACCTTCTTCAGTCCTTTTTTTTTTTCAGGGGCGACGGGGGTCTCAGCAGTATTTGAAGTAGAATTATGTAGAACGAAAAAAGGTTTTCATCATAAAGTTTTTTCAACTTTGGTTTAATTTTAAAAGATTTCATTCTTAATACATGGGCATGTTTGCTTTTACTTTTTTTCCATGTTTCAATTTATCTCACAAGAAAGCTTTGTGATAATATATTGTTTAGTCGTGAAACTGAAATACAGAATGTGGATTGCATCTAATATGCAGATTTCAATATTATCACGAATTTACCCCTGCAAGGAATGTGCAGATCACTTTAAAGAGATTCTGAGGTGCACATCTTCATCTTCATCTTCATTTCAATCTTGCCCATCGTTTTTGTTCTCTAGGTTCCTGTAATCGTCAACCTACAGATATTTGGTGCATGTTTGGCAGATCAAATCCTGTTCAGGCTGGATCGCACGTTGAATTCTCCCAATGGCTATGTCACGTACATAATACTGTTAACAGAAGGTAAGTTGTGCAGAAATCTTCACACAATTGTCGATGGGATTTGAGAAGCCCCATTGTTACTTTGTGAACAGTTTGGCAAACTTGATTCTTTCGTTTCGAGTGCTAATACATGTGATTATTGGTGCAGCCTTGACAAACCGGTTTTCCCCTGTGAGCGAGTCGATGCAAGGTGGGGCAAGTTAGAGTGTGATGGGCGTGCTTGTGATCTGCTAGGATTAGGAACCATTGCAGGATCTGGAGACCAAACATATTAATTAAGTGAAGTCCTTTCGATCTGGACTAGAGTTGTGGGTTTTATTGGATTTATTGTAATCAACTTACATTGCAATTGCATGTGAGAAATTTCATGAATAGTTATAGATACATCAAATTCAGTGCCCTTTGGCCATGATGGAGAAAGAGTTGCACAAAACCAGCAACATTAGTTGTTGACAATGTTAAAAAAAAAACCCTAGGCGGCACTGGGCGCTCAAGTACCGTTCCAATTAAGGCCAAAATAGAAGAGGTAATTAGCTGACGATTAAATGGCAGCCAGTCTTGGGCGACCCTAAGCCTGCCTAGCCGCCCTAGGAACGCCTAACATTCTTTCGCACATTTGTTGTTGATCATGGAAGCCTTGCAAAGGTAGTCCTTAGGCTATCCCACCTTGACGAGCTACTAACTTGTTTGCCGGCGGTGCTGTTCCATTCATGGAAGACACTTGAGCTAAATTCGAGACCAACTTGTCTCTAACACTAGTAACTTTTTTCTTAATCGCATCCAAAGCCTACTTTTTCATCTGAAGCGACAATTTCTTTCTTCACCTCGGTATACTTTGAGGTTTGCTGGCTGAGCACAAACTTTTTCTGGGTAATGGAAGCTGATAGATCTAAGTATCAAAATACAGACGATAGAAAGCAAAGACCTTTGGACTGATACATGCGAGGCATGCGTCGGTCTAAACTAGACAACTCTAGACCCTCCCAAGGCTCTGATACGAAGCAAAACTTATGCTTCCATGCCTTCTGGGAGGTCGGCATATCCTCAATGAACGCACCTTTCTCATTCTTCTTAACCGTTTCAACATGAACCCAGCTAGTCGGCTCCTTAACAAATTTATACATATAGCTTATGTGGCCCCAAGTCGGCTCTCCCTTCCCACACATTTTAAATGCTACATACACTGAGGTTAACATAATCCAAACATTTGGGTTGAGTTGCCCAAATACAACGCCGATCTCGGACGCCATCTTCTACAACCAGGGGTGAAGCGGCAGCATTACCCCATGCCCCAAATTATCCGCATGGAAGGTAGCCCAACTAGCTGGAGGGTCACTTGGCCTCTCATTCTCACTAACCAACCTCATCTTTATATAATCTGGAATGCCGAACATTGCCCTATGGGCATCCAGATCATCCCAAGTTAACGTACTCCGCTGCCGATCGATCTCATATGCAGAGCTTGCAACTGTCACAACACGCATAGCCTCGGCTACATCAATTTCCAAGGGTATAGAACTTGAAGCCACCTCCTTCTCAGCAGAAGTAACTTCAACATTGGAAGAACCAGCCTCGTCACTGGCCGATCCAAATTTATCACCGATTGCTTGAAATGTCCTTTCAAGTGAGTCTTCCAAATCTTGGGCCGATTGTCCTTGAACGCTATTCTGCTCAAGGATCGGCTCCCCTACGTTCTTATCCACCTCTAGCTCAACCCTAGGGTCTGGCTGATGGGGATCAGAGGCAGATTCAAAAACATTTAATCGTGAATCAGAGCTGGCCGAGCTAGCCTCTGATTCACCACTAAATGCATTATAGGACCGATCCCCGGATCCTTCTGAATCATCTACGGAATACATCTACAATGTGTAACAGAACAAATCTAAGAAGGGAAACATGTTAGACACAACAGACAGACGCATGCAAAGATCAAACAAGCACACTCAACAATGTTCATCACAAGTTCATGCAAAAACATGCCTCTCAATCGAAAAACAAAACAAGAAACAAGGCAATACCTTGTTTTATAGGAATTCCGTCGCAAACAGCACCACAAATAGATCGCCGGAAATCGCATTGATTGGAATAAGTTCGCCAGAAATCGCCTTCAAATTTTTACTCCTCTCTCAAAAATGCCTAAGTATCAAATGAAGGGAGATTCAAGACTTTATAGCCTTGAAATGGGACCGTTACAAATCTACTCGGTCAAACGAAAGGTCAGGCACACAACCCAAGATAATGCATGTACGACATGTGGCATACCCACTAACATCTTATCAGAGGCACTACCTCAAGTGGCACTCGATCGGCCCTGAACATCTTATAGCCGATTGGCCATATCATCATGCGATGTTCCACCTTCGTGGACAGTACGAGGTAGCAAAACACCCTACCTCTAGTGGAACTCGATCGGCCCTGAACATCTTCTAGCTGATCGGCCACATCATCATACGAGGTTCCACCTTCGTGGACCGTACGAGGTAGCAAAATGCCCTACCTCTAGTGGCACTTGATCGGCCCTGAACATTTTCTAGCCAATCGGCTACATCGTCGTGCGAGGTTCCAACTTCGTGGATAGTACGAGGTAGCAAAACAACCTACCTCTAGTAGCTCTTGATTGGCCCTGAGCATCTTCTAGCCGATCGGCCACATCATCGTGCTTGGTTCTACCGTGGACCGTATGAGGTAGTAAAACAACGTACCTCAAGTGGCACTCGATAGGCCCTAAACATCTTCTAGTCGATCGACCACATCATCGTTCGATGTTCCACCTTCGTGGACGGTACGAGGTAGCAAAATACCCTACCTCTAGTGGCACTCGATCGGCCCTGAACATATTCTAGCCGATCGGCCACATCATCATGCGAGGTTCCACCTTCATGGACCGTACGAAGTAGCAAAACACCCTACCTCTAGTGGCACTCGATCGGACCTGAACATCTTTTAGCTGATCGGCCACATCATCGTTCGAGGTTCCACCTTCGTGGACTGTACGAGGTAGCAAAACACCCTACCTCTAGTGGCACTCGATCGACCCTGAACATCTTCTAGCCGATCGGCCAGATCATCGTGTGGGGTTCCACCGTGGACCGTATGAGGTAGTAAAAGACCATACCTCAAGTGGCACTCGATCAGCCCTGAACATCTTCTAGCCGATCGGCCCCATCATCGTGCGAGGTTCCACCTTCGTGGACCGTACGAGGTAGAAAAACACCCTACCTCTAGTGGCACTCGATCGGCCCTGAAAATCTTCTAGCTAATCGGCCACATCATCATGCGAGGTTTCACCTTCGTGGATCGTATGTGGTAGTAAAACACTATAGCTCAAGTGGCACTCGATCGGCCCTAAACATCTTCTAGTCGATTGGCCACATCATTGTGCGAGTTTCCACCTTCGTGGACTGTACGAAGTAGCAAAACACCCTACCTCAAGTGGCACTCGATCGGCCCTGAACATCTTCTAGTCAATCGGCTACATCATCATGCGACGTTCCACCGTTGAAAATTGATAGAATACGGCGTCTCGCCTCGGCCAAGGTCTTACGGGACTAGGGAATAGTACAGGACATGTATCCGTACACGTTGACAGGTAAACAACTAGCCCTCAACCGAGGAAATCCACCTCAGTCAACAACTTGGGGGACTTCTGTTCATACCTAATTTGGTCAACCTGGCAAAGGCCAATCAGTCCGCCAAAACCGTACTTGGCCCTTAGCTCAACAGAAATACAACAAATATGATCTCATCAAACATAGTGTCCCACCAACTCTCCCCTGGACAACACACCAAAAGGAACAAGGCCGATCAAACTAGTCGGCCTACACAATCTCTGGCCGACCAGACCAGCACGAGCATGGGAGCTGGGTCCACTAGGACACGTGTCAGCACCAGAATCAGGGACATTTATCCCACATTGAAATGTTTCACCTACAAAATTCAATGCCACTATAAATACAAGGAAACCTCCCCTAAAAAAGGTTATGACATTCTTGCCCTTACGCTGCCTAAATTACTACAGTACCCTCCTCACCTAACTAACCTAGGCATCGGAGACTGTTAGGCCGGCACCACACCGATGCTCCTTTGCTCTTACCTTCTCCCTGTAGGTCTTCCTATCACCGAGAAGAGTGAGTCAAGCGATCTCAACGAGACAACTCTAAGTTGGTCCATTTTTGGCACCAACCGGCCACATTCAAATCATGTTGAGCTTTTAGGAAACCAGAGATTTTCTTCGGAAGCTTATCTCTGAATTCTTCAAGCTTAATCTTCAACTCTTTTGGGCATTATTTTATAACCAAGGCCGAATAAGTGAGGAACTCGTTTGGCACTTGGGGATCGGCTAAAGTTTGCAACCCACGATGAAAGATCTTTCGGAGTCCCTCCTTTTCCAATGCAAGCTCATCGTGGCCATCCAACGGTCGAGAGCTGAACATCGAAACTGGCTTAGATACTAGATTCATAGCTTGAGCCATATGCTCTCCAGCTTGGATGGATGCAGAGGAAAAAATCTAGAACTGTAAAAAAGTATATGATCAAGTGATCTATCGGAAGGGATATTTTTTTAAATCTCACCACAACTGGTCAACTCTTACCCTTCTATGGTAATTATCAAATTTCCGTGATTTTTCTAAGTTAACTAGAAGGAACTAATTCGGGAGTTAGACTCCGAATTTCTTACTTAATTAGAGAAGTTGGGAGAATTGGAAATTTATTTTATTAATTATATTTATTTATTATTAATTTATTCCTAAATATCTAAATCCCACCAATCAAAACCCCCATTTTTTCACTCTCTCTCTCTCTCCCCCCATCGCACTCTTTGCCTCTTCTCTCTGGGACAACAAAAACACCAGCCATCATCGTGGCTAGTTCAGGCCACCATGAGCCTCACCCTCAAACCCAATAAACTCCTCTCGTTGAGACGAAGTCATCCATGCCCTTAACCACCATCAACAATTGCCGGAGAAGAAGTCAGGCCGAGAAACCCAACAACCGCCATTGTCACCGACGACGCTCCAGGTCAAATCCAGCCTCACCACCACACACGAGCCCTTTCCCAAGTAGAGACAAAACCATTCCTGCCTTCCCAGCCGTGGACTTTCACCGTGGAAGACAAATAGAACAGAGAAGACTCAGAAACCCTCATTGTCTCCGACAACCATTCTGGTCTAATCAGGCTGCGAGACTAGCTCCAAACGATTTGTCTGGATGACACGAGTCTAACCATATCATTCTTCACGGCCATCGAAACTCGTAGCTCGTGAATCGAGCATTGGAGCTCGACGGTGTTCGGAGGTTCTCGGACATCTTCCGCCCAGTTCAGGCATTCGATAGCATGGAAGCTACTACGTCTCAAGATCATCAGGTGACGTTGATCCCGAGTACTGTGAGTGGACCCGGTTGTTTTTTTATATATATATATATAATATATGCATGAATGTGTGTGATTGTTAATGATGGTCCTGAATAATGAATTGGGAATGTGCATGTGAATTTGATTATGTGGGTCCGATTAAGACATGATTGAGTCTGAATTTCATGGATTGGTTATAATTGCTTGGTGGTATCATGGTGAACTTAGAATGAGTATATTTTGACTTTGTGGCCTTGGATATGACTCGATTGAGTCTGGAATAGTCGAGTTTGATTCCCCTTTAATTGGTTATGGGCTATGATAAGCTTTAAGCCCTATGTGTGAATATTGATGAAAAGTGGACATGGGTTGTTGAAGGATGGAAATTTGGCTATATGTGATATGTATATTTTTACAAGTGAGTCATTGTGAATCGAGTCTGGTTATAAGTCTTGAAATGTGAACTAGTGGCCACTAGTCATGTCAGTGAAGAGTATTGAGTTACGATTAAGTACGAAAAGTATATTATATGTGAGCTCGAGTTGCATGCCAAGCTAATATGATGATTGATGAAATATGAACCATTCGGTAGTCGCTGGTATCGTACCTGTCTGTAGGCCACAGACCAGTCCTCCATGTGATCGTTCATCTACGCTCGCTCTATACTAGTTAAATAGCGTCAGTCTTGTCCAGGGCCCTAAAGGGAGATGTGATGATGGTGCAATGCACCCAGTCCTTCACGTGGTCATGGTACAAAGCGAAGATACCCAGTCATGTCACGTCAGCGTGACTGGTGTGACTATGGTACCAATGGTGTATTGATTATATTGTTGATATTATGATGTCCCAAGGGAGGACTTGATTGAGAAAGTACCATTGAGGGTACAGATTTTGAGATAGTGTCATATATGTTGAATTTGATTAAGAAAGGTCTTGGTGACATGTTATTGATGGATTATGGATTCCATGTACTATTATTGTGTGTGTTAAGCCCATGGCTATGTTATGTTTGGTTACAGGGAAGACTTTGATGGTCTATGTGAAAAATCTTCTATCTTGAATGCAGTTGTGATATTTATGTGAGTTTTTAAAGTACATATATTTATACATATGTATATAGATATGCTTATGGATATGTGTGTATCTATATGTGTGAGAAATTTTTCAAAAACTGAGGGGTTAATATATTCATGCTTTTACCATTGTTTTACACTAAACTTATAATATTTTTTCGGGTTCACTCACTTTTGTTTTTTGCCCCTCAAGAGTTAAGGAGCGATGAGCCGAAAGTTCGAGAAGGATATTACTAGTGGCAGCTAGATTTCGTTAGTGTATGGGTTTTTAACCCTATGTTGTACTCACCAATTTTGGTGCTTAAATTTTAAATCAGCATGCACGTTTTTACTGTAGACGCTTTGTACCACTCATGATGTTATTCGTGGTGTATTGGAACTTATATGTCATTAATATAGTTATAAAATACTTCATGTAATTGTCTTTAGGGCTTCGTCATGTGGACTTTATGGTCCATGCGTCGGCCCGCATGCCTCAATTATTATGTATTTATTTTATTATCTGGGTCAGGGTGTGTCAGTTAGGTTCGGGTGACAATTCATAAATTTTGGAAAGTTAAATGACATTTCACTTAAATTTTTTTAAAGAGTGACAAATTACAATTAGTGTAAGAGTTCATATGATATTTCAACAAACTTCTCTTATCGAAATGTAGATATATGATAGAAATTAGCAGAAAAAAAAAACTCAAAAAGGCAATTAAAGAAGAACTAGATTCATGACCTTGGAGGCATTGAAGCGCGAAAGAAAGGAGCGCAATTGTGGGATCACTTCAGCATCTAAGAATGCATTACACGACCAGCAACAAATACTGTGACCTATGTAGGTTCCAAATTGCCAATCCAACACATATTTGTAACAATGCACAAAAAAACTTTAGTATGCTGTGTTTTACACCAAATTTACAGGATTATATCTGAATTTTAAAATTTTGCATTCAAATACCTTGAACGTTTTAAAACGTTTCACCATTGTCCATCCGTTACAATTTCCATCCTAAATCTCATCAAATGAAAAAGTGTCTTATGCGGGGCCTACCCAAAAATTACTATGAAGTTGAATATAAGGGGAAAGTAGTCATATTACGTCACTTTTCCACTAAAATAAAGTGATGCAAAATAGGCATCGCTATTTTGCTTCTAAAGTGATGCAAAATGACTAATTTGCCACAAACTCAATTTCAGAGTCGTTTTTGGGTGGTCCTGCATAAGACACGTCATGAAATAATGTGATTTATGACAAAAATTGTAATGGATGACTTAGGGTAAAATGTTTAAAAGAGTTCATGGTACTTACTTAAATGAAATTTTTTAGAACACGGATATAATTCTATAATTTGGTATGTAATGCAGAGTACTAAAGTGTATACAGAAAATAAAAATATAGAAATATATAGTACCGGCAGCTGACACCAAGACAATGGCAATGATTTGTCTGCTGATAATGTAACAAAAGTGGGCATTTGCATTTCGACTGCAGAGGACGAGGACGTCCTTGCAGCATAAGCAAAACCAATTCTCATGTTCATGGGGATCTTGGCACCAACTTATTATTTGTAATAGGTATATCAAACATATATGTTCAGTCATTATTTATGCATCATTTTGATGTCCTTAAGTACCTTTCTTACATGTCTTTTGCATGATTTTGTGCCATCAATAGTAGAAAATGATCAATCTTGTGAGACTTGTGCAGATTTAGAAAGATAGGTAAATTCTGAGAAGAACGCAAAAATAATGACTCAAAACGGAGTTCAGATGAAGGAGATGTCCTCATTTCATTATAGGGTCTTGAACTGGGTCTTGAGTGCGCCAGTGCACCCTATTTTGGGTCCTTGGCCAAGTACCTCAGATCAGGCCATCCGGGTCCCAAACTTCTGTCTCATGACATCAAGTCCATGTCCTAGAAGTGTCAAGGTCCTGCCAGGTCGAGTCCCGCGACATGTCCCAAGGACACCCTATCGAGTTCCAACTGAGTACCTCAAGCCATGCACTAAATCCGGGCCCTGCGCCAAGTTCTTGTCATAGTCACGCCACGGTAGGACATGTCCCATGACATGTCCCTGCTCCGCCAAGCTGTGCCAATCAAGAAGTCATGCGCCAATTCACGCCATGCCAGGACGTATCCTGCACCACGTCCCTGGTCCCTCAAGGATGTGCCAGCGGTAGAACAGAGTTCATGCCCTGCTCCAATTCAACATCCTAAGCACTTAGCAAGGCCAAGTCGCGCCTTTACCACGTCTATGGTGTGCCTCGAAGGCGCAATCCTAGATCCCTATAAGGACACTTCCTCATGATCCGCATAGGTGCGCCCTAAAGACACATTTGCGCCCTAATTATGGTGCAATTTTGCGATCTCCAGGGTTTGTCCTCTTCTGAGTGAGCCAAAGCCCATAATCCATCAAGTCACATCATATGCTAGCCTAAGAAGTTGTTTGGCTCAGTCACATTGGTCCAAGACATGTCAAGTTTTCAATAAATCCTTAAGAGGCCTAAAAGTGCTAATCTAGGGCCCTGCCGTGTAAAGTATGTCCAGGAGGAGGCTCAACCCAGTTCTTGATGTCCAAGCAACCTCCAGAAGACTCCAGAAGCTACCTTGGCGTGCAAGAAAGCTCAGAAGTGTTTATCACAAGTATTGGCGCAAATCCTACTCCAATTCCAACAAGGATTTCTTTTTCTAGTTCCTTTTCAATTCAACTAGGATAGGAAGTTTAAGTAAGTTTTTAATTAGGATTTTGTCCAAAACTATCTCCTACATTGTAAAGGTTTAGAGGCCTATTTAAAGGACCTTAGGGTTCGCGGGTGAGGAACTCTAGAAGCCCAAGCCGCAATTTACATTGTAATTCAGTTTTAAAGTAAAACAGTTTTTAGTTTCTACGTATGAGAGAGTTGGACGTGGGCATTGGAGGACAAGCTCTGGCGTGGTCTTCTGTTGTGTCTCATCTTCAATAATCTCCTCTGTATCTCTACTTTTATTGCTTTTACTTTAATGAATTCAATTATGTTTGTTTCAATTTCAATTATGTGTGAGTAGTCTTTTTAGGATTAGGGCTGCTTGAAGCCCTAACCATGTTAGTTCGTTAATTAGATTTTGGCTCTTGATTTTGATTGCTATGCATGCTGAATAATTCTGATTACTGCTTAAACTACCATTCGTTTATGCCTATGAGATTAGCTACCTTGTTTGCATAAACTATTGATGGAATTGCTTGACGGGCCACTATATCATCTTGTAATTCATTAGCATCAAGAGGTTGAGGTTAAGAAACAATCTTGTAATCGGAATTCATGACAACCTAGGAATGCACATCACTTTTCTAGGCTAGTGTAGTGTCATTAAATTCTCTTTGTACTTCATGCATCATCCTAAACAGTAGGTTATAGACGTTCTAGAGTACACATCATGCTTAGAACATGCCAAGTAAGAGAGGATAATATATGTGGAGTGGGCCAACCATCGGGACCTTTGCATGGGCACTTAATTCAGAAGTTGCATAGTAATTAGATCAAGGAAATCTAGTTAATGACTATAATTGGTTAGAGTGGATAGTAAGCCTTAATACAAACAAGCAATCTATCGTTGTTTCATTGTTATTTCCTGCACTTTAATATACTTGTCTTTAATATAATTGTCTTTTAGTATTTTGTGTCTTTTGTTTAAGTTAATAAAATCTTAACTTAATTGGAACATCATAGTTGAATAAGTCATCGAGGGATTGACCTTTGCCTACTACTATATTGACATATTCGACTTTGTGCACTTGCAAAGATATAACTGTGAAAATAGAGTTCATATTTATTGTGATCGTTATTTTAACTATCAAGTTTTTGGCGCCATTGTCGAGGACTTGTCCCTCAACGGTGTCCATTTAGTTTGGGTTTATTAACTTAGCTTTTTTTTACTCTTTTAGGTACTTTGTTTATGTCATCAAGATGATCTGTCCAAGGATCTCTGCACGAATCAAGCACCCCACCATCATCTAGAGGATCTTCTGTTCACGGCTCATCACCACCTAGCCCAAGAAGGATGGCGGATGCAAGGGATGAGCAGGGAAGAGACCGGGTCCTTGTGCCTAACCCAACCCCACGGCTCCTCAAGGATTTTGTAATTCCCCATGTTTCGGAGGATCAATTTCCCATTGTGTTTCCAAAGTCCACGGTGGCCAATTTTTAATTGAAGTTTGGAACCATTCACATGTTACCAACATTCCATGAACTTTCGGGAGAAGACCCATACTTACACATTAAGGAATTCGTTGAAGTCTACTCAACTTTGCGCATCAACGACATGACAGAGGCTGAAATTCGACTAATACATTTTCACTTTAGCCTTAAGGATTGTGCTAAGGCATGGTTTCACTCTTTGGCGCCAGCTTCAATCCACTCGTGGAGGGACTTGTCTTCAAAATTTCTAACACAATATTACCCTGTGGCCAAGACAAATGAGTTGAAGGCAAAAATCATGGACCCACAACAAGGAGTTGATGAGCCATTCTATGAATTTTGGGAGTGCTTCAATCAGATGTTACGGGCGTTTCTAGATGGCACAGTCGTGGAGGCAAGGATGTCCTTTGAGAACATAGAACAAAGGGAGAAGCAATTTAGCTACAGAGGTCATTCCTCTAAGACTACAAGCAAGGCGTACACAAATGACAAGGATGATGCCATTGCTCAACTAACGGCAACGGTGAAGAAGCTCTGCAATGAGAAGACTCGAGAAGTTCAAGTGTGTGACGTGTGCTCTTTCCAGGGCCACACGTCCCAACACTACCAATGGTGGAAGACGCCAATTTTTCTGGAGGTTTCAATAATAATTCACTACCCCGGAATGACCCATGTTCAAACACTTACAATCCAGGGTGGAAAAATCATCCGAACTTCCACTGGAGCAACAATCAAACTACCGCCAATCCTTTGCCGCCCTCTGGATTTCAGCAGCAAGCCACAGCCCCTCAAGTGAACCCTCATGGCCCTTCATCAAATCAGAGTGGCGGAAGCAAGTCTTTGGAGGATTCCCTCAATGCCATGGCTCAACAGAACATCCAATTCATGCAAAACACCAATGCATTTATCCAAGAAAGTCGGAGTCATATGGCAAAGACAGATAATGCAATTGCAAACTTGGATCGTCAAATGAGACAAATTGAAAATGAAGTAAATCAGCGGGAGCAGGAAAAACTACCAAGTCAAGTCATGGTAAATCCTAAGGGATTTCACAACCCTACGGCCAATGCCATCACTCTGCGGAGTGGAACACAACTTCAAGGTCCTACATACACTGCCCTCGAAGGAAATAACGAAAGACTTGACACTAAGGAGAATGACTTCCCCGTGACATCATCAAGGCACCATCATGTCGTGACTAGCTCCATGACATACCCACAGAAGGCCACGCCTTATAAAATGCCGCAGACCTAGACCAGCCCTGCGCCGCCAACCATGTTCTAGGCTCCACCGAGAGCCCTGCCGCAAGAAGGACCTGAACATGCACCTCAATCATCTCTGCCGAGACCACAGACCAAAGCGTGCCACTGAACATGCCACAGTCACAGTCGCAGGTGCAGAACCTGCCTAGCGAGCAACCAAGCACCTTACTACAAGCAGACCCTGAAACTACGCCTAATTCAGCTCTGCCGAGAGCCATGTCCCAGCCGTTATCACAAGACGCACCAAGTATCATGTCCAAGGCACTGCCGCAGGCCACGGCTGACATCCAACCTGCTCCTAAGGCCAATTCGGAGCACTCAAATAATTCTAACTCTAAAACTCAAAATTCCAATCTTAAAACAACTAAAAAAGTAACATTTGAGTTAGCTAATGATTTTGAAATTCCATTTCCTCGCAGGTTCCAAAATAGGAATAAGCAAAAGGAGGACTTTGAGGAGGAAATCATCAGCATGTTTCAGAAGCTTAAAATCACACTGCCTTTCCATAAAATCGTCAAGCACATGCCTATCTTCGCAAAGCTCATCAAGGACTTAGTCGCAGGAAAGCGTGGTTTCAGCTCCACTGACATCATTGAAATCCCTAAGGCATGCTCTGCTGCCCTTTTGCGCATGCCCCTTAAAGCCAACGATCCTGGGCCTCCTCACTTCAATGTGTCATTCAATCGAAAAGATTTGAGCATTTCCTCTGCGACACGAGAGCATAAGTAAACATCATGTCGTTCCACAATTACAGGTCACTCAACCTAGGCACACTCAAACCTACGCACCTATGTGTTAGATTAGCTAACGCCTCTGTTACTAATCTAATGGGAGTTCTAGAGGACGTACTTTTGCAAATTGGAGACACATGCATCCCTACAGACTTTTACATACTCAAGATGGACAGAATTGACAAAAATGTTGAACCTCCACTCATCTTTGCTAGCCACGGTTGAGTGCCTTATTGACGTCAAAAATGGCCAAGTCTCCATCAAGGTCTTGGACAAGCTACGGACATTCTCCATCCATGATGCCACCCAATATCTTGCGGAGCCAATTGTGGACTTCCCGTTAAACACCATGGACTTACTGCTGCAGAAGGCACTTGCCAATTCAAGCATAACAGATGCTCTTGAAACGGCCATCAGTTCACCAACTGATGAGACACTTGACGATAAGGTGATAGAGGAAGTCAGAATACTTGATGCCGTTCCTGTTCATTCATGGAAAAAATAGCCAGCTTTTGAGGCGCTACCTCTCATGGACCACAAGACTTTGCCGTCCACTATCCAACCCCCATAACTAGAATTAATGCCACTGCCAAATCATTTAAAGTATGCTTACTCAGGCAAAAATCAGACCCTTCCGGTCATCATTGCGTCTAACTTAAGTACGACAGAGGAGGATCAATTGGTACAAGTCTTGAAGGCTCATCGTACGGCGATAGGATGGACAATTTCCGATATAAAAGGGATCAGTCCCGCCAAATGCATGCATCGAATACTTCTTGAAGACGATGCCAACCCATCAAGAGAAGCACAGCGAAGATTAAATCCACCTATGAATGTGGTCATGAAGAAGGAAGTCCTTAAACTCCTAGAAGTGGGCATTATCTATCCTATAAGTGACTCTAAGTGGGTGAGCCCAGTCCAAGTAGTTCCAAAGAAAAGTGGGATTACCATGGTTAAGAATGAGCATGATGAGCTCGTACCCTAGAGAGTTCAAACCGGATGGAGGGTTTGCATTGACTACTGGAAGCTTAACACCACCACCCGCAATGATCACTTTCCCTTGCCATTCATCGATCAAATGCTTGAGAGGTTGGCCAGCCATTCACATTATTGCTTCTTGGACGGCTACTCAGGGTATAATCAGATTGTTATCGCCCCGGAAGACCAAGAAAAGACTACATTCACGTGCCCCTATGGCACATTTGCCTACCGAAGGATGCCTTTTGGTCTTTGTAACGCCCCAGCTACCTTTCAACGCTGCATGATGAGCATCTTCTCTGACATGGTGGAGGATATAATTGAGGTATTCATGGATGACTTCTCTATCTTTGGCCAGTCATTCGAGCTGTGCTTAGCTAACTTGTACCGAGTACTAGAACACTGCCAAGAAAGTAACTTAGTGCTGAATTGGGAAAAGTGCCATTTCATGGTACAAGAAGGAATTGTCTTGGGCCATGTGATCTCTAGCCATGGAATTGAGGTGGACAAAGCTAAGTTAGACAAAGTGGAAAGACTGTCGTACCCTATAACAGTCAAGGAGGTTCGATCTTTCTTAGGGCACGCCGGTTTTTATCAACGCTTCATTCAAGACTTCTTGAAGATCACAAGGCCGTTGTGCAACCTCCTAGCTAAAGATGTCGCATTTGACTTCAACAAGTAATGCCGTGAGGCATTCAATATACTCACGGTAAAGCTCACGGCATCCCCCATCATTATGCCACCAAGTTGGGACTTCCCATTCGAACTTATGTGTGATGCTTCGGACTTCGATGTAGGAGCTATTTTAGGAAAGCGTGTCAACAAGCTTCCTCACGTCATCTACTATGCAAGTCAAACCCTGAATGATGCCCAATTGAACTACTCCACCATTGAGAAAGAGCTCCTTGTTGTTATCTTCGCTCTTGAGAAGTTCATATCGTACTTGATTCAGATCAAGGTTATTGTCTACACCGATCATGTGGCCTTGAAGTACTTACTCACTAAGAAGGACGCCAAGCCAAGGTTTCTGCGATGGATGCTACTTCTCCAAGAGTTTGACCTCGAAATTCGAGATAAAAAGGGGAGTGAAAACGTAGTGGCTGATCATATGAGCCGCTTGATACATGGATCCAACGAAGAGGCTAACCAATTGCCACTCCTTGAGACATTCCCAAATGAACAACTCTTCGTGCTCCAAGCAATCAATCCATGGTATGCCGATCTCATTAATTACCTTGTCACTAAACAATTTCCTTCCTCTTTGAGCAGGTATCAAAAGGACAAGCTAGCTAAACAGGCGACATCTGGGACGAGCCCTACTTATGGAAGCATTGTCCTGATCAAATAATTCGAAGATGCATCCCGGAAGATGAGATGAAACCCATTCTAACCTTCTGCCATAGCTTGGCATGTGGAGGCCATTTTGGAGCTAAGAAAACGGCACTCAAGGTCCTTCAAAGTGGATTCTATTGGCCTACATTATTTAAGGATGCATATGAGTTTGTACTCACTTGTGACAGATGCCAATGGCATGGTAACTTAGGCCCTCGAAATCAAATGCCATTAAACCCTATCCACGTGGTAGAGATCTTTGACGTATGGGGCATCGATTTCATGGGACATTTTCCAAACTCTTTTGGTAATCTCTATATTTTATTAGCTATCGATTATATGTTTAAATGGGTGGAAGCAATTCCTACCAAAACTAACGATGCCAAAGTAGTTGTGAGCTTTTTGCAGAGTCACATCTTAGCCAGGTTTGGAGCGCCAAGAGCCATCATCAGTGATGGGGGAACGCACTTCTGCAATCGCTCCTTCTAAACTTTAATGAAGAAGTATGGTGTCACCCATAGGATATGCACACTCTATCACCCTCAAACTAGTGGCCAAGCTGAAATTACAAATTGAGAAGTGAAGGCCATATTGGAGAAAACCGTGAGCCCCAACCGCAAGGACTGGTCCAATAGATTGAATGATGTTTTGTGGGCCTATAGGACGGCCTACAAGACCCCTATTGGCATGTCTCCATTCCGACTTGTCTTCGGGAAAGGATGTCACTTGCTGGTGGAATTAGAGCATAAGGCGTTCTGGGCTATTAAGAAGATGCATATGGAATTTAATGAAGTCAGGCTTCATCGAAAACTTCAGCTAAGTGATTGGAGGAGCTCATAAATGAGGCTTATGAAAGTGCTCGGATTTACAAGGAAAAGACAAAAACTTTTCTCGACAAGCACATTCAGCCCAAGGCCTTTCAAATTGGATAGAAAGTCCTCCTCTTTAGGGGTGTGGAGTTCAAATTTTTCATACAGAAACAAGTAGGTTTGGGGGTGATACACGACCAGAACTTTTGAATCTCAGTTTCAGTTTTAATTTGTTTAGTTAAGTGTTGCTAATGATAGTATTATAACTTGTTAAAAGGGATGTACATGCTAAGTTAACTATCTTTGCCTTACTAAGAGTCATGCTATGGTCAAGTAGTTCATACTCTGCACTTCACAATGCCATGTTTTAAGTGATTAAGTGAACCATAGAAAATTAGTGGAGACTTCCCTATGAGATTTTTGAGCCTAATTTCCATTCTTTCTGAGGGATATACTTGTTTCTACTTTTAAGCACTCATCACTTTTGTTCTTAATTGCTTATCTCATTACATCATTTTGCATTGAATTTTAAAGAACTAACATCATATAGATGTTCTTGATTTAATGTGTGGTTTGGCATAAGAAGTGATGTAGGCTATGTGTGCTTTAACCTCTAAAGGCCTTATCCTACCCAATTAGATGCTCCCTAAGCCAACTTTAAAGCCAAACACTCAGTCTTTTCTTTCAACACCTAAAGTATAACCTAACCCAAAATACTTAGCCATTCATTAAAGCCATACCCTGTAGCCTCAATTTGTGCTAAGTTTTCCCTAAATGAGATTCATGGTGAGAATGAGAAGTGAAAGAACATGCTGCCCAATTCCAAGACATTGGCGTTTTTATCAAAGGATGAAAGTTCAAATTTCAAAGTTTCAACTTTACAAGTTACAAGTTGCATGAAAGGTTGAGGATATCATTGCATGATCTTGGTTCAATTCAATTCAAAGAAAAAGAAAAAAATAAAGAAAACAAAAGAAAGAAAGAAAGAAACGTTGAAAAAGAAAAAAAGAAAAGAAAGCAAAGTGAATTGAGCCAAGTGAGCCAAAGGCATCAAAATAAGCCATCAAGAGGGCACAATGCCGTGGGCCTTAAGCCAAGATTTAGTCAGAAAGTTCAAGTCGTGACTTCTCATGCCTTGGCACAGCTCAGGTTCTTTGAATCCTATCCTTCCTTCCTAAATCCCTAAGCTTAGCCCCATTACAACCTTAACTGGAAGACCTAACTGATCTTATGGACAATCATACTAAGGATTAAGGTACATATCTATGTTCTTAAATTTCAATTCCTTTCATGAGATCTTTATTTCCATAAAGTTCTATTCTTCATTGATACTGATATGTGATTAAACTTGAATTCCATAACATAAACTCATCACATATGCATGAAAGAGTGAAAGTCTAGGATTCTTGTGTGAATTGAGAGTTGCCTAGTGAGGATTAGAGTTGAGGCGAAATCTTTCTAAGGCACTTAGATGAAGATGTTTTCAAACATGATCACTTGAAACTATGGCACTTATACACTTACACCTTCACATGACACTCACATATATGGTCCTTTTAGTTCTGCAAAGCATGTCTACTTACTTTGATTCTTATTAGCTTGTTAAAAGTATTATCTCTAGCATCTTATTTGTCTAAGTAAAACGTTTGTAGATATCGTGCTGCTATAACCCTCAAGAGACAAAACACCTCCTACTAGGTGAACCTAGGGGTTTAAATGTTCTATCTTAACTAAGATCGAGTCTTTTCTTTTTGTTTAAGTTTTTTTTGCTTAGGGACTGGCAAAAGATAGGTTTGGGGGTATTTGTTCAGTCATTATTTATGCATCATTTTGATGTCCTTAAGTACCTTTCTTACATGTCTTTTGCATGATTTGGTGCCATCAATAGTAGAAAATGATCAATCATGTGATACTTGTGCATATTTGGAAAGATAGGCAAATTCTAAGAAGAACGCAAAAAGAATTACTCAAAATGAGTTCAGATGAAGGAGATGTCCTAATTTCATTATCAAGTCCTAAGGCGAATTAAGACTTACTATCCACTATAATGACTCAAAACGGAGTTCAGATGAAGGAGATGTCCTCATTTCATTATAGGGTCTTGAACTAGGTCTTGAGTGCGCCAGTGCACCCTATTTTGGGTCCTTGGCCAAGTACCTCAGATCAGGACATCCGGGTCCCAAACTTCTGTCTCATGAAATCAAGTCCATGTCCTAGAAGTGCCAAGGTCATGCCAAGTCATGTCCCGGGACATGTCCTAAGGACACCCTATCGAGCTCCAGCTGAGAACCTCAAGCCATGCACTAAATCCGGGCCCTGCGCCAAGTTCCTGTCCTAGTCACGCCACGGTGGGACATGTCCCGTCACATATCCGTGCTCCGCCAAGCTGCACCAATCAGGAAGTCATGCGCCAATTCACTCCATGCCAGGACTTATCCTGCTCCACGTCCTTGGTGCCTCAAGGATGTGTCAGCGGTATAACAGAGTTCATGCCCTTCTCCAATTCTACATCCTAAATGCTTAGCAAGGCCAAGTCGCACCTTTAACACGTCTATGGAGCGCCTTAAAGGCGCGGTCCCATATCCCTATAAGGATACTTCCTCATGATCAGCCTAGGTGAGCCCTAAAGACACGTCTGCACCCTAATTAGGGCATAGTCTTGCGATCTCCAGGTTCTTCCCACTTCTCAGTCAGCCAAAGCCCATAATCCATCAAGTCACATCATATGCTAAGTTTTCAATAAATCCTTAAGAGGCCTAAAAGTGCTAATCTAGGAGGAGGCCTAGCCTAGTTCTTGATGTCCAAGCAACCTCCAGAAGACTCCAGAAGCTACCTTGGCGTGCAAGAAAGCTCAGAAGTGTTTATCACAAGTATTGGCGTAAATCCTACTCCAAATCCAACAAGGACTGCTTTTTCTAGTTCCTTTTCAATTCAAACTAGGATAGGAAGTTTAAGTCAGTTTTTAATTAGGATTTTGTTCAAAACTATCTCCTACATTGTAAAGGTTTAGAGGCATATTTAAAGGACCTTAGGGTTCGCGGGTGAGGAACTCTAGAAGCCCAAGCCGCAATTTACATTGTAATTCAGTTTTAAAGTAAAACAGTTTTTAGTTTCTACGTATGAGAAAGTTGGACGTGGGCATTGGAGGACAAGCTCTGGCGTGGTCTTCTGTTGTGTCTCATCTTCAATAATCTCCTCTATATCTCTACTTTTATTGCTTTTACTTTAATGAATTCAATTATGTTTGTTTCAATTTCAATTATGTGTGAGTAGTCTTTTTAGGATTAGGGCTGCTTGAAGCCCTAACCATGTTAGTTCGTTAATTAGATTTTGGCTCTTGATTTTGATTGCTATGCATGCTGAATAATTCTTATTACTGCTTAAACTACCATTCGTTTATGCCTATGAGATTAGCTACCTTGTTTGCATAAACTATTGATGGAATTGCTTGACGGGCCACTATATCATCTTGTAATTCATTAGCATCAAGAGGTTGAGGTTAAGAAACAATCTTGTAATCAGAATTCATGACAACCTAGGAATGCACATCACTTTTCTAGGCTAGTGTAGTGTCATTAAATTCTCTTTGTACTTCATGCATCATCCTAAACAGTAGGTTATAGACGTTCTAGACGTTCTAGAGTACACATCATGCTTAGAACATGCCAAGTAAGAGAGGATAATATATGTGGAGTGGGCCAACCATCGGGACCTTTGCATGGGCACTTAATTCAGAAGTTGCATAGTAATTAGGTCAAGGAAATCTAGTTAATGACTATAATTGGTTATAGTGGATAGTAAGTCTTAATTCGCCTTAGTTTACAAACAAGCAATCTATCGTTATTTCATTGTTATTTCCTGCACTTTAATATACTTGTCTTTAATTTTCAATTCGAAAAGCACAAACCAAACACCACCACCCTCCTCCCCCCCTCCCTTGTTGCCGTGTGTTAGTGTCTCTTGCATATCTAAAGTAGTGTGAGTCTAGGTGTAGGAGTGTTCTTTACTGTCTTTTAGTATTTTGTGTCTTTTGTTTAAGTTAATAAAATCTGAATTTAATTGGAACATCATCGTTGAACAAGTCCTCGAGAGATCGACCTTTGCTTGCTACTATATTGACATATTTGATTTTGTGCACTTACAAAGATATAACTGTGAAAATAGAGTTCATATTTATTGTGATCGTTATTTTAACTATCAATAAATCAGACATCAGATAAGCAATAAGAATTTGATATTGTAAAAGTGGTATTACCGTATTAATGATCAATGTTTTGAAAAACGAGGTGTAGAGGCGGAGTCTCCTAAGGCGAGGCGGAGTCTCCTAAGGCGAGGCGGAAGTCTCCTAAGGCGAGGCGGAAGTCTCCTAAGGCGAGTCGAAGTCTCCTAAGGCGAGTCGAAGTCTTCTAAGGCAGGCGGAAGTCTCCTAATGCAAGGCAGAAGTCTCCTAAGGCGAGGCGAAGTCTCCTAAAACGAGGCAGAAGTCTCCTAAGGCGAGGTGACACTCCTAATGTGAGGCGAAAGTCTCTCCAGGCTAGGCAAAAATCTCCCAAGGCGAGGTGAAAGTCTCCCAAGGTGAGGCGTAAGTCTCTTTGAGACTTAAATTTGTTATGCTATAAATTATTATAAAACGAAAAACTAAGTATTTAATACAATCCAATTATGTTGAATTACTAATTATCATTTATTATTATAATCAATCCAATACGATTACTATGATTGAAGCATAATAATGAAGAAAGGTTTTAGCCTAATAGACGTTGAGAAACGGAGAAGGGTAGGATAGAAGAACCTGTGACATGGAGTATCAGGGTTGTTGGAAATGGCAGTGATATCAAGGGACAGATAAGCCAGGTGATCGCACCATGTCTTCAACTGCGTGCTGCATCTCCCATTTCAGGGGCGGCTGCTACTGAGTCATTGACTTTGACTTCCTCTCCTCTCTTTGATTCAATTTTAAAGGATGGGAGTTTGCATCTCAATCATAATTTTGAGCTTATTTCAGTGGACTTTCTTACGGGCCTATTCATTAGTCTTCTTCCGGGCCCAATTTTTAATGAATTAACAACGTACAATCCGGTAATGACTCCGTACTTGCTTCCACCGAATACATTCACCGAACAAAATAATATATTAGGCTCCTTTTAGAAATAAGGATTTGAATTTGAATTTAAGGGGTGTATTCGATTGAGATTTCAATGTATTTTAATTGATTTAGAATTGTAATGGATTTTAATTGATTTATCTTGGTTTTATATGATGTTATTCGATTCATGTCAAATTTCAATAGATTTTAACTTAAAATTTCAAAGAATTCTGAAGTGTTTTAAAGTGTTTGACTTACCATACATGACTTTTAATCTTGACCTTTCAAACAAATCTAAAGGCTGAAAATTATCCACATCAATTACTTATTTTTTTTAAAAGGAAGATGTGTTGCAGTTTCATGACCTGCTCCATTCCTCCCTCTAATCTCCTTCCTCAACCGTTTCAATTCGTTTCTCCTGCTTTTCTTTTAATGAATTTAGGTGAGCAAAGTTCTTCTATACATGTAATGACCCGTAAATTTCATTAGTGAATTTTCGTAAATTAATTTGGGCAATGACGAGTTTATTCTTGGTTTCGTAAGAGGCTTGAAAGTCAATTTTTGTTTGCAGACACCTTTGGAAGTTTTTCGTGGACCGTTGCGTAGGTCTCGAACTCACGAGTTCGTAGACAGACGACACGCAAAAAACGGAGTTCATATGAGAGAGTTGTGGGTCTAGAATGTTCAGGGGTAATTTGGTAATTTGCACTTGGCAGATATTTTTAACTCGGACCCTCTACATATTCTTCTCATTTTCCTCTCTCTCTTCATGATCCTCATCCAAACCGTGCAACCGAACCCAAAAACCCCATACCTTGAACTTGTGATTTGAAGTAACTTCGTCCATTTTGGTTCAACCCATCGGAATCTCCTCCTCCCCGCGATCAAGGACGTACCGGTCGTCGAGGGAAACACCGAATCGAGGAAGGAGAAAACTGAACCTTTCGATCGATTTTCTGGCCAACTCAGGTATGGGTTCCGTGTTTAGACTTCAGTTTCGAGTTCCTGGGCTCGAGTAGATAGTTTTCGACTATTAATTCATGAAAAACTGTTGAGATTTGAAGAAGTTAGCAATTTTCAAGGTCACTAGCAATGGCGATTTCAGGCGACGGCGCACGGCGGAGTGGTCATCTTCTCCGGCTACTAGTTCGGTCAGAGAGCTGACGTCGCATGCCACCTGGCAGCCACGGGGAGGCCACCTGGCAACCACGTGGAGGCCACCTGGCAGCCACGTAGAGGCCACCTGGCAACCACCTGGAGCCACCTGGCGGTCGAGTCAGGGCGCGTGGGCACTGTAGCCGGCACGTGGATGAGCCGCCGACCTTCCGCCTGCGTGTGACGGCCCGTGGGGCCGGTCCTTGGGTCACGGCAATGCGTGTCGATATATTTTCGACTTTCGGACCTTTTGGCGCTGGTTTCGGGTTAATCGGATATCGTTTAGGGGTAGTTTTGGGCGTCCGAAGTGGCTGCATTTTTAGTGGGACGCGTGTGGACATCCCCGGGGTTTAGGGGGTCTGAATGTAGGGTTTTTAATTATCATTGGTAACCCCGATTGTTACTTTTGACATGCGACATTGCTTCGGGAACTTCAGAGGAGCGTACAACTCAGGATTTAGCATAATTGGACGTTCGGTGAGTGGACTTTGGTTTTGTAAATTATAATGCATGCATAAACGTATATGTGAAATAATTTCTTGTCACGTATTGTTTTTGGCAAATTTCTGGAATTTAGAAAATTATTCTAATAAATCATTACTGGACACATGTTCTAAATAACAAATTGGAAACGACGTTTTGGGCTATGGCATGGCTTTATGGACTCTGCTTTTATGTAGTTTTACTTTATAGATTTTGGGTTTCGGTCGAGTCCATGATTTTTGGGTTGAGACCTAGATTTGTGACTTTATTGGATTTGGGCATAGACCCGGTTTTTCAATGAATTTGGCTTAGGCCAAGAAACAAGGATTTCAAAAAATGGATTTTGGATTTTTCTTTACGAGTTTGTTTCCACTATGTATACTATCCCCGAGGGTCATGGTTTTTCTCCGGCACATGATGTGGGGTATTTCCCATCACGTGTTCATCGAGGCTTCTCTGATGTTGGCGTCGAACGGTATTTCTCCGCCAGATCGTTGAGGTTTCTCCAACGTTGGTGTCGAAGGGTATTTCTCCACCAGGTCATTGAGGTTGTCTACACGTAGTACAGGATTACATCTGCACAACTCGAGGTATATCGAGTGTGTGGAGGGTCGGACCCGGGTCAGTCAGCTCGGATATCGAGCTACGACTCGGGATTACATTCTGGGAGTGGTGAGATATTTTGTGATATTTTGTGTTCAGGTATGTTCACATGATTTTTAAACTCCTTTGAGGAGGGTTTTCAAAGTAGGGTTGTGGACCACGGGATGTTTTCATTACTCAGGTTTTCGTGGGTCTCGCCGAGTGTTTTAACAAAAGATGGATTTTTCGGTAAGTTTTCGGATTATCTTTATAGATTATTTGTTTAAAAAGGGATTTTGTATTATGCATGCATTGTTTTACTCATGGAGGGGGAAAGGTATGTTTGCCTCGGAAATTATTTTAAACAATTATTTTGTCCACTCATACTTTTCTTGTTTTAAATCCCCTCTAGGTCGTTGAGTTGACGAGGGCATATCCAGAGGCGGAGGCACTAAATTCCAGCTGCGCCTTTACCTAAAACTATCGAGTAGGACTATAAATTTTCTGTATTTATCTTTCCTACCTAGATGCTCTGATAAACCTTTTGGACTTATTGTAAATTATGACTACGTCGATGGTTATTTGGTGACGTTGGAATTCGAGAGTGGTATTTGATCCATCGTCTGACAGGTGGAACACGGTTAACCATTTTATAAGGGAGGTTCTGCCGGATTTTTGGCAGAATTCTCGTAACTAATTGCAAGGGTTTAAGGGTATTTTAGGCAATTTTTTTAAGTTGTCAAGCGGGAGTATGGTTTTTTCACGGATTTCGAGAAAAAATTTGGGAAGGGTCCTGTCAATACAAGTTCTAGAATGGGAAGCTCGGATGTTATTTGTGAGCGAAAAAGAAAAGCTTTCGTTGTTCGAAGAAAATAAGAGAGCACCCATTGGAGTATAGAGCTTAAAAGAGAAGAGGATTGCTTGAATTATAGTCAAACATAGGAACTAGAGTATTGGACGCTCGGCTGTTGTTTGTGAACGAAAAAGAAAAACCTATGCCATCGTACTTCTATACATGGTCCTTTCAGCAAAATTCTACAGGTATATATATATATATATTGCAACATCAGGTTGGGTGGATGCATTTGATGGTGGAGAAGTGATAGATGACGAGGACGACGGACTAGAGGTTGGGTGGAGGTCGACGATGGAAAAATATTTTGAGGGAGATGTTTTTTATTTCCAAATCCAATGAAATTTTAGGATGAAGAGTGATGATTTGGTGGAGGAGTGATATGTATAATTTTTATCCTGAAATCCTTCCAAATTCATCCATTTATGAAATTATATAAAATCATAAAACTTTTGAATACATCTGTATTTTAACATTGTATTTTAAAATTCTAATTAAATACACTTAAATTTTAAATGGTTTTAAAACAATCCATCAAAAGTTAGAAAAGTTAGATTGAATACACCAAAATTTGTGTAGAACCCATTAAAATCCTAATTGAATACCCTTGAATTTTAAAACCCATCAAATCATTTAAAACATGCAATTGAATATTAGAGTTCAAATCATGGAGCTGGCTGAGAGTCGGACCAAGTTCAATGCGGGAAGGTCCGCACCAAATGATATTTGACCGTAGATTGCAAATGGTTGACTGAGATTGATTTTCACACAAAACAACTAAGTTTTTCATTCACTTTAAACACAACACAACCTAATTGTCATTTTAGACCCATAAATTCATAAAAAAATTTCATCTTCCCCACGAGTGAGATGACGAAAAAAGTGGAACCGCACCATTCATTCCTCCGACGTTGGATGGGGGCATCGATTGTAAGCTTTCATCCACACCTTTGGTTTTCCCGAGTCTGATCGAGATTCAAGATATTGATCTCCAAAAGAGAGCTCAAGGTTGCCCTGAATCAGATCCTTTCCTTTCTCTGTTTCAAGACTACTACCCCGAAATTGTCGGTCGCAAGGTACTTAGTTCGAACCTTTCTAAAAAAGAATTGAGTTTGTTCTGCCTTATTACTTTGAATTAGAGTTTGTTCTGGGTTATTAGTTTAAAATTGAGTTTGTTTATGTGTGAGTTTGCAATTGATTTGGATCACATAGTCCTGTAACTGTTGCAGGTAGATTTAGTGAAGCGGCATTCTTTCTCTTTATATTGGGATGGAGAAAACCGGCGAGTCTTTAGAGGCCATTAGTTTGCTCGTGTAGGGGCTGATTAGCTGCCACATGAGGAAGATGTTCTGAACAATTGGAGATTGCAGATCGTAGCAACACTATGCCAAAAGTAATCTTAGGCGTCAGTCATTAGACGACGTATGACATTTAAACATTTTGTCCGTTCGACTATTTCTTCGTTCTTCAGGGCAAAGATGGTGTTAGAGGAGAAACTACAATGCAATGATCTTGTAAACTCAATTGGAGATGCTGGAAGCAAAACTGCTAACTTTCGTTACTTATCCTTCATCTTTTTTTGTTTATTTTTTTTTTTAAATTCATTAGTTTCCGTCTTTCATTAGCTTTATTGTTTTTCTGGTCTTATCCTGGCCTTTAGTTATAACACATATAGATAATGTTATTAGTGAGGAATAACTGCTAGCTACTGGGATTAATTTATCTTAAGCAAGTTGCACTTGCATAAATGGTAGACGCTTGTATTAGGACAATGTGTTGGCAAGGACCTACTCTGACTGAGTACTTACAGTTGAGGCGTATAAGCAGCTGGACAATCTCGCCTTCATGAAAGCCTCTTAAATCCTCTTCACTGGTCCACCATCCAAAATGAAATTTGGGTATTGCTTTGCTTACTGGTTTTTCATTTGTTATCAATGTTGTTATGCCTTTGTTCTGCTCATATCTTGTGGGTCGTTCTTGCTTCTCATTGACATTTTTCTGACTAGGACACGAAAATGCTCTTTCTTATGGTGCTTTACAAAATTGTTGGCTGAATAGGTACAGGATAAGCACACAATTAGTGGCTGAATAGGAAAATGTTTAGAGGTTAAGGGTGGCCTTTGTTAGTTAAATATATGAGTTTATGTTATAAGTTATCCAGCAAGAATGATAAGCACACAATTAGGTTTCAGGCTTGTTATTTTTTTGGACTAATTGTCTGACTCAATTGTTTGTATTTTTTTTATTGCAGTGGGAGAATAGAACATCTAGCACTTACACCCGAAAGGATATTTTGATGAAATGCTTTTTGAGTGGGCAGTTTATGTAAGGAATGTTGTAGGGTAGCTTCATCTAGCGTGAAAGTACTAGTTAGAATTGAATTGCATGACTTAAACATGTAATTTTGGGTTGATATTTGCCTCATGTTTTTTGTTATATCTTGAGGCAGCTTAACTATACCAAGTTTGTAAATTTGTTGGAAAATATTCTCTATATTTATGAGAAGAGCTTTAGATGATTTATTTATAAGAACAACTTTTGGTGGATTTTCTTAAGATTTATATATTTGACTCAATCCAAATCAAATTAAGAACTTTTAAGAGTATTAATTTTGGTCATATTACTAAGAAATGCACTACAACAATTAAATAGGGGAATTTGTAAGTAACTAGTGGAGCAAATTCAAAGAGAGAGTCATTATGATGGCATCCACTATCACATTTAGGCTACATTTGGGCGATGAACTTTTAGACTGTTAATTTTGGCTTTATTACCAAGAAACGCACTACAAATAATTAATCAGGGAAATTTGTAAGTAACTAGTGGAGCAAATACAAAGGGAATGTCATTATTGTGGTAATATACAGTCATTATGATGCCATTGACTATGTTATTCATTTACGCTAGTTTTGGATGAGGAACTTTAAGAATATTAATTTTGGTTATATTACTAAGAAATACACTATAAACAATTAAATAGGGGGATTTGTAAGTAACTAATGGAGCAAATACAAAGGGAAGGTCATTATGGTGGCAAAATACAATCATAACGATGGCATTGACGATGTTATTCATTTAGGCTATTTTTGGATGAGGAACTTTAAGAATATTAATTTTAGCTATATTACTAAGAAATACACTATAAACAATTAAATAGGGGAATTTGTAAGTAACTAATGCAAAAAATACTAAGAGAAGGTCATTGTGGTGGCACTATGCAGTCATTATGGTGGCACTATATAGTAATTATTATGGCATTCACTATGTAATTCATTTAGGCTACTTTTGTACGAGGAAGTTTTAGAGTATTAATTTTAGCTATATTGTTAAGAAATGCACTACAAACAATTAAATAGGAGAATTTTAAGTAACTAGCGGAGCAAAAAAAAAAAGCCATTACGATTACATTGATTATGTCATTCATTTAGGCTATTTTTGGATGAGGAACTCAAGATTATTAATTTTGACTATATTACTGTGCCCGTCATTATAATCTGTGTTTAATATCCTCATGCTTCCTACATAGTTTTATGTCCTCCAAAAATCTTGTATAATGTGATATAAAACTAATGAAAATCTCTTAAAGAAACACATCCAAGGAAATTTTACTAACAAATAGTGGAGAGAATTCAGTAATCAAGGAAATTAGTAGTCGGGAAGTAAGTAATTGGAAAATATTCACATTGATTTGTTTCTCAATCATATAAAATTAGAATATTATTGAAGTTGATTGTAATAGTTATTATTTACTAACACTTATGAACAGAAAAAAATGGTTGTTGAGGTCATCTAAGACCAATCTTTTTATTTACAACATAATGTCTAATATTAATCATGAATTGTTCCTTTACTAACTAAATAACGGGCTTGTAATTACCTTATATTGTGTGTTTTTGCTCTCGTAATGCCGTAGTAGTTTTATGTTCCTCAAAATGATTGCATAATGCTAATTATTAATCATGAAGTGGTCTTAGTAACGATATAGTGCCCTTGTGACGATTGTATGTAGCAATTTTCGGCCGTTATTCGATAGCACCAAGAAGGTTGGCCTCCATATAGCATTTTTGGACTGGCAAGATAAACCCCACTATAAAACTCGTAATAAACATGGGACAAAAGGGCATTACAAAACTGGCAATTAACATGGGACAAAACTCCATAAAAACTAATGCGTTAATCCAGTCATAAAGTTAACATCTCTAAAAACTTTATTCATGTCAATTTTTCAAGCAATTGAAACCTCAACTTAAACCAACCATATATCTCTCAACATGTAGCTATCCTATGTGAAGTGAAAAGTAGTATGGAGTGAAGGTATGTATATATAGAAAAACAAGTAATAAACATAAGTAGCTATCCTATGTGAAGTGAAAAGTAGTATGGAGTGAAGGTATGTATGTATATACAGAAAAACAAGATACATAATAAACATAAGGTACGTATATGAACCAATCTCTGCTATGATTCCACCTCCACGAGCAATTTAAATAAGATTGGATGCATAGAAAATTCAGATATAACTGTCCTTACAATTCAGGGGGTCACCTTTATCATCTAATACAAGTCCAGAACAACAAAACGAGCAACTCTCCTTACAATTCCAAACTAATTGAAGTTAGCAACTGCTCCAGCAATCATTATAAGATTTTGTACATCATTTGTCTTACACCCGCTACTACTTAAGCTCCACCTCTGCTCATCATTACTATCTATCTAACGTCTTCCTTTTCCGAGAATTCATGACCCATTTTTCTCCCTTGTTATTTACACAAACACCCCCTCATGTTTTAGACCTTACACAAACACCCCATTAGATTTCAAAAACATTACATATAAATTCATATGTTAAGTGATTATCAATTAAAACCTGACATTAACCTAAAAATTGACAAAATTGACCTTCTATAGTAATATTTTCATAATTGAAATAATAATGTATCCAAATAACCATAAGGGCATTTTAGTATTTACATAACTTATGTTACATTTAATTAAAAACATTTCATATTTTATGTGTAATGTTTTAGAATCTGAGCAAGTTTTTGTGTGAAGCCTTCAACTTGAGAGGGTATTTGTGAAAACACAAAACATCTCAGGGGATGTTTGTATAAATAACTCTTTGGTTAACATAAAAATAAAATGAAATTGAAACATATAATTTAATATTCATATATAAATAATAGTTATAAAGAAAATTTTGAAAGACACATTTTTATATGAAATTTAAAACTTTAGATTTGTGGCATCTAAATTCTAAATTTTTTATTTTCTTAAAATTTTAAATTTCTATATTTATGCATCCAAACAAGAGAAATTATGCATAAAAAACTTGAAATTCTAATTTATTAACAAATCCCATGTTTTTTTCCCTCATCCAAACACACCCCCCTTAATTTGTCGAATTGTAGGAAAATTAAGACAAAATTATAAACCCAGTACACTTGCATAAACATAACAAGAAGTCTACAACCATTTGTGCTACTGCTACATACGGTAGACATATTCAGTTACAATCCCCAATCGAAGGTCCAACAAGAATATAACTAGTAAAACTAAAATGTCTGATACACTTCAAAAGAAGCCACATGATGAAGGCAGCCGAACCCAGAAGTGTTTAATATTTTAGAGGCGACTGCTGGGTTGGCAACAATCCAAAGCGTTTCTTCAGAATATACCTCTGCTTTGAATATTTGTCATCGGGGGAGAAGCGGGCTGCAGTTGTTCATGGGAAAGAAAGAAACAGATCAGTGAAGAAAAGAACTAGTAACATTTTCCATGGAATGTATAAGCATCGATCATTAGAGAACTCTCGACAGGTGCATTAGGCGAAGAGAGACAATTCTTTAGTCTACATTCTATCTCATCAAAAGGATTTCCAAATTCATCCAACCAAAAAGGGGAAACCCCACACATTCTTGGACCATCAAAAACAAAATTTATCTCGAAAGCATTTTCCTACAACATGAAGATGCAAGTTGTTACAAGGTGTAAACCTCAAGGTAGTAAAGTGTAATTTGCCCTTTAGAAAACAACATGAAGATGCAAGTTTTTGCTGTTGGAAAGTAAAGCGTTGACAGGTCTGATTGTATTGTGGTTAATAGAGATTAGCAGATTGCTATAAGTTGTTAAGCTTAAAACATGTTGAATGGCTGAGTAGATCAGGTTAGTTATTGTGGGTATACAGCTAAGGTTCAGCTGTCACCATGAGGTAGCTATTAGTAAGTGAAATACGTTATCATGTAATTTGGGTCTTTCTGCAATATTTTGACAAGTCAATATTGTGAATGAATGAGCTCTTCGATTCCAGCTTCTTCACTCTTGCCCCTTCGTATTCTCTTACATTCTCATTAGATTCAGTGATGATGCCATGAAATCTTTCATGGTATCAGAACAGTAGAATCAGATGTTGATAAAACAGCGACCAACGATTTTCTCGATAAATCAGATTGAAGACCAATGGAGAATATGAGACCGAAGAAGAACCTGAGATCTAAGAAGCTGAAAACACGAAGATCGGACCGAGAGAGCTAAAAACACAGTCCAAGAAAAGCAATTAACGCCAGAAATGGAAATCAAGCATAAGGAGCTGCAAGATACTTAGCTGAAGGTATTGAATTTGAAAGAGTCGAAGAACAAGAAGAGGCAAGAATCGAAGAAGAGTCAAAGAACAAGAAGAGGCATGAATCGAAGAAAGACGAGGAGGCAAGATCGAATTCAAGAATCAGGAAAAGAATCGAAGAATTAGCTCAAACACGCAAACAATTTCTTAAGTGTTTAATCGAAAAATTGAAAGCAAAATCAGAGTCGGAAGGATAGGATCAAGAGCGATGAGCTATGAGAAGCTCTGATACCATGAAAGATTTCATGGCATCATCACTGAATCTATGAGAATGTAAGAGAATAGAAAGAGGAAATAACGAAGAAGAAGCTGGAATCGAAGAACTCATTCATTCACAATATTGACTTGTAAAAATATTACGAAAAGACTCAGATTACATGATAACCTATTTCAGTTACTAGCTACCACACGGTGACAGCTGAACCTTAGCTGTATACCGACAATAACTAACCTGATCTACTCAGTGATTCCACATGTTTTAAGCTTAACAAATGCTTAACTTAACAACTTATAACAACCTGCTAATCTCTATTAATCACAATACAATCAGACCTGTCAACGCTTTACTTTCTAACACTAGCAGCAAGTAAATTCTCTTGCCAGATTAAAATCTCAGACGACTATTTCTCATAGATTCATAAAAATGACAAGCAAGGAACCTATGACTTTCGTTCTTTAAGCTGTCTCCTACCATTTAGGAGTAGACATTGAAAATCCCCAAATGGACAATATTTACTGACAAATTAAGTCTAAGAACCTTATACAAACCCTATCACAGGACATGGTATTCCAATAACGTAACAATCACTATAAACTTCAAGTATAGACAACTTCAATAGGCTAATTTTGTCTTACCTGGATGGGCAGACTCGGTGGCAAGGCCAAGTGGCGATTCTTTCTGCATTCAAGTGAAACTCAATCAGTACACTAAATTGAAAGAGTGATAAATCGGTAAGTCATCAAAGCCACAAACACACATTGTATTGGCAGCAATCTTCTAACGAACTAAAAATATTAATCGCCATCACACACCTTAGTAGTGTAGACTTTGTCGCCCTTCTCGTTGATGTAGTACTGAAGATACATGGTTACTGCTTGTTATCAAGCTGCTGAAAATTAAACCAATATTTCATGAAACTCCAATAAAATAACACTGAGTCTTTAACAATCCTTCAAGTACGAAAAATATAATATTTTCTAGCCATATACAAAGTGCCGTTGAACTCTAGACAAAGATTTTAAGCTTGAATTTGAAACCCTTAACTCTGACAGTAAGGTTGCGTTAGTTACGCAGGACTGTTTGTCCCTGGATTAATTTTAGGGACTAGGCTGCTGGCCTGGCTTGGCTTGGACTAAGCTCGACTAACTTCTAACCTATGTTTGAGGTTGTCTTGGACTAAGCATCAGGACTCTCAATTAATGAAAATCTATCTTTGGTGCTGCATCAGACTCAAAATAATAGTTTTAATATACATAATATTTATATTTTGGAGTATGATAATTTTTCTTCTTAAAAATGTAAAGAACCCTATTTTTGCAGCTTAATTTTTTCCACCAATATATCTTTAAATAATAAATGTACTTTTTTTTATAATCTTCATTTTTATCATTTTAATATCGAAAAGGATTTCAAGTTTGACCCAGTATCAATCACAATTCACAACCCAATTTATCAACCGATTCATCTTCAACTGAATTTATCAACCGATTCATCTTCAACTGAATTTATCAACCGATTCATCTTCAACTGAATTTATCAACGAATCCATATATCTTAAACTAAACACAAACATAGTTAATACTTAATAACAATTAACAACTAAATCAACTTAAACTAAAGTTACTAAACAGTAAACACAAAGTTCACAAACATAGTTAATGTTGGACCAGTCTTGGTGTATAAATATCCTGAACGTGAACTTGAAGTTATCACAAAGAGTATAGGTATGAAATCGAGCTTTAGAAGCCTTTGAATACTATAAATCGTTTTGGTTAATAACAAATTAACAATTACTAAACAAAACAAGTAAAAATTTTAATCGACTAATTCATCTTCAACAACTAAACAACTAAACAATACAGAAACAGAGAAAGACACACACAGAGATAAATTGATAAGAGAGAGAGTGAAACACAGAGAAAAAGAGAGACAGCGCGAGAGAGAGTTAGAGAAACACAAAGACAGACCGAGAACCAGAGCCAGCGACCAAATTAAACAGCGAACTGTTACCCACAAACAGATTCACACAAGGCGCTGCAAGAAAATCCCAAGAACATCAGACCCACAAATTTACGAACTTTATCAAAAAAGTACCTAAAGTCGATGAATTTGAGAACTCGATTGGATTCTGCGGCATGTTAACACACGAAAAGCAAGAAAGAATGAGATTTAACGATATGGGGAGAAGGCGAGCGAGTAGTTTGACCTAGGACTAGATCGTGAGGTTTTTCACTAGCTAAGCCCAGCTAACGAGGTGTGTAATTTTTAAGTTGGACTAATTAAGCGCTTGTTGTCCTACTTAGACAAAATTAGTGAGGCCATTTGTAAAATTCTCAAAAGAAAAGATAAGAATTTGTTCTTGGAAAAGAAAAACTAAGTTCGTACCTGAAAGCTCTGGAATGTAGGCGGAGGAGAAAGGTGGGTTTGAGTTCGTGCTAGGGTTTGAGGTTGGCGAAGACGAGATTTTACACAAGTTATAAGCTGTATGGATTTTCCAAAACTACCCTCTATAGTTGTTTAATTCACAATCCGAAACCACCTCAAATTTCCTCCACTTTTCCTTTCGGGCCAAATACACTTTATAACTATCTTCATGTACTCTACGAAATAAGTTGGTTCTCCCTAAATAATTACCAAAATAATTTAATTATTTCGTTAAATTTTTTATGAAATGCTGATGTATGTAAAAAATGATTCATCATTGAACTTAAATGAGTGACAAGTAGGCGCTCTGTGACAAAAATAATAATAAAAAAATAATTTTAAAAAATTACAAACTAGTTTATTAAAATATGAAACAGAAAAAGAAATTTACAAATAAAAATAAACCCACAAGCAGCTCTAGACCATCCGAGCTTCAACACCAACAACTCCAATAGGGATCGGAAAAAATAATAGAAACTCATAGAACTACACTTTTAACTTTCTCACGAAACTGAAGAGACAAAGTCCATAATATGAAACCAACCACTAGATTGGACTCACTAAACCAAATAATATTACAATCTAACCGTTTATTTTGTAGTTCCTCCTTCAATTATCATCCATTTTTTGAATTCCCCATAGAAAGAGATTTTGGTAACGAAAAATCTACAAAAATTCATCCAAATCAGTAATCATTTAGTCATTCGATTTTTAGCAAGAACATATAGTGTATTATTAGTCGGACTATGTTTGTCTATGTATTTGGCTATAGTGTTAAGTAGCCAAACAATTACCAATTTGGATTAAATTTTGGAGGGAAGATTTTTGAAGAAGGAACTACAAAATGAACGGTTAGATTGTAATATTATTTGGTGTAGTATGTCCAATATATATACACACACGAATGTCGATATACTGCTGGTGAGGACCAAGGGGCCAGATAGGAGAAATATTGAACACAATAATTATGAACTTTATTTCTACTAAGTATAACTTTGCAAGTACACAAAATCGATGGAGATAGTATAATGACAAGCAAAGGTCGATCCCTCGAGGACTTGTTCAACGATTAACCCAATTAAGTTCAAATTTGTTAACTTTATAGAAAATAAAAGACAAGTAAATCAAAGTGCAGAAAATAACAATGCAAGAATGAAAGGTTGATTGTTTGTTAACTAAGGCGAATTAAGGCTTACTATCCACTTTAACCAACTATAGCTCTTAACCAAATTGTCTTAACCTAATTACGATGCAGTTCTGAATTAGGTGCCCAAGCTTAGGTCCTGGCGTTGGTACACTAAACATATATCATTCTCTCTTACTTAGCATGTTTTAGACAGGGCATAAGCCTAGAACATCTATCACCTACCAGTTAAGATAACGCATGAAGTACTAAGAGAATTTAATGACACCACACTAGCCTAGAAAAGTGAGATGCATTCCTAGGTTGTCATGAATTCCAATTACAGATTGTTTCTTAACCTCAACCTCTTGAAGCTAATGAATCACAGGATGATATGACGGTCACTCAAGCAATTCCATCAATAATTTATGCAAACAAGGTAGCTAATCTTATAAACATAAAAGAATGGTAGTTAAAGCAGTAATCAGAGTTATTCGGCATGCATAGCAATTAAAAACGAAAATAAAAATCTACTTAACGAACTAACATGGCTAGGGCTTCAAACAGCCCTAATTCTGAAAGGAACTACTCACTCATAATAGAAATTGAAATAGAAATAATTGAATTAATAAGTAAATTGCAATGAAATAAAAGTTTAGAGTAAAGAACGCTGATGAACAATGGTGCACAGCAGAGACTCGGCAAGGCCTTCCTCTCCAAGCTCCACGCCCAAAAAGTGCAGAAAATAAGAAACTGTTTACTTTGAACTGAATTACAATGTAAATTGAGGCTAGGGTGTCTAGATCTCCGAAATAATGCTCTCCTAATAATGTGTGAAAAATATTCCCTAAAATACTGAACAAAGACTCCCTTTTATAAACAAAGGGAAAACCTTGTGCTATAAGGATTGGTATTAAAAAGCGTAGCCTAGAATGTTCTAGAATAGTTATTGTACTTCTAATTAATTAAAAAGTCCCTAAAATCTAATAGAACCAATCAGAACGTGGTTAGGAGTGTGAATGCAAGCTGGCAAGTGGGAACACAAGCTGGCCGTGGGCAGCCCGCAGTCTTCCCGCAGTCATACGCTGGAACTTAGAACTTAGCCCTTGGAATGTCTTCGTCGTAGGGGTATGGGACTGCGCTTTTGAGGCACACCATGAGCATAGTAGAAGCGCATCTTCGTTCAGGCTAGATGCACAGGTTGTCAGGCTTAGTGCATAAGAGGAACTTTGATCCACCTCTGGCGGAACAGGAACTAGGATTTAGGCGCAGAGGCTGGGCTCGGATGGGAAGTTCTTAGGACATGTACTCGACATCTCCTAGCATGACCTTGGCACTTCTAGGACATGAACTTGATGTCATGAGACACAGGTTTAGGACCCCGGATGGCATGATCTGAGGTACTTGGTCAAGGACTCAAAATAGGAGTACTAGCACTCAGGATCCAGTTCATGACCTAATATTGAAATGAGGACATCTCCTTCATATGAACTCCGATTTGAGTCATTCTTTTTGCATTCTTCTCAGAATTTACCTATCTTTCTAAATCTGCACAAGTCTCACAAGATTGATCATTTTCTACTATTGATGGCACGAAATCATTCAAAAGACATTTAAGAGAGGCATATAAAGACATCAAAATGATGCATAAATAATGACTGATCAAATACCCCCAAACCTATCTTTTGCTAGTCCTTGAGCAAAACAAACTTTAACAAAATAAAAAGACTTGATCTTAGTTAAGATAGAATATTTAAACCCCTAGGTTCACCTAGTAGGAGGAGTTTTGTTTCCTGAGGGTTATAGCAGCACGATACCTACAAACGTTTTACGTAAAAATAAGATTCTAGAGATAGTACTTTTAACCAGCTAATAAGAATCAAAGTAAGTAGGCATGCTTTGCAGAACTAAAAGGAGTGCCATAGTTGTGAGTGTCATGTGAAGGTGTACGTGTATAAGTGCCAATATTTCGAGTGATCATATTTGAGAACAACTTCTTTAAGTGTCCTAGAAAGATTTCGCCTCGACTCTAATCCTCACTAGGCAACTTTCAATTCGCATAAGAATCCTAGGCTTTCACTCTTTTCAAGCATATGTGATGAGTTTATGTTATGAAATTCAAATTTAATCACATATGAGTAACAATGAAGAATAGCACTTTATGGAAATAAAGATCTCATGAAAGGAATTGAACTTTAAGAACATAGGTACCTTAATCCTCTGCATGATTGTCCATAAGATCAGTTAGGTCTTCTTTTTTCGGTTGTAATGGGGCTAAGCTTAGGGTTTTAGCAAGGAATGATGGGATTCAAAGAACCTGAGCCGTGCCAAGGCATGAGAAGTCATGACTTGAACTTGGAATTTCTGAACTGAATCCTTTCTTAAAGCCCACGGCATTGTGCTTTCTTGATGGCTTATTTTGAGGCTCTTGGCTCACTTGGCTTAATTTACTTTGTTTTTCACTTTTTCTTCTTTCTTTTTCTTTTCAACGTTTGTTTTTTCTTTCTTTCTTTTGATTTCTTTATTTCTTTTCTTTTCTTTGAATTGAGTTGAACCAATATCATGCAATGATTTCCTCAATCTTTCGTGCATCTTGCAACTTGTAAAGCTTTTCTTTACTTTTGAACTTTGAATTGACACCAATGTCCTTTGAATTGGGCAGCATCTTCTTTCACCTTTCATTCTCACCATGAATCTCATTTACGGCAACCTTAGCACAAACTGAGGTTATAGGGTATGGTTGTGATAAATGGCTAAGTATTTCGGTTAGGTTATACTTTGGGTGATGAAAGAAAAGGCTGAGTGTTTGGCTTCAAAGTTGGCTTAGGGAGCATGCAATGCCTTTAGAGGTTAAAGCATACATAGCCTACATAACTTCTTATGGCAAACCACACATTAGATCAAGAGTATCTAAATGATGTTAGTTCTTTAAAATTCAATGCAAAATGATGTAATGAGATCAACAATTAAGAAGAAAATCGATGAGTGTTTAAGAGTAGAAACAAGTATATCCCTCAGAAAGAAAGGCAATTAGGCTCAAAGATCTCACAGGGTAATCTCCACTAATTTCCTAAGGTTCATTCAAATTCAGTTATTTCGTTCACTTAATCACTTAAAACATGGCATGGTGAAGTGCAGATTATGAACTACTTGACCATGGCATGACTCTTAGTAAGGCTAAGACAGTTAACTTAGCATATACATCCCTATTAACAAGTTATCATACTATTCAAAAGCAAAAAATTATGTAACTAACTAAACACAAAAAAAAAACTAAGGTTGAAAATTCAAAAGTCCTGGCCATGTATCACCCCCAAACCTACTTGTTTCTATATGTAAAAATTTTAAATCCACACCCCCAAACCTAAACTGAACATTGTCCTCAATGTGATAAGCAGTAAGCATGACAACAATAGAAAGGTTTGAGAGATATAACGGGCAGAAACAGCAAAGGAAGAGAGAAATACAAACCAGGGCTAGGCTGCCTCCTAGGAGCACTTTATTTAACGTCTAGGCAAGACGGGGCTGGCATGCTAGGCACTTGGCGCATGCTGGGTTGCAAGGTCGGCTGGGCATGGATTGGAAATAGCCTCGAAGTAGTGTTTGAGGTGATGGCCATTTATCTTGAACGGGGTCTTCCTATCCGGGTATTGAATGTCAACTACACGATGAGGAAAAACGTTAGTAACAATGAATGGTCCAGTCCAGCTCGAACACAACTTGCCTGGAAATAATTTGAGCCGAGAATCAAAGAGGAGGACTTTCTGTCCGATTTGAAAGTCCTTGGGCTGAATGTGCTGGTCATGAAAAGCTTTGGTCTTTTCCTTGTAAATCCGAGCACTATCGTAGGCCTCGTTTCGAAGCTCTTCTAATTCACTTAGCTGCAGCTTTCTGTGTACTCCAGCATCATCGATATTCATGTTCATCTTCTTAATTGCCCAGAATGCTCTATGCTCCAATTCCACTGGTAGGTGACATCCTTTTCCAAAAACAAGCCTGAAAGGAGACATGCCAATCGGGGTCTTGTATGTTGTCCTATAGGCCCACAATGCATCGTTCAATATGCGGGACCAATCCTTGGGGCCATGGATCACCATTTTCTCCAATATAGCCTTTACTTCTCGATTGGAAACTTCAGCTTGGCCACTCGTTTGCGGGTGATAAGGTGTTGAGACCTTGGGGGTTACACCATACTTCTTTATTAAAGCTTCAAACAAACGATTGCAGAAGTGCGCTCCCCCATCGCTGATGATTGCCCTAGGTGCTCCGAACCTAGCTAAGATGTGACTCTGTAAAAAGCTCACAACTACTTTGGCATCATTAGTTTTTTGTGGGAATTGCTTCTACCCATTTAGACACATAATCGACAGCTAATAAAATATAGAGATTGCCAAAAGAGTTCGAAAAAGGTCCCATGAAATCAATTCCCCATACGTCAAAGATCTCAACCATGAGGATAGGGTTTAATGGCATTTGATTTCGAGGCCCTATGTTACCTTGTCGTTGGCATCTGTCACAAGTGAGTACAAACTCGTATGCATTCTTAAATAATGTAGGCCAATAGAATCCGCTTTGAAGGACCTTGAGTGCCGTTTTCTGAGCTCCGAAATGGCCTCCACATGCCAAGCTATGGCAAAATGTCAAGACAGATTCCATCTCAGCTTCGGGAATGCATTGTCGAATGATTTGATTAGGACAATGCTTCCATAAGTAGGGCTCGTCCCATATGTAATACTTAGCCTGTTTTGCTAGCTTGTCCTTTTGATACTTGCTTAAAGAGGAAGGAAATTTTTTAGTGACAAGGTAATTAATAAGATCAACGTACCATGGATCGATTTCTTGGAGTGTGAAGAGTTGTTCATCTGGGAATGTCTCCAAGAGCGGCAATTGGTCAGCCTCTTCGTTGTATCCATGTATCAACCGACTCATATGATCAGCCACTATGTTTTCACTTCCCTTTTTATCTCGAATTTCGAGGTCAAACTCTTGGAGAAGTAGCATCGATAGTAGCAACCTTGGCTTGGCGTCCTTCTTAATGAGTAAGTACTTCAATGCCGCATGATCGGTGTAGACGATGACCTTGGTCTGAATCAAGTACGATATGAACTTCTCAAGAGCGAAGATAACAGCAAGGAGCTCTTTCTCAGTGGTGGAGTAGTTCAGCTGGGCGTCATTCAGGGTTCGACTTGCATAGTAGATGCCGTGAGGAAGCTTGTTGACACGCTGTCCTAGAACAGCTCCTATAGCGAAGTCCGAAGCATCACACATAAGTTCGAAAGGTAAGTCCCAATTCAGTGGCATAATGATTGGGGATGCTGTGAGCTTTGCTTTGAGTGTATTGAATGCCTCACGACAGTCCTTGTTGAAGTCAAATGCGGCCTCTTTAGCTAGGAGGCTGTACAACGGCCTTGTGATTTTTGAGAAGTCTTGAATGAAGCGTCGATAAAAACCGGTGTGCCCTAAGAAAGATCAAACCTCCTTGATTGTTGTAGGGTACGAAAGTCTTTCTACTATGTCTAACTTAGCCTTGTCCACCTCAATTCCATGGCTAGAGATGACATGGCCCAAGACAATTCCTTGCTGGACCATGAAGTGGCATTTTTCCCAATTAAGCACTAAGTTACTTTCTTGGCAGCGTTCTATTACTCGGAATAAGTTTGCTAAGCACAATTCGAATGAATGGCCAAATACAGAGAAGTCTTCCATGAATACCTCAATTATATCCTCCACCATGTCAAAGAAGATAGTCATCATGCAACGTTAAAAGGTGCTTGGGGCATTACAAAGACCAAAAGGCATCATTCTGTAGGAAAATGTGCCATAGGGGCACGTGAATGTAGTCTTTTCCTAGTCTTCCGGGGCGATAGCAATCTGATTATACCCTGAGTAGCCGTCCAAGAAGCAATAATGTGAATGGCCAGCCAACCGCTCAAGCATTTGATCGATGAATGGGAAGGGGAAATGATCCTTGCGGGTGGTGGTATTGAGCTTCCGGTAGTCAATGCAAACCCTCCATCCGGTTTGAACTCTTTGGGGTACGAGCTCATCATGCTCATTCTTTACCACGGTAATCCCACTTAGAGTCACTTATAGGATAGATAATGCCCACATCTAGGAGTTTAAGGACTTCCTTCTTTACAACCTCCTACATCGGTGGGTTTAATCTTCGATGCACTTCTCTTGATGGTTTGGAAATGTCTTCAAGAAGTATTCGATGCATGCATTTGGTGGGACTGATCCCTTGTATATCGGCAATTGTCCATCCTATCGTCGTACGATGAGCCTTCAGGACTTGCACCAATTGCTCCTCCTCTGCCGCACCTAAGTTCGAGGCAATGATGACCGGAAGGGTCAGAGCTTTTCCTAAGTAAGCATACTTTAAATGTTCAGGAATTGGTTTTAGTTCTAGTTCTGGGGGCTGGATGGTGGACGGCAAAGTCTTGTGGTCCATGAGAGGTAGCGCCTCAAATGCTGGTTGTTTGTTCCATGAATGAACAGGAACGACATCAAGTATTCTAACTTCCTCTATCACCTTATCGTCAAGTGGCTCAGTAGTTGGTGAAGTGATGGCCGTTTCAAGAGCATATGTTATGCATGAACTGGCGAGTGCCTTCTGTAGCAGTAAGTCCATGGTGTTTAACGGGAAGTCCACAATGGGCTCCGCTGGATATTGGATGGCATCATGGATGGAGAATGTCCGAAGTTTGTCCAAGACCTTGATGGAGACGTGGCCATTTTTGACGTCGATAAGACACTCAGTCGTGGCTAGCAAAGGTCTTCCAAAGAGGAGTGGAGGTTCCTCATTCTTGTCAATTCTATCCGTCTTGAGTACGTAAAAGTCTGTAGGGATGCATGTGTCTCCAATTTGCACAAGTACGTCCTCTAGAACTCCCATTAGATTAGTAATAGAGGCGTTAGCTAACCGAACACATAGGTGCGTAGGTTTGAGTGCCCCTAGGTTGAGTGACCTGTAAATGTGGAACGACATGATGTTTACCGATGCTCCCGTGTCGCAGAGGCAATGCTCGAATCTTTTCGATTGAATGATACACGGAAGTGATGGAGGCCCAGGATCGTTGGTTTTAAGGGGCATGCGCAAAAGGGCAGCAGAGTATGCCTTAGGGATTTCAATGATGTCAGTGGAGCTGAAACCACGCTTTCCTGCGACTAAGTCCTTGATGAGTTTTGCGAATATAGGCATGTGCTTGACGATTTTATGGAAAGGCAGTGTGATTTGAAGCTTCTGCAACATGCTGATGATTTACTCCTCAAAGTCCTCATTTTGCTTATGCCTGTTTTGGAACCTGCAAGGAAATGGAATTTCAACATCATTAGCTAACTCAGAGGTTATTGTTTTAGTTGCTTTAAGATTGGACTTTTAAGGATTAGAGTTAGAATTATTTGAGGCGCAGTGTCAGGTCCTTCGTGTGGTAGGGCTCTCGGTGGATCCTGGAACATGGTTGGCGGCGCAAAGCTGGTCACGGCAGGATGGTGCCTTGATGATGGCACAGGGAAGTCACATTTCGCAGTGTCAAGTTTTTCGTTGTTTCCTTCAATAGCAGCATACGTAGGACCTTGAAGTTGTGTTCCACTCAGCAGAGTGATGGCATTGGTTGTAGGATTGTGAAATCCCTTAGGATTTACCAGGACTTGACTTGGTAACATTCCCTGCTCCCGCTGATTTAGTTGATTTGCAATTTATCCTATTTGACGATCCACGTTTGCCATATGACTCTAGTTGTCTTGCATGAATTGCATGAATTTGAGTTGTTGTTGAGCCAAGGTATTTAGGGTATCCTCCATAGACTTGCTGCCTCCACTCTAATTTGAGGAAGGGCCGTGAGAGTTCCCTTGAGGGGCTATGGCTTGATGCTGAAATCCAGGGGGTGGCAAAGGATTGGCGGCAATCTGATTGTTGCTCCAGCGGAAATTTGGATGATTTTTCCACCCCAAATTGTAAGTGTTTGAATATGGGTCATTCCAGGGTCGTTAATTGTTATTGAAACATGCAGCGAAATTGGCGTCTTCCACCATTGGGCAGTCTTGGGACGTGTGGCCCTGAATTGAACATACTTCGCAGGTTTGAACTCCTTTTGACTTCTCGTTACACAGTTGTTGCACCAGTACCGTGAGTTGAGCAATGGCGTCATCATTGTGATTTGTGTACGTATCACCAGTAGCCCTAGAGGAAGGACCTCTGTAGCTAAATTCTTTTTCCCTTTGAGCGATGTTCTCAAAGGCGGTCCTTGCTTCCTCGGCCGTGCCTTCTAGAATCTCTTTGCGCGATCCTTGACACTAAAGTGAAAAAGGCATAGGCGGATTTCAAATTCCGTCATGCCATTAATGTGCAACGTTGAGCAGACTTCAACAAATTCCTTGATATGAAAGTGCGGGTCCTCGCCGGAAAGTCCGTGAAATGTGGGCAGCATGTGAATCGTCACAGACTTTAATTCGAAATTTGCCACTGTTGACTCAGGAAAAACAATGGGAAATTGATCATCTGAGACACGGGGAATGGCAAAGCCTTTAAGGAGCCGTGGGGCTTGTGGTACTTAGTCACGGTCTCGTCCTTGCTCTTCTCTTTGATCCGCCCTCCTTCTGGGAGTTGGTGGTGGTGAGCCGTTTACTGAAGATTCTCTCGAAGACGGCCCACTTGACGAGCCGTGCACTGAGCCGTGGAATGACATACACGGGTACCTAATAAAAAAGAAAAACAAAACAAAGTTAAAAATCCAAACTTAAATGGCACCGTTGAGGGACAAGTCCCCGACAACGGCGCCAAAAACTTGATAGAAGAAATATTGAACACAATAATTATGAACTTTATTTCTACTAAGTATAACTTTGCAAGTGCACAAAATCGATGGAGATAGTATAATGACAAGCAAAGATCGATCCCTCGAGGACTTGTTCAACGATTAACCCAATTAAGTTCAGATTTGTTAACTTTATAGAAAACCACACACACACACACGCCAAGGGGGGCTTTATGATTTAGAGTTGAAAATTAAAGACAAGTAAATCAAAGTGCAGAAAATAACAATGCAAGAATGAAAAGTTGATTGTTTGTTAACTAAGGTGAATTAAGGCTTGCTATCCATTCTAACCAATTATAGCTCTTAACCAAATTGTCTTGACCTAATTACTATGCAGTTTTGAATTAGGTGCACATGCCTAGGTCCTGGCGTTGGTACACTAAACATATATCATTCTCTCTTACTTAGCATGTTTTAGACAGGGCATATACCTAGAACGTCTATCACCTACCAGTTAAGATGACACATGAAGTACTAAGAGAATTTAATGACACCACACTAGCCTAGAAAAGTGAGATGCATTCCTAGGTTGTGATGAATTCCGATTACAAGATTGTTTCTTAATCTCAACCTCTTGAAGCTAATGAATCATAGGATGATATGACGGTCACTCAAACAATTCCATCAATAATTTATGCAAACAAGGTAGCTAATCTTATAAACATAAAAGAATGGTAGTTAAAGTAGTAATCAGAGTTATTCGGCATGCATAACAATTAAGAACAAGAATAAAAATCTACTGAACAAGCTAACATGGCTAGGGCTTCAAACAACCCTAATTCTGAAAGGAACTACTCACTCATAACAGAAATTGAAACAGAAATAATTGAATTCATAAGTAAATTGCAATGAAATAAAGTTTAGAGTAAAGAACCCTGATGAACAATGGTGCACATCAGAGACTCGGCAAGGCCTTCCTCTCCAAGCTCCACGCCCAAAAAATGCAGAAAATAAGAAACTGTTTACTTTGAATTGAATTACAATGTAAATTGAGGCTAGGGTGTCTAGATCTCCGAAATAATGCTCTCCTAATAATGTGTGAAAAATATTCCCTAAAACACTGAACAAATACTCCCTTTTTATAGACAAAGGGAAAACCTTGTGCTATAAGGATTGGTATTAAAAAGCGTAGCCTAGAATGTTCTAGAATAGTTATTGTACTTCTAATTAATTACAAAGTCCCTAAAATCTATTAGAACCAATCAGAACGTGTTTGGGAGTGTGAATGCAAGCTGGCAAGTGGGAACACAAGCTGGCCGCGGGGAGCCTGCAATTTTCCCGCGGTCAGATGCTGAAACTTAGAACTTGACCCTTGGAATTTCTTCGTCGTAGGGGTATGGGACTGCGCTTTTGAGGCACACCATGAGCATAGTAGAAGCACATCTTCGTTCAGGCTAGACGCACAGGTTGTCAGGCTTAGTGCAGAGGAGGAACTTTGATCCACCTTTGGCGGAACAGGAACTAGGATTTAGGCGCAGAGGCTAGGCTCGGATGGGATGTTCTTGAGATATGTACTCGATATCTCCTGGCATGACCTTTGCACTTTTAGGACATGAACTTGATGTCACGAGACACAGGTTTGGGACCCGCATGGCATGATCTGAGGTACTTGGTCAATGACTCAAAATAGGCGCACTGTCAGGACCCAGTTCAGAACCTGATATTGAAATGAGGACATCTTCTTCATATGAACTCCGACTTGAGTCATTCTTTTCGCGTTCGTTTAAGAATTACCTATCTTTCTAAATCTGCACATGTCTCACAAGATTGATCATTTTCTACTATTGATGGCACGAAATCATTCAAAAGACATGTAAGAGAGGCATATAAAGACATCAAAATGATGCATAAATAATGACTGATCAGGGCCCACAACCAAACTAAAAAAAAAATATCGATGAAATGCTAGACAAGATGATGGGGATTAGAGAAGCACAATCTCTTATTTGCTTCTATAAAAAAATTCCTACTAATTAACCGATATGCTTTTAGGCATGGACGGCCATACATAACATAGAAATCACACTTGGAAAGAGTGGAAAAATAGCGAGAGTAGCAATCTCAATCGGATATAGATGTTATGCCGTGAAATCCAAGAGACTCAGGCACGTTTGGTGAGCAGGGTTGGATTTGATTAGATATCTCTCCAAATTCAATGTATTTTGAATGTGAAAATGGATGCAATTTCATTGTAGGAGGATTATATAGGAAGAAAACTTACATTTTCTAATCCTACTATTTCAAGAAGATTGGATTAGATAAGTTTTATTCTATCCCTACTCACTCTAATACCCTTAAAATGAAAACAAATCCACGAAATACAATGAATTTGATTAGTTATCCAATCTAATCCAATCCCGTTCACCAAACAAGTCATCGATGTATTCGAATGAGCACGCCTCAAGATAGAAATTCCAGACCTATTATTTTTCTACAGAGATGTACAATGCCCGCCAGAGATTGAGCTCGACTCGAGAGATCCTGAAGTTAAGTTATTTCGTTCATTATGCGCATCCCTTATCAGTAAGCTAATCAAAGTCGAACGACTTGAGGGCTTCCTAATATATATATGATGCTGTATACGCTACCTTGATAATTAAAATCAAAGTTCGGCGTTTGTTCAACTAGAAAATCAAAGTCCAGAGAAATAAGCTAACTTTTAAGTAACATGACACAAACATCTCTTTAAACAACCGGATCTGATAAAACACAAGAAAAACTCTCCAAAAAGTTCATTTTGATTCATTTGAATTTGATCATCTCCAGAAGTACACTCTCCCACTTTGCTAAATTCTCCATCTTGGCTAATATTATATTGTCCGGAACGGTGGGGCCTCTCCAAACTTCAGTATGTATGCAGTTTCATATACACCCCGCAATTGTGGGATTACTTGAGCATCTAAATATGCATCACAGGAGAAACACCAAACTGATAGATCACTGTTTGAAAAGGAAAGAAAAGCGTGAAGACGAATTGGTAATAGATCACTCTAGAACATTAAACAAAAATGATTTGAGGAAGGAAAAAGTTTGTGGAAAGCATTGGCAAAATTGTACCTGTAGCTGAGAGCAAGACAATGATTTGTCTGCTGATAATGCTGAAGCATGTGCTTGTTCACAAAACGGCTGCACAGGACCTCCTTATCGCACAAACATAACCAGTTCTCATTGGGGTGCTGACATCTAGTTTATGAAATTTGTTTCCGTACTTAGAAATGTAGCATACGATTTAAGACTCAACAATGAAAGCAGGGTGAGCTGCATTTTAGTGAATACTTATCCATATATGAATCCTCCAAAAATACAACAAAAAATAAGCTAGAGTATGGAGTATGTCGCTAGAGAAGGAGGTCGCGAGAAAGGTTATCATTTGAGAGGGATGCCTTATTTTTTGTCTGACTAGATGTAGGATAAGTTGGCTGGGGTGTGCTAGATGGGATAACTAAACCTCAGTATTTTTTCTTCTCTCAAATCTCGGATGGGCTGACGCCCATCCTAGCCATACACACTTGGTGCACCCCTGCTCAGATCAATGTAAAAATGGTAGAGAATCAGTAAGAGCAAGCTTTAGATTCACTTCACTACACCATTTGAGAATTTTACTGGAAAAAACTTTCGAATCCTTTGATGAACTGAGGGATTAAGTATGTGTAGAAATAAGGAAGAAAGATCCATGAGTTTACTTTCATTTCATGTTACAACTTACTACAAAGCAATGATCTTAACAGACCAAGTATGTTAAAAGTTCATTCAAGCAATGAACTTCACAAAAATTGGTCTGGGCTCCATTTAGATAAATATTAACAGTTGACATTTTCTCCTTTTGGAGAACCAGAGTGTGGGATTCATGCGGGGCCCAAATGAAAGTTACAGATTAGAATATATGTTATAAACCCTCCATTTGATCCAATGTCTTACAAAAGTATCGTGCATCAATTCCACACTTGGTCTGACAATAAGAAAATCTGACTTTAGTTCAAATAACTTGCATAATTACAAATTAAACTAGAAGAACCTCATGCTGAAGAATGAGGATCCTCCTAGTCCTAGTCCTAGCCCTAAGAGTCCTGATTTCAAGTTTCAACAACGCCACTCGTCGTTTCTCTCTTCTTTCTTTTTAAAGCTTATAAGGGAGGTGAGGTGGCGAGCTTGTTAGGATTGAGTGAAGAATAAGGACGAATTAGGTAGATGCTATTTACATTGTTGGCGGGCTTGTTTGGTGAGCAGGATTGGATTGGATTGGATAACTTATTGAATGTAAAAATGAAAATGTTTTCATCTAAGGGGATTAGGGTGGGGTAAGCATAGAATAAAACTTGTCCAATCCAATCCACCCAAAATAGTAGGATGAGAAGAGGTAAGTTTTCATCTATATCTAATCCTATCTAATCCTCCTAAAATGAAAACGCATCCATTTTTACATTTAAAATACTTTCAATTTGATGAGTTATCTAATCCAATCCTGCTCACCAAACATGGCTGAAGTATTTAATCAGCAGAGTTACTTCCCATCATGCTATATTTTTAGCTGTTTTACTTCCATCCTATCTCAGATGCAAACACTGAAAAAAGCTAGAGAAAATCATATAGAAATAGTAAGAATCATGTAAGGAACCTCAACTACATGCTTATAATCTCAGACACAGAATCTAAACAATAAAAGCTAACAGTAAACCAATTAGATGCCTTTATCAAACGCTTTTGCCAGTGATACCAATTAAGTTAGAAGTGAGAATTAGACTAACAATTGATCCCAGACTAAATTGAGAAATGGGTCAGATTGGGGCAAATAAAAGAAAATTAAAAGATACCAAATTTGAGAGAAAGGAACCTGTTGCAGGCAGTATCGGGTGTGGGAATGTGAGTGAGATCGGAGGAGAGGGAAGGCAAGTGATCGCACGAGGTTCGGGCCTCCACCCAACCCGATTCAGCTCCGTTTAACAACTCTTCTTCGTCTACCATAAACGGGTCCTCCTGATTCAAATAATTAACAAACCCCTAGGTTAAAAAATGAAAAATAATTTCTGCTTTAGCCAAGCGTGGAGATAGATATAGATTACCTGAGCAGAAGAAGAGCCAGCTTGGGTTCCCATGGAGTCTGAGTCTCACTCTCACAAAAGTTCTGTTTTGGTTTACAGACTTCAACAAGGTCTCTCTCCTTTCAAGCCGCGGTTTATTTATTTATAGCTCATTACACAATACACCCCTATGAAATATACAACAAGTCCAATCAGTTTTCAAATTTTCCATATTGCTATTCGATCGAAATGTAAAATGTTATCAAATTTTTTTTTTTAATACTAAACGAAGAAACAAAACATGAGGGAAAAACTCCTAAAGCAACCCTCATTCAGGAGATTGAAACTACACGCTGATTTAGCTTCTGGCGGAATTAAACGACTCCAAATCGTACAGTGAGAAATTCCATGACTCAAGTTTGCTATAGCATCAGACACAAAATAGTTTCTTGATAAACATACTTGAATGTAATTGTTCTGAAGTTTATAAGACTCAAATTCCAATTGTTCTAAAGATATGCTTGAATGTAATTGTTCTGAATTTGTGAAATTTCATGTCATTTTAAAATAGTTTCTTGATAGACATGCTTGAATGTAATTATACGCCACATATAATGAGATACAAAAAGTGAGATTATAGATGATATATGTAGCATTATTATTCTTATATATAAGAATCAAACTTGGCTAAACCAATTGAGGTTTATTTGGAGCTTGGAAGTCAACCCAAATCCTCAGGGGTGTAATTTATCGTGGGTCGGGTCAATTTAGTTGGTTTGTAGTTTCTATTGAATTGGGGAGCCGATTTGTGACCCGAATTACATAACCCGCCCGCGTTTTTGTAAGACTAGGGTTTCGAGTGTTTGACTCTCCCAATATAAATACCAACTTGAAACTAAGTTGCCCTACTTTTTGCACGCCTTCAGATTTCCTCTGCGACTGCGAGCTAGAGCTTCTGCTTCCCTGAACCCAAATCATGGGTCACTCCAACGTCTGGAACTCCCACCCTAAGAACTACGGTCCTGGATCGCGCACCTGGTAATCATCTTCCGCTTCTATCCCCGAGAATTTCAATTCCCAATTTAATTTCCTTTGATTTTAATTCCGTTTTTAGCTTATTGAGATTGATCTTATACCTTTTTGGTATAATTTGCCTTGTCTGTTTGCAAAGGATCTCTGTAATTTGTGTCTACTAACTGTTCGATGAAAGTCCATGAAAGTCCCTGTTGTATTGGTATTGAACTTGTTTGTATTCATGACATGTTGAGCATAAAAGGTTTGATTTTTCTCAGTATGGTATTCTGATGATTGTTTGCTTTCCGTTGCACTTCCGAAATTTTTTATAATCTTGGCTGAATTGAGCTGGCATTTTGGACATGAACAGACTTTTTTCTTTGGGATTTCTATGCAATTTTTCATGCTCTCTTGTGGCCATTCATTTATGTAGTTACACTTTGATTGTTCAAATTTCCATTGTGAATCAAATATTTTAACAAAGATTGTTGTTTTGATTGTGTGGAATTGTCTAATTCATGTTGTGTACCTGCCATGAAATGTGATGTTCTTAGAGTGCTTTGTTGGGTATGCACAGCTAGAAGAATTTGTTCATGAGTTACTTTTCATGCGTTTATAGCTTTAATTTGCTAGGGTTTGTGTGGTCTGTTTTATTTGGTAGGTTTTTTTATTTTTAATTTTTGTTAATGTTGCTTGTTTTGTTTATTGTTTGATAGTCGCGTGTGTGGAAACCCTCATGGGTTGATACGCAAGTATGGTCTCATGTGCTGCAGGCAGTGCTTCCGTAGCAATGCCAAGGAAATTGGCTTCATTAAGGTAAGGATTTAAGAGGCTTTAGCTTCTGATCATATCATGATTTCATTTAGTGATGTAGTAGCATTGTTTCACATTGTAATTGTCTTATTTTGTATTGAACTCTTTGGTTGCAGTACCGTTAAGTGGCTGACCTCCAAGAAGATGGTTTTTGAGTTCTCACGAGCTCCTCCTCGGATTGTATTAAGCAACAACTCAGAGGAGTGGTTTTCTGAGTTCTCGTGAACTCCAAAACGATATTTTTGTTTTCTGCTGATTTACTGTTGAACTTGCATTGGTTGTCAGACTAAGAGTATTTTTGTTAATGAATTGACGTTTGATTTATCTTCTTATTCTTCTGGCTGTTTCTCGTATCTTTGTTTGGCATAAGATGCTGTCACGGCATTTCTTGGTGATTGTTTTGATAGGTGTGTGCTAATTACTTAGATGCCCACCTTTCTTTTTTATGGACTTCATCAATTTGCCTGCATTAGTATCAGCCTATCCACACACATCCTCCCCTAGAAAATGATTGGAGGAATAACTCACACCCCTTTATGTATTGTAAGTTTTTCTGTGTCAATGACTTACTTCCATCAATGAAAAATGGAAACGTAATTGTCGTCCAATTTTTAGATTTTACGTCACTCGTGTCACTTTTATGTCGCTCATGTCACTTACCTACTGCAATTCATATGCACTACTGAAGAAGAGGACTAGTTAGGAATAGAACAAAGGTTGTGTCGGAACCATCATTTAAAGATGATGCGCTGGATCATTGGTAAATAAAATTTCACTACTCCCACCCACATTGAACATTTTTAAAGGTTTTAAAGTCGCCCATTGATCCAGTAAGAATAACATCAGCACCCCCATTAATCATTATTTTCTCCAAGTTATTGGAATTGGTGGTCATTGTCTACATACTTGACTCAATTGAACAAGTGTATTGATTATAAATGTCCTGTAAGAATGCACACAACAACCGTTCCCTAAACGCATGTCGTGTACAACCTCAATTAAATTCTTTCGACACTATGAAACTACGTTCCTTCTGCCCCCTACTTTTTTACTCCTCTGCTCAATGGTCTGGATATCAAGACTTTTCTCCCTAACTAGTAACTATTGAGGTACCAAGCTCTCTCGTCATGGTCCCATGTTCCTCTCTAATGCAATTGCAATTGCCGAAAAACAAAGCAGAAAACTGGGCATTTTCTTCGTCTTTCATTGCATTAAATTCGTCACTCCATTTCTTTCTAGTCCGAAACATGCAACCACATTTAGCAATATTAAACAAGTTAATAGCAAAACAAATAATAATAGAGAAAAGTGCCTTATTTCTTTGTCCATCTTCAATTGTATATATTTGTAATTTCCAAAAATTTGGTGCTATTATTGAACCACACCCAAAAAGTTAAAAATTATGTAAGCGATCGTTTTTTTCTTACACGAGAAACATACACGACTGCATCTACTGGTCCTTCTCTTGTGTATCGTACAACCTTGCCATTTGACATTTTGACATGTGACATGTGACATTTCAAATTTGAGGGTTTCATTCAAACCTTTCCCTTCTCATTCTCAATCTCTGATCTCTGTGTTGGCGATGGTGCATGCCTGCATGGGTCTATGCCTCTCTGGTAGTTTCACAATTCACTGGGCTTTCAATGTGGGCGACCATTACATAGGCTCATCTACAATACAGCCAATCAATGACATAGTCGTAAATATGGAGAAAATCTTACCAGTAACACTTTATCCAAACAAAACATCTTACAACTTTACAAGTAACAAAAATAGTGGCACACAAAAAGTGGTTTATATTTGAGGTTTTGGACGATGATTTGGTCGGTCACACTTTTCTTTTGATTGCATCATAAGCACTCGTCGTTTGATGGCATCGGCTTTAATTTATAATCCCTGTTCAAGTTTAGTGTGACAGGACCCTTCTCGAATTTCCCTTTGAAATCCGAAAAGAACCATGCTCCCGTCCGACAACCTAAAGAAATTCCCAAAACACCCTTACGTCCTTACAATTAATTATGAGAATTCTACCTAATTTTCGACAAAATCTACCCTAAGGACTAGTTAACTGTCTTCCACCTGTCAGACAAAGGATCATATATCACTCCAAATTCCAACCAACATCTACCATACAACGATGTAATCGAAATTTTACAATCAGTCCAAAAGTGTTATCAAATCATCTAGGTAGGATAAAAAATTACATAATTAAATATCCTACTCGAAAGTCTAGGTAATTTCGCAGTTGAAATTCTAATGTCTCCGCCTCTGGATTATGCCCCTCGTCAACCCAACAGCCTGAAGGGGATTTTAAACACGATAGTTGTGAGTGGACAAAAATAATCATTTCAAATCATTTTCCGAGGAAATCTTACCTTTTTCCCCTCCACGAATAAAATCATGCATGCATAACATAAATTCCCCTTTTGTATATAAAATAATATATATATATATATATAGGTTATCCGAAAACCACCGGAATTTTCATCTGTTGTTAAAACACTTGTTGGACCCACAAAAATCCGTGATAATGAAAATCATACCGTGGTCCACAATTCTGCTTTGAAAACCCTCGTCAAAGGAGTTTAAATCATGGAAACTGACCTAGACACAAAATATATCAACACATATCCTACTGTTCTCGAAATAAAATCTCGAGCCGTAGCTCAAAACCCTCCATACACCCGATAGACCTCGAGTTATGCAGAACCATGTACTATGCATAGACAGCCTCAACGACCCGGTGGAGAAAATACCCCTCGACACCAATATCGGAAAACCATGAACGATCGGACGAAGAAAAACCCATCGACGCCAGTCAGAGAAAACCTTGATCATCAGGAACACTAAATCAGTGAAAACCAACATCCATATTTTGAAATCCTTATTTCTTGGCATTAGCCAAATTCATTGAAAAATCGGTTTATGGCCAAATCCATTTAAAACTACAAGTACGGGTCTAAACCCAAAATCATGGACTCAATATCCATCACGTCAAAACGATATAAAAATAGAGTCCAAAAACCATGCCACATCCCAAAACATCACTTTCACTTAAATATTGAAAACCCGTGTCCAGTAATAATTTATTAGCACAATTTCTAAATTCCAGAAATTTACCAAACAGTACGCAAAAATACGTAATAAGCAATTATATCAAAATACATTTATGCATGCATTATACTTTACAAAACCAAAGGCCACTCACCACACGTCCAAACAAGCTCAATCTCGAGTCGTACGCTCCTCCGAAGTTCTTGGAGCAGTATCTCCTGTAAATATTAACAATCGGGATTACCGACTAATATTAAAAACCCTACATTCAAACTCCCTGAACCCCGGGAGGTCCGCTTGCATTGCACTTAAAACGCAGCCACTTCGGACGCCCAAAACTACCCCTAAAGATGTCCGATTGACCCGAAACCTGCGCCAAACGGTCCGGAATGTCGAGAGCTTTGACACTCATGTTCGCCGGAGCTCGAAGAGGAGCTCCACGAGCCGGCGGAAGGCCGGGGCCCCTTCCACGCGCGATTGCATCACCCTACTCACCGGCACTATTCATAGAATATTCCGTCAATCCTGACAGAATATTCTAACGGCGAAGGAATATTCCATCAGTTAGATTTAACAAAATATGCTAAGGCCGTTAGCATGTTCCGTTAAACTTAATGGCGTCAGTTCTAACCAGAGCAACGGAATATTCCGTCACCGGACCTCCATGAACACCCAAACTTCAAACCTCCATATCTCTCTCAATTCTCAATCAAATTCGATGTTCTAATCATGGAAATCTATCTACTGGAGCCAAGGAATCCATATCTTAAGTCCAAATTGAGAACCCATACCTCAGGTGGCCGAAAACTGGCCGAGAATTTCCGATCAATGTTTAGAGCTTTGCTCTGTCGTCCACGGCGATCCCCTCGGCTCCTGGAGGGTATGGTTGTGCTCATGTGGAGAAGAGGAAGTTGATGATGTCCTTGGTTTGGTCTAAAACGCCCAAAAAATTTTGGGTTTCTCCCTTGGCCTTCACACGAGTTCACGGGAGAGAAATAGATAGCACGGGGAAAGAGAGGACAAAGTGAGAAAAATTCTGAAAAAAAAGGTTTGATTTAAAATATCTACCCAGGGCAAATTACCAAAATGGCCCTGAACATTTTAGACCCGCAACTCTCTCACACGAACTCCGTTTTCTGCGTGCCGCCTGTCAACGAACTCGTGAGTTTGAAACCTACGCAACGGTCCCCGAAACACAGCCAAAAGTGCCTCGAAACAAAAATTGACTTTCAAGCCCCTTAAACAACCAAGTGCAATTTCTTCCTTTTGCAAAATAATTTACGATAATTAAATAATTAAATTTCTGGGTCGTTACAATTCACCTCCCTTAAAGAAATTTCGTCCTCGAAATTCATACATGTCACTAGAACAAATGTGGATGTTGCACCCGCATCAATGCCTCGGTTTCCCACGTGGCCTCCTCCACGTTATGATTCCTCCACAGAACTTTAACTAGAGGCATAGTCTTTATGCGCAGTAATTTTTCCTTCAAATCTAGAAGTTGCTCTGGTTTCTCCTCAAAAGTCAAATCATCTCTCACCTCAATTGGTTGCGCTTCCAATACATGAGATTCATCGAATAGGTACTTCCGGAGCATGAATACATGGAAAACTTCGGGAACCCTTGACAAATTTGGTGGTAAAACAAGTCTGTAAGCCACAGACCCTATCCTCTCAATAATCTCATAAGGCCCAATGTAGCGAGGACTCAATTTTCCTCGTCTACCAAAATGAACAACTCCTTTCCAGGGGGACAATTTCAAGAAAAACCAGTCTACGACCTCGAACTCAAGATCTTTGATCTGTCAGTCCGCATAGCTTTTCTGGCGGTCTTGAGCTGCCTTTAACCTTTCCCTGATGATTCTAATATTTTCCTCTGTCATTTCCACAATCTCCGGTGTCAACAGTTTCCTCTCACTTACCACAATCCAGCATATGGTGTCCTGCACTGTCTCCCATATAGTGCCTCAAAAGGAGACATCCCAATACTAGACTGATAGCTGTTGTTGTATGCAAACTCCATAAAGGACATGTGTGAATCCCAGTTTCCTTTAAACTGCAGTATACAAGCTCTCATCATATCCTCCAGAATCTGAATTGTCCTCTCAGACTGACCGTCAGTCTGATGATGAAAAGTTGTACTGAAATGCAATGTAGTGCCAAAGGCTTTATGCAAACTCTGCCAAAACCTCGAAGTAAACCTAGGATCCCTGTCTGAAACAATCGACTCTGGATTTCCATGTAACCGTATGATATCATCCACAAACAACTTGGCGTACTGCCCCATCCGGTAATCTTCCCATATTGGCAAGAAATGTGCTGACTTAGTGAGTCTATCAACAATTACTCAGTTTCCATCATGTCCTTTTTGAGTCCTAGGAAGTTTATACACAAAATCCATCGTAATGTGATCTCATTTCCATTCCGGAATAGGTAATGGTTGTAGTGCCCCGTATGGTTTCTGCCTCTTTGCTTTTACTTGCTGACAAGTTAAACATCTACTCACAAACTCTGCTATTTTCCTTTTCATCCCAGTCCACCAATAGTGTTCCTTTAGAGTACGATACATCTTGGTACCTCCTGGATGCATAGCATAAGCAGAACTATGAGCTTCCTCAAGAATTTCTCTTTTCAACTCTAGATCATTTGGTACGCACAACTAGCCATCCTTAACCAATGCCCCATCATCCCTGATCACATAATCATGCATGTTCCCAGCCCCCAACTCCATCCTAATAACACACAAAGTAGGATCCTGGAGCTGAGCTTCAATAATCCGGTCAATCAAGACAGGCCTCACATGGAAGCTAGCCAACAAAGCCCCCTGGCTATCCATGTCAAGTATAATTCCCGCTCTTCGGAATTCCACCTACAATGGTAGGTAAAAAGTATGAAAATGAGCCAAGGAACCCATGGACTTCCTACTCAAGGCATCCGCCACTACATTGGCTTTTCCTGGGTGATATTCTATGATACAGTCATAATCCTTTATCAGCTCAAGTCACATTCTCTATCTCAAATTCAGATATTTTTGGGTAAAGAAGTATTTCAAACTCTGATGGTCAGTGAAGATCCGACACGTTTCTCCATACAAGTGGTGTCTTCAAATCTTCAGTGCATGCACCACTGCAGCTAACTCCAAATCATGTGTGGGGTAATTCAACTCATTGGGTTTAAGTTGTCTGGAAGCATAAGCTATCACCTTCCCATGCTGGATCAGTAAGCAGCCTATACCCCGCAATGAAGCATCAATGTACATCTCAAATCCTCCGTTATCCTCTAGAAGGGTTAGCACTAGGGCAGAAGTCAACCTCCTCTTTAGCTTCTGAAAGCTCTGTTCACACCCATCATCCCAGTCAAACTTGACTCATTTCCTAGTCAACCGAGTCAATGGGGTAGCTATCATAGAAATCCTTCTACGAATCGCCGATAATATCTCGCTAAACCTAGAAAACTTATCACCTCTGAGATTATCTTCGGTTGTTCCCAATTTTCCACTGCCTCAACTTTCTGGGGATCCACGCTGATACCTTCAGCAGAAATCACATGACCTAAGAGTCCCACACTGGTAAACCAAAACTGACATTTACTGAACTTAACGAACAATTGCCTTTTCCTAAGCATTTTCAGCACCAACCTCAAGTGCTTCTCATGTGCCTTAGCACTCTTCGAATATACCATGATATCATCAATGAACACAATCACAAACCGATCCAAATACTTTCGGAACACCCTATTGATCAAATCCATAAATTTTGTCGGGGCATTAGTTAACCCAAAGGGCATCACCAGGAACTCATAATGCCCATAGCGTGTCCTAAACGCCGTTTTGGGAACATCCCCTTCCCTGATCCTTAACTGATGGTACCCAGATCGAAGGTCAATTTTAGAGGAATACCTTGCCCCTTTTAATTGATCGAACAAATCATCAATTTGTGGAAAAAGATACTTATTCCGCACCGTAACCTTGTTTAACTGCCGGTAGTCGATACAGAGCTTCAAACCACCATCTTTCTTCCTTACAAATAACACCGGTGCACCCCAAGGTGATACACTTGGTCAAATAAACCCCATATCCACCAAGCCCTGCAATTGAGTCTTCAATTCCCTTAATTCCGCCGTTGCCATTATGTACGGTGCCTGTGATATAGGTTGGGTACCCGAAAGAAGCTCTATGGAGAACTCAATCTCCCGATGAGGTGGCGACCTTGGAAGATCCTCTGGAAAGACATCGAAAAACTCATTCACCACAGGAATATCTTTTACTCTCACTGGAGTATCTCGAGAATCCAACACGTGAGCTAAATAGCCCTTACAACCTTTCCTCAAAACTTTCTCAGTCGTTAAAGCCGATATCACTCCCGAGGGAAGTACCCTACGATCACCCCGAAATGTAAGTTCCGGCAAGCCTGGACTTTGGAAAACTACCCAGAATCACATCAAAATCATAAATGTCCAAGGGGATTAAATCTGCCTATAACTCATGACCTCCCACTACTACCGGACAACTACGTATCACGAGGTTCGCCACTAACATATCTCCGGTAGGAGTGCTAATACCCATGTCCCAACCAATCGGGGATAACTCTCTATCAGCAAAAAGGGCGAAACCCCGAGAAATAAAAGAATGTGCAGCCCCGGGATCTATCAAAATACGATCATCATGATTAAAAATAGATAACGTACTAGTGACCACCTCTAGTGCTACTCGAGCCTCATGCTGAGTCATAGCAAAAACTTGGTCATGTGTACCCGAAGACCGACCACGACCCCCGTGTCTCCTTTTGGCTCTGCTGGCCCCACTGGCTTAGGACTGGCTCCCTGATGTAGTACCAGATGTTTGCGTTATTCTCTGACTCGATTCAGCGGCTTCTCGGCCTAAGGAACTACTGCCCGGACGATGATGTGGATAATCCCTCTTGAAATTACCAGTCTCCGCATAAAAGTAGCAACCGGTCTCACCAGGTCTGCCACTCTGTCTCTTGGTTGACTGCACTGAAGCCCCGCTATACTGAGCGGATGATTGTTGTCCCAAGCCAGCACCTCTACTGCCTGATCCAGATCTTGCACCCCCAAAAGATCCAGAACTAAAACTACCTCTCATGGATAGTCCTTGACTAGAGGCCCCGAAACTCTGGCGATCCCGGCGTCGTTTGGAACCGCTAAACTGGTGTTGAGTTGGCAATCTCAACTCTACCTTGGCAGTAGCATCTGAAAAAGCCCTCAAAGAAGTATGGGCCACCACAATTACTGCTACCCGAACCTCATTTCTCAGTCTATAGTCAAATCTTCGGTAGTTATCCATCTCAGTTGCCACTAGAGCCGGTACAAAGCGTTACAACTCAAGAAATTTCTGTTCATACTGGGCCACCATCATGTCCCCCTGTTGTAGCTGCAAGAACTCAGCCTCTCTAGCATCACGGTACGAGCGAGGATAAAACTGTTCGAGGAAGCGCTCCCAGAAAGCTTCCCAAGTAAAGGTATAGACATCCCATCCTGACAGCTCCAAAGCATGCCACCAATGATACGCATGACCACCTAGAAGGAATGTGGCTAGCCGCACCCTGTCTTCCGGAGGGCACCACATAACCGAAAATACTCATTCCAAATGAGTAATCCACTCATCCGCATCATCTGGGCCTAACTCGCCCGTAAATACTGTCACCCCCAACCTCTGGGCTCGCTCAATGTCAGACACCTCAGTAGTAGCCCTACTCTGAAGCACAGTAGTCAAAGCCCGACCCAATTGATCCAGGGTCTGCCTCAAATCAGGCTCTACTACGGGTTCATGTGTATCCTCACCGTTTCCAGACTGCTGACGGAGCTCGCGTCTCGGAGGCATTAAGCTTAAAAGAACCATAAACTATCAATACCACAATCAGTTGTACACTAGGTGTACAGTCTACATGAATTTAAACCTAGTGCTCTGATACCAAGTTAACAGGACCCTTCCCGAATTTCCCCTTGAAACCTTAAAAAAACACTGCTCCCGTCTGACAACCTAAAGAAATTCCCAAAACATCCTTAAGTCATTACAATTAATTATGAGAATTCTGCCGAATTTTCAGCAGAATCTCCCCTAAGGACTGGTTAACCGTCTTCCACATGTCAGACAAGGGATCATATAGCACTCTAAATTCCAACAAACATCAACCATCCAATGATGTAATCGAAATTTTACAATCAGTCCAAAAGTGTTATCAGAGTATCTAGGTAGGATAAAAAATTACATAATTAATTATCCTACTCAAAAGTCTAGGTAATTTCGCAGCTGAAATTATAATGCCTCCACCTCTGGATTATGCCCCCGTCAACCCAACAACTTTGAGGGGATTTAAAGCACGAAAGTTGTGAGTGAACAAAAATAATCATTTCGAAATCATTTTCCGAGGAAATCTTACCTTTTTCCCCTCCACAAATAAAATCATGCATGCATAACCTAAAATCCCCTTTTGTATATAAAATAATATATATATAGGTTATTCGAAAACCACCGGAATTTTCATTTGTTGTTAAAACACTTGTTGGACCCACAAAAATCCGTGATAATGAAAATCATATCGTGGTCCAAAATTCTGCTTTGAAAACCCTCGTCAAAGGAGTTTAAATCATGGAACCGACCTAGACACAAAATATATCAAAACATATCCTACTGTTCCCGAAATAAAATCTCGAGCCGTAGCTCAAAACCCTCCATACACCCGATAGACCTCGAGTTATGCAGAACCATGTACTATGCATAGACTACCTCAACGACCCGATGGAGAAAATACCCCTCGACACCAGCGTCGGAGAACCCTCAACGATCTGACGAAGAAAAACTCATCGACGCCAGTCGGAGAAAACCTTGATCATCGGGGAAACTAAATCAGTGAAAACCAACATCCATGTTTTGAAATCCTTGTTTCTTGGCATTAGCCAAATTCATTGAAAACCCGGTTTATGGCCAAATCCATTTAAAACTACAGGTACGGGTCTAAACCCAAAATCATGGACTCAATACCCATCACGTCAAAATGATATAAAAATAGAGTCCAAAAACCATGCCACATCCCAAAACATCACTTTCACTGAAATATTGAAAACCCGTGTCCAGTAATAATTTATTAGCACAATTTCTAAATTTCAGAAATTTACCAAACAGGACGTAAAAATACGTAATAAGCAATTATATCAAAATACCTTTATGCATGCATTATACTTTACAAAACCAAAGTCCACCCACCGCACGTCCAAGCAAGCTCAATCTCGAGTCGTACTCTCCTCCAAAATTCCCGGAACAGTATCGCCTATAAATATTAACAATCGGGATTACCGACTAATATTAAAAACCCTACATTCAAACTCCCTAAACCCCGGGCGGTCTGCTTGCGTTGTACAAAAAATGAAGTCATTTCGGACGCCCAAAACTACCACTAAACGATGTATGATTGACCCGAAACCTACGCCAAAAGGTCCGGAACGTCGAGAGCTTTGAAACTCATGTTCGCCGGAGCTCGAGGAAGAGCTCCAAGTGCCTGCACGTGCCAGCGGAAGGCCGGCGGCCCTTCCACACGCGATTGCATCACCCTACTCGCCGACACTATTCACAGAATATTCCGTCAATCCTGACGAAATATGCTAACAGCGAAGGAATATTCCGTCAGTTAGATTTAACAAAATATGCTAACGCTGTTAGAATATTCCGTTAAACTTAACGGCGTCAGTTCTAACCAAAGAAACGGAATATTCTGTCGACGACGGATATTCCCTCACCGGACCTCCATGAACACCTAAACTTCAAACCACCGTATCTCTCTCAATTCTCAACCAAATTCGACATTCTAATAATGGAAATCTATCTACGCGAGCCAAGGAATCCAAATCTCGAGTGCAAATTGAGAACCCATACCTGAGGTGGCCGGAAACGGGCTGAGAATTTCCGATCAATGTTTAGAGCTTTGCTCCGTCGTCCACAGCAATCCCCTCGGCTCCCGGAGGGTATGGTTGTGCTCGTGGGGAGAAGAGGAAGCTGATGATGTCCATGGTTTGGTCTAAAACGCCCAAAAAATTTTGGGTTTCTCCCTTGGCCTTCACACGAGTTCACGGGAGAAGAAAGAGATAGCACGGGGAGAGAGAGGACAAAATGAGAAAAAGTTGAAAAAACGTCTGATTTAAAATATCTACCCAAGGAAAATTACCAAAATGCCCCTGAACATTCTAGACCCTCAACTCTCTCACACGAACTCCGTTTTGCACGTGCCGTCTGTCTACGAACTTGTGAGTTTGAGACCTACGCAACGGTCCCCTAAACACATCCAAAAGTGTCTCGAAACAAAAATTGACTTTCAAGCCCCCTTAAACAACCAAGTGCAATTTCGTCCTTTTGCAAAATAATTTACGAAAATTAAATAATTAAATTTCCGGGTCGTTACATAATGTCTGTATTTTGTTGCCTCATGGACAAAAATGAACAAATAGATGTTTTTCTAAAGGTAAATAATTGTCATCGTTATTGAATTTTATCTAAATTTTACCAAATGTTTCTAAACTTTAATATTAGAGTCCATTGTCCTTAAACTTTACCCAAATGTGCAACAATAGTCATTCCATTAAATTTTTGGACTTTTGTTTTTTTTTTTTAAAGGTAGAGATGTCATTCCATATGACGTTTTTAATTAAAAAAATTTCAAAAAATTCACGGAAGAACCGTCGTTACACATTAAAGTGAAAATCAGAAATGACATATTTTAATATTAAAGTTTAAGAACAGTTGGTAAAATTTAGGTAAATTTCAGGACGTCAGCAACCATCTATTCTTTTTCTAAACCGATTAATTAATGAACCCACAATCATTTCCTTATTTTGAATTTAGCCAAAAATCAAACTAGGGTTATGTGAGTTTGGACTTAATAACTGATTTACTATATTCAATCTATAAAAAGAAGAATTAGAGCTTAAGAGCAGTGAGGGAAGCATATTGATTTACCGACCCAATTGATGTAACCCGAATCTTAATTGGTTTACATTACAATCACATTTTATATGATATATATAGGTGGCAACTAATTAACAAATTGAAGTATTGATGTATTTTACAACTTGGGTTACATCTTGGATCATCAATGATAGAGAAGAGTACCTAAATTAAAGAAAATATAAAGCAAAAACGAGCCACCCACCAACCCTAGACTCAAATTTCTTCTTCTTCAAGTTATCTCTGAAACCCATTTCAGATGCATTTTGAGCACATCAATCAATTCTCTCTATCATTCGGGTAAAAATTTCTGCTATTTTAAGGAAATGGGATTAGATAGGTTTTCTTTTATATTTACTTTCTCTAATTCTCTTGCAATGAAAATTCATCCAATTTTATATTCAAAGTACATTGAATTTGATGAGTACGTTATCAAATCTAATTCAATCCTGGTCACCAAACGAGCCCTATAAGAAAGAAGATTTGAATTTGAAAGCATAAAGGAAGAACACATCCACTTTAATTAACGTGACTACGCTCGATTAGTTTCGTATGAATAATCATATTCTTAAATTCGAAGCAAATGAATGGAGAAAATTTGAGTCTAACCAGAATTACTTGTATGTAATGCACACTTGGTATTAGAGTATGCAATATAGTCACACTTTGATTATTTGTTTGGAAAAGAAATGGTCTCATTATTGGTTATATTTGTTGGGTGTTGGGTGTTGGGTGTTGGGTGTTGGGACTTGAGAGTTGAGAGTTGAGAGTTGGGAGTTGAGAGAGGAAAGGAGAAGGAGAAGCAAGGTTGGAGACAAAATCATTCTCATCTAGTTTTTAATCACTTTCAAAACAAACTAACTAATACACTATTAAAACAAACAAACAAAGGCTTAGTTGGGTTTTTTTTTTTTCGAAAGTGGCTTAGTTGGGTTGAGTTGGGTTGTGTGTGTTACTTTTAAACTAATTATTCAATTGGAGTGTACCTTAAGTCACATGGCACCCAATATAAATCCATAGCTATAATCATTTCAAGATGTAGTAGGCTTAGTTACCCATATCTAAACCCAAATGATGTTATTATTAATACCACCACACATTATTATTAATTCATTAATATCTATAAAATTTGTTATGTGTATCTTATTATTTCACTGTATGTTTGATAATTATTTCGGTTTAAATTTTTATTTTTTGAGTTTGAGATATGAATAAAGTATAGAAGAACAAAAAAAAAAGATAAAGAAGAGTGTGCTTGAGGTATAGAGAGGAAGACATAAAGAATAAAAATAAGGACAATTACATAAAACCCCACAAACTATAGGGCTCATTTCAAGTTCATATCCCAACTATGAATTTTTTTTATCTAGGTACCCAAACTATCAAAACATATCATCTAAGTACCCATCGTTAGTCAATATCTTAGTGAAACTGTTAAATGCTGAGCTGACTAACAAAATTATAAAATAAATTATAAAACAAAATTAATATTTAAAAAAAAAAACATTAAACAATGGTAGACATTGAACTCTCCACATGAAGTCCAGCCACAAATTCAACACCAAGTCTCTTTGTATATTCATCGAACATTTGGTCGACATTGAATTCTCCGATCACCTCATCCCCATCCTCTCCAACTCCGCCGCCAACAAATTAATTCTAGACTTCTAAGACATTCTCCAACGCTTCGCTTTCGATAACATCTGCAGAATCGACCCAGCTTACCTTTTACCCTCTATGCCTTAAGCCAAATTAGCAGTGGCGTTCGACGACGCCATTCAAATCAGTAGCAGCAAGTTCAAATTGTCAAAACCAGTATGGAAATTCAAAAGGTCTCTCGAAATTGGGTCCAAAAAGCATTTCCGATTAGTGGTGTCCGAAGTTCGCGAGTTCGCAAACACCATTGTCAGACAAAAGAAGAGAGAGTTGAGCGAGACCAAGGCTTTAGATTCGGTGGACTTCCTCTCCCATTTCTTGAGCTCAGGTCATTCAGAGGAAAAGTCATCATCGACATCATCATCAGCTTCACCCTCGTTGGCCGGGACACCACGTCGGCAGCTCCGACATGGTTCTTCTGGATACTCTCAAAGAACCCAGGTGTTGAAAGCGTGATTTTGAGGGAGATCAACGAGACAGCGTCGTCGGAGTCGGCGGCTGGGGCTAGGTACGACAAGGTGAAGGAGATGGTTTACACTTACGCGGAGCCGTCGATCATTTTTCCTCGATCCGCGCTTCATAAGCACCGTCGATCGCAAAGGGAGGTGAGGTTAGGCTCATCTTGCCCAGACGAAGCTATTGGAGGTGGTCTCGAAGGTTAGGTCAGCTAGAAACACCGTCGATGGCGGCGAAGGTTTCTAGTTTCTCAACTGCGATTCCTCTTCTACGGCGAGCTTCGATGGTGATGGGTGCTAGGGACGGGTTCGTCTCGACGAGGGGAGGCGTTTGAGAGTGGTGGTGAGGCTGGTCGTGATCGGAAACGTGGGTGGTGGTAGTGGTTTCCGTCGCCGTCGCAGAGAAGGGGATGAAGAGGGCATCAGGGAAAGAGTGAGGCTGATAAGAGAGAGAAAAATGGAGAGAAAGTGATTGGTGGATGTTCGTTTTTAGGGATATTGAAAATAAAAATAAAGAAAAAGAAATAAACAAATTTAAAAAATAATAAAAATGGAAGCCCATGTTAGTATAAAAAAAGGCCCCACAAATGCCACTTGGGCACTTAACAGAGTTCTTTAACATATTACTAACGGTGGGTACCTAGATGTTGTGTTTTGATAGTTTGAGTACTTAGATGAATTTTTTTATAGTTGGGATATGAACTTGAAATGACCCCTATAGTTTGTGGAGTTTTATGTAGTTTGTCCTAAAAATAAAATCTAGAAAGTAAAGTTTACAAACAATAGTTTTTATTTTATTTTTGTTTATATTTCCTTCAATATTTACTCTCTTCCACCATATAATTTCTCCACTTTTCTTTATTTTCCATTTCCTCATATCTCAATAATAAAAAGTGAAACTGAAAACAAAATAATTTATTAAACGAGCCATTAAAGTGTGATTTTTTTTTGAGTTTGCGATCTTATATATGATACATGAATTAATAAAACTAGAGGAGGATGTTGGGGCCATACACACAAATTTCTTGGTTCTTAGCATGTTTGTAAATAGGGGTGGGCATAAATCCATTGAAAAGGGAAATCGATTTGATTCAAACCGTTATTGGCACTCCGATTTAGATTTGACTGGATAAAAATCAAACGGTTTGGATTTCCAAACCGTTTTGTTAGTAACGGTTCGGTTTTAGATTTTCAATTTGAAAACTATTCAAGTCTAAACCGAACCGTTAAGGTTTTTGATAATTTATGATAAACTACATAAAATTACCCAAACTATAGGGGTCATTTCAAGTTCATACCCGAACTATGAAAATTTTCATCTAAGTACCCAAATTGTCAAAACACAACATTTAGGTACCCACCGTTAGCAATCTATTAAAAAAATCTGTTAAGTGCTCGAGTGGCATTTGTGGGGCCATTTTTTATGCTGACATGGACACCATGTAGACTGAAAAAATAATAAAATTTGAATATTATTAAAAGTAATTAATAAAATATTAAAATAAATAAACAAAAAAAAATAATAAAAAATAAAAACAACTCAACCCTAACCCGCCCTCCCCCCGCCCCCAATTGACGCCCAAATCCAACTGCCCCCAAGGAGATCAAACCCCAGCTGCAATTAGTGATCCCTCGTAAATCCATGGCATCTTTGCCACCATTCATATGTCGGCGTCTTCTAAGCACCAGCACCAGTACCAATGTCTCGAAGAAGTGGGTTGTGAAGGAAGTGACCAAGGCTAATTTTACGGAGTCAGTGGAGGAGTTCAAGGACCACCTGGCTAGCTTGGACTTCGTAGCCATATCGCTGCAGAAAACTGGTTCGTTTACTGCGGCGTGGCACCACCCCCAACCCTTCGACACCCCAGACACCTCGTATTTCAAGGCCAAGTACGCCACATAGGGGTTCCAGCTTCTTCAATTCGCCTCATGGGTTTTGACGCTCCCATCCTCTTCCTTCTTCTGGTAAGTACCCTCACTGTTGCAAAGGCTTTCAACCTAGCTGGCATCGATTCTGGGTTTTTCGAATTGCAGCCCAAGGAAGGCCTCGCTCTTGTCAATGGCATGGCCGTTGGCTCTGGATTGAAGATGGAGTGGATTGTGGTTAATGGCGACAAAGGATGGAGAAATCAGTGAGGTTGATTGTTGGAATTGGTTATTGTCTTGTTGGTTTCAGTTTTGGTATTGGGTCGGCAGTCGTGCGATATTAGATTGGTGGGAAGATCTGAGAATTCTTGCGTCGGTGGTTGTTGGTATTGGGTCGGTGGTTCCTGGTGGGTGTGATTTGTGAAATTAATTTTCTGGGTTTTTAGGGGTGTTCGGTTTTTAACAGCCACAAAAAACCCAGTTTTTTGGGTTCTGACAGAGAGGTAGAGGGTGAGGCAAATGGGTTGGGGAGAAATTAATTTTAATTTTAATTAATTTTGTTTTTGTAAATTAATTTTAATTTTATTTTTTATTTATTCTTTTTATATAATTTTTCAGCTTATGTGGAGTCCAACTCAACATATAATTCTGACTCAACAATGCCACCTAATGATTTAACAGACTTTTTAACAGTTGACTAACAGAAGGTAGTTAATTGATCTGTTTTGATAGTGTGGGTACCTAGATGAAAATTTTCATAGTTCAGGTATGAACTTGAAATTACCCCTATAGTTTGGGTACTTTTATGTAGTTTATCCTATTATTTATTTGTTAATATTTGTCATCCTATAATTTGTTAGTGTAAGTGTTTACCATGTGCCATACATCACTTAATCCTTATTGGTTTTGTGTTATTTTCGAAATTAAACTATATTTAAACAATTAAACATAATCCACTATATTTGAAGTTTAGAACATTGTATCCAAAAAAAAAAACATTGGAAATTTCAATTTGTTGATATGAATGAATGAAATCTTGATGTGAATGAATGAAAAGTTTACGTAAATGTTGGAATTTTCGAAACGGTGATGTTTTGAAGAAGCCTTTTTTGTGAATAAATAACGCAAAATTTTTATGCCTAAATCGCCCAAACCGATCAGAACTAAACTGTTATTAACAGTTTGGATTTGAACGATTTCAACTCTAATTTTAGGAAACCCAAACTGTACCAAACTGTAAAATTTTAGCGATTTGTGTTTAGTTTTGAGTGATATTCGTATAGATCCAAACCGTGTCCACTCCTACTTATTAGCGTCTCATGGGAACTTACTCATTAACACTTGTTGATTGATCCTCGATTTCTCCTTTTAAACTTTCACCATTTTCGTATTTCAATGGTGAATCATATATTTTTTTTGATACAATGATATTTAGGGTGGGGAATTACAATATAAACATTAGGTCTCGACTTCGGCATTTACGAGAATCAAACCTGAGATCTCCCATATAATGTGTAGAGAGAAATACCACTAGATCATAGCACTAAATGACTATATTGGGTTGAGGATCACTTTCATGTATGCAGTTAAACTTTTATTAGTTTTGAATTTACAAGTTGGGTAGAGAAGATAACATGCTGTGTCTGCATTATGACAAACTTAATTTTACTTCGATAATTAAATTGGTATAAATGGTTGTACTTATATACCACATGGGTTTGGGCTTCTTAGGTAATGTTAGATTATCATAATAAAAGCAATTAAGCAGATGGATTCATGGCTCATGCCTCATGGGGTTCAAATTTGTACTTTTTGGTTGCATGTATTTCCTCTCCATCTTTTTTATTTTTTTATTTTTAATAATTTTATTGCATTGGATCATTGAGATTTGTATTTGGTCGGATCACGGATGCTATTGTCTTGTTTTGTTTGAGTAGATTAAGTTCATGGCCTGCAATTTCTAATAAAATATTAAACCGAGAAAGAAAAATCTTTTAAATTTTTGCGTTTGACTTAAATGACGAGAATGATAAAATAAATTCATAATCAGAATGAAAAAGCTTGAAAGAGAAATTAAAAATAATTTTGGAAAGAATTGCCAAATTTCTATGCATAAAAGGAAAGTTGATGGCATCGAAAATACATTTTTTGTTTTCAAATCAAAATTGGGAAATACATTTTTTGTTTTCAAATCAAAATTGGGAAATTGGGTAGTTAGGATAATTTGCCCTCTAAGTTTTAACTAATTTTCCTTTGAATTATATATATATATATATATATATATATATATGTGTATAGGTATGTAAGTACATATGGTAGAAGGCTTAAGATTCATAAGAAGAGGAAGAAATTATATGTTGAAAGCAAAGGCATAACTAAAATTTGAGAGAGACTGAAAAAGATGTGGCATCTTTTTATAAATATTAAGTAACTTAATTTGATCATCCTTTAATTTTGTTTAAGCTTAGAACATCATTAATTGACATCACTCATCAACCCTTTTTTTTTCTATTATTTTTTGCTTGAACTCTGTTTTCATGGAGGTTAGCTCATGCATCTTTCTCCACTCCTAAGAACATCTTTAAGAGAGTTTCTAAAATACAATTTTTACCTATTTTGAGAATTTTTAAAGAATATAGGGCTCCATCAGAGTCCTATTACACTATCAATTTTAGAATTTTGATATTTTGAGGGGTTTCGATCTCTAAATTTATCAAATAGGAGAGAGAAAGTAGGAATTGCTATTTCCCTAAATTTGTATTGGGTTCATTTGATTGAAATTTGAGATTTATCAAAGAGGAGAAAAAAAAATAGGAATTTCTATTTCCCTAAATTTATGTTGGGTTCATTGATTGAGATTTGAAATTTGAGATCGTGGTTTATTTTCCCAATTTCCATTTATCAACACAAACTTCTCAATTGATTTGGTAAATTGCATTCATTGTTTCTTTTAAGGATATTAAAGTTATATTATAAACACTGTTGTTGTAAATTGAAGATATTCAAATTTTGAACTTGAAATAAATAATAAAATATCCTAAATTTGCCAAAATAAAGAACACTACTAGAATAAACTTTTTTAAATTTCTAAAATAACTTCCCAATCAATTTAGTTTGAATTTGAAAAATGCACCGCAGATGCTCTTAGGTAATAGGTTGTTGTTTTTGCTAGGTCTCAGCTCATTAGCGGCCAATTTCCGTCCGACCCCATAATTCATTCATTTCAATTTTGTTCAACTTGGTGAGATTTTTGGCCCGATCGTTCTTGTTTCACTCAAACCCAACTCTATTATTAGCTTGGTCTGCTTGTGATCCAATCTAACTCAATTTACTTTTTTACATTGGTGACTTTTTACACTTGCTTTGAACTCAAAACCTCCCTAAAAAAACAACTGATTTTTCCATTTCTTATCAATCAAGGAACTCGTGTGGGACTTCAATACTACCACATCATCATCATAAAATGTGATTTGATAAACTACTCAAAAATAATTATTTGTTAATCTTTCATAATTATTTCTTTTTTCTTTCCCACTTTTACTATTTCTTCATATACCATTAATTGTCACATGTGGAGAAATTGTAGTACTAAATTAATAAGAAAAAAGTTCAATACTAAAACGTAATTCAATGATATCAACCTATCTTAACGTTAACGTCCCTCGAAAGTTTCTCAGAAAGAAAAAAAAAAAAAAAAAATTAAAATCCCAAACCTTCAAAACTCTTCTCGTACAAATTTTCCTTTTTCTTTTTTTGGTTTTTTGTTTGTGCAAAAGACAAACTCATAGACTCATACAATACACTCCCAAATCTGGCCTCTCTACCTACTCTGCTGCTTCTCTATCTTTCCTCTCTCAGAATCAGAACCCACAACAAAAGTTCACTGCTTTTCCTCAATCTCAGGCTCCCAGCTCCCAAAATGCTCAATCTCCCACATACCCATCTCGCAATTTCCCCTTGTTAGTTCTGCATTTCTGAATTTGTGTCATGGTGGGTTTGTGAGCGGCACCAAAATGCAGCCTTGAAGAGGGCAATGTGAGGAGGAGGGCTTGGGATTTTTAGTAGTCCTATCCCTATCATGGTGGCTGCCATTTCTGGAGCAGCTTCAGCCGACCCACCGAACCCCAAAACCTTATCAGACCAACGCTCCCGCACCCATCTCCAAAACCCATCAAGGCCTCCACTTTTACCTTCAGAGAAAGACAATGGCTTTGCTCAAAGAAGACCCCGAGGCAGGCAAGTCTCCTCCAAATACATGTCTCCTTCTCCTTCTTCGTCCTCAACTTCCACCTCAACTTCTACTGTCTCCTCCTCCGCGTCTTCTAGAAGATGCCCATCTCCTCTGCTCTCAAGGTCCATAAACTCCGCTTCAAACTCTACCCTGGTACCCTCTTTGGGTCCCAAACGGGCTCAATCGGCGGAGAGGAGGCGACCCACTACGCCTCGGACCTCCACTGGCCTCCCTGAGCCTCGGCTGAGCAATGCCGGTGGTGAAGTCTCCGCCGCCACTCGCCTTTTGGTCACTTCCACTCGGAGCTTATCAGTTTCGTTTCAAGGTGAGGCCTTTTCGCTTCCGATTAGTAAAACCAAGGCTGCAGCCACGCCTACTGGGACGAGTACAAGGAAAGCCACACCTGAGAGACGAAGGTCGACTCCTGTGAGAGGAGATCAGGCTGAGAATTCAAAGCCTTCTGATCAGCATCGGTGGCCGGCCCGGAACCGACAACTGAGTTCGGGTTCTAATAACCCGTTGTCCAGGAGCATGGACTGTAGTTCGGACAAGAGAAAGCTCAATGGGATTGGATCTGGGGTTGCGGCTAGAGCATTGCAGCAATCTATGATTGATAATAGCAGAAGAGCTTCCTTCGATGGCAGATTGAGCTTGGATTTGGGCAATGCTGAGCTTTTGAAGGCTGCTGAGCAAAACCCAGATGCCAATTCACCCCATGAGTCTTCTGTGCCTTCTGATCTCACTGCCTCTGATACAGACAGTGTTTCCTCTGGTAGCACTTCAGGTGTTCAAGATGCTGGTGCTGCTGCAAAGGCTCGAAACGGACCTCGTGGCATTGTTGTGTCTGCTAGGTTTTGGCAGGAGACAAATAGCCGATTGAGGCGGTTGCAGGATTCCGGTTCGCCTTTATCAACAAGCCCTGTGTCTAGAGCTGGGATGCAAGGGAAATTCAATCAATCTCAATCGAAAAGGTTTAATGGAGCTGGTGATACTCCATTGTCATCATCTCCAAGAACAATGGCTTCCCCCACTAGGGGAGCAACTCGGTCTGCTTCCCCTGGGAAGCTCTGGACTTCTTCATCATTGTCTCCATCAAGGGGGTATAGTCCTTCCCGGGTGAGAAGTAGTGTTAATGATTCCTTGAATAGTAGTTATTCTGGTCCTGCCCCTTCAATTCTCAGTTTTTCTGTTGATACTCGGAGAGGGAAGATGGGGGAAGATAGGATTGTTGATGCACACATGCTCAGGCTTCTGTATAACCGTTATCTGCAGTGGCGGTTTGTAAATGCAAGAGCAGATGCTACCTTCATGGTGCAAAAACTGAATGCAGAGGTATGGTTTTGGTACTATGAATTGCATTGCTTTCTATCTTTTGGTTTCACCAGTGTTTCTCCATGAATTTGTCTAGTATTTGTATGGTACTATGGTTATAACTATATATATTGTCTGCCATGGTTGATGAATACTTCACCTTCTTTTGTTCTTCATTATTTCCATAATCCATTCCGTCTAGTTAGCATGGTTGATGTTTATGGTCATTGTATTCCATATACTCCATCTCCATCCAATTATTGTTTTCCCCCAACAATTACATCTCGAAGGCAACTGCTCATTGCCACCTATTTTTCACGGAGATTTTCTTTTGTTTCTTGTTTTCTTCAGTGTGAATATGCCAATATATTAATGATCTCTGAGCTTTAATAAGAAGTATCAGAGATAGAAATGAAAGGCTTGTACAACTGGCATCGGATAATACAGAGAATGGAAATGAAATCTTTAAGTTGTCATTAGTTTTTACTTCCATGGGAAAAATCATTGGGAAACTCTTGAGTGGATAGATTAGGAAAGTAAAAATCAAAAGGTGGTTTGTGAAGTCTTTGAAGTGATTGTTAGTGGACCAACTGCTCTTGAATAGAGATGAACCTGTAGATGGCTCTCACCTAGTATGCGGTGAGGAATGTTAACTTCCCTGTGAGGGAATAGTTAATATAGGTGCTATGTTTAAGGTGGACTTGATTGCTCTCAGTTTTATAGACAACACGTAATGGAGATTGCACAATGTCATGGTTAGGGATTCACTGGTCAAGATTGATAAATATCCTAAACTCACTCATCACATAAATGGATATCCTTAACTCATGGAATTAGTATCCTCGGTGCTTTTCTGATTCAATGAAACTTGACAACGTTCTTGTGGGCTAAGGATAACAACGATTCAAACCGGTTGGGTGAGGTCAAATAAAGCATTTATCTGTCAATTCATCATGGATGACATTATATGCTTTAATCAATTGCTTGGTCATGCAAACTTAGATAAAGAATTGGTACTCCAATCCAGAACCCCTTTCTTGTTAGTACTGTTGGTTTCTAGAGAACCTTTTCCTTGATGCTGTCATTCTGGTAAATGACCCGTGGAATTGAATATACTCAATATTAATAGTGGAACATACTCAATATCAATAGTCGAACATAAGGTTATTGGATAATTTTAATAGTTTCCTCTGGTTACAATTTTTGATGGAACATAAGGTTTTGCTTTTCTAAAGTTTTGCACCTTGTCTGAAGGTGCTTCAATTTGTCAACAGGTTTAAACTTGGCTGAACCTAGGATTCTATAAAACGGCATGCTTTCATTTGGGCCTCAAGAGGGTATTCAGTCTGTTTAACCTCTTTCAAATTCCTAAAATGATTACAGTATTTCTCTATGAACATCCGCATAAAAAGTGACTTGATACACTGTATCAGGTTTTCTTTTTTTTTGCACAAAGATACATTGTGTCAGGTTTGATTTGGTTGGTGGCTTGCATCTGTTTTAGGGGCCCGAAAAAGTTTGTTTGTGCTGGAATCTCTTTTGCTTATGATGTGATTAAATAAGTTAGTTTGTTAAACTGGTCAGTATGATTATATTTTACCTATAGTTTCTGACATCTAAGTTTTTATTTTCTTGGATGCCAGAAAAATATGTGGAATGCATGGGTAACAATCTCAGAGCTACGGCATTCTGTCACACTTAAAAAGATCAAGTTACTTTTGTTGAGGCAAAAATTGAAGTTAACTTCAATCCTCAGAGGACAAGTAAGTTTCAAAAGATTTACTATCTTAATAGCACTTACTTTCTGCACCAAACATATATCACCAACTGGAATCTGAAAGTGGTATAGTACCTAGTATGAGCAGGTGGTGGCAAATTTTTCTGATACTGACTCATTTCTCTAAGGGTATGTTTGGTTGAGGAACTTCAAAGTACCAAGGAATTTATACTATATTAATAAGAAATGCATTTCAAACTTGGAAGTAACTAGTTGAGTAACTAGCAAGGGAGGACATGCACCACATGAGCATAAGAAAACCACTAAACAAGGGATTTCCAAAGTACTTTGAAGTTCTTACATAAGAAAACCACTAACACCTTGGTAGGTGTTACTTACAAATCCCTCTAAATGCATTGCATCTAATCATTTGAAATCCCTTGGTACTTTGAAGTTCCTCATTTTTAACTAATTTTGCCTAAATCCTTGGTACTTTGAAGTTTCTCATCCAAACATAGCTTAAAAGATTCATGTTCAAGAGATGAAACTGAGTTTTTTGCTGGCCTTCAATCTACCCAAACCTTCCTATGCTGGGATAGTGAGTTTCTATGTAAACTTTTTGGGCTCTGAGTATGAAAGGCGATGAATTAATCACTTTGTTGACTTCCGTATAAGACCTTTTTAACAAATAAGCTGTGTGGATTGCCACCCTTGCTCTTTCTTTTGTTGAGCTGTGTGGAATTTTGAGCGACTTCTTTCCCAATAGCATTATCAAGACATAGTATTGATGATACTACTACAACTAAATTCTTGATAACTTGGGTCTCGATATAGTACTGGTTAAAATCCTTTCTAATATAATATTTGGCCTTTTACATTCAATAAAAGAAATAGTGTAGAAAAGAATTTTCTGCCCACTACAAGATCCTTTGGACTACCACTACTACTACATTAGATACCTCATTAATTCGAACCTTAACTTGTTTATGGAAGCTGTTTGTCTATTTTAGCTTCCAATAACTGAGCAGGAATTGGACCAAATAAAATAGTACAAAGATCAAAGTTTCGTAAATATGCTTATGCTGGAAACTTTACACTCATAATAATGTCGTCAAGGATGTATGTTCTTTACAATGAGGTGTTTGAGAGTTGGGGCACACTATATCAAGGAAGGGAATTCTTAATTAAATAATATTTGTCGATGTATTACATCTTTGTTAGAAATACATGTGGTGTAAATCTCTTTGCTATTTAAAAAATGCAAGTATTAGAAATGGTGACTATGTTTTGTGATAACAAGGGCTTGCTTAATTACTAAATACTTAGCTTGGTAACCTCAATTGATGGACACCGAGTTCATCAATATATTTTGCAACCAAACTGATTTTGTAAGTTTTGACTTGATGATAATACATACAGCTGTTTTTCTTTTGGATCTACTGTTTGTTTTGGTATTTATCTTTACCTATTTTACTGAATGAAGTTGTACTCGGTGATCGTAGATTAGTTATTTGGAAGAATGGGCTCTTATGGACAGAGATCACACTAGTTCTTTGCTAGGAGCAACTGAAGCTTTGCAGGCCAGTACTCTACGTCTTCCCGTAGTTGGAAAAGCATTAGTATGTGGCTTCTTTATACCCTTAATTTAATCAAGGGAATATTGAAGGTCTGAACTGAGGCTGACTGCTCAAACAACTGACAATACTTATTTTGTGTTAGGTTGACTTTCAAAAGCTGAAAGATGCTGTGGGTTCGGCAGCTGATGTGATGCAGACAATGGCATCCTCGATATGCTCTCTTTCGTCGAAGGTAACCTAGCTGGTTTTCTCTTAAATCCGTTTCTACTGTTCATGACAACATTTCGCAGAAAATACATTATTTACATTATGTTCTTTCAGTAGGTTCATTTATTCATAAGTTATTATACAAGTTAAAAAATTGATAGATGAACTCACTGTAACTAAGCATTATCTCAGGAGCAAGTATGATAGTTGTAATTGGCACTCCCCCCTTGTTTTGCATTTTGGTGAAACGATATAGTGTTGAGGTATCCTTTTAAATTAAGCCTTTGAAAAATCTCTATTCTTCAATCCTTCCCCTAGGTCATTTATGATATTCTTCAATCCAATTCTTACCTTTTGAAATTGAAAAATAACATAAATGACCTAGGGAAACAATTGGAGAATAGAGATTTTTCAATGGCTTTATTTGACAGCATATGGACTAGATTCCAGCAAGACCCTTAGGGCTCCATTTGTTTTGAAATGGTAGATTTGGATTTGGATTTGGTAAGAAGGTTAAAGTTAATACAAAAACTAAAAAACATTAGATTGAATGTATTTAAAATAACTAGAAGAAAGGGATTTGAAATAACTATATGCACAAAGTCATTTGAAATCCATTTGCTTTCTTCACCTTTCTTCTCATTCAACTCCTAGCATACATGCATTATAATTCTCTAAACAACAAATTTAGCCTTATGAATCTGCTTAAAAGGGCTGAAAAGAAGTCGAAACTGTGTAAGGAAGTTTCTGATGCATTTCCATTTACAGGTGGAGGAAATGAATTGCTTGGTGTCTGAACTTATGAAGGTGACTGCAACAGAACGGGTTGTTCTTGATCAATGCAAAGATTTTTTGTCGACATTATCAGCAATGCAGGTAAGTCTCTTTATTCGTTCAAACTCAATTCTCTGAGCTGTTATTCAATCGGTTTCTTATTGGTTGTAACCAGGTCAAGGATTGTAGCTTGAGAACACATATAATACAATTACAACGTGTACCAACTACGCGCTGCCTGACAACACGTGTGTAGAACTGATCTTATTTGACTACTCACTCCTAATGCTAACATATTACACGGAACCCTTTCTTTTTCCACCGGGTGGAGGCAGCAGAGACAATAAGAAGTAATGGATGGATGAAGTAGCTAGTTTTGGCTTCTGGTATGGCATTTTTGGAACCTGGCTGGGTTTGTGGTCTTTTGTGTCAATGTGTCAATCAATCTTTGTATCTGAAGAATACAGAAAATGGCTTTTCCCAATCACTAATTAGCTGTATACAAGCACTCTCTTTCTTTCCTTTGCCCCAAAAGGAAATGTAAACGTATATATGTAATGTAATGTAATCGTCACCTCATCACACTAGTAGTTCATTAGTTTCTGCTGAATTCTTCATTCCACCATCTCTACATGTCTCTTCTTCTGCTTGATTATTCGCGATTTCAACAATGCCGCTGTTATTACTTTCAGTATGTTCTGAAACAAATTGTGTTCTTCACAAATGATGGATGCGGTTTTAATTGTTGCTGCATTGTGAACTCCAGGTCAACAACTAATTTTAAACCTTTGATACGTGGTGTACTCTATTTACATCCACGGCTGAGGATTTAAGCAAATTTATTCTCACATGGTGCATGGCTTGAAATGAGCATTGACAGAATCTGAGGTCAATTGCTCTCTCTTCCAATTTCCTCACAATATCTCCAAAGAGTCAACTAAGAAAAGAAGACTTTGACTTAGTTTGACTAGTTGGGTCAGCGAGACAGCCCATGTTAAACTTCATGCACTTGAGGATGTGAGGCCCATCGTAATAGGGCTGTTAATTGGTCCAGAAAAATCGACCGAAATTTTGAACCGTCCCAAAAAATTACCGAACTGATAAACAACTGTAATTGAAGAGGAAAAACCGAACCGAACCGAAGTGGAAACGGTTCGGTTTTGGTATTCAAGAGGCCCAGTACCGAAAACTGGTATCAAAACCTTTAGCCAATTAATCCTTCCCTTTTTGGTATCAGCTAGTGGGCCCAATATCAAATAAGCCCATTAATACCAAACCGTTTTGGGATTCAAGTCCTCTCTCTTTCTGATCTTCACGCCTCATCTCTCATTCTCTCATCTCCCATTCCTCAAACTTGAAGAAAAGCACCACACCAGACGCCAACACCAGATACCAGTCCACATCCATCCTCATCCAATCGGACCAAATCAGACCCCATGGCCATCGATCGATCTCATCGATTCGGACCAAATCGGACCCCATGGCCATCGATCGATCTCTCCAATCTCATCGATCTCAAACTTTCAGTGACTAAATCGCAGCGGCCAGCCAACCATAGCCTCACGCATGCCTCACCGCCTCACGGCTCATGCACGGACGCCTCACCGTGAGGATGCCTCAGGGCTCACGCATGGACGCCTCACCGTGAGGATGCCTCATGGCTCACGCACGGACGCCTCACAGTGAGGATGCCTCACGGCTCACGCACGGACGTCTCACCGCGAGGACGCCTTGATGACTCCGTCGCGAGGATGCCTCGATGACTCCGTCGCGAGGATGCCTCGATGACTCCGTCGCGAGGATGCCTCGATGACTCCGTCGCGAGGATTCCTCGATGACTCCATCGCCTTCTTCGATCCAGTCGCCACCATGCCTCTATCGCTCCATCGCTCAAACTCCGGAAAAATCGATCCCGAACTGAACTGATCGGGTTGTTCGATTTTTGGTCCAAATCGGAAAAATGGCTAGTACCAGACCGATACCGATATCAGTCATCACATCGGTTCGGTTTCGGATTTAGAAAAATTACCGAACCGAATTACCGATTAACAACCCTACATCGTAATTCAATTCTGACCCCAACTCCCCCACAAAAAAAAAATAAAGACAAAAAAATGGGGCACCACCATTAACATGTGCTTGAGAACACCTGATTTGCCTCCTTCCTATTTTGGACTATTCATTGAGCTTTGAAGCAAGACTGCATTTCTCCCGCAATAAATGTCAGGACCCGTCCCGAATTTCCCCTCGAAACCCGGGAAGAACCCTGATCCCGTCTGACAACCTAAGAAAAGGTTCCCAAAATACCCTTCAATCCTTACAAATTATAATAACAATAATAATTACTTCATCTTGTCAGACAAGGGACTTAAGCACTCAATAATTCCCGTAATTAACGACCAATCAAATACCTTTCTTCCCCTCCATTTATAAAATCATGCATGCGTCACATAAACAATTTATAATATAAAAACATCATATGTAAATCACTAAAATTCACATTTCTCTTTAGAACCACTTAGTTGAACTCACATAAAATCTGTATAAAAATACCTCGTAATCCACAATTTGTTTTGAAAATCTCATCAAAGGAGTTTTAAATCATTTGGCTCAATCTGGACACAAATTATCTCAATTTCACTGTCCCGACATATTCATAACACACCAGTCAAACATTGCTGACATCTCTACTGGAAAACCACAAGACAACAAACTAGTCAGATACTAGTGAACCAATAATAATTCGTCCATCTGGGTCACCGCCCACACCAACCCACTGACCCGAATGACGTCGTATTTTCATATGTTGATTAGGCCCATAACAATTGTCGTCTGGTTCATATTAGAGCCGAAAATATCCTCGACTATCATATTGTATCATCAGTCGGTATAACCTTCGGCTATTATAACATATCAATCGGCATCTCTCTCGACTATCATATCCCTAGCCACCAGAGTATCCCTTGGGGTGTACTAGAATATGTATCATATCATATCAGTCGGCATATATCTCGACTATCATAACATATCAATCGGCATCTCTCTCGACTATCATATCCCTAGCCACCAGAGTATCCCTTGGGGTGTACTAGAATATGTATCATATCATATCAGTCGGCATATATCTCGACTATCATAACATATCAGTCGGCATCTCTCGAATATCATATCATATCAGTCGGCATATATCTCGCTATCATATTCCTAGTCACCAGGGTATCCCTTGGGGTGTACTAGAATATGTACTACTTGGACTCGACCACAATCTCTGCAAAATCACCTTTTATATTGGGGTTCACCGGGAGTCCGCCAACACGGAACCAAGGCCCGGCTCCTAGGCCCCATTAAATCAGTTTTGTTTATATTAGGGGTTCACCGGGAGTCCGCCAACACGGAACCAAGGCCCGGCTCCTAGGCCCCTTCAAATCAGTTTTGTTTATAGTGGGGTTCACCGGGAGTCCGCCAACACGGAACTAAGGCCCGGCTCCTAGGCCCCTTCAAAACGGTTTTGTATCCAAAATCAAGTATAAATTTGTTTATCATTTACCACAAATACGCTTTCAACTCATAATCATGTACCTCAATAATTACCACGTCCAAATACTATCAAAACCGAATCCAACAACCATATCGTTTCACACAACACACATCCACTGAAATATTGGAACATTATCCAGCAATCATTGCATCCATACACAACAATATTTACATATCGAGGATATTAATACATGCATCACAATTTATAGATACAACCATACACAACAGTAATTAAATCGAAGATAATTATACATACATTACAATTTATAACTCAAAGTCCGCTTACCATCACCATCCAACCCAAAATTCATGTACGCTCTAGCCTCAGAACACATACACCATAATGACCCAACTACCTTGACTTTCCAAACTCAAAACCCTCTCCACGGTCAATCCCTACCGCTGGGATTGCCCAAACGAGCTCTAAATGAACTCCTATGGCCTCGAAACCAACAAAATCTGATTCGGAACGTCCCAAAACTTTGGTCACGCGCCGCCGTGACTTCGGGAACAGTCCCACGCGCCGCCACGCGCCGCCAGAAGGTCAGAACACGCGCCCACGCGCTGCCACGCGCCGGTCACGCGCCTGCTACAGTGTTCACGCGCCTGGATCGGTCCAACCCGGCCCGGCTCGACCTGACCCGATCCAACTCGACCGGTTCACTCGACTCGACCGGTTCACTCGACTCGACCGGTTCACTCGACTCGGCCGGTTCACTCGACTCGGCCGGTTCACTCGACTCGGCCGGTTCACTCGACTCGACCGGTTACCGGTGACTCACCGGAGAAGACGACCGGACGGCCGTCGCCGTCGCCGGAGGCAGGCCGGAGAAGATGACCGGACCGCCACCTCCGCCGCCGTCTGGTTCACCGGAAACTGCCATTTCCGGCCGATTTTCAAGGTTTTCTAACTTCCTCATTTCTTAACCGTTTTTCACGATCTACACATGTAAATTCATCTACTTTTCACCAGGAATCCAAATATGAGGTCAAAGTTCCGAGATCATACCTGGTTTGGCCGGAAAACGGCCGAGAAGGTTCGGTGAACCTCCCTCCTCCGTCCGTCGCCCACGGAGGTGCTCCCACTCCGATAATCACACCAAAAGACTCGTGGGGTCGCGGGGAAGGTCCTCCCGACCTCGGTTTTGTTCGAATCGGACCGAAACCCCTCCGATGAATATGGCCTTCGGTGATCGCACGGGGAGGGCTCGGATAGGACCGAGACTGCATCGACCAATCTCCCGAGGAGAGAGAAAAATACCTGTTATATAATTCCAACATTTCCAAAATTACCAAACTGCCCATGCAGCTTCTAGACCCGGAACGAACGCATCGGATCTCCGTTTTCAGCGTGCCGCCTGTCTACGAACTCGTGAGTTCGAGACCTACGCAACAACCCAAGAAAAATTCCCAAAAGTTTTACCAGTCAAAAAGTGACTCCCAAACCCATCCAAAACTGAGGGTAAAATTGTCCAATTCTCAAAATAATTTAATTTCTGGTCCGGGTCGTTACAATCTACCCCCCTTAAGGAATTTCGTCCCCGAAATTTCACTAACTCAGGTTAAAGAACCAACCTCCTATTCAGTTCAAGGTCACTAAAGAGGTAAACTCCTCGGATGCATCTTGTTAACATAATTCCTTAAATAATTTGCACACAAGTGTGCGGTCTACAGGAAGTTAACCTAAAGCTCTGATACCACGTGTCAGGACCCGTCCCGAATTTCCCCTCGAAACCCGGGAAGAACCCTGATCCCGTCTGACAACCTAAGAAAAGGTTCCCAAAATACCCTTCAATCCTTACAAATTATAATAACAATAATAAATACTTCATCTTGTCAGACAAGGGACTTAAGCACTCAATAATTCCCGTAATTAACGACCAATCAAATACCTTTCTTCCCCTCCATTTATAAAATCATGCATGCGTCACATAAACAATTTATAATATAAAAACATCATATGTAAATCACTAAAATTCACATTTCTCTTTAGAACCACTTAGTTGAACTCACATAAAATATGTATAAAAATACCTCGTAATCCACAATTTGTTTTGAAAATCTCATCAAAGGAGTTTTAAATCATTTGGTTCAATCTGGACACAAATTATCTCAATTTCACTGTCCCGACATATTCATAACACACCAGTCAAACATTGCTGACATCTCTACTGGAAAACCACAAGACAACAAACTAGTCAGATACTAGTGAACCAATAATAATTCGTCCATCTGGGTCACCGCCCACACCAACCCACTGACCCAAATGACGTCGTATTTTCATATGTTGATTAGGCCCATAACAATTGTCGTCTGGTTCATATTAGAGCCGAAAATATCCTCGACTATCATATTGTATCATCAGCCGGTATAACCTTCGGCTATTATAACATATCAATCGGCATCTCTCTCGACTATCATATCCCTAGCCACCAGAGTATCCCTTGGGGTGTACTAGAATATGTATCATATCATATCAGTCGGCATATATCTCGACTATCATAACATATCAGTCGGCATCTCTCGAATATCATATCATATCAGTCGGCATATATCTCGCTATCATATTCCTAGTCACCAGGGTATCCCTTGGGGTGTACTAGAATATGTACTACTTGGACTCGACCACAATCTCTGCAAAATCACCTTTTATATTGGGGTTCACCGGGAGTCCGCCAACACGGAACCAAGGCCCGGCTCCTAGGCCCCATTAAATCAGTTTTGTTTATATTAGGGGTTCACCGGGAGTCCGCCAACACGGAACCAAGGCCCGGCTCCTAGGCCCCTTCAAATCAGTTTTGTTTATAGTGGGGTTCACTGGGAGTCCGCCAACACGGAACCAAGGCCCGGCTCCTAGGCCCCTTCAAAATGGTTTTGTATCCAAAATCAAGTATAAATTTGTTTATCATTTACCACAAATACGCTTTCAACTCAAAATCATGTACCTCAATAATTACCACGTCCAAATACTATCAAAACCGAATCCAACAACCATATCGTTTCTCACAACACACTTCCACTGAAATATTGGAACAACCATTATCCAGCAATCATTGCATCCATACACAACAATATTTACATATCGAGGATATTAATACATGCATCACAATTTATAGATACAACCATACACAACAGTAATTAAATCGAAGATAATTATACATACATTACAATTTATAACTCAAAGTCCGCTTACCATCACCATCCAACCCAAAATTCATGTACGCTCTAGCCTCAGAACACATACACCATAATGACCCAACTACCTTGACTTTCCAAACTCAAAACCCTCTCCACGGTCAATCCCTACCGCTGGGATTGCCCAAACGAGCTCTAAATGAACTCCTATGGCCTCGAAACCAACAAAATCTGATTCGGAACGTCCCAAAACTTTGGTCACGCGCCGCCGTGACTTCGGGAACAGTCCCACGTGCCGCCACGCGCCGCCAGAAGGTCAGAACACGCGCCCACGCGCTGCCACGCGTCGGTCACGCGCCTGCTACAGTGTTCACGCGCCTGGACCGGTCCAACCCGGCTCGACTCGACCTGACCCGGTCCAACTCGACCGGTTCACTCAACTCGACCGGTTCACTCGACTCGACCGGTTCACTCGACTCGACCGGTTCACTCGACTCGGCCGGTTCACTCGACTCGGCCGGTTCACTCGACTCGGCCGGTTCACTCGACTCGACCGGTTACCGGTGACTCACCGGAGAAGACGACCGGACGTCCCTCGCCGTCGCCGGAGGCAGGCCGGAGAAGATGACCGGACCGCCACCTCCGCCGCCGTCTGGTTCGCCGGAAACTGCCATTTCCGGCCGATTTTCAAGGTTTTCTAACTTCCTCATTTCTTAACCGTTTTTCACGATCTACACATGTAAATTCATCTACTTTTCACCAGGAATCCAAATATGAGGTCAAAGTTCCGAGATCATACCTGGTTTGGCCGGAAAAAGGCCGAGAAGGTTCGGTGAACCTCTCTCATCCGTCCGTCGCCCACGGAGGTGCTCCCACTCCGATAATCACACCAAAAGACTCGTGGGGTCGCGGGGAAGGTCCTCCCGACCTCGGTTTTGTTCGAATCGGACCGAAACCCCTCCGATGAATATGGCCTTCGGTGATCGCACGGGGAGGGCTCGGATAGGACCGAGACTGCATCGACCAATCTCCCGAGGAGAGAGAAAAATACCTGTTATATAATTCCAACATTTCCAAAATTACCAAACTGCCCCTGTAGCTTCTAGACCCGGAACGAACGCATCGGATCTCCGTTTTCAGCGTGCCGCCTGTCTACGAACTCGTGAGTTCGAGACCTACGCAACAACCCAAGAAAAATTCCCAAAAGTTTTACCAGTCAAAAAGTGACTCCCAAACCCATCCAAAACTGAGGGTAAAATTGTCCAATTCTCAAAATAATTTAATTTCTGGTCCGGGTCGTTACAATAAACCAATTGTCGATTTTACAATGGTTGTTATTCTTTTCTTTCGAACTGGAACGTTCATAGATTTTTAATGGGGCTATGATATTTGCATTTCATTTCCGAGAAACATTTTTGTTCCATCATTTTCATCTAGCGAATTATTCCTATCCATTTGTCATAAACGAAATTAGTCATCATCTAAAACATCACTTCAAGATCATTTTTGTAAAAATAATTGACCATGTAAATTTTGTAATCATTCATATGTATAAACTAAGGGTCTGTTTGGATGAGCATGAATTTGGAATTTAGATTTGGCCGCTGTTTGGATAAACATTTATTCAAAAGATTTGGATGTGAGACAAATCCATAAGGGATTTGAGAAGGCCTAAAGTTATTGATTTCAAATTCTTTTTACAACTAGTCATTTGAGTGTATTGGTTTTTTAACATCTCTTGACAAAAAAAAAATCTTTATTTTCATCAATTTTTTTCATCTTCCTTTTTCTTTCTTTTTGTTCTTCTGTTTTTTCTTGTCATTTTTTAATTCTTTCATAATTCGTTTCTTTTTTCTATTAGAGACACAATCTACAATGCAGTCTAATAATATGATCTACTAAACTGATCTTAACCTATAATCATCTGATTGATTGATCGAAATGGTTTTGAATTTTATTGAATATTTGTAGAATACTATCCCTACATATATATGGTCAATTTCTTTAAGCACAAAATGGAAATATAAAATTCGTTAGTAAACTTAAGAGTACTTCCTTGGCCAAAATTGCCACAAAAAAAAAAACCTTAGGAAAATATTTGGTGTAGATACATACTCTACACCAAAGATGAATGTTTTTTTTTATCAAGACAACAATTGAGAAGACAACAATTGATTTGCTATTATGATCAAGACATGCCTCATTCATAGACTAAAAAATAGAGATTCTTGAGGAAGAAAAGTTGCATTACAAATTTGTGGTGTTTCCTGTACTACCATTGACAAGCCTCCAGGGTGCCACTTCGACAAGCCTCCAGCGCACCCACTTTTTCATTGAGGTACCTGATTTAGAAGGTGTTTCCTCCTGTTGGGGTTGAACTCTGGTCCAGTTCAGTTGAAGGTCCGCGTTGAATTCACTGTTACCATTTGATTGTAACTGGTCAGGTTCATTTCTCAAATCCGATTGCTTTATCAGATCCTCAAAACTAAGCTGTCAGGACCCGTCCTGAATTTCCCCTCGAAACCCGGGAAGAACCCTGATCCCGTCTGACAACCTAAGAAAAGGTTCCCAAAATACCCTTCAATCCTTACAAATTATAAAAACAATAATAAATACTTCATCTTGTCAGACAAGGGACTTAAGCACTCAAAATTCCTGTAATTAACGACCAATCAAATACCATTCTTCCCCTCCATTTATAAAATCATGCATGCGTCACATAAACAATTTATCATATAAAAACATCATATGTATAATGAAATACCTCATGATCCACAATTTGGTTTGGAAACTCTCTTCAAAGGAGTTTAAAATCATTTAAATCAATCCGGACACAAAATATCTCAAATTCACTGTTCCTGACATATTCATAACACACCAGTCAATTATTGCTGATATCTCTACTGGAAAACCACAAGACATCAAACTAGTCAGATACTAGTGAACAAATAATAATTCGTCCATCTGGGTCACCGCCCACACCAACCCACTGACCCGGATGACGACGTATTTTTATATGTTGATTAGGCCCATAACAATTGTCGTCTGGTTCATATTAGAGCCGGATATATCCTCGGCTATCATATCGTATCATCAGCCGGTATATCTCTCGGCTATCATATTCCTAGCCACCAGGGTATCCCTTGGGGTGTGCTAGAATATGTATCATATCATATCATATCAGTCGGCATATATCTCGACTATCATAACATATCAATCGGCATCTCTCTACTATCATATTCCTAGCCACCAGGGTATCCCTTGGGGTGTGCTAGAATATGTACTACTTGGACTCGACCACAATCTCTGCAAATTCACCTTCTATATTGGAGTTTCACCGGGTTCACCGTCTCAGCGGATCCTAGCCCGGATCCTGGCCTCCCTCAAATCAATATTTATCTCGGAGGTTCACCGGGTTCACCGCCTCAGCGGATCCTAGCCCAGATCCTGGCCTCCCTCAAATCAATATTCATCTCGGAGGTTCACCGGGTTCACCGCCTCAGCGGATCCTAGCCCAGATCCTGGCCTCCCTCAAATCAATATTCATCTCGGAGGTTCACCGGGTTCACCGCCTCAGCGGATCCTAGCCCAGATCCTGGCCTCCCTCAAATCAATATTCATCTCGGAGGTTCACCGGGTTCACCGCCTCAGCGGATCCTAGCCCGGATCCTGGCCCCTCTCAAATCGGTATTGTATCCAAAATCGATTATTTTATAGTCACAAGTACAGTTTCAACTCAAAATCATAGACCCAAATAATTACCACGTCAACACAAGATCAAAACCGAGTACAAAAATCAGGTCATTTCTCAAAATACACTTTCACAGAAATATTGTAAAACATGTGTCCAGCATCATTTCAAAAATCCAGAAATTCATTGCACCCATACACAACAGTATTTAAATCGAGGATATTAATACATGCATCACAATTTATAAATACAACCATACACAACAGTAATGAAATCGAAGATATTTATACATACATTACAATTTATAATCAAAGTCCGCTTACCATCACCATCCAACCCAAAATTCATGTACGCTCTAGCCTCAGAACACCTACACCATAATGACCCAACTACCTTGACTTCCCAAACTCAAAACCCTCTCTACGGTCAATCCCTACCGCTGGGATTGCCCAACCGAGCTCTAAATGAACTCCTATGGCCTCGAAACCAACAAAATCTGATCCGAAACGTCCCAAAACCTTGGTCACGCGCCGCCGTGACCTCGGAAACAGTCCCACGCGCCGCCACGCGCCACCGGAAGGTCAGAATACGCGCCCACGCGCTGCCACGCGCTGGTCACGCGCCTGCTACAGTGTTCACGCGCCTGGACCGGTCCAACCTGGCCCGGCTCGACCTGACCCGGTCCAACTCGACCGGTTCACTCGACTCGACCGGTTCACTCGACTCGACCGGTTCACTCGGCTCGACCGGTTCACTCGGCTCGACCGGTTACCGGTGACTCACCGGAGAAGACGACCGGACGGCCATCGCCGTCGCCGGAGGCTGGCCGGAGAAGATGACCGGACCGCCGCCTCCGCCGCCGTCTGGTTCGCCGGAATCCCCCATTTCCGGCCGAACTTCAAGGTTTTCTAATTTCTTCATTTCTTAACCGTTTTTCACGATCTACACATGTAAATTCATCTACTTTTCACCAGGAATCCAAATATGAGGTCAAAGTTCCGAGATCGTACCTGGTTTGGCCGGAAAACGGCCGAGAATGTTCGGCTCACCTCCCTCCTCCGTCCGTCGCCCACGGAGGTGCTCCCACTCCGATAATCACACCAAAAGACTCGTGGGGTCGCGTGGAAAGTCCTCACAACCTCGGTTTTGTTCGAATCGGACCGAAACCCCTCCGATGAATATGGCCTTCGGTGTTCGCACGGGGAGGGCTCGGATAGGGCCGAGACTGCATCGACCCATCTCCCGAGGAGAGAGAAAATATCTGTTATATAATTCCAACATTTCCAAAATTACCAAACTGCCCCTGCAGCTTCTAGACCCGGAACGAACACATCGGATCTCCGTTTTCAACGTGCCGCCTGTCTACGAACTCGTGAGTTCGAGACCTACGCAACAACCCAAGAAAAATTCCCAAAAGTTTTACCAGTCAAAAAGTGACTCCCGAACCCATCCAAAACTGAGGGTAAAATTGTCCAATTCTCAAAATAATTTAATTTCTGGTCCGGGTCGTTACAATCTACCCCCCTTAAGGAATTTCGTCCCCGAAATTTCACTAACTCAGGTTAAAGAACCAACCTCCTATTCAGTTCAAGGTCACTAAAGAGGTAAACTCCTCGGATACATCTTGTTAACATAATTCCGTAAATAATTTGCACACAAGTATGCGGTCTGCAGGAAGTTAACCTAAAGCTCTGATACCACTTGTCAGGACCCGTCCCGAATTTCCCCTCGAAACCCGGGAAGAACCCTGATCCCGTCTGACAACCTAAGAAAAGGTTCCCAAAATACCCTTCAATCCTTACAAATTATAAAAACAATAATAAATACTTCATCTTGTCAGACAAGGGACTTAAGCACTCAAAATTCCTGTAATTAACGACCAATCAAATACCATTCTTCCCCTCCATTTATAAAATCATGCATGCGTCACATAAACAATTTATCATATAAAAACATCATATGTATAATGAAATACCTCATGATCCACAATTTGGTTTGGAAACTCTCTTCAAAGGAGTTTAAAATCATTTAAATCAATCCGGACACAAAATATCTCAAATTCACTGTTCCTGACATATTCATAACACACCAGTCAATTATTGCTGATATCTCTACTGGAAAACCACAAGACATCAAACTAGTCAGATACTAGTGAACAAATAATAATTCGTCCATCTGGGTCACCGCCCACACCAACCCACTGACCCGGATGACGACGTATTTTTATATGTTGATTAGGCCCATAACAATTGTCGTCTGGTTCATATTAGAGCCGGATATATCCTCGGCTATCATATCGTATCATCAGCCGGTATATCTCTCGGCTATCATATTCCTAGCCACCAGGGTATCCCTTGGGGTGTGCTAGAATATGTATCATATCATATCATATCAGTCGGCATATATCTCGACTATCATAACATATCAATCGGCATCTCTCTACTATCATATTCCTAGCCACCAGGGTATCCCTTGGGGTGTGCTAGAATATGTACTACTTGGACTCGACCACAATCTCTGCAAATTCACCTTCTATATTGGAGTTTCACCGGGTTCACCGTCTCAGCGGATCCTAGCCCGGATCCTGGCCTCCCTCAAATCAATATTTATCTCGGAGGTTCACCGGGTTCACCGCCTCAGCGGATCCTAGCCCAGATCCTGGCCTCCCTCAAATCAATATTCATCTCGGAGGTTCACCGGGTTCACCGCCTCAGCGGATCCTAGCCCAGATCCTGGCCTCCCTCAAATCAATATTCATCTCGGAGGTTCACCGGGTTCACCGCCTCAGCGGATCCTAGCCCAGATCCTGGCCTCCCTCAAATCAATATTCATCTCGGAGGTTCACCGGGTTCACCGCCTCAGCGGATCCTAGCCCGGATCCTGGCCCCTCTCAAATCGGTATTGTATCCAAAATCGATTATTTTATAGTCACAAGTACAGTTTCAACTCAAAATCATAGACCCAAATAATTACCACGTCAACACAAGATCAAAACCGAGTACAAAAATCAGGTCATTTCTCAAAATACACTTTCACAGAAATATTGTAAAACATGTGTCCAGCATCATTTCAAAAATCCAGAAATTCATTGCACCCATACACAACAGTATTTAAATCGAGGATATTAATACATGCATCACAATTTATAAATACAACCATACACAACAGTAATGAAATCGAAGATATTTATACATACATTACAATTTATAATCAAAGTCCGCTTACCATCACCATCCAACCCAAAATTCATGTACGCTCTAGCCTCAGAACACCTACACCATAATGACCCAACTACCTTGACTTCCCAAACTCAAAACCCTCTCTACGGTCAATCCCTACCGCTGGGATTGCCCAACCGAGCTCTAAATGAACTCCTATGGCCTCGAAACCAACAAAATCTGATCCGAAACGTCCCAAAACCTTGGTCACGCGCCGCCGTGACCTCGGAAACAGTCCCACGCGCCGCCACGCGCCACCGGAAGGTCAGAATACGCGCCCACGCGCTGCCACGCGCTGGTCACGTGCCTGCTACAGTGTTCACGCGCCTGGACCGGTCCAACCCGGCCCGGCTCGACCTGACCCGGTCCAACTCGACCGGTTCACTCGACTCGACCGGTTCACTCGACTCGACCGGTTCACTCGGCTCGACCGGTTCACTCGGCTCGACCGGTTACCGGTGACTCACCGGAGAAGACGACCGGACGGCCATCGCCGTCGCCGGAGGCTGGCCGGAGAAGATGACCGGACCGCCGCCTCCGCCGCCGTCTGGTTCGCCGGAATCCCCCATTTCCGGCCGAACTTCAAGGTTTTCTAATTTCTTCATTTCTTAACCGTTTTTCACGATCTACACATGTAAATTCATCTACTTTTCACCAGGAATCCAAATATGAGGTCAAAGTTCCGAGATCGTACCTGGTTTGGCCGGAAAACGGCCGAGAATGTTCGGCTCACCTCCCTCCTCCGTCCGTCGCCCACGGAGGTGCTCCCACTCCGATAATCACACCAAAAGACTCGTGGGGTCGCGGGGAAAGTCCTCCCAACCTCGGTTTTGTTCGAATCAGACCGAAACCCCTCCGATGAATATGTCCTTCGGTGTTCGCACGGGGAGGGCTCGGATAGGGCCGAGACTGCATCGACCCATCTCCCGAGGAGAGAGAAAATATCTGTTATATAATTCCAACATTTCCAAAATTACCAAACTGCCCCTGCAGCTTCTAGACCCGGAACGAACACATCGGATCTCCGTTTTCAACGTGCCGCCTGTCTACGAACTCGTGAGTTCGAGACCTACGCAACAACCCAAGAAAAATTCCCAAAAGTTTTACCAGTCAAAAAGTGACTCCCGAACCCATCCAAAACTGAGGGTAAAATTGTCCAATTCTCAAAATAATTTAATTTCTGGTCCGGGTCGTTACATAAGCGGAGACGAACTATAGCCGCTGGAGGCCATTGGGGGAAGGTGCTCTTCACCATTTTGCATGGCAGCTACGAAAAGAAGACTTTGACTTAGTTTGACTAGTTGGGTACTTTTGGCACATGAGGATGTGACGGCCATCGTAATTCAATTTTAACCCACCTCCCCACCAGAAAAAAAACAAAGTGCGGCAACACCGTTAACGTGCGCCTGAGAAAACCTGATTTACCTCCTATGCATGTATCCTACGTAACCTCCACACTTCTACGTAGTAATAGTAATGCACAAGTAAGGGTATCGAACCACAAAGATTGATTAGACTTCACAATTACCTCAAACTAACCCTATAATGACTCAATTAACTAGTGAACTGAAAAGCTGAAAAGAAAATAGATTTGAGTTTTGATTTGTGATGTGTGAAATTTTAAAACTGAAACTAAAGGTGCAAGTAATTGAAAGATAGATTAAGGCTGAGATTGAGAAAAGTATGGAGATGGAACCTAGGGTCTTGACTTCACCTATGCAACCTTGATTCTATGAAAATTGTGACTAAATTACTCTCATCTTCCAAAACTGTTCTAAAGATCGTTTTCACTTAAGTAAGATAGGCCATGGCATGTGGAACATTATTTAGTCCTAATTGTAACCTAAGTATGGCATGTACATTGGTTTACTCCTAGAAGGCCTTTAAGTATGACAAAACACCTAAAAGTGACCAAACAGATTCAGTGGCATGGCATGTGCTCGCTAACCCTATTCTTTCATTCATAGATAAATTAAACTTATGCATGGCATGTGCTCTAAGTTTAGCCAAGAATATGCTATTCAACTGGTGATCAAACACTAGAACCACACATGAATCAATAATTATAATGAATGAAACAAAGAAGTGTTTGAAAGAAACTAAATACTTTAATCATAACACAAAATTGAGTTTACATGGTTACATCAAGAACCCTAGATGAAGAATTAGTTACACATGTATCTAATCAACACAAAAACATTAATTAGAGACATAAGTGCAACAAACTCTTAGTAGAAGTCACCCTTGAAGCGTTCTTCTTCTCCAGATGCGAAGAGAGGTTCTCCTTCACAGTAACAAAGATGGTGGATGATGGATTTGATGAAGGAATTTGGGGCTTTTGTGATGGGAGTTGGCTGCAGATGAGGAAAGGGATGAAAAGGGTTGGAAAAGAGGACAGGATGAAGGAAGGGGAATAAAGAGATAAGTTTTCTTTTTGGGGTTTTTTGAATTCTAGAGAATGGAAGAAAGGTTGTCGAGGCTAGGTCAGATTTTCTTTCCTATGTCAAGGCTAGGGCTAATTTTGAGAGTAAAGAGTGATCAGTCGTTATTTATGCATCATTTTGATGTCTTTATATGCCTCTCTTACATGTCTTTTGAATGATTTCGTGCCATCAATAGTAGAAAATGATCAATCTTGTGAGACTTGTGCAGATTTGGAATGATAGGTAAAATCTGGAAAGAACGCAAAAAGAATGACTCAAATCGGAGTCCAGATGAAGGAGATGTCCTCATGTCAATATCAGGTCCTGAACGGAGTCCTGAGTGCGCCAGTGCGCCAGTGCGCCTATTTTGGGACACTGGCCAAGTACCTCATATCAGGCCCTCCGGGTCTCAAACCTGTGTTTCATGACATGAAGGTCAGGTCCTAGAAGTGCCAAGGTCGCGCCAAGGTAGGTCGAGGACATGTCCCAAGAACTCCCATCCGAGCCCAGATGTGCGCCTAAGCCCGGGGTCCCTGTTCCGCCAGCGGTGGATCAGATGTTCTCCCTCTGTGCTAAGCCAGACAACATTTGTGCCAAGCCTGAACGAAGATGCGCTTCTACTATACTCATGATGTGCTTCAAAAGCGCAGTCCCAGATCCTGATTACGAAGACAGTCCAAAATCCAAGTTTGGCCAGCTTGCATTCCCACTTGCCAACTTGCATTCACACTCCCAGCCGTGCTCTGATTGGTTCTAATAGATTTAAGGACTCTGTAATTAATTAAAAGTACAATAACTTTCTCTATCCTTATAGGACATGGTTTTACCAATCCTTATAGAATAAGGTTTTACCAATCCTTATAGAATAAGGTTTTACCAATCCTTATAGAACAAGGTTTTCCCTTTGTCTATAAAAAGGAGCATTTGTTCAGTGTTTTAAGGATCAAAGAGAGAGAGAGAGAGAGAGAGAGAGAGTTCCGTTTTGGTTTTATTGGTAATTAGAGGAGCAGATTTTTAGAGATAATATTTTACACACAAATTATTGGACGTGGAGCTTAGAGAAGAAGGCTCTGCCGTGTCTTCTGCTGCACCTGTTCTTAACAATCTCTTATGTACCCTTATTTTCATTATTGCAATTTACTTATGAATTCAATTATATTTGTTTCAATTTCAGTTATGTGTGAGTAGTCGTTAGGATTAGGGCTGCTTGAAGCCCTAGCCATTTTAGCTTGTTGATTGGATTTCTGGCTCTTGATTATGATTGCTATGCATGCTGAATAAGTTGGATTACTTTGCTTAATGACCTTAAATTATGCCTATAAGATTAGCTACCTTGTTTGCATATAATTATTGATGTAATTGCTTGAGTGACCGTCATATCATCTTGTGATTTGGAGCATCGAAAGTATTCTTACTTGTAATCTTAACTCATAACGACCTAGGATTGCATGTCACTTTGCTAGGCTAATGTGGTGTCATTAAATTCTCTTTGAACTTCATGCATCATCTTAAAAGGTAGGTGATAGACGTTCTAGGCATATGCCATGTTTAGAACATGCTAAGTAAGAGGGAATAAGATGTGTCTAGTGAACCAACGCCAGGTCCTAGGCACGGGCACCTAATTCAGAAAATGCATAGTAATTAGGTCAAGGAAATCTGATTAGTAACTATAATTGGTTAGAGTGGATAGTAAGCCTTAATTCGCCTTAGTTAATAATCAATCAACCTTGAATTCTTGCATTGTTATTTTCTGCTTTTTATTTTACTTGTCTTTAAATTTCAGTTCTCACATCATAAACCCCCCTGCGTGTGTGTGTGTGTGTGTTTTCACTAAGTTAATAAATCTGAACTAAAGTGGTCATAATGTTGATACAAGTCCTCGAGGGATCGACTCTTGCTGTGCTATTATACTATTCTTATCGATTTGTGCACTTGCAAGGATTTTATAACTGTTAGAATTGAATTGCATATTTCTTGCTCTTTAATTCCACCAACAAAGAGGGCTTTATAAAGGTAGAGAGCCGGAGGGGTAAAATTGTCAATGAATAGTACAACGTGAGTGACAGTAAAAAATCCTTGCTCCCCAAGTTGTTTTTCTTGCTTCCCAAGTAACCTCATCCAGCTCCGAATTACTTTGTTCTTTCGCCAAAATCTTTATAGTTTAATGGGCTATCCAATCTTGCACCATTCTCACTAAAAATTAATATCATTTTATCCTATATTATGAAAAGTTTTAGTGCCAAATCATAGGTAAAAAGGTATGACAAAATGTATAAAATAAGACTTAACAAATACCCCCAAACCTATCTTTTGCTAGAACTCGAGAAAAACAAACAAAATAAAAATAAAGACTCGATCTTACTTAGATAGAACATTTAAACCCGTAGGTGTCCCTAGTAGGAGGATTTTTGTCTCTTGAGTGTAAGGACCCTTCCCGAATTTCGCCTCGAAATCCGCAAAAAGACCTTATCCCGTCCGACAGCTCTTTTTCCTCAAAATTTAATACCAGGAATACCCTTTATCCTAAAATATATTCATAAACCTTACAAGGTTCTCGACAGAACCTCTGTACTTACTGACCACACCTACCTATTAGATGCATGATAGCTTACAGGTCATACCCGAGACCTCGGAATAGTGGTGGTCCGCAAAAGTAACACGCTTTGACATCAATTTTCAGTAGGTCAGACATTACTGAAACCTCTACTGTAATAACACAAGACAACTGGCTCGTCAATTTGGGTCACCGCCCATACCATCTCACTGACCTGGATGACGAAGGAACCAGATTTGGTTGAATTGAGTCTCACCGACTCACCCCGAGTCGAACTCGATATCCCTGCTCCTCCAGAGCACCTCGAGTGGTAACTCGATATCCCGGCTCATCCTGAGCCCCCGAGTGATAACTCAATATCCCGACTCGTCTTGAGCCCCCGAGTGACAACTCAATATCCCGGCTCGTCTTGAGGCCCCAAGTGATAACTCGATATCCCTGCTCCTCCAGAGCTACCATAGACCTCAACGATATGGCGGAGAAAGATCCCTCGAACGCCAACATTGGAGAACCCTTCGACGATTTGGCGGAGACATACCCTCTAACGGCAATCGGAGAACCCTCAACAATGTAGCGGAGAAAAACACCCTCCACGCCAATCATCGGAGAATCCCATGGTATAACCTAATACCTAGAAGTATGCATACCCATGCAATCCCGAAACCCTAGTCCGTTCACTGCACGAATAAAATACGAAATCATGGACACCCTAGCCCCAAGGAACTCTTGACACAATATTGACCCAACAACCTTGACCTCCCAAGCTCAAAACCCGCTCCATGGTCAACCGTTACTATTGGGATTACCCAACCGGGGCTATAAAAGAACTCCTACGGCCTCAAAACCATCAAAAACTGATCCGTAACGTCCCAAAAACCTAGCCACGTGCCGTCGTGACCTTAGAATCAGTCCCACGCACAGCCACGCACTGGCAGAATGTAACAACCCGGAATTTCAATTATTGGATTTAATTAAATTATTTATGTAAAATGACGATTTTACCCTTGGTTGGTAAAGGGCATGGAAATCAAGTTTTGTTTCGAAACATTTTCGGTGGTGTTTTTGGTACCGTTGCGTAGGTCTCGAACTCACGAGTTCGTAGACAGGCGGCACACGGAAAACGGAGTTCGTAGACGAGAGTTATGGGTCTAAATGTGCAAGGGCATTTTGGTAATTTGGTTTTGGGAGAAGATATTTTAACCCCCAAATCAGAGTTTATCTGATCCATCTTCATTTTCATACTTATCATCTCCTTCTCTCTCTCTCTGTGACAAACTCAAACACACCCGAAACCATTGAACCCGTGCGAAATTCACCCAAACACCCACAAAAGTCAACATTGATTTCAAGGCCTCACCTTCCAGTTTTGATCCACTAATCGTGTTCTACTCCTTCCCACGATCACAACCGTACCAACCATCGAAGGAGAGGACCACGGAGGAAGCCGAACCGAGAATAGGAAGTTTCGGACTTTCCGATCGATTTTCCGGCTAGCACAGGTATGTGTTTGATGTTTTAAGCTCATATTTGGATTCCTGGGTTTGAGTAGATAGATTTAGACGTAAAATTCGTGAAAAATGGTTGAGTTTTGAAGAAGTTGGAAAGCTTGGAGTTTCGGCCGGAAATGGAGGATTCCGGCGAAACCAGACGGCGGCGGAGGTGGTGGTCCGGTCATCTTCTCCGGCCAACCTCCGGCGACGGTGACGGCAGCCGGTCATCTTCTCCGGCGAGTCGCCGGTGACCGGTCAGGTTGAGTTGAACCGGTCCGGTCGAGTGAACCGGTCGGGTCAGTTGAACCGGTCGGGTCGAGTTGAACCGGTCGGGTTGAGTGAACCGGTCAGGCCGAGTTGGACCGGGTCGGGCCGAGTTGGACCGGGTTGGACCGGTCCAGGCGCGTGGGTACTGTAGCAGGCGCGTGACCGGCGCGTGAGGGCGCGTGGCGGCGCGTGAGCGCGTGTTCCGACCATCCGTCGGCGCGTGGGGCCGAGTCTGAGGTCACGGTGGCGCGTGACAGTTAGTTTTTGACGTTTCGGACCTGTTGGCGCAGGTTTCGAGTCGATCGGATGTCGTTTAGGGGTTGTTTCGGACGTTTTAAGGTTGCTGCGTTTTCTAGGACAGCATCGTTAGACTCCCGGGATTTATGGGGTTTATAATTAAGATTATTATTATTAGCTGGTAATCCCGATTATTAATTTGGACAGGCGATACTGCTCCAGGAACTTCAGGGGAGCGTACAGTTCGGGATTGAGCGTGCTTGAACAGGTTTGTGAGTGGACTTTGATTTATAAACTATAATGCATGCATAAATGTATCTTTGATTTAAATACTGTTGAGTATGAGTGAAATGAATTTCTGGATTTTAGAAATGATACTGGACACATATTTTACAATATTTCAGTGAAAGCATGTTTTGAGAAATGACCTGATTTTGTACTCGATTTTGATATCGTTTTGACGTGGTAACTATTTGAGTATGTGATTTGGGTTTTGACTCATAATTGTGATTTTACCGATTTTGGCCATAAAATGATATTTTAAAGAATTTGGCTTAGGCCGCGAAACAAGATTTCGAAGTATGGATTTGATTCACTGATTCCCGTCCCGATGATTGTTGTTGCTCTGACTGGTGTTGAGGAGCATGACTCTACCAGTTGTTGAGGGTTCGGACCTTAGGTGTTGAGGAGTATGTCTCCGCCGGGTCGCGAAACTGTCTATGCATAGTACAGATATTACAGACAGTACATATGGTACACAGAGTTGTACAGATTTGAACACATCTCAAGGGATACCCTGATGTGTTATGAATATGTCGGGAACAGTGAATTCTTGATTTTGAGATATTTGCCAAATGGAACCAAATGATTTGAATTTGAGATTTTATGTGTCCGATTGAACCAAACGATTTGGATTTGAGATAATTTGTGTCCAGATTGAATTATATGATTTTAAACTCCTTTGAAGAGAGTTTTCAAACCAAATTGTGGATTACGAGGTATTTTTATTATACAGATTTTATGTGAGTTCAATTAAATGGTTTTAAAGATAAATGTGAATTTTGGATGATTTACATATGATGCTTTTATATGATAAATTGTTTTATGTTATGCATGCATGATTTTATAAATGGAGGGGAAGAAAGGTAATTCTTCGAAAAGGAATTTATAAATGATTATTTTTGTCCACTCACAACTTTTGTGTTTAAATCCCCCTTCAGGCAGTTGAGTAGAGTTGACGCGAACATTGATCTCGAGGCTGAGGCATTAGGATTCCGACTGCGCTGTGTTGTATATTTGAGTAGGATATCTAAATTTTATTCTTGATCCTACTTAGACGCTCTGATATTATGTTGCATTTGATTTGTCGTTAATTACGAGAATTATTGAGTGCTTAAGTCCCTTGTCTGACAAGAGGAAGTATTTATTATGGTTATTATAATTTGCATGGATTGAAGGGTATTTTGGGAACCTTTTCTTAGGTTGTCAGACGGGATCAGGGTTCTTCCCGGGTTTCGAGGGGAAATTCGGGACGGGTCCTGACACAGAAGGCCGAACCACGTGCCACGTGCCGGCCACGCCCCCTCATGCTTCGGCCATGTGCCTGTTATAGTGCCCACGTGCTGACCCAATCCAACTTGGCCTGACCCAACCCACTCAGCCTGACTTGGCCTGACCCGGTTCAACTCGACCCGATCGGTCCAGAGAGAAAGAGAGTGAATGAAGATGAATTGATGGTTTGGGGGTTAAAACTATCTACCCCAAGCCAAATTACCCAAATGCCCCTGACATTCTAGACCCATAACTTTCGTTCACAAACTCCGTTTCCCGCGTGTCGCCTATCTACGAACTCATTTGTTCGAGACCCACGCAACGACCCAAGAGAAATTCCCAACAACGCTGTTAGTCAAAAAGTGACTCTCGAACCCTTCCAAAATCGAGGGTAAATCGTCCAATTCTTAATTTAATTTAATTTTTGGTCCAGGTCGTTAGAAATTTCCCCCCTTACAGAAATTTCGTCCTCGAAATTTCCCTAACTCAAGTCAAGAACCAACCTCCTGTTTCAATTCCTCTCGCGTGACCACCGACACGAACTTGGCCCCAGAAGCGATTCCCAAGAGAACCCGTGCACTCTGCACATATCTTCATTCCAATCTTGACAACAAACCGTAGGCGAGAACTACATCCAGGAGACAACCTGGAGGCACTAGTATCCAGTCAACACGGAACATACCTCGAAACACGTCTCTGAGCCTGAGAAGTCCACTGTGGTTCCTACTCCCAACATGACTTCATGATGTCACATGACCGAACATACCTCGAAGCAAGGTGTCAGATAGGGATACGTGCACTACGTGCAGTCAGACTCAACGATCTAGCGGACCACTACTTTACAACGCCAGCATCGGAGAACCCGTCAACGATCTGGCGGAGAACTACCCTCCTATGCTAGTCGTAGAAAACCTTGACGAATATGTGATGGAGAAGACCCTTCATCATGTATAAAACAATGCGTGCATACACAACATTTCTTTTCAAACAAGTTCATAAAGATAAGCCAAAAGCTTACTAGAAAAATCCATCTTTTGTAAAAACATTCGGTGGGACCCACGAAATCCAAATAATGAAAACATTCGGTGGTCCGCAACTCTGCTTTGAAAACCCTCCTCAAAGGAGTTCAAATCATTTAATTCGACTTGGACACATAATATATCAAATCCACTGTTCCCGACATATCCACCACAAACCAGCGTATCCCTTGAGGTGTGCTCCTCAACGATTTGGCGGAGAACACCCTCGACACCAGCATCGGAGAACCCTTAACAACCAGCGGAGCAATACCCCTCAACACCAATCGGAGCAACATTGACTTTGGGAACAGAAAACCAGTGAAAACCAAATCCGTGTTTTGAAATCTTTATTTCTTGGCCTAAGCCAAAGTCATTCAAAAATCATTCATGGCCAAATTCAGTAAAATCACAAATACAGGTCCAACTCAAAATCATGAACTTAATAATTACCACGTCAAAACGATATCAAAACCGAGTCCAAAAGCAATACATAAAAGAGTGTAATTTAAATATACGTGTATTCATGCATTGTCATCTACAAAACCAGGTCCACCCACCAGCAACAGCGACGCCTACCTCGCCCGTGCATCACATGACCTCCGCCTCCCTCAGTTGAAGGTTGCTGAAGAGACAAACGTCTCAGAGGCATCTTGTTAACAAGAATCCTTAAATAGTTTGCACACAAGTGTGCGGCCTGCAGGAAGTTAAACCTAGAGCTCTGATACCAATTGTAAGGACCCTTCACGAATTTCGCCTCGAAATCCGCAAAAAGCCCTTATCCCATATGACAGCTTTTTTTCCTCAAAATTTAATACCAGGAATACCCTTTATCCTAAAATATATTCATAAACCTTACAGGGTTCCCGACAAAACCTCTGTACTTACTGACCACTCCTACATGTCTGACGCAGGATAGCTTACAGGTAATAGCTGAAACCTCAGAATAGTGGTGGTCCGAAAAGGTAACACGCTCTGACATCAATTGTCAGTAGGCCAGACACTGCTGAAACCTCTATTGTAATAACACAAAACAACTGGCTCGTCAATCTGGGTCACCGCCCACACCATCCCACTGACCCAGATGACGAAGGAATCAGACTTGGTTGAATTGAGTCTCACCGACTCACCCCGAATTGAACTCGATATCCCTGCTCCTCCAGAGCACCCCGAGCGGTAACTCGATATCCCAGCTCATCCTGACCCCCAAGTGATAACTCAATATCCCGGCTTGTCCTGAGCCCCTAAGTGACAACTCAATATCCCAGCTCGTCCTGAGCCCCCGAGCGATAACTCGGTATCCCTAATCCACCAGAGCTACCTTAGACCTCAATGATATGGCGGAGAAAGATCCCTCGAACGCCAACATTGGAGAACCCTCGATGATTTGGCGGAGACATACCTTCTAACGCCAATCGGAGAACCCTCAACAATGTAGCGGAGAAAAACACCCTCCACGCCAATCATCAGAGAATCCCATGGTATAACCTAATACCTTGAAGTATGCATACCCATGCAATCTCGGAACCCTAGTCTGTTCACAGTGCGAATAAAATACCAAATCATGGACGCCCTAGCCCCAAGGAACTCTTGACACAATATTGACCCAACTACCTTGACCTCCTGAGCTCAAAACCCGCTCCATGGTCAACCGTTACCGTTGGGATTACCTAATCGGGGCTCTAAACGAACTCTTATGGCCTCAAAACCATCAAAAACCGGTCTGGAACGTCCCAAAAACCTAGCCACGCGTCGCTGTGACCTCGAAATCGGTCCCACGCTCCGCTACACACCAGTAGAAGGCCGAACCACGCGCCACGCGCTGACCTGGTCCAACTCGACCCGATCGATCCACTTGACCCGACCAGTCGCTGGCGACTCGCTGGAGAAGATGGCCTCGCCACCGTCGTTGGAGCCGGAGTCTGGCTGAGAAGACGACCGAACCGCCACCGCGCCTCCGTCTCTGTCACCGGAATCCGCCATTTCCGGCCGACCTTAAAGTTTTTCTAACTTCTTCAAAACACAACCGTTTTTCACAAATTTTACGTCTAAATCTATCTTCTCGAACTCAGGAACTCAAATATGACCTCAAAACATTAAACCCGTACCTGTGCTACCGGAAAACCGATCGGAAGTCTCGATTTTAACTTTTTCTCGGTCCGGCGTCTCCCACGGTTGTCTCCTTCGATGGTTTGTATGGTTGTGCTCTTTGGAATGAGGAGATTCCGATTAGTTCCACCAAAAAGGGAGACATAGCCTTCAATCAAAGTCAATGTTTTGGGTTTCTTGGAGTTTTTAGGTCACACGGGCTCGGGGGAGGGGGGGGCTGGGTGGGGGAGAGGGAGAGCGAAAGAGAGTGAATGAAGATGAATTGATGGTTTGGGGGTTAAAAATATCTACCCAAGCCAAATTACCAAAATGCCCCTAACATTCTAGACTCGTAACTTTCGTTCACGAACTCCGTTTCCCGTGTGCCGCCTGTCTGCGAACTCGTGAGTTGGAGACCCACGTAACGACCCAAGAGAAATTCCCAACAACACTGTCAGTCAAAAAGCGATTCTCGAACCCATCCAAAATCGAGGGTAAATCGTCCAATTCTCAAGTTAATTTATTTTCTGGTTCGGGTCATTACACTGAGGGTTTAACAAATGTGTCACCCACAAACACCATCTAAAATCTCTTGAAAACAAGGGTTAGAGTATAATGGAAACAAAGTAATATGAACCAATGAAACTTTAGTCATACCTTCACCATGTTCAACAACTAACGTAGTGTGAATGTGAACACATATACTCCTAGTTCCATGGCTTCATAGGTATCAATCTCAAACCCGAAGATAGAGAATTCCTCTCAACTCTAAGTCTCACATATTAACTCAATCACTCTGAACCTAATGCTTAATCTCTCATCAAGCATATGTGAGTGAAGTTATGTTAATTGAAAGCAAATATTCTCACATATGACGCATAAGAAAAAGTGGCATAATTTTAGGTTAGATCTCATGAAAGAATCGAAAACTAAGAATTAGATAGAGCACATACCTACCAGCATTCATGTCATTACCCAAATTATCAACATAGGTTTTAATCCATATAGGCTGTAATGGGGCTTGGTTGAGGGAAAAATGAAAGAAGGATAGTAATAGCAAGGAACTTAGAATCATACGAAGGGACTATTGAAAAATAACACGACAAGGTTTGATGTCATTTCTAGCTGATACGTAAATTCGCAAGTGCACGAAATCGGAACATGTAGTATAATGATAAAGAAGGATGTCGAACCCACGATGACTACTTACCTATTAACTATTGAAATTGTTCTAGTTCAAAATTATTTGAAAATCAAGGGAAGTGATGAATTCTGAGTTCCGGAGAAAAAGTAAAAAAGAAGAAAATTAAATCAACAATTGAAGAATAGACCAAACACTTAAGAAGAAGAAGTGTTCACCCAGGAATAAAACACTAAGGCAACCGACGCACCTAACCAATCCAATCCCAAATCCTAACCACGCAATCAATCAATTATTACCCCTATTTGACGGCAGAAAATTCTAATTTATTTAAGACCCTCTCTCGAGTAGAATTAGAATTACCCAACATACAATAACCCGCAATATGTCTGCGAATTTAAAAGCAATCAAGCATTCATAATATTTCACATAAAAGCCGCACGAATCACGTTGGCACATTCCTATCTTTCATTCAATTCATGGGATACATCATACGGAGCTAAACTACATTTATCATCTCTCGAATCACACGCACAACAGATCAATCAACTAGTGGCCAGATAATTGAAAGCATTAAACTCAATGATATACACTGAAAAGGAATGATAAAATTATGATAGCATAGAAAACTGATTTAGAATTGTCATGGATAGGCTACATCGTAGCCTTAGCAATAGAAATGAGCTCATAATGGAATTGAAATAAACCATAATAACTCTGAAATTCATAATGAAAATTGTGCAAAGAGAAGATGAAAGAGTTAAGAAGGGAAAGAACTCCTTATCGTGAAAGAACTCCTCTTTTTCCAGCGCTCTCCCCTGATTTCTGTAAAATCACCGCCCCCTTGCTTCCTAATACAGCATTCTCAAATAGGCAGTTTTGGATTCTGACTTGACACTCAATTTTCGCAACAGTCCTCATCGTCCTTTGGGAAAATCTTCAACACGAAAGATGTAGGATTTTCTCTTAGCTTTCCGTAGACACCAAGATCGCCCTTATTGGATCTCCGTAGCGATAGATATGCTCCAATTACTGAAGGGAGTTGCAGTAAATTTGAGAACAAGGGACGTTTCCTATTCTCTTGAGGAAGAGAATTGTTTGTTTATTCGAAATGGACAGTTGCCCCTCCTCAATTCTCATGAATCCTTCAGTTTATGTATTCCTAAACAAAAATAAACAAAGCAAATAAAGACTCTAATAATTAAGAAAATTAAACACAAACTAGCATACATTAAGAGTAAAAGTATGACAAAACTCGTATAAAAATTAAGCACATCATTTGCAGCTGCTCTCTTTGAGTTGAATGGAATGGACTAGCTTTTGATGCACTTTGTTCTAATCATACTTGAAATTTTTTTTTTTAAATTTTTACAGAAGCTTTGCTTCATTTATTTTTTTCTTTTCGTTTCATTTTAAACTTCTTTTGAAATTGTCCAAAAACTTTTGATCCATCCATAGCGGCACTTATCTGTGCTTCAGATTTCTTATTTCAATAACCTTGGCACATTCTAAGCTATAGGGTATGGTCGCAAATAGGCGAGGTATCTCAAAGTGAGACACAAAAGGGAAGGAGTGATGTAGGTCCTAAAAGAAATGACTTACAAGTGTTTGGCTGCAAAATTGGCTAATGGAGCACACGAAGGTAGGATTTACATAAAGGCTTTTAGGAGGTTATGCATACAATACCTAGTATCACATCAAAAGGGCTACTCCATGAATGAATGGCTTATGATATATGAAATGATTAGAATTTCTTAGTTATCAAGCAAAAACGATAACGAGATCATATTATAGTGAATTAGAAAGAAACAATTGAAGTAGAAACACTTTAAATCCTCTCAAGAAAGCAAGTTGGCTCAACACATCACAAGGGTAGTCTCAACTATTCTTCTTCATTTGTTTGATCAAGTACATTATTCACCATAATACTAAGAGTACAAGGTCAAAATGCACAACTAATCAGATGACTGTTCAAGGTTTGATTCTAAATGATGATTGTATGCCTTAGTTTACATAATGATTCCATTACAATGTTTAAAAAATGTTATAAAAAATTGACTCTAAAATACACAATATTTTCAATTCCCCACCCCCAAACCTAAAACTAAACATTGCCCTCAATGTATAAAAGAGAAAAGAATACATGCAATGCGAAGATAGTATAAAGGCAGAGAACGAAAAATGAACATGAAGAAACTAAGTTAAAGCTAGAGTTAGAAAGATAGAACCTGGTTGGGTTGCCTCCCAACAAGTGTTGAACTTAACGTCTATGGCCATTCACTTTGAAAATGTTGTTATTGCTGAGATTCTTTATTTCAACAGCTCCATGAGGATACACTTTGATCATTTTGAATGGTCCAACCCATCTAGACTTATGTTTACCTGGAAAGAGACGTAAATGTGAGTCATATAATAACAAATTCTGATAAGGGAATAATACCTTTCTAGAGAGAGCCTTGTCATGGTAAAGCTTGGTCCTCTCTTTGTAAATCTTCACACATTCATAAACCTCATTACTTAGCTCCTCAAGCTCATTGAGTTGAAGCTTTCTTAACATTGCAGCTTTTGTGAAGTCGAGGTTTAGCTTCTTGATTGGCCATAAGGCATGGTGCTCCAACTCCATTGGCAAATGGCAGGCTTTCCCAAAAGCAATCCTATAAGGGCTCATCTCGATGGGAGTCTTGTAAGCTGTTCTATAAGCCCAAAAAGCATCATTTAACTTCATAGACCAGTCCTTCCTTGTAGAATTCACAGTCTTCATTAGAATATTATTGATCTCCCTATTGCTTATCTCCACTTGGCCAGAAGTTTGGGGATGATATGGTGTGCTCAGTCTATGTGTAATCCCGTATTTATTCATCAAGGCTTCAAATGGCTTGTTGCTGAAGTGAGTACCACCATCACTGATGAAAGCTCTTGGCATTCCAAATCTTGAGAAAATGATGTCTTTGAGGAAGCCAATCACCATTCTATGATCATTGGTCTTTGATGCAATGGCTTCCACCCATTTAGACAAGTAGTCTACTACCACTAGGATGTAATTGTAGCCATAAGAGGGTAGGAATGGTCCCATGAAATCTATGCCCCAAACGTCAATGATCTCCACCACCAAAATGTTATGCAAAGGCATATGATTTCTGCTGCTTATGTTGCCCATTTGTTAACACCTATCACAGTTAACACAAAAGTTAAAAGCATCTTTAAACAAAGTAGGCCAAAAGACCCAGATTGAAGAACCTTAGCTGCGGTGTTTTGGCACCAAAGTGTCCTCCACAAGCAAACTCATGGCTGAATTTGAGTATGCTTTCTTGCTCATTCTTAGGAACAGACCTCCTAATAATCTGATCAGGTCCATATCTGAAAAGGTTGGGCTCATCCCACATGTAATGCTTCACTTGCGATAACAACCTTTTCTTCTCCTGCAAGGTTAGATAATCTCTAATAATACCACAAGCAAGAAAATTGACAAAGTCAGCATACCATGGTTCATCATCTTGGATGGCAAGAATTTGTTCATCAGGGAGGATTCATTCAAGGGCAGCTGCTCATCTCTATCATTCGGTTCACTTTTCAAACCTGATAAGGGTCAGCAACTACATTCTCTTTGCCACTCTTGTCTTGTATTTCCAAATCAAATTCTTGTAATAAGAGTATCCATCTAATGAGTCTTGGCTTGGCATCCTTCTTAGTCATTAAGTATCATAGAGCTGCATGGTCAGAATAGACAATGGCTTTCGATTCTACAAGATAAGACCTGAACTTCTCCAAAGCAAAGACTACAGCAAGGAACTCCTTCTCCGTAGTGGAATAGTTTAATTGAGCATCATTCAATGTCATGCTTTCATAATAGATAACATGAGGGACTTTTTCAACTCTTTGGCCTAGAACTGCACCAATAGCATAATCAGATGCATCACACATCAATTCAAAGGGTAAATACCAATCTGGAGCCATGATAATTGGAGAAGAAGTTAGTTCCCTCTTGAGAGTTTCAAAGGCCTGCAAGTACTCATCATTAAAGTTAAAAGTAGCATCCTTAGTTAACAAGTCACATAATGGATGAATTATTTTAGAAAAATTCGTAATAAAACGTCTATAGAAACCTACATGACCTAGAAATCTTCTAATTCCCTTAATAGATGTAGTTGTATGTAGTTTAGAGATCAAGTCAATTTTAGCTTTATCTACCTCAATTCCCTTGCTTGAAATCACATGACCAAGCACTATGCCTTTCTTAACCATAAAATGACATTTTTCCCAATTCAAAATCAAATTAGTGTCTTGGCAACGTTTTAGAACTAATGCAAGATGATCAAGAAATATATCAAAAGAGGTACCAAACACAGAGAAATCATCCATAAAAACCTCAATGAACCTCTCAATCATGTCAGAGAAGATGGCCATCATGCATTTTTGAAACGTGCCTGGTGCATTGCACAGACCAAACGACATCGTCCTATAAGCAAGTGTGTGAAATGGACAAGTAAAGGTTGTCTTAGCTTGGTCCTCGGGTGCAATTGGGATATGGTTATAACCCGAATAACCATCAAGAAAACAATAGTGTGAGTAACCAGCTAATCTTTCAAGCTTTTGATCAATAAAAGGAAGGGGAAAGTGATATTTTCTAGTCAATGCATTTAACTTCCTGTAATCAATGCACACTCGATCTCCACCTAGTTATGACTCTTGTTGGAACAAGTTCATCTTATTCATTCTTTACCACTAACATACCACTCTTCTTTGGTACAACTTGTGTAGGACTAACTCACTTGCTGTCAAAAATAGGATAGATGACCCTAGTGTCAAGTAGCATGAGGACTTCAGCTCTAACCACTTCTTTCATGTTGGGATTGAGTCTCCTTTGAGGTTCACGACTGGCTTGGCTATCCTCCTCCAAAAGAATCCTATGCATGCACATAGAGGGACTGATTCCTTTTATATCTGCTATAGACCATCCAATAGTGGATTTGAACTCTCTCAAAACCCTTAATAACTTGTCTTCTTGCAAAGAAGTTAAATCAGGAGTTAAAATAACCGGAAGGCAATCTTGGTCACCTAGAAAAACATATGGCTAAATTGGAGCAACAATCCTTAAACTTTACCATAATTTTAGCAACCGTCCCTAAACTTCAATATTAGTATCCCTCGGCCCTGAACTATACCATAATAGTTGATTTAGTCCATCCGTTAAAATTTTAAATGGAATCCGTTAAAATTAAGGGCAAAACCACCCATTCAAAGAGTTTTTCTAATAGATTCCGTGTGAATTTTTGACGGAGGGACTAACTTAACTATTTTGTCAAACTTCAAGGACGGGGTCACTCATATTGAAGTTTAAGGACGGTTGCTAAAATTATGGTATAGTTCAGGGACTGTTGCTCCAATTTACTCAAAACATATTTGAGATGAGAAGGAAGTAATTTAAGCTCAAGTTTTGGTGGTTGATGATTGAGGGTATGAGACGATCAGTGGATGTCTCAAGTGGCTCAATGGGGACTGAATATTTGATGGGGTATGACTTCAAAGCCTCAAAAGTAGAAACTTCCTCTTTCAGCTCCAACTCATCTTCAAAGTCATCTTGAGGATTAGTCAAGAAAATCTCTAGTGAGTCTTTAGAAGGTGCCTGAGAAAATTTGGTGAACACAAAAGAATCCAATATATTAATAGACAAACAATCTAAAGAAGTATAAGGATAAGTTAGAGATTCAAACACTCTAAATTGGACGAGTTCTCCAAGAACTGTCATTGTGAGTACTCCATCATGCACATTTATGATTTTCCTTGTTGTGGCCATGAATGGCCTTTCAAGAAGAATAGGCAACTCACGATCTTTTATTGGTGGCTCTTCCATGTCCAGCACTACAAAATCAGCAAGTATTATCAGTATATCAACTTGTACTAGAATGTCTTCAGCTATACCTCTTAGATACTTTATTGAACAATCAACAAGTTGTAAAGATATTGTGGTAGCTAGGTTTCAACTCTCCCAAACCTAGTTGCAAGTAAATTGTTTATGGCATTAGATTGATGCTTGCACCCAAGCCTAGCATAGCCTTCTCAATCTTCTTGTCTCCAACGGTAATTGATATGGAGAAGCTGCTAGGATCTTTAAGTTTAGGTGGGAGATTTCATTGAAATGTGTGGACTTGAATTGTTCATTTTTTGTTTTTAATGTTTTCCCTTGTTGGTACTAGGTTATACAAATTGGGAGCAAAATATATCCAACCCAAAGCCTTGTATTTGAAGATATTTTGTATTGCTCGGAAGGAATATGATGGTGATAGGCTTGATTTTTTATAGGGATTATGTTCCTTAGGGATTCAAAGAAAATTTATTAAGGGTGGTTGTATTATTTTGTGTTTTGTCACGTCAACTTGTTAATTTTCTACTGCATGTACTATCGATCAATTAATGAAGTGTTATTTCTTTCTTGTTGTTTAGTGTACTTGTAAATTGATTCTCTAGTGTACAGTATACTGGGTATTAGTTTGTAAATAGAACCTAAATGAGTTTGTAAATAAATAAATAATTTATCAAAATAAGGGCACACATGCATGTCGTGTATGATAGTGCCAATATGGCGGGATAGTTTTTATGGTGTGCTATGTTTTCTTTCAAAAGTTGTCAATATTTGGCGAGAAATATATTCACAACGTACGTTACTTGCCTTCAAAAGTCGTCATAATTTGGCATAAATGATTTTACGGCGTGTCATGCTTGCCTTACAAAGTCGTCAACATTGGTGGAAACGTTTTTTTAGACATACTTTTGTAACTATTTACGACACTTTTACGTTAAGCGTTTTAAAGGCAAGTGCATTTGTGTCATGAATACGTTTTTAAGGCGTGCAACGAGTGATACGACCCGTCCCGGAATTCCAAAATAGGAATTATTAAATTACAAAACTACCCTTATATTCCGTTTATTGAAATCTCCTGGAAACTACCATAGCAAAAATTAACTAATTCAGTAGTTAGACTCCGAATTTCCCACATAAATCGGGAAGTTGGTAGAAAATTTCCGGAAACAAAGTTCGGAACTGGAAAATCGAATTCGTAGAAAATTCGAGAATAAACTAGGTCACGGGAAATCGGAATTATTAGTATCAATTAATTAAGTTATTAATTATTAATTATATTTTATTCAAATTTATTCCTAAAATATCTTCACCACCCAAAAGCCCTCCATTTTTATTTCACTCCCTCCTTCTTTCTTTTTTCTCTCCCTGACAACTTCATCTCTTTTCCTCTCGGCGACCAGAGACCACGGACACCACCCAGCCTCACCGTTCGCAGCTCAGGTCACGATCGACCTTGCCACCTCACTCAAACGAATCCCCCCATCCGGATGAACCCCTCTCTGTCTTTAACCACCATCAAGCTCACTGGAAGAGGCGAATCAAACCACGAACCCAGAAACCCTTGACGACGACCCAGGAAGTTTCCGGTGGACCCAGGCCACGAGACTGCCACCATTTGACTCCCCTGAGCAAGGCAAGCCTAGCCTCGCCTGAGCAAGGCTAGCCTAGCCTCGCCTTTCCTTACCATCGCCGTTGTCGGAATCACATGAAGTGGGTGGGGGAACTCGACAGCCTTCGAAGCTTCCCAGCCAAATTCCATGCGATCCTGGTAGTTTTTCGAGAATCCAAGCTTATAATTGGCTTCCTGAGGAGTTGTAGTTTTGTTTTGGTGGTTGGATTGTTGAAATCGGTGGAGGTTGGGCAAAATCTAAATTTCCGGCTAGCCTCCGGCCGATGCGCCGCCGTTCACGGCGGCGGTCATGACAGCGTGGCTGGTTCTTAGGGTTGGTTAGTGTGTATTGGATGGTTAATGTTACCATAACCTCTGTTTGGAGTATGTTTGAAGAAAAGAAGAATTACGGGTTAATTATTTATAATTGGCATTGAACTAGCTACCTATATGTTTTCAGGCCTTCGACAGCATAGTAGCTACTGCGGCTCAGGAAACGCCGGGTGAATTGGACTGCGAGTACATTGAGTGGACCCGTTTGTTTCCTTATATATATATATTTATACATACTATATGCATGAATGCGTGTGATTTGGTGATGATAGCCTGGAATGATGAACTTGGATTAGTAATTTATATATATAGATATAGATATGTGGGTCCGTTTAGGACACGATTGAGTTTGAATTTTATGGATTGGTTATAATTGCTTGGTGGTGTTATGGTAATCATAGAAGGACTATATTTTGGCTTTGTGGTCTTGGATACGATTTGATTGAGTCTGGAATGATTGGGTTTGATTCCTTTTTATTTGGTTATGACTATGATAAGTCTAAGGCCCCATGTGTGAATATTGATGGAAAGTGTACCTGGTTTGTTGATTGATGGAAATTTTGCTACATATGATGTAAGTAAGTCATCGAGAACCGAGTCTGGATGTGTTGTCTTGAAGTGTGAATTAGTGGCCATTAGTTATGTCAGTAAAGCGTATTGAGTTATGTCGAGTATGAAAAGTATGTTATGTGTAAGCTCAAGGATAATTCCGAGCTAGTCTGATGATTGATGAGATATGGACCATTCGGTAGTCGCTGGTATCGTACATGTCTGCAGGCCACAGACCAACCTTCAAGTGATTGTTCCCCTGCGCTCGCTCTATACTAATTAAATAGCGCCAGCTTCTCCCGGGGCCCTAAAGGGACATGTGGGGATGGTACTTTGCAACCAACCTTCACGTGGTCGTAGGTACAGAGCGAAGATACCCAGTCCTGTCACGTGCGCGGGAACCGTGCGATTATGGTACCGGTGGTCATATGAGTATATGGTTGATGTTCTATTGTCTCGTGGGAGGACTTATTCGAGAAAGTACCATTGAGGGTACAAACTTGTCGGAGTGTGACGTGTGATCAAGATGTCATGTATAAAACGATGGTTGTGCTTGAATATAATGATTTGAATGCTAAGTACCATGAAGGGTACCTAGTATATTTTGAGTGTGATAATGAGTCATTAACGGTGATTTGCGTGTTGAATGTATTGGTGATATATTATGGAAATAAGTGTTTGACAAGGTGTACTTGTCGGTCAGTCCATGTGATCCTTTATAGAATGAGTGTTACTGTGGTTGCTTACTTTGATTTTTGGAAGGACTCTTGTACGTATATGAATACTTGTGTGTAATATGCATGCAAATCTCGGTTTTCTTACTGAGGGGTTATATATATATATTTTATTTTTTTTTACAACTATTTTCACCGAGTTTATTTCTGAGTTCACTCACCTTTTGTTTGTCGCCCCTCAGGATCTAAGAAGTGTCGGATCACAGGTGCGAGGAGAATTTTGCTAGTGGTAGCCTAGACTTCGCGAGCTTATGTATGGGTTCGACCCTATGTTGTATTGAGATCACCAATTTTGGTGTCTATTTTGAATCATCTTGCACGTTTTTGTTGTAGACATGCTCTGTATTAATCATGATGTTATTCGTGGTGTTTTTGACCTTATATATCATTACTATGCCTAGTGGATACTTCCTATATTACTTGTCGAGGGTTTCATCACATGGACTTTTTGGTCCATGGGCCGGCCTGCATACCTTGAATATTATTTGTTTATTATAATATTTGGGTCGGGGGTGTGCTAATTTGGTATCAGAGCAGGATAGGAAGTATTGACACTAGAGTGTCTGAGTTATTGCATGATGATCATTGGTCGCTGCCCGTTTTTGCGTTAATATTACACCTCCTCGACTTGTCCCAAAGAGGGGATTGTTATAGTAGCAGAAACTAGTAAGGTTTTGGATACCTCACATGAAAAGGGGATGATTATAGTTGCTTTCTGTTCATATCACTACTAAGGTTTTGGTGGAGAACCGAAAAACATTTACTATCTCCTGAAAATTTTATTAGTTTGGAATCTCTGAATTGGGGGTTTCAGGATAATTTCATATCTCCAGATTATGTGAGTAGGACTTACGATGTTTAAGTCCAATTTTGAGATATGGAATCCTTTGCACAACCCAATGCTCCAGGATCCAGTCGGGGTTGAAGTTTTCTGGGCTAATTATGGGTGATAAGGTGTGGGGGAAATGGTGGTTGAATCACATTAGGAAGGTCTAGTTACTTGGTAAGGAGTTCTGGCAGTTTCAGGGACGCCCGGGAAGTAAAGCGGGGATGTGTCATATGAAATAAAGTACGTGGTTATATAAATGAAGAGTTTGAATGTTAAAGGTACCCAATGATTTGTGAGTGTGATTTGGAGTCATATGAGTTGTGGTTGAATGATTTTTCAATTGGTGAGATTACATTGTTGAATCATGGACTCGTGTGGAATCATAAGTGGTTGATAAAGCTATGATATATGCGTAAATACATATGGATTGATTATGATTGTGTACAAGGGAGATATTGATGGTTTTAATTTTTAGATGTGTGATTGAACATGATAGTCGTGGATGATGAATTGGGAATGTGTATGTTAAATGGTGGTGAGGGTAGGAAAAGATGAAAGTGGTGCTAGAAGTGGTGTCGTGAAAGCTATTGGAAATGCCGTTGAACCAATTACTGAAATAATTGATATGGTGGAAATATTGGGATGTTTATTGTTATAGGTACAAGGATGTTGAAGTAAAATATATGATGAAAAGTGAGTATATTCTGAGTAACTTAAGTTGTCATTAGTGATGGATTCGATTCGGATGTTTTAGTGATACAGTACTGATAGTATTTTGATTATGATGATGACTATGAGATTATGTCACAGATGACAATAAGAATAGTTGGGTACCATGCAAAATAGTCAAGTTTATTGAGTTTGACATAAAGTCCCAGGGTGATAGTCTTGGAGAATAAAGGCTATGATTCATTAAGTAAATGATGGTTTGGGTTAGTTATGTAAATTGATGTTGGAGACTAGGTGTAGTACTGTTGGCCAGATTATAAGCACTCACAAATTTGAAGGACAAGATTGGTGTGCTATACCAGGACTGGTTAAACACCCGATTGGTTCGAATTCATTTCCAAGTACTAGTTGAAATCCTGAGGTTTTTAGGGAATTGGAGATGGAAAATTGTGGTTAGTAAATATAAAATAGATATATTATATTATATTATATGACTTGGATTATACATAATTGAGTCTGAGAGGGTAGAATCAAATTTTGTCCGTTTGAATAACCTGATGGTGAGCCTTAAGCTTGTATATGTGTGATTGCTTGGTGAATATCTTGAGTGTGTTTGAATCGCAATCATTCAAGCAATGAAAGGACTGTCTTTTCGTTGTTCTTGTCGGCAGACGATTTGATTTTGTGATTGCAAAAGGATGCCTACAAACTAAGGCTTTGAGAGAAAGGTACGCAAGTTCATCCAGTGGTAAAAGAACTAGATTTTGAAAATGATGCCTCTTGGGAAATGCATTGATAAATATGTACTGTAAACATGGAAGTTGCGTGGTTGATAGAGTGTTTATGAGGAATATTGCTTCATGTACGTCCATGTTATGCGGCTGTTTTAATGTAGAATGGAGTGATCAAGCCCTAGTTTCCTTGAGAGGATGAAGTTAAAGGAAATAGCATATTAAAACTTTCTAGGCTTATATTTGTGTCAGGAACTAAGTCTAACCCTATGCCCATCACATGATTGCTCTCGGCTTGTAGATTGATTGATACAATTCAAAGAGGGAGAAGGACTTATGATTAGACATTAGGGTGGCTAAATAGAGTTGTGATAACTTTAAGGACGAAGTTATTGATAGTTATGGAAATGGCTACATTTAAGTTTGGGAATTGCTGCTTTAGTGGAAGGTGGTCTCTTCATTTAATGTGATGAATCCCAAAGAATTTTCTGGGGATTTGGATGCAATCCGAACAACGGCAAGGGAAGCACCATGCCCAGTTCCAGGAACTTATGAGGAAAAGACTAACTTGTCTGCCTTTGGGAAATGGTAGCATGATGTTGGGTGGCGAGATAGTCACACCTGTCTCTATTGGATATGGTCATCACGAATTTCGAGTGATACCGTTTAGGTTGAGTAATGCCCTAAAACGCTCATGGATTTAATGAACTAAGTATTCTGACTTTATTTTGATCGGTTTGTTATTGTGCTCGTTGGCAACATATTGGTCTATTCAAAAAGGCAGGACGAACATGTCAACCATCTGAGACCAATTTTAAAGAGATTAGGACATGAACCACCACTTGCTAAATTTGAAAAGCACCAGTATTAGTGACGTCGAGTGAGAGTCTAAGGACATTAAGTTTCAGCTTCGTAAAACCTTGAGTGTCAGGACCCGTCCCGAATTTCCCCTCGAAACCCGGGAAGAACCCTGATCCCGTCTGACAACCTAAGAAAAGGTTCCCAAAATACCCTTCAATCCTTACAAATTATAAAAACAATAATAAATACTTCATCTTGTCAGACAAGGGACTTAAGCACTCAATAATTCCTGTAATTAACGACCAATCAAATACCATTCTTCCCCTCCATTTATAAAATCATGCATGCGTCACATAAACAATTTATCATATAAAAACATCATATGTATAATGAAATACCTCGTGATCCACAATTTGGTTTGGAAACTCTCTTCAAAGGAGTTTAAAATCATTTAAATCAATCCGGACACAAAATATCTCAAATTCAAATCATTTGGTTCAATCTGCCACATAGTATCTCAAATTCATTGTTCCTGACATATTCATAACACACCAGTCAAATATTGCTGATATCTCTACTGGAAAACCACAAGACAACAAACTAGTCAGATACTAGTGAACAAATAATAATTCGTCCATCTGGGTCACCGCCCACACCAACCCACTGACCCGGATGACGACGTATTTTTATATGTTGATTAGGCCCATAACAATTGTCGTCTGGTTCATATTAGAGCCGGATATATCCTCGGCTATCATATCGTATCATCAGCCGGTATATCTCTCGGCTATCATATTCCTAGCCACCAGGGTATCCCTTTGGGTGTGCTAGAATATGTATCATATCATATCATATCAGTCGACATATATCTCGACTATCATAACATATCAATCGGCATCTCTCTACTATCATATCATATCAATCGGCATATATCTCGGCTATCATATTCCTAGCCACCAGGGTATCCCTTGGGGTGTGCTAGAATATGTACTACTTGGACTCGACCACAATCTCTGCAAAATCATATTTTATATTGGGGTTCACCGGGAGTCCGCCAACACGGAACCAAGGCCCGGCTTCTAGGCCCCATCAACTCGATTTTGTTTAATTTAGGGGTTCACCGGGAGTCCGCCAACACGGAACCAAGGCCCGGCTCCTAGGCCCCATCAAATCGTTTTTTGTATCCATAATCAAGTATATATCTTGTTTATCATTTATCACAATTACGATTTCAACTCAAAATCATGTACCCAATTAATTTCCACGGCCAAACACTATCAAAACGGAATTCAACAACCATATCGTTTCTCACAACTCGCTTCCACTGAAATATTGGAACAACAATTATCCAGCAATCGAGGATATTAATACATGCGTTACAATTTGTAAATATCACCATACACAACAGTAATTAAATCGAGGATATTAATACATGCATCACAATTTATAAATACAATCATAAACCACAGTAATTAAATCGAAGATACTTATACATACATTACAATTTATAAATCAAAGTCCGCTTACCATCACCATCCAACCCAAAATTCATGTACGCTCTAGCCTCAGAACACCTACACCATAATGACCCAACTACCTTGACTTTCCAAGCTCAAAACCCTCTCTACGGTCAATCCCTACCGCTGGGATTGCCCAACTGAGCTCTAAATGAACTCCTATGGCCTCGAAACCAACAAAATCTGATCCGGAACGTCCCAAAACCTTGGTCACGCGCCGCCGTGACCTCGGAAACAGTCCCACGCGCCGCCACGCGCCACCGGAAGGTTAGAATACGCGCCCACGCGCTGCCACGCGCTGGTCACGCGCCTGCTACAGTGTTCACGCGCCTGGACCGGTCCAACCCGGCCCGGCTCGACCTGACCCGGTCCAACTCGACCGGTTCACTCGACTCGACCGGTTCACTCGACTCGACCGGTTCACTCGACTCGACCGGTTCACTCGACTCGGCCGGTTCACTCGACTCGACCGGTTCACTCGGCTCGACCGGTTACCGGTGACTCGCCGGAGAAGACGACCGGACGGCCCTCGCCGTCGCCGGAGGCTGGCCGGAGAAGATGACCGGACCGCCACCTCCGCCGCCGTCTGGTTCGCCGGAAACTGCCATTTCCGGTCGATTTTCAAGGTTTTCTAACTTCCTCATTTCTTAACCGTTTTTCACGATCTACACATGTAAATTCATCTACGTTTCACCAGGAATCCAAATATGAGATCAAAGTTCCGATATCGTACCTGGTTTGGCCGGAAAACGGCCGAGAATGTTCGGCTCACCTCCCTCCTCGGTCCGTCGCCCACGGAGGTGCTCCCACTCCGATAATCACACCAAAAGACTCGTGGGGTCGCGGGGAAAGTCCTCCCAACCTCGGTTTTGTTCGAATCGGACCGAAACCCCTCCGATGAATATGGTCTTCGGTGTTCGCACGGGGAGGGCTCGGATAGGGCCGAGACTGCATCGACCAATCTCCCGAGGAGAGAGAAAATATCTGTTATATAATTCCAACATTTCCAAAATTACCAAACTGCCCCTGCAGCTTCTAGACCCGGAACGAACGCATCGGATCTCCGTTTTCAGCGTGCCGCCTGTCTACGAACTCGTGAGTTCGAGACCTACGCAACAACTCAAGAAAAATTCCCAAAAGTATTACCAGTCAAAAAGTGACTCCCGAACCCATCCAAAACTGAGGGTAAAATTGTCCAATTCTCAAAATAATTTAATTTCTGGTCCGGGTCGTTACATTGAGGATTCAAGGAAAGTAGAAGCAAAGCCGAAATAGGAATGTACCCAACACGTCACTGGTATTAGAAACTTCTTAAGTCTAGCTGAGTAATATCGACGTTGTGCAAGGAAGTTGATGAAACAGAAGAGGGTCTTCAAAAACCCAGGTTTCAGTTGACTCGAGAAAAGGATGGCCTTGCCAGAGTTGAAGTAGAGAAGAAGTCAATAAAGTGTGTCACCTAGACCAAAAAAAAAAGGAGAAGATAATTGGGAATACAAGGATGAACCGTACGGACTTACTAGTCAAACAAGCCCCATTCCTACCTCCTTAGCATGAAGTTGCAGAAATTGTAGGTTTTGTAACTTTACTCTCTTTTCATTGAACCAACTTTTCCCACTCTACGCCCACCGACTATTAGTTCACTAAGGTTTTAACAACTTAATATTGGAGAACGACAGGAGCGATGTGTTACTAGAGATAGAATGCCCTTTGAGTCAATTAGTGAAGTTGCTGTCGATTAGATTGTTAGGCTCCATAGAACATCAGTACTACAGTTTCAGGATAACTGGGATCGATATCGTCCTCTTGTGGAGTTAATTCGAATCGCAAGTATCGCTCTAGTTGGGCATGACTCTCCTTGCATGTTGGTATGGGAAAGCGTACAGGACGCGAGTGCATGGACCAGAAGTGGAGGAACGAGGCATTGATGGTCCATATTTAGTGGACCAAAATCAAAGGCCAAGTACGAGAACACACCAGTAATCGCAAGGCATCAAAACGCTGACAGAAAAAAGCAGTAGATGGACATTCGAGGAATCATTCTTCAAGTGGGTGTAGTCGTCTACCGTTTGGAGTTACCGCCGCAGCTGTATTGAATGCCCCCTATATTCTATGTGTCGTTGATACGACACCAAGTACTGAATCCATACCATGTGTTGACATCTTCGATGTCTCTTAAAGTGAAGGACGATTTCATCTATAATGAACTACCAGCCACAACGATGGACTGGTTGGATAAGTCATTAAGGATTAAGATGATACATTAGCTAAGGCACTGGGGAGAAATCTTACCGTAGGAAAGACAACTTGGAAACTTAAGGATCAAGTGAGGAAGATGAATCCTCGCCTGCTGCTACCGAAGATTTAACACCAGATGGTACGAAGGTATTCAAATTTCGAGGACGAAATTTTCTTTAAGGGGGGTGGATTGATACGACCCGCCCCGAAATTCCAAAATAGTAATTATTAAATTACAGAACTACCCTTTTATTCCGTTTATCGAAATCTCCTAAAAACTACCAAGCTAGCAAAAAGGAACTAATTTGGTAGTTAGACTCCGAATTTCCCACGTAAATCGGGAAGTTGGTAGGAAATTTCTAAAAACGAGGTTCGGAACGGGAAAATCGAATTCATAGAAGATTCGAGAATAAACTAGTTCGGAGGAAATTGGAATTATTAGTATCGATTAATTGAGTTATTAATTAATCTCCTTCTCCACGACTCAAAAACCCTCCATTTTTATTCCACTCTCTCCTTCATTCTCTTCTCTCCCCGACAACTTCATCTCCTTTCCTCTCTGTGACTAGAGACCACGGACACCACCCAGCCTCACCGTTCCCAGCTCAGGTCACGATCGACCTCGCGACCTCACTTAAACGAATCCCCCCATCCGGATGAACCCCTCTCTGTCGTTAACTACCATCAAGTTCACGGGAAGAGGCGAATCAAACCACGAACCTAGAAACCCTTGACGACGACCCAGGAGGTTTCCGGTGGACCCAGGCCACGAGACTGCCACCATTTGACTCGCCTAAGCAAAGTGAGCGTAGCCTCGCCATCTGTTACCATCGCCGTTGTCGAAATCACATGAAGTGAGTGGGGGATCTCGATGGCGTTCGAAGCTTCCCGACCAAATTCCATGCGATCCTGGTAGTTTTTCGAGAATCCAAGCTTATAATTGGCTTCCTGAGGTATTGTAGTTGTGTTTTGGCGGTTGGATTGTTGAAATCGGTGGGGGTTGGGCAAAATATAGGTTTCCGGCGAGCCTTCGGGCAATGCGCCGCCGTCCACGGCGGTGGTCACGACAGCGGTCATGACAGCGTGGGTGGTTCTTAGGGTTGGTTAGTGTGTATTGGATGGTTAATGTTACCTTAACCTCGGTTTGGAGTTAGTTTGAAAAGAAGAAGAATTACGGGTTTATTATTTATAATTGGCATTGAACTAGCTACCTATATGTTTTCAGCCCTTCGACATCATAGGAGCTACTGCGGCGCAGGAAACGCCGGGTGACTTGGACTGCGAGTACAGTGAGTGGACTCGTTTGTTTTCTTATATATATATATTTATACATACTATATGCATGAATGCGTGTGATTTGGTGATGATAGCCTGGAATGATGAACTTGGATTAGTAATTTATATATATAGATATAGATATGTGGGTCCGTTTAGGACACGATTGAGTTTGAATTTTATGGATTGGTTATAATTGCTTGGTGGTGTTATGGTAATCATAGAAGGACTATATTTTGGCTTTGTGGTCTTGGATACGATTTGATTGAGTCTGGAATGATTGGGTTTGATTCCTTTTTATTTGGTTATGACTATGATAAGTCTAAGGCCCCATGTGTGAATATTGATGGAAAGTGTACCTGGTTTGTTGATTGATGGAAATTTTGCTACATATGATGTAAGTAAGTCATCGAGAACCGAGTCTGGATGTGTTGTCTTGAAGTGTGAATTAGTGGCCATTAGTTATGTCAGTAAAGCGTATTGAGTTATGTCGAGTATGAAAAGTATGTTATGTGTAAGCTCAAGGATAATGCCGAGCTAGTGTGATGATTGATGAGATATGGACCATTCGGTAGTCGCTGGTATCGTACATGTCTGCAGGCCACAGACCAACCTTCAAGTGATTGTTCCCCTGCGCTCGCTCTATACTAATTAAATAGCGCCAGCTTCTCCCGGGGCCCTAAAGGGACATGTGGGGATGGTACTTTGCAACCAACCTTCACGTGGTCGTAGGTACAGAGCGAAGATACCCAGTCCTGTCACGTGCGCGGGAACCGTGCGATTATGGTACCGGTGGTCATATGAGTATATGGTTGATGTTCTATTGTCTCGTGGGAGGACTTATTCGAGAAAGTACCATTGAGGGTACAAACTTGTCGGAGTGTGACGTGTGATCAAGATGTCATGTATAAAACGATGGTTGTGCTTGAATATAATGATTTGAATGCTAAGTACCATGAAGGGTACCTAGTATATTTTGAGTGTGATAATGAGTCATTAACGGTGATTTGCGTGTTGAATGTATTGGTGATATATTATGGAAATAAGTGTTTGACAAGGTGTACTTGTCGGTCAGTCCATGTGATCCTTTATAGAATGAGTGTTACTGTGGTTGCTTACTTTGATTTTTGGAAGGACTCTTGTACGTATATGAATACTTGTGTGTAATATGCATGCAAATCTCGGTTTTCTTACTGAGGGGTTATATATATATATTTTATTTTTTTTTACAACTATTTTCACCGAGTTTATTTCTGAGTTCACTCACCTTTTGTTTGTCGCCCCTCAGGAGCTAAGAAGTGTCGGATCACAGGTGCGAGGAGAATTTTGCTAGTGGTAGCCTAGACTTCGCGAGCTTATGTATGGGTTCGACCCTATGTTGTATTGAGATCACCAATTTTGGTGTCTATTTTGAATTATCTTGCACGTTTTTGTTGTAGACATGCTCTGTATTAATCATGATGTTATTCGTGGTATTTTTGACCTTATATATCATTACTATGCCTAGTGGATACTTCCTATATTACTTGTCGAGGGTTTCGTCACATGGACTTTTTGGTCCATGGGCCGGCCTGCATACCTGGAATATTATTTGTTTATTATAATATTTGGGTCGGGGGTGTGCTAATTTGGTATCAGAGCAGGATAGGAAGTATTGAGACTAGAGTGTCTGAGTTATTGCTTGATGATCATTGGTCGCTGCCCGTTTTTGCGTTAATATTACACCTCCTCGACTTGTCCCAAAGAGGGGATTGTTATAGTAGCAGAAACTAGTAAGGTTTTGGATACCTCACATGCGATCCTGGTAGTTTTTCGAGAATCCAAGCTTATAATTGGCTTCCTGAGGTATTGTAGTTGTGTTTTGGCGGTTGGATTGTTGAAATCGGTGGGGGTTGGGCAAAATATAGGTTTCCGGCGAGCCTTCGGGCAATGCGCCGCCGTCCACGGCGGTGGTCACGACAGCGGTCATGACAGCGTGGGTGGTTCTTAGGGTTGGTTAGTGTGTATTGGATGGTTAATGTTACCTTAACCTCGGTTTGGAGTTAGTTTGAAAAGAAGAAGAATTACGGGTTTATTATTTATAATTATACCTATATGTTTTCAGCCCTTCGACATCATAGGCGCTACTGCGGCGCAGGAAACGCCGGGTGACTTGGACTGCGAGTACAGTGAGTGGACTCGTTTGTTTTCTTATATATATATATATATATATATATATATATTTATACATACTATATGCATGAATGCGTGTGATTTGAGGATGATACGCTGGAATGAAGAACTTGGATTAGTAATTTATATATATACATATATATATATAGATATAGATATGTGGGTCCGTTTAGGACACGATTGAGTTTGAATTTTATGGATTGGTTATAATTGCTTGGTGGTGTTATGGTAATCCTAGAAGGACTATATTTTGGCTTTGTGGTCTTGGATATGATTTGATTGAGTCTGGAATGATTGGGTTTGATTCCCTTTTATTTGGTTACGGGCTATGATAAGTTTAAGGCCCCAAGTGTGAATATTGATGGAAAGTGTACTTGGTTTGTTGATAGATGGAAATTTTGCAACATATGATGTAAGTAAGTCAGTGAGAACCGAGTCTGGATGTGGAGTCTTAAAGTGTGAATTAGTGGCCACACTAGTCATGTCAGTAAAGAGTATTGAGTTATGTCGAGTATGAAAAGTATGTTATGTGTAAGCTCGAGGATAATGCCGAGCTAATGTGATGATTGATAAGATATGGACCATTTGGTTGTCGCTGGTATCATACTTGTCGGCAGGCCACAGACCAGCCTCCACGTGATCGTTCCCCTGCACTCGCTTTATACTAATTAAATAGCGCCAGCTTGTCCCGGGGCCCTAAAGGGACATGTGGGGATGATGCTTCGCAACCAGCCTTCACGTGGTCATAGGTACAGAGCGAAGATACCCAGTCCTGTCACGTGCGCGTGATTCGTGCGACTATGGAACCGGTGGTCATTTGAGTATATGGTTGATGTTATATTGTCTCATGGGAGGACTTGTTTGAGAAAGTACCATTGAGGGCACGGACTTGTCAAAGTGTGATGTGTGATCGAGATGTCATGTATAAAACGGTGGTTGTGCTTGAATATAATGATTTGAAAGCTAAGTATCATGAAGGGTGCCGAGTATAGTTTGATTGTGATAATGAGTCAATTACGGTGATTTGCATGTTGAATGTCTTGGTGATATATTATGGAAATAAGTGTTTGATAGGGTATACTTGTCGGTCAGTCAATGTGATCCTTTATAAAATGAGTGTTACTCTGATTGCTTACTTTGATTTTTGGAAGGACTCTTGTACGTATATGAATACTTTTGTGTAATATGCATGCAAATCTCGGTTTTCTTACTGAGGGATTATCTGTATATATACTTTTACAACTGTTTTAACTGACTTTATTTATGGGTTCACTCACATTTGTTTTTCGCCCCTCATGAGCTAAGACTTGTCAGATCATAGGTGCGAGGAGGATTTTGCTAGTGGCAACCTAGACTTCGTGAGTCTGTGAAAGGGTTCGACCTTATGTTGTATTGAGATCACCAATTTTGGTGTCTATTTTGAATCATCATGGACGTTTTTGCTGTAGACATGCTCTGTAATAATCACGATGTTATTCGTGGTGTTTTTGACCTTATATGTCATTACTATGCCTAGTGGATACTTCGTATATTACTTGTCGAGGGTTTTGTCAATTGGACTTTGTGGTCCGTGTGCCGGCCCATATAGCTTGAATATTTTATGTTTATTATATTATCTGGGTTGGGGTTTGTCAACGAGCGCAATAAAAGGCCTCTTTTGGCGTAGTTTTGTTACCTTCACTTAATACGTATTGAAAATCTACGTTCATGAGTATTAGTTTTCCATATTTATTGCTACTAAAAATAGATGATATCACAATTGCTTTTGAAACACGGATAACATATATGCCCACAAAATTCTCTCAACCATTGGCAGTGCCACAAGAATATTGATTTTGTGTTTTTTTTTACCATTATGATTGTCTATATAAAGTGCTTATTTTAACATTAACTTCTTAATTCAAAATGGAATCAATACACTGCTTTCTTTTGGTCGAAAAAAAAACCTAAGCATTTATCTATATAAAAGTGCTTATCCTGATCTAAATTTCTAACTACGCCGTTGCTTAGAGTTTAAGTGAGTCTTAATTTAATATATATATATATATATATATAGTTAATAATTTTTTTTATATGTGGGTTGCTGCTATATATATATATTTGGATAAACGACATAAAAGTACCAAAATTATAGGGGTCATTTCAAGTTCATACCCTAACTATGAAAATTTTCAACTAGGTACCAAAATTATGAAAACGCAACATCTATGTACCCACCGTTAACAATCTGTTAAAAAAATTTGTTAAGTGCCCAAGTGGCACTTGTGGGGTCATTTTATATATTGACATGGATGCCATGTAGACAAAAAAAAAATTAATATATTAAAACAATTAATAAAATATTAAAATAATTAATAAAAACAATTATCAAAACCAAAACAAAATAAAATCTGTGAACTGTTGTGAGTGCTTTCACGGCGGCTAGGGATTGCGGCTGCCGAAGCTGACTCGCCCATCCACGACCATAACTGGGGGAGTGCTTTCATCGTTCTCAGTGCTGGTGAGGGAAGGTTTTGATTTTCATCGTTCTTCCCTTCTTCATCTTCCCCAACTTGACATCTCCATCTCCATCATCATCATAACATCCGATCTATTTCAATTCCACATCTTATCATCATCCTAAATTATTAATCCCCGATCTCTGCTCTCTCTCCCTCTCAAAGCCCTCAACAAACCTGAAAAAATGACAGCCTCTCTAACCATCTCAAGGCTCCTTGCAGCCCCCAAATCCCTATCACTCTCAACCACCGTTGCCACCAAACCCAAAGCTGCTTTCTTCTCTCCCAAATCCTTCTCTTAAAATGTTTCCTACACCCCTCTCCCTCTCAAACACTAACCCCCACCCCCAACCCCTCATCCGCCAAATCCACAATCTCCGCCACAATCGCCATCGCCGACCAGCTCCCCGAAGCCACCCTTTCCTACCTGGACGCCGCCGCCGACGTCCAGACCGTTACCATCTCCGAGCTCACCAAGTCCAAGAAGGCCATCTTCTTAGCCGTCCACGGCGCCTTCACCCCGACATACTCCCAGAAGTATGTCCCCGGATTCGTGGCTCAAGGCCAAGGGCCATGTAGACAATCGCCTGCATTGCGGTTAATGATGTGTTTGTGATCAAGTTGTGGAATGAGAGCTTGAAGATTGGGGACCAGGTGTTGTTGTTGTCTGATAGGAATGGGGATTTCACAAAGGCAATTGGTGCTGAGCTCGATTTGAGAGATAAGCCTGTGGGATTGGTCGTGAGGTCCAGAAGGTACTCGATTTAGGCTAAAGATGGAGTTGTGAAGGTGTTGAATTTGGAGCAAGGCGGTGTCTTTACTTCTAGTGGAGCTGAGGACATTCTCAGAGAGTGAGATTCAGTAGAGAGAAAGAGTGAGAATAGGTTTTTGTTTTGGTTTTATTAAATTTTTTATTATTTATTTTAATATTTTATTAATTTTTTTTAAAAGAATTATTTTTAATATATATATTTTTGTCTACATGGCATCCATGTCAATATAAAAAATGGCTCCACAAGTGCCACTTAGGCACTTAACAGAGTTTTTTAATCGATTGTTAACGGTAGGTACCTAGATGTTGTGTTTTGATAGCTTGGATACCTAGATGAAAATTTTCATAATTGGAGTATGAACTTAAAATGACTCCTTTAATTTGGGTACTTTTATGTAATTTATTCTATATATTTTGAAACAATTTAAAGATCGGTGGAATACTAGGCAATCCGAATTTTCTTGAAAGATTTTCGAGACAGAGTATTTGAAAAAATGTGATAATAAACTTAGATGAGCTCCTACATTTGAAGGAAATAATAAAGGAATATTTACAAGTGGAACCTTTCATTTCTTAACTTGAACTGCTCTCTCAAATTCATAACTCAGAAATGTACTCTTATCCTTTTTACGGAGCAGTAGCAATAAATGCAAGAATAAGTGATGCGCCTCTTCAAACCACTGAAAAGCCATCCATAGTAATATTCCAAAATCCCTACCATCCGTACACAATGCATTTCCAATCCCTTCATGATCCGGTGTTGACAAATCATCAAGCAAAAACGGGGACTGAAATTTGCTCCCCTAGTCCCCTTCGATTAATAATCTTTATATTTAATATATAAGTATATAATAGTAAAATTAAATATTTAAATTAAATTAAAATTCGATAAAATTGTTTTTAAAAAATTAAAAAATAAACATTTTAGTGGAGGAGTGAGTAGTTACTCCAACATCACAACAAGAAAATCGAGGTTGCCCGACAAGCTTTTGCCCGACAAAGTAGTTTTCGCCATGTAAATAGATTTTGCCCGACGAAACTGAATGCTCGCCGGGTAAGGTGTTGGGGGGAAGAACAAGTTATTGGCGCGTAAAATAGGGAGTGTTAGCCCGACGATTTGTAAAATCCGTCGGGCAAGATTATAAATAACGACGAATATTGGTCGTCGGGTAACACTTGACATTGACTAAACATTGGCCGACGAATCATTAAATTTTGTCTTGCGAATAGGCTTCGTCGGGCAAAAGTCTAAACACATTAAATAACCCAGACGCTATTTTCTTCTTCTTCTTCTTCTTCTTCTTCTTCTTCTTCTTCTTCTTCTTCTTCCGAATCTAAAAAGTACTTCTTCTTCTTCTTCTTCTTCTTCTTCCGAATCTAAAAAGTAAACTGAACTTGACTCTTCTTCTTCTTCTTCTTCTTCTTCTTCTTCTTCTTCTTCTTCTTCTCTGCTTCAACACTTTAGTCTGGCCTCTCTCTCTCTCTCTCTCTCACTCACTCTCTCTCTCTAGCCACAATCATCATCTCATCACCATTTTCACTACCAATCAAATCTCTTTCTCTCTCAATCACCAATATCAATTTTGAAGGTTTGAGAAATTTAATTTTTTTAGTTTTGAACTTTTGATTTTTTATTGGAAACTAATTATATTTTTTGTTTTAGGAAAATTTTGGTTGATTTGAAGGAATACTTCTAAAAAGGTATGCGTGTTTGCCTCTCAATTTAATTTTGTGAAGAATTTTGGATATAATTATGTTAGGAAATTGTGTATTTATTGTGAAAAATATGTTGAAATTGTTTAGAATTTGTGAAAATTAGAAATTAGAAAATTTGTTAGGAAAATATGAAAATAGAAAATATGTTATGAAATTAGGGAAATAGAAAATATTTTAGGAAATTAGAAAATATTTTAGGAAAATAGGAAAATAAAAAATATGTAATGAAATTATAGAAATTAGAAAATATATTAGGAAATTAGAAAATATATTAGGAAAATAGGGAAATAGAAAATATGTTAGGAAATTACAAAATATTTTAGGAAAATAGGAAAATAGAAAATATGTACGGAAATTAAAAATTGTTTAGAATGTTTAGGAAGTTAGAAAATTTGTTAGGAAAACATGAAAATAGAAAATATGTTATGAAATTAGGGAAATAGAAAATATGTTAGGAAATTAGAAAATATTTTAGGAAAATAGGAAAATAAAAAATATACAATGAAATTATTGAAATTAGAAAATATGTTAGGAAATTAGAAAATATTTTAGGAAAATAAAAAATATGTAATAAAATTATTGAAATTAGAAAATATGTTAGGAAAATAGGAAAATAGAAAATATGTACGGAAATTAGAAAATTGTAAACTCTGTTTTATGCATGATTAATATATGTTTGTATTTGTGAATTTGTTGTGATATTTTTGGTAAAGCGCTTTATGTAGTTCTGACGGAGTGAAATATATTCATATTTCATAACCGTTTATACGAAGTTAATCGAGTTGATTAACTTCGCATAATGAAATTTAATGAAACATTTTAGTCCCGTTTGAGAGTCAGTGAATCGGGTTGATTGACTGACTCTTGAATTGTCCATTTATTCGAACAGTTTTGGGGTTCGAAATTATATGTTGTGTAGTTGGCGGTCTACGAGGTTAGGTTTCGATTGTGGGAAATTTGGTTTATATCCCCTCAATGTTCTCTGAATGCATACTAGATATTTGTTTATAATATCTACGTCGTGCATTTGGGGAACTGTAGGGAGATGTTATCGAAATTTCCCTCGATCGAAACTTAGCCTCGTAGGTTGCAAACTATACAGCACAGAACATGCACTCTCGAATGGGATAGGGCCAAATCACCGGAGGCATAAGGAGACGAGCTGTTTTTGATTTTAACTTGTTCTAATTGTGGGACAATATTAACTCAATTACTTATGTTGACTCTATGTTGTGAAAACAGACACAATGGACAGAGGCTGGATGTAAATGTTGGATAGATCTTCTTATCAGTATTTGGATAGATCTTCTTATCAGTATTTGCCTGAAGAATATACTTGAAAATCCGTCGGGCAAAGGATGTCAATATCATCACGTGTTTCTCTGTTCGGCTGGCGGTTGCCAAAACTTGAAGTTTTTGCCCGATGAATATACTTGTATATCCGTCGGGCAAAGTCTGCCAATATCATCACGTGTTTCTCTGTTCGGTCATCGGGCAATATATACCATATTCAATTTACATTTATTTATTAAACACATTTTTTAAATTACTAACGCAATGAAATGGACCGATCTAACCGTCCAAATTTATTGTAGGTACTCATAGATCGCCTACGCGAAAAATTACCCAATTTTGAAATCCCGGGATTAGGTAACGGTGTGCGACAATTCAACGGTTACACAACGTTTCTTCACAATCGGACGGCTTGAAATTCTCAAAACATCAAGATTTTTTACGGGAGAGATCTAGTCACGTAAAACCACAAAGTGATCGGTTAGATTGGTCAAATTCAATTGTTTGAATATCAATAGAACCAAAACTTCACAAAATGTATTGAAGTTTCCATCCAAGTGTTTAAACTCCTTTATGAATATGCTTGTTTTACGATTTTTAATAATTTACATATTCAAATGGACCGATCTAACCATCCACATTTATTGTAGGTACTCATAGATCGCCTACGTGAAAAATTACCCAATTTGGAAATCCCGGGATTAGGTAACGGTGCGTGGCGATTCAACGGTTACACAACGTTTCTTCACGATCGGTCAGCTTGAAATTGTCAAAACATCAAGATTTTCGATGGGTGAGGTCTATAGACTTAAAAGTAACCATTGAACGGTCAATTTTTTGAAATTCCATTGTTTGAATATTAATTGAACCAAAACTACGAAAAACCCAATGAAATTCACAAACTTAACAATCGAGGCACATCACCTCCGAAAAACAAGACGATAATGATCTATGGGGCTTTAGGCATGTAAAACCAAAAATTGAACGATCCCGATCTTGAAAATTCATTCGTCGGACTTGGTTTTTAGATTAATCATAAATTCAACAACATAAAAATTTAGCTCGACGAAGGTAACTATTCATTGGGCAATATGTAATGAGCCGTCGGGAAGCCATACACACGTCGTCGAGCAATGCAAACAAAACACGCACTTTTTTTCGCGAAAATTTCAAAAATTCCGCCAAAATTTTCGTTAAAACTCAAACTTATCGTGTATATTTGCCCTACGGAATGGAAACTTGTTACCTAACGAATATTCACTGCGTTTTGTTACCCGACGAATTCATTAAAAGTTGGCTCGACGTAGGTTTCTTCGGGCAAGATTATTCAGACAGATAAATCGCGACCGATTCTTCTCCTTCTTCCTTCTTCTTCATTTTCCCAGTTCTCTCCCGATCAACCGCCACCTCTCTGCAACACAAACCAGCCCTCGTCTGTGGAGGTCGCCGGTGTCCAATACCACTCCCTCCCTTTCTCTCTCTCTTTCACTCGGACTCCGCCTCTCACTCCGCCGCCGCAGCTCTCTCTCGCATCGCCTCTCTCCCGCCGAGGTTAGGTCTCGCCGCTGCACCTATCTCTCGCCGGTGAAAATCTCAAGGTCGAACTAGTTTTCCCTCTCTCTCTATTGTTAATGTGGATTGGTGATTGTTAATTTTGATTGTTTATATTTTAATTTTAGTTTGGATTGAAATTTCAATTGAAATTTGGTTTGGATATTATGAAATTGGAATTGAAATTTGGATTGGATTTTGGCAAATTGTGCATTTTTCTCAAATTTACAGATTGGGAATTTAGGGTTTTTACTTGAATATTGTGAATTTGGATTGGATTGGAATATAAATATTTGGTTTACTAATGTTATGAATTTTGCATATGATTTTTGTTATGATTTTGGAAATGAATTTTAAGTGAATTTTGGATATGTGAATTTTATGAATTTTGGATATTTGAATTTAAAAACATTTATGTGAATTTTTTATATGGTGTAGGATATGTAAATTTTGGATATGTGAGTTTTATAAATTTTTGATATGTGAATTTTATGATTTTGGATATTATTATTGTATGTTTGGATTAATTTGTAAGTTTGATTTTATTCCTGAAATTTGGGTTTAGAAATTTAAGTATAATTTTGTGAATTTTGAGTTTAGTAATTTAGGTTTAAGTTTGTTTGGATTAATTAGTATTTTAGGTTTAATTTTGGTTTGTGTTGGTTTTATTTAAAAAAAATTAGAATTTGGTGGTTTTAGTTTTTAGATACCAATTTACTAATTTTCAATAAAACAAATTTGGCTTATTTATTTATTTATTATTCGAATTAAAAAATGTTGGTTAATTTTATATTTGGTTTTGTTTTTATTTTGTGAATTTAATATTTAATATTAAAAATGTTTGGTTTTTTTGAAAATTAAAAATATGTTGGTTAATTTTATATTAATTATTTTAAATTTCTTATTGTAGATGTCGCATCGCACCTGGATCATATCTAGGACCCGCCCCACCCTGATCCCATTCATCATGCGGCGGACGAGGCAGCCGCTACCTCGGTTGACTCAACATCGGCGTCCGTTCAAGCACCGATCTCGGATCATCAGCGACCCGCTGCGCGATCAGCTCGTTGATAGCTCAACAAGAAACGGGGGGAACCCCATACCGAACCCCAGCCCCCGCAGGATAATGAATGCAAAGATCCCGGTGGTGTATGTGCCTCGCCTCCGGTCAGCGCCCATAAAAATCCATAGCTTGGTGGTGCATGACATTGGCGCGATTCTTCGCACCAAGTCCCTAATGATGGGGGATACTTTTAGGAACCAACCACCGAATGAGATCACGTGCTGTTGGGGAGAGTTATCGGTACGTGTTTCTCCCTTTTTTTACATGAATTTCATTTTTTTAATTATTTTACTAACTTTAATAATTTATTGTAGATCAATTTTGAGTTCAACCTGGAGGACACCGACGTCAGTAAATACCTGAGAAAATACTAGCAGTTACTGTACACCGACTGGAAGTACGAGCTCCACAAGTACTACAAGAGCTGGCCTTCCCTAGAGGAAGCTCGGGCAAATCCTTCCGAGGAGTTGGACGGGCCGAAACTTGCAGGGTGGCTGTGGTTGTGCGACCATTTCGTGTCCCCCACCTATGTGGTACGTACTATCCACCTAGTTAAATTATTTATTTATTTTTTTATGTTATTTTTCATTTGAAAATATAATTTTTGTTTTTACTTAGTAACAGCAAAAATCGGTTGCCAACACATCAAACCGGGAAGCGAAGAAATTCAACCACCACGGGGGGTCGCGATCCTTATCGGCCCGGCAGAAGGATCGGCGCATCGCCGGGTCGATGTTCCCAGAGGTGGATGCATAGGGGCAAGTGTACGTGAAAGGACCCTTCCCGAATTTCACCTCGAAATCCGCGAAAAGCCTTATTCCCATTTGACTGCATTTTTCCACAAAATTTAATGCCAGGAATACCCTTTATCCTTAGAAATATTAAATAAACCTTACAGGGGTTCTGATAGAACATTCTCTGTACTTACTGGCTACACCTACCAGTCAGACGCAGAATAGCTTACAGGTCACGACTAAAACCTAGGAACAGTGGTGGCCCGAAAAGGTGACCTCAGAGAATTGTTTTACGCTTGAGCCTCTCGACTGAGCAACCGTACCAGTGGCTAACCGACTTGGTCATGTCAAGGTAAGAGCCAATGCTGCGCCACATATCACAATGTGAGAACCCCTGATCATGATTCGAAGTTTATAGCCCTCTGCTAACAAGCTCTGATACCAAATGTCAGTAGGTTAGACATTGCTCAAACCTCTATTGTAATAACACAAGACAACTGACTTGTCAGCCTCTTGTGAACGATCAATAACTCGTCAATCTAGCTCACCGCCCACACCAACCCACTGACCTGGATGACGAAGGTACCTGACTTGGTTGAATTGAGTCTCACTAACTTACCCCGAGTCGTACTCGATATCCTTGCTCCTCCAGAGCACCCCGAGTGGTAACTCGATATCCCTGCTCCTCCAGAGCACCCCGAGTGGTAACTCGATATCCCTGCTCCTCTAGAGCACCCCGAGTGGTAACTTGATATCCCTTGAACGCCTACATCAGAGAACCCCTCAATGATTTGGCGGAGATGTACCCTCTACGCTAGTCGGAGAACCCTCAACAATGTAGCGGAGAAAGACATCCTCTATGCCAATCATCAGGGAACCCGTGGTATAACATAATACCTAGAAGTACGCATACCATGCAATCCCGGAAACCTAGTTCGTTCACAGCGAAACTAAAATACCAAATCAAGGAAGCCCTAGCCCCAAGGAACTCTCGACACGTTAATGACCCAACTCCCTTGACCTCACGAGCCCAAAACCCGCTCCATGGTCAAGCATTACCCCTGGGATTACCTAACCAGGGCTCTAAACGAACTCCTACGGCCTCAAAACCACCAAAATTCGATCCGGAATGTCCCAAAACCTTGGCCACGCGTCGTTGTGGGTCGGGAAATGGCCCCACGCGTCGCCAAGCGCCGGTAGATGGTAGGACCACACGCCACGCGCCTTCACGTTCTGCCACGTGCTGGTATTGTTCACAGTAGAATATTCCGTCACCCTGACGGAATATCCTGACTGATTCGGAATATTCCATCTAGACTAACGGCGTTAAGGTCCGTCATAACCCCGTTAACATTTGATGGCTTCAGCTGACTGTTAGTCAACTAACGTGCTGACATCAGCCCCCTTCGACTGACTCAATCGTCGGAGCCTCGCCGGAGAAAACGGATGTGCCGCCGTGCGCCGCCATCCGCCGTTGCCGAAATCTAGAAATTCTCGCCGGAAATCGCCATTTTCAAGGAGCTTCCAACTCCTTCATTCCTTGATCGATTTTCATGATCTACACATGTAAAATTCATCTACTTTTCACCAGGAATCCGAAAATGAGGTCAGAGTTTCGAGATTGTACATGGTTTGGCCGAAAAATGGCCGAGAAGTTTCGGTCCACCTCCATTTTCTGTTCGCCGTCTACGGTGATGCTCCCACCTCGATAGTGACATCAAATACCAGTCATGGAGTCGAGGGGAAGACGTCCACGGTCTTGGTTTTGGTGGAGTCGGTTCGGGAATGCGCCGATGAAGGGAGGGGGGTTTTTGTTGTTCGCACGGAAAGAGGGGGTTTTGGGCTGGTCCGGGTAGAGTCCGAAAAGAGAGAAGTAATATCTCCCAAAATTTGGACTTTTCCAAAATGACCAAACTGCCCCTGAAGCTTCTAGACCCATAACGCTCTCACCGAGTCTACGTTTCCCACGTGCCGCCTGTCTACGAACTCGTGAGTTCGAGACCTACGCAACGGTACCCGAAACACAGCCCAAAGTATCTCGAAACAAAAATTGACTTTCAGGCCCCTTAAAAAACCAAGGGTCAAATCGTGTTTTTACAAAATAATTTACGAAAATTCAACAATTAAATTTCTAGGCCGTTATAGTACACTGGCTGGGGAAACCAAGAGGCTGACAATATTCATGTAAGTTTATTTTTTGCAGATTAAACATTTATTTTTAATTTGATAATTATATTTCTAATTAATATTTATTCGAATTTGTAGGCGGTGATGGAGCAAGACGTCCAGCAGACACAAGCTGAGCTCACGCAACAACATCTCGACGTGCCGTTGGAGCAGCAGCTATCAGATACTGAGAGGTCGATCGTCATCCTAGAGCGACGACTTGGTAGGCTTCAAGGGAAGATCGTCTGGGGGGTGGGCGACGGGATAGTTCGGGATGTCTCTAGTCACTCTTCGAGTTCTTCTTAGGGAGCCAATCCCGAAGAGATGTCGGAGCTCAAGAGAAACTTCGAGAGCCTCCAAGCCGAAAATATGAGATGAAGGCTCAAAACGCACAGTTCCAAGCCCAAAACGATCAAATCAAGACTGCCCTCGCCAAGGTGTTTGACCGCTTGGGTGAGCGTGGACTGGATGTGCTTCTGTCACAGCCTCAGCCCCCGGCCCAACAATCCGCCCAAGACCTCGACCATCCCGACTCGTCGCGAAGTAGTTAGAATTTAATATGTAAAACATTGCTTTAGTTTTAATTATGTAAAAACATAAAATTAATTTTTATAAATATTTTTTTTATTTTCATTTGATTTGTTTTAATCTTTTAATTTTGTTTTTTTAAGATATTTTATTTTTAGTTATATATATATTTATTTAATTAAATAAATTATTAATTTTTTTAAATATTAATGGTTTGCCCGACGCATAATCATTTCGTCGGGCAAAGTAATAACTTTGCCCAAACTTCTTCGTCGGGCAACATATGTTGACTTTTGGATTGCTCGACAACTCATTTGCGACGAATGGATCCGCCGGACAAGATTTAAATTGTCCGACAAATTTATTGTTGTCGTCGAATAACCTCAAGCCCGACAGACGTTACGCGACGAAGAATCGCTGAGGTTAATGTTGCCTGACAAACTTCGAACTTTGTTGGACGAATACATTTCGCCAGGCAATCCTGCTTTTCTCTCATTCTTTTTTATTTATTTATTTTTATTTATTTATATTTTTCCTTATTTTTTAAAAATTATAAACAATAAATTAAAAAATAAAAACACGTAATGTACACACGCGTATGTGATGTGTGAGTTAGTTTTAATAATATGTGGAAATATATATATTTCTTCCCAGTCTCCACATATAAATATAAGAATTAATTATTGACTCAGGAGAAACAAGAAGCACAAGAAAGTCTCAAATGAATAACCTAAGAAGCTTTATTCCCTCTAAATTATTGCCGCCAGTACAATTTTCTGACGGTGAACTCCCGGACGTCGTCGTTTCCGAGCCTTCCCTCGACGTGAAAGTCTCAGCTGCAGCCGTCAAGCAAAGATAAAGATCAGGCGGCGGGCAATTTTCCACGTCATGATCATGAATATCATTGAAAGCCAAATTATTAGGATTAGGCCTCCTCTTCTTGATGGGCTGTTGTTGTGGTAGTGGGACCCGATGATCATCATGAACGCAATGGTAGCGGTCGCGACTGTACTCGGGAAGTGACTCTAGCGCGCCTCCACGCAGCACCGCCTCCACCGCCGCCTGGCAAACTTCCCACTCAAAAGAAGCCCCGTCGCCCCATTCACCGAATTTATCGTCCGCCCCACCGCCTCAAATAACAACGACTGGAACAAAGTTAAAACCAAAAACAAAAACAAATAAACAAAAAAAATTAATCATCATCAACCTCGACGTCTATATTATATATATATATATATATATATATACCTGGGCGTTGGGAGTCGGAGACGGTGTTGATGAAGGAGAAGAGTACATAATTTACGAATATATATTTATTATATAAAATTCCACATTTAGCGACAGACTTATTTTATAAAAAATAAATAAAAAGCTGAAAAGAAGAAAAGAAGAAAGGAAGTTTTGAGATTAAGCAGTGTTTGGTTTAATCAAGTGTGGTTAAGGTGAGGTGGAGGGTTGTTGAGTTACTTGACTTCATGGTTGACCGTTACAAATTGTAAGGTTTTGGGCGGTTTGGGTTCCAAGTTCCAAGGGATGGCTGCGTGTCTCCGCGCAGTGGTGTGGGTTCATTCCTCCACCGTTGGATATACCCCCGCTTGGATATTATCTAAAATCTATGACCTGACAACATTGATTCTGTTTCGATTTTCTTTCCATATATTTCTAATTTTCTATTTGTTTTGTTGCATTTGCAAATTTGCAAATTTGCATGCAACAAAACAATTAGCTTTAATTAGTGTTTCTGCCTTTTCTTTTGGTTTTTTTTTTTTATTAAAATGTACACATTGGGTATCGATCTTGCCATGACGAGAGTCGAATTCGAGATCTTCTACATAACATGTGGAGAAGAATATTACTAGGCATTTTCTTTTGGTTGGAGCAGAGTGCCTACAAAATTAAATTTCACAATCCTATACTTCTAAGTAGCTAGTGCCGTTGGATCATAAAAAATTAGAGCAAATTATATTTTAACATTTTGTTATTTACACTAAATTTTAAATTTGTATATAAATTTTAAAATTTCTTCATTGAAGTACCATAAATTCTTTAAAACGTTTCACTGATTTTGCTCCATCTACTACACGTTACAATTCCCTTCATTAATTAATCCCTTAAATTGATGATACCGTCTCATAGAGGTCCCACCCAAAAACGACTATGAAGCTCAATATCGAGGAAAAATAGCCATATTGCTTCACTTTTCCGCCAAAATAAATTGATTCAGAATCGCCACTATCGCTAATTTGCTTCTCAAATGATGCAAAATGGCTACTTTACCCATAAGCTTAGTTTCAGAGTAATTTTTAGAAGGCCCCGCATAAGACACGTTATGAATTAACGTGATATATGATGAAAATCTAATGGATGGGCCAGAGTAAATTTTAAATAGTTAACGGTATTTAAATGCAAAATTTGAAAACTCGTTATAACCTTGAAATTTGGTGTAGTGCGTATAATACTAAGGTGTAATTTGCCGTAAAATAATATAAGAAAAGTTACTTACTAGCTAACTTGCTCTAATAATTAAGTATTGTTTAAAATCGTGATATCTTTTATCAAGTTCACGTAAATCACGAAAAAAGAATTTATATTTGTATTCTTTTTTTTTATCAAAGGTACAATATTGATTGATTAAAAGGAATAATACGGTAAAAAAAAAATTAAGTCCTAAAAGTTAGACGATGAACATGGGAAAATACCTTAAGTAAATATACATAGCAACCTAATTCAATGTGAAAACCCCTCAGCATCATCAAAGCAATGGGACACAACAAACCTACAAAAGGGGCACAACATGTTACATCCTGTTCCTTATTTGAACCCGATATTTTGAATTGACCAAAATGCCCTTACAGGCACCTTATTCAGGCGTTGAGTGTTTAATAAGTTGTGTGAGTGTAGGACCAGTTTGGAGTTGGATATTATTATTGTATGTTTGGATTAATTTATAAGTTTGATTTTATTCTCGAAATTTGGATTTAGAAATTTAGGTATAATGTTGTGAATTTTGAGTTTAGTACTTTTGGATTAATTAGTATTTTACGTTTAATTTTCTTTTGTGTTGGTTTTATTTAAAAAAATTAGAATTTGGTGGCTTTAGTTTTTAGATACTAATTTAATAAATAAAAAATTGGTTTATTTTGTTTATTTATTATTGGAATTAAAAAATGTTGGTTAATTTTATATGTGGTTTTGTTTTTTTTTTGTGAATTTAATATTAAAAATGTTCGATTTTTTTATTTAATTAAAAATATGTTGATTAATTTTATATTAATTATTTTAAATTTCTTATTGTAGATGTTGCATCGCACCTTAATCACACCTAGGACCCGCCCCTGCCTTGATCCTATTGATGATCATGCGGTGGAGAAGGCAGCCGCTGACTCAGTTGCCTCAACAGCGGCGTCGGTTCAGGCACCGATCTCGAATCATCAGCGACTCGGTGCCCGATTGGCTCGTCGACAGAACATAAAGAAACAGAGGGAACCCCGTACCGACCCCCAGCCCCCACAGGACGACGTCGGAGAAGACGAAACGACGACTGATGTCGGAGCACTCCCTAAGGGTAAGTTGATTATTTTGTTTATTTAAATAACCGTTTTTATTTACTCATATTATGTACGAATGTTCATCGAATTTGCAGGAAGTAGGTGAACGTGCGCGGGATCAACCGGGGATTGACATCCTAGCGGATTTTCAGGACAACAAATGCAAAGATCCTGGTGGTGTACGTGCCTCGCCTCCAGTCCGCGCCGGTAAAAATTCACATCTTGCTTGTCCATGACATTGACGCTATTCTTCGCACCAAGTCCTTGATGATGGGGGAGACTTTCAGAACCCAACCCCTGGAGATGATCAAGCGCTGTTGAGGAGAGTTATCGGTACGTGTTTCTCCCTTTTTTTACATTAATTTCATTTTTTTTAATTATTTTACTAACTTTAATAATTTATTGCAGATCAATTTTGAGTTCAACTTGGAGGACGTCGACGTCAGTAGATACCTGAGACACCACTGGCAGTTACGGTATGCCGACTGGAAGTACGAGTTCCACAAGTACTACAAGAGCTAGCCTTCCCCGGAGGAAGCTCGGGCAAATCCTTTGGAGGAGTTGGACGGGCTGAAACTAGCAGGGTGGTTGTGGTTGTACGACCATTTCGTGTCCCCCACCTATATGGTATGTACTATCTACCTAGTTAAATTACTTATTTATTTTTTATGTTATTTTCCATTTAAAAATATAATTTTTATTTTTACGAATGAACAGCGAAAATCGGTTGCCAACACATCAAACCGGGGAGCGAAGAAATTCAACCACCATGGGGGGTCGCAATCCTTATCGGCTCGACAGGAGGATCGACGCATCGTCGGGCCGATGTTCCCGGAGGTGGATGCCGGGGGGCAAGTGTATGCTGGACGGGGCGACCAAGAGGCTGACAAAATTCACGTAAGTTTATTTTTTGCAGATTAAACATTAATTTTTAATTAGATAATTATATTTCTAATTAATATATTTGAATTTGTAGGAGGCGATGGAGCAAGACGTCCAGCAGACATAGGCTGAGCCCACACAACAACATCTCAAAGTGCCGTTGGAGCAGCAGCTCCCGGATCCCGAGAAGTCGATCGGCATCCTAGAGCAACGACTTGTGAGGCGTCCATGGAAGATCGTTTGGGGGGCGGGCGACGGGATATTACGGGATGTCTCCAGTCACTCGTCCAGTTCATCTTGGGGACCCAATCCCCAGGAGATGTCGGAGCTCAAGAGAAACTTCGAGATCCTCCAGGCTGAAAATACTGAGATCAAGGCTCAAAACGCGCAGATCCAGGCCCAAAACGATCAAATCAAGATCCCCCTCGCCAAGGTGCTTGACCGCTTTGGTGAGCATGGGCTGGATGAGCTTCTGTCACAGCCTCAACCCCCGTACCAACAGCCAGCCCAGGATCCCGACCACCCCGACCCGTCGCCGAGTAGTTAGAATGTAATATGTAAAACATTATTTTAGTTTTAATTATGTAAAAACATAACATTAATTTTTCTAAATATTTTTTTTTATTTTAATTTGATTTGTTTTATTCTTTTATTTATTTTTTAAATATTTTTATTTTAATTATATATATATATATTTTTATTTAAGTAAATATTTTTTATTAAATATTACAATATTTCCTGACGAATACACACTTTGTCGGGCAAAAATACAACTTGACCCGGTGAATGTTATTCGTCGGGCAAAATTGTTGACTGTTGGATTGCTCGACAAGTCATATGCGACGAATAGTCCGCCGGGTAACCTTAAATTTGCTCGACGAATCACTGTTTTTGTCGACTAACATTAAGCCCGAAGGCTGTGGCCCGACGCAAGTTGCCCGACGAGGAATCGTCGAGGTTAATGTTGCCCAACAACTGTTACATGTTGCTCGACGAATCCGTTTCACCATGCAAGCCTTATATTCTTGTAGTGAACAAACCTACAAAAGGGGCACAACATGTTACTTCCCGTTCCATATTTGAACCCGATATTTTGAATTGAACAAAATGCCATGACGGGCACCTTATTCGGGCTTTGAGTGTTTGATAAGTTGTGTGAGTGTAGGCCCAATTTTGAGTTGGATTACCTTGAGCCCAAAACCATTTTTGGCCCAAAAATAAAGTAAAACCCATTTGAATCCCTGATGTTGTATAGTTGAATTTTCATGTATTGAATGTCAAATTTGGTGGGAAAATGAAGAAATTTGAGCTGACTAGAAAATTGAGTTTTTTCGGCGAGTTTTTCTAGAATCCGGCTCACGATCGCCAGTGATAATGAAAAATGCTAACGACGTTAGCATATTCTGTTAAATCAATGGTGGACGGCGACATCAGTGTTTCCAGCATTAGGCCATCGGCGCCGCTGTCCACTGCGGTGGTTTTGATCAAATTTTCATGCCAATCCAACCACTGTGATCGGCACTGCCGTGAACGGCAGCGCTCACGGCGTTGCCGATCATTGGCCGGCGAGTGCCATGCGGCAGCATGTGCCAACGCGTGGCGGCGCATCCGGCCTCCTACCGGCGAGTGATAGCGCATGAAACCCTTTTTCTAGCGCGTGACGGTGTGTGAGCCCAATTTCGGGACGTTTCAGACCGTTTGTATACGTTTCTTAGTCTGTTCGGAGACATTTTAAGTCCATTTTGAGAAAATCAAAGGGATTTTCTTGGTTTTCTAATTAGGACATGATTTTAAACTTAGTGTTCTTTGGCTAAGGGAACGAGGAGTTTGGAGCATTTTTAGTGGCGTAGCTTTGTCGGGTAATTTATTCTTCTACCTATTGTGAGCGGACCTCCTTAACTCTTATTTTTCATACTATATTATAGTATGTGCGTGTGATTGTGTTTCAAAATTGCTTTATGGTTGAATTGGTACCGGGCAATTGAGTTAGTGACGATGTTTTAGTGATGATGTTTTGAGCTAGTGCTAAGGCATTATTTTTCCTGTTATTTTTACTTGGGTGTGATTTTTTGAGTTATTTGTTATTGTTTTGAATTAAGATTTGATCGACGCCATTTATGGGATTATTTAGAGATTTGATTTCCTATTATGAGATTCGAGTTGTATACCCACTTGGTAGTCGCTGGTATCTTTAGTACCTGTCTGTTGGCCACATACTAGTCCTCCAGGTGATCCTTCACCTGTGCTCGCTCTAATACTAGTTAAATAGTGCTAGTCTTGTCCCAGAGCTCCTAGGGGAGAAGTGGTGATGGTGCTTAGCACCTAGTCCTTCACGTGGTCATGGTATATGAGTAAACCTTAGATACCCAATTCTGTCATGTATGCATGACTCGTGCGATTATAGTATTGGTGGGATACATGTTTTTATTACTATTTGGTTACTTCAGGTACCATTGAGGGTACAATTTTTACATAGCATTATTTTTTAGGACAGTGAATTAGAATTGTGAAATCTTGCTGACCGTTCATAATCTGGTGGAGCAAACTCTACTTCATCGACCTGATATTGTGGTGCTGCTTGAGACGAAGAATCATAGTAGATAGTTTTGTTATTTAAAAAATAATTTGAGGATGCCCTTCATGCATGATGTTGAGCCACGGGGGGTTGAGTGGTGTCCTATGTATTTTTTGGAGGGATGTACAACAAGTAGTGTTAGTTAAATATGGTGATTTTCTTATTGAAGTTTTAATAAAGGATGTTGTTTCTGGTTATACTTGGAGATTTTTTTCTATATATGCAAGCACGGATGATAGGATCCGTGCGGGACAATGGAGGAGTTTGGGGTCTCGTATTGCCACGTGTGGGGACCCTTGCCTTTTGGTGGGTGACTTCAATGATGTGTTGTCGGTTGCCGAAAACGATGGGGGCCTTGTTCGGTCTGAAAATTCAATGCTTTCCTTTCGAGCATTTGTGACTGATAATCGGCTGCTTTTGGGGTACCAAGGGCACCCGTATACTTGGAAAAATAAGAGGGACTCGGGGTTCATTCAGGCCCGCTTGGACCATGGCTTGGCCACAACGGAGTGGGTGGAGCTGTACCCAGCCACGACTCTCCACCACCTCCTTGTGGAAGGGTCCGATCACTTGATGCTTTTGCTGTGCTTAGCACCGCCGCTGCGCCGGCCAAAGAGGAGGTTTGTTTTTTATTCTAGATGGGGGAATGATCAGGAATGTAGGCAGGTGATTAAGGAGTGTTGGCAACATGAGACCCGGGGTTCGAAGGCTTTCCAAGTCTGCGAAAAGCTGAAGGGGGTGCGGTTGGGGCTTCTTGGCTGGAGGAAGAGTAACCAGCGCAATAGTAAGGTACTTATTGAGGAATTACAGCAGCAAATTCGTAGTGCCTATGTGCACCCTTCCTTTGATGGGGTTTGGGTGCGGCAAAAGGAACTGGAGTTGAAGCGCCTGATCCGTGTGGAGGAGTGTTATTGGTAACAAAAGGCTAGAGTTCAATGGTTACATGAGGGCGATAAAAACACGAAATTTTTTCATGCCTCCACAATCAAACGCCGGCGATTTAATCGGCTGAGGGGACTTGAAAATAAGGATGGGGTGTGGGTTGAGGAGGGCGCTCAGATGCAATAGGTGGTGGCGGACTATTTTGAGAAGTTATTCACTACTACTCATCCTCCAACTTGTCCGACCATTTTGGATTGTATTGGGAGGCGTGTTATGTCGGAGGAAAATGTGGTACTCTTGGTAGCTATTACTCGGGATGAAGTGCAGGCTGTTGTGTTTCAGATTAACCCCTCCAAGGCCCCGGGGCCGGATGGGTTCACTAGTGGTTTTTTCCATTAAAATTGGGAGGTGGTGGGGGGGGGGGGGGGGGGGGGGGGGGGGGGGGGGGTGGTGGGTAGTGATATTTGCGAGATGGTGATGCACTTTTGGCAGTCGGGGCGGCTGCTACGGAAAATTAATTACACCCATCTCTGTCTGATTCACAAGGTCCATTGTCCAGTCAAGATGTCCCAGCTGCGGCCTATTGCGCTATGCAATGTTATTTATAAGGTCATTCGAAACTCCTTACTAATCGGTTGAAATTGGTGATGGATCGGATTACTAGTATCAATCAGTCAGCATTCATGTCGAGATAGAAAATACAGGATAATATTCTTGTTGTCCATGAGCTTCTTAATTGTATGAAGCATCGTGGTAAACTGGAAGATAAGGAATTGGCAATGAAGCATGATATGGCCAAGGCCTATGATAGGGTGGAGTTGAGTTTTGTGGTAGATATGCTCAAAGGCCTTGGGGTGGCTGATCGGTTTTGTGGGTTGATCTTTGAATGCATGGCTTCGATCTCTTATAGTGTCCTGGTCAATGGTGAGGAAACCAGTTACTTTTTGCCTAGTAGGGGGCTCCAGCAGGGTGATCCTATGTTGCCCTTTGTATTCCTAGTGTGTGCGAAAGGGCTTTCTGCTCTCTTTCGCTGGCGGGAGGAGGAGGGAGCAATTCATAGGTTTCTATTGGTGGAGTCAAGTGCTTTGCGGATCTCCCATCTTTTCTTTGCTGATGATGCAGTTCTTTTTTGCCATGCTACTTGTAGGGAGATTGATGTAGTGAAGGGTGTCCATGATTGTTATGTAGAGGCATCCGGCCAGCTTTTTAATCTGGAGAAAAGTTCCCTGTTCTTTGGGGGGAACTGTTCCAAGGGCCTACGGGGTAGGTTGTCTTAAACATGCCAGATTGCGGCCCGGGACGGGTTTGGGAAGTACCTTGGTCTTTAGGTTGATTTTGGTATGTCCAAGCGGGTAATATTTGATGAAGTTCGAAATAGAATTTCCAGTAAGGTGCAAGGGTGGTCAGAGCAGTTTCTCTCTCCTGCTGGTAAGGAGATATTGATAAAGGCGGTGGCCATGGCTATGCCTAACTATGCTATGTCATGCTTTAAACTTCCGATTGGTGTGTGCCGGGATATTGAGCGGCTGGTTGCCAATTATTGGTGGGCGAAACAGCTTGGGCAGCGTGGTGTGCATTGGGTGGCGTGAAAGAAGGTGTCATGGGTGAAGAAGGTGGGAGGGCTGGGTTTCCGTGACTTGGAATGTTTCAATTTGGCAATGCTTGGGAAGATTGGATGGCGTATCGTTCAGGAACCTTCAAGTGCTGCGAGACAAGTACTACCCCAATGGATCGTTCCTCCAGGCACTAGTGAGCCGCCGGTCGTCTTGGGGGTGGAAGGGACTTCTCCAAGGTCGGAAAATTCTAGCTGCAGGTTTGAGGTGGAGGATTGATGAAGGTGCCCAGGTCCGATCTAAGTCCGATCCTTGGCTGCCTACTCCATATACATTTAAGGTGACTTCTCCACATCATGATATTCCTCTATATGTGAAAGATTTGATTGATCAGGACACCCACACTTGGAGGGCAGAGTTGATAGCTCGGTGCTTTCGAAGGAGGAGATCCATGTGATCCTTCGGCTGCCTCTCAGCCGGTGGGGCTTGGGGGATTGATTGATGTGGCATTTTAACAACAATGGTTGTTATTCAGTGAGATCGGCTTGTGGTGTTGCTTTGTATTTTCATAGAAACGGTGAATTAGGCAGACGAGGGGAGGGGGAGCCTAGTTCCTCTCCCGCTCAGGGCCCGAATTAGGGTCAAATCTGGTCTATGAAGGTTCCGCCGAAGCTTAAACAGTTTGTTTGGTGGGGTTGCAGTAACACTCTTGCAGTTCGGTCATATTTGTTGCGCCGACGTTTGTTTGTGGATCCTGTTTGCCCTGTTTGCGGTCATGCTGAGGAAACTGAGCTCCATTTATTTTTCCATTGTCAGTTTGCCAGGGTCTTCTGGTTTGCAAGCCCTCTTATGCTTGATGTCAGTGTTTTAGCAGGGGAGGATTTTCCAGGTATCTGGCAGTGCTTGGTTGCTAAATTTCACCTCTTACCTCATAGTGAGGAGCTGATTCAGACGCTTACTTTTGGGCTCTGGAGAATTTGGAAGTGCCGGAATCAGATGGTGTTTGAGGGCATTCCTGTGCCACCAGAGGAGGCCATTGTCAATCTTACCAAATGTGTGGATGAATTTCGTGAGCTTGGGGTCCCGGCCTTGGGGGGACAGTTCTCGCAGCCCAGGCCACCTGATTTGGGTGGCAGTGAGGTGGAGCTTCGATTTAAGAAACCAGTTTTGGGCATCCTAAAAGTTAACTGTGATGGTGCCTGGAGTAGTATGACTGCGTGTGGTGGAGTGGGGTGGGTCATTCGGGACTGTTATGGGCTGCTGGTGTCTGCTGGGGATCAGTGTGACATTTGCCTAAAGTCGAGTTTGTTGGCTGAAGCAGAGACGGTGAGGTGTGCTCTTTCACATTGTTTGTTGGCTGGCCATGAGCGTGTGGTGATTGAGTCAGATGCTTTGGGACTTATTAACACTCTTCTTGGTCAGGGCCTAGGTGATGGTGATTTGGGGTGTATTTTATTTGATATCCATCCACTTGCTTTGCAGTTGAGAAATGTTCAGGTTGTGTATGCATCTCAACAGGCTAACAAAGCTGCGCATCTTGTAGCTGCCTATGTTAATAGGGTAGGTGAGTATCATTGCTGGGATGAACTGGGGACAGATTGGTTGTTTGATACTTTAGCCTGTGATGCTGGTATTTTATTCGGCATTAATAAAGTTCTTGATCTTTAGGAAAAAAAAGAAAGATAATTAATACCAATTTGTTAATTATATGTACTAGCCAAATTCAATCACTTAATTAGAATATTCTTTTATTGAGACGCAACCGAGTAAAAGGAGTGGGGAGTCTAGCTGGATTGAATTTAACAGCCAATTAAATTGGGTGTAAATGTGCTTCCTTTCTTTTGGGAAACCAGTTTTATATAATAGCAGCTATCCATCCTTTATTGCTTTTGCATAAAATAATGGTAGAAGAATCCCAAGTTTCTCCCTTTTTATTTTCTATTTCAAAGAAGAGTAATCATCCCTTACATGAAAAAAGAGTCTCACCAATTTTATTTTTTAAAAATAATAGTCTAGTATATATATGACTAATGATGAGATGTCATTAAAGGAAACAGAGATTACAACATCAAAGATAACAACAGGCCTCATTAAAAAAGTACCCACCCTCCAGTAATAGGCCCCAAAACACTAAGCTCATAATCGAGCTTTACAACCAAGAGACTAAAACATAAACACCTGAGCACAGACTTGGAACAAACAACCACCAGTAGTTTCAAACATCATACCCAAACTGAAGCTCTGTACCGAAACTGTGCAAAAACACAGAGCAGCTAGATACCTCCTACTATTCCCGAGCAGAAGCGAGCTGCCCCTCCAGCCAAGGTGGGGTAGCGTCGAACCATATACACGGTGATTCACTCCTCAACCCAAACTGAGCAAACTCGTGGGATGCCTTGTTGCCTTCAAGTCGCTGGAAGCAAAATTGAGTAATTTCCAACTGTTGCAACAACCACACTACATTAATTACTTACCAAAACACTGACCTCGCTCCAGCAGTTCAGATCCTCCTTCTGTAGTTCCACTACTTGTTTATGTTGGATGACCAGACTTCAGTGGAATCGCAGGGGATTATGGTCGATTGCGATCGGTGTGTAGAAAGGATGATGATCTCTTCACAGATTAAAGTCGACTTTAGCTTTGAACAAGAAAAGCCGCATGCAAGGTATGATCCCTAACCTCTAATCTCTAGCTGAAATCTTGAATCGGGATTAGCTCGTGATGCATTCAATTCACTTGTCTGGTTCTCTGTTTAGATTTAGGGTTATTTGATGAGGGAAGTTTGCAGTGATTAGATGATGATCAATGTGACGATCATCTGCACTCTAGGTGTTTGATGAAACGTTTGAGAGAGTTTTCTGAGCTGAGGGAGATCAAATATGACTGATTCTTCCCGTGTGTGTTTCTTGTTCTTTCTCTTTTTCTTTTTGTTCAATTACATAACAGTTTTCATTCACTCTCTCTCACTTACAAAACGACTAGGGATGTTATAACAGACCCTCACACACTTCTTCACACTATTCAGTTTCTAACTTCCTCACACACTCACTCACATGCTTTAGTTTATGCCTTTAGCTGATGACACCTCCTAGCTCGAGTCAGCAGCTTAGTAGATTGCCAAGTCAGCTGCTAAGTGACGCAGCTTAGTCACCAACAACCCCTCCTAAGCTAGTCACTAGAACCACTCCCAGCAAACCCCTTAGGTAGTTAAACCTCTCTCTAGGTAGAGCCTTGGTGAATATGTCTGCAAGTTGTTCTTCTGACTTGCAATAGTGTAGGCTAATCTCGTCATTATGGATTGCATCTCTGATATAATGATACCTCCTATTTATGTGTTTGGTCTTCTGATGGAAGACTGGATTCTTGGCCATGGCAATGGCTGACATATTGTCACACAGTAGAGAGGTAGCCTCTATCTGTTCTTCTCCCAAATCTCCCAAAACAAACCTCGGCCAGACAGCTTGAGTAGTTGCCTTAGAGGAATTAACATACTCAGCTTCTGCTGTTGAAAGAGCAACACTGCTCTGCTTGACAGATGCCCAAGAAAACACTCCATTACCAAATGAAAAAGCATATCCAGATGTGATTTTCATGTCATCTTCTGAACCTCCCCAATCACTGTCACAGAAACCCACCAAGGTTGTTGCTTTTCCCTTCTTATATTCAATGCCATAGGTTAGTGTACCTTGGACATACCTTAGCACTCTCTTAGCAGCGCCTAGGTGCTTCTTGGTAGAGTTGTGCATGAATCTAGACAGTAAACTGGAGGCAAACATTATGTCTGGTCTAGTAGCAGTAAGATAGAGCAGACTTACCACAATCTGCCTATAGAGTTGCTCATCTGCTGCTTCACTGCCATCATTCCTTTGTAGCTTCTCTACTGTCACTAGAGGAGTACTCACTAGTTTGCAGTCTTTGAGTCCAAATTTTTCTAGCAATGTGGTAGCATACTTCCTTTGATGTATGAAGAAGCCATTGCTTGACTGTAGAACACCCATCCCTAGGAAATGATGCAATAAACCCAGGTCTGTCATCTCATATTTGTTCATCATGTCCTGCTTGAACTCATCCATCATAGCAGCACTGTCACAAGTGTAGATGATATCATCTACATAGATTGACACAATTAGGGTTCCTTCATCTTTCTTGCACTTTAGATACAAAGTTGCCTCAGTTGAGCTTCTCTCAAAACCACAACTCAGTAAGCAGGAATCAATCTCCCCATACCAGGCCCTTAGTGCCTGCTTTAGTCCATATAGTGCCTTGTTTAGCTTGTAGACATTGGCTTCATGTCCTTGGACATCAAAACCTTCAGACTGATCTACATATACTTCTTTCTCTAGAACACCATTTAGAAATGCTAATTTCACATCAAGTTGAAATAGCTTCCACTCTTTCTGTGTTGCTAAAGCAATTAGAATTCTGATAGTGTCAAGTCTTGCAACTGGTGCAAAGGTCTCATTGAAATCAACTCCTGGTTTCTGAGCATATCCCTTAGCTACCAATCTAGCCTTATGTTTCTGAACAGATCCATCGAGGTTAAGCTTGGTTTTGTACACCCACTTGACACCAATCACTGGTTTGTCAGTAGGTCTCACTGTCAGTTCCCAAGTGTCATTCTTTTCAATCAATTGAATCTCATCCTCCATAGCTTTCTTCCAAGCTGAATCCCTGATTGCTTCACTGAAACTTTCAGGTTCAATTATGCACATGTGACACATAGCATAAACCTCACTTAGACTCCTTAGCCTTACTGGTGTATCTCCAGTACTTGAGCTGGGTGAATCACAAGGACTAGGACTTGTACTAGGATCAGATTCAGAACTTGAGTTTGAACTTGAGCTGATGATTGGAGTTTGAGGACTTTGAGTTGCTGGTGTAGCACCATCAGTTCCAATGTCGAAACTCAAAGATATGGGCCCCTGCACTTCTGCATGATTGTTCCATTCCCAGCTTCCTTCTTCATTGAATATCACACTCCTTGACACCACAACTTTTCCAGTTTCTAGATTATAGATTATGTAGCCCTTCTCACAGCTACCATAGCCAACTAGGACACCTTTGATACTTGAATCATCCAGTTTCTGTCTCTTATGAGATGGAATGTGCATGTAGCATATAGAGCCAAATACTCTTAGGTGTGACACTCCTGGTCTTCTACCAGAGAACTTCTCAAATGGGGTCTTGCTTTGCACAGCCTTGGTAGGACATCTATTTAGGATGTATACTGCAGTGTTAACTGCTTCACCCCAGAACTCATAGGGTAGATGCTTACCATGTAACATAGACTTAGCCATCTCTACTATTGTCCTGTTTTTCCACTCAGCAACCCCAATTTGCTGAGGAGAGTAAGCTACTGTTAGCTGTCTCTCTATTCCATGCTCTTCACAGAGCCTTTGGAATTCATTTGAGGTGTATTCTCCACCTCTATCACTCTTTAACTTCTTCACCTTGTAGCCACTTTGTAGTTCAACCATAGCTTTGAACTTCTTGAACACATTCAACACCCCTGATTTGTGTCTTAGTAAATACAGCCAACACATTCTTGAGTGATCATCAATGAAAGTAAGAAAGTACAGGTTACCTCCCATTGTTTCTGTTTGCATAGGACCACACACGTATGAGTGTATTAACTCAAGAGGTGCAGATGCCCTCCAAGCCTCTTCTGTGTCAACAGGACTCACATGGTGTTTCCCTGATATACACCCTTCACAGAGTTCTTTGTCACCTTCTAGGCTAGGTAGACCAACCACCATGTCCTTCTGTCTTAGCAGTTTTAGGCTTGCATAGTTCAGATGCCCAAACCTCCTGTTCCATAACTTTGTGGTCTCCTTTGCTTCTGCCCTTCTAGCTACTGGACTCACATAGTCCAGAGAAAGCTTGAAACACCTGCTGCCAGTCATAGGAACCTTGGCAATCATTTGTTTCATGGTGTTGTCGTCATAGACCTTTGATGTACTGTCCCCAAACACAAGACAGTAACCATGTTCCACCATATGTACTACACTTAGTAGGTTTTCACCTAAACCAGGTACAAGCATCACTTCCCTAATGTACTTGTCACCTTGGTCAGTATGAACTAGTAAAGAGCTTTTCCCTGTAGCCTGTACTAACTCACCAGTACCCATCTTCACTTTTACATTAAGATGTCGATCAATGTTGGTCAGTAAAGACTCATGCCCTGTCATATGGTTAGTACATCCACTGTCCAAATACCACACACCCACATCCTTCTCAATGGAGGCTGAATGACAAGCATAGAACATGTTGATCTCATCTTCATTCACTTTCTGAGCTAGATTAGCAACCTGGTTCTCAGAGCAGTCCTTGGAAATGTGGCCAAAGTTAGAACACTTGAAACACTTCACTTTGCCTTTGAACCAGCATTCACCCCAGTAAAGCTTGTTGCAATTGTTGCAAGCATCCTTAGAACCACTGGTCTCACCCTTCTGATTCCCAGAGAACTTGTTCTCATACTTAGCATTTCCTTTGAATTTGCTATTAGTCCATCCTTTGTTTCCACTTTTGAACTGATGCTTCTTGAACTTTCCCTGATTTGACTGAACCTGAGACTTGTTGCTCACACTCATGCTTGAGAAAGCTTTCTCAACATCACCCTCAGAATGCATTTCCAAATGTTGATCAAATGCCCTTATTGATGCAGAGATACTCTCAACACTAATCTGTTATAAGTCTCTAGTTTCTTCAATTATGGACACAATTGAATCATAGGGTTTAGTCAAACTAATCAGGATTTTTTGTGCTAATCTCTTTTCAGTTACATCCTCACCATATGTTTTCATTTGATTAACCACAGCTAACAATCTAGTCATGTATGTAGAAAAGGATTCATCATTCTTCATACGTATGTATTCAAAATCTCTTCTAAGACCTTGTAATTTAACTGCTCTAACCTTGGGATCTCCTCTGTACTCCTTCTGCAGAATCTCCCAGGCACTTTTGGCTATCTCTTCATTTGAGATTCTAGGAAAGATCTCCTCAGAAACATCATTCTAAATCAGATTCAAAGCCTTTCCGTTCTTGATATGATCAGCATGACTTGTTGCTACTTCAAGCTTTTCATTGTCACCCTCAAACTCAGGATCATGTAAGCCTTGAATGATAATTGTCCATAGATCGCATGCTTTCAGTGCTGTTCTCATCTTTATACTCCAGAAGTCATAGTTTACTCCTGTTAATACAGGTATCTTCGGTTCACCTCCTCCATTACCAACCATGACTTGGCAGTGAAGGTAACTCCTGCTCGGCTTCACCATAGTCAGACGCCCCAGATATATTATCTCACAGCTCTGATACAATGTTGGATGACTAGACTTCAGTGGAATCGTAGGGGATTATGTTTGATTGCAATCGGTGTCTAGAAAAGGATGATGATCTCTTCACAGATTAAAGACGACTTCAGCTTTGAACAAGAAAAGTCGCATGCAAGGTATGATCCCTAACCTCTAATCTCTAGCTGAAATCTTGAATCGGGATTAGCTCGTGGTGCATTCAATTCACTTGTCTGGTTCTCTGTTCAGATTTAGTGTTATTTGATTAGGGAAGTTTGCAGTGATTAGATGATGATCATTGTGATGATCATCTGCACTCTAGGTGTTTGATGAAACGTTTGAGAGAGTTTTCTGAGTTGAGGGAGATCAGATATGACTGATTCTTCCCGTGTGTGTTTCTTGTTATTTGTCTTTTTCTTTTTGTTCAATTACATAACAGTTTTCACTCACTTTCTCTCACTTACAAAACGGTTAGGGATGTTATAACAAACCCTCACACACTTCTTCACACTATGCAGTTTCTAACTTCCTCACACACTCACTCACATGCTTTAGTTTATGCCTTTAGCTGTTGACACCTCCTAGCTCGAGTCAGCAGCTTAGTAGATTGCCAAGTCAGCTGCTAAGTGACGCAGCTTAGTCACCAACAGTTTCACATCAACTTCCAAGATCACAGCTCGCAGTCCCAACCGTTGCACCAGAAGAAGACCGTGCCACATGGCCATGAGCTCCACTGCCTCTAGTGATAGCCATGTAGGTGCTGCATCCCCAAACCCGCTAATGAAATTCCCCTCATGATCACGAATCAAACCTCCTATACCTCTCACGCCACCCACTCTACTTGCAGCACCATCACAGTTCAGTTTATGGTGATTGATAAGGGTTTTAACCATTGGACCTGTTCAAGGAGGATCGTCTGCTTTACACGACTAGCATGAACCAAAAATTGTCTATGGTGGGATAGTAGCTGTTCAGCCACCGTAGAGATATCCACTGCTGTTTGCCCATGGATGGTACTGTTCTATTGGTGCCAAGCTTCCCAGCAGCCCCACATCAGCCCCTCCACCACCTCCCTGCGCACTGTAGCGATTGCAACCTGGAAAAAGTCAGCGAAACTTGCTTCTTTTTTTCTCAAAGTAAAAAGACCTAGTCTAGTATATATAAAACTAAGCTTCGCATTGTACTCTTAATTTTAAGAATCACATAATTTAATTCATTATTTTTACTTTCTCATACATCTATAATATGCGTGTTTTGGTATCACTAATATTATCTATTTCTATTTTTTCTTACTATATAATTTAGTGGCGTTGAGTTAGACTCCCATAAATAGCGAGGTTAATATCCAATGTGCATGATTTTCTCACACAATATTTTTGTACCACGAAAAATATTTGTCTTCTAAAGATGTCAAACTAGAACACCGTATTCTTTGATATGCAATGTTCTAAAAGTCCTCTCCTAGGCGCTAGGCTCTCCCTTGTCGCCCCAATTTTAGAAAACCTCCCTTAGCGCCTCAGGCATCACCTAAGCAGCCGATTGTTGGCTAGGAATGATGGATGGTTAGACGAAAATATCTTATTTGATTGTATTAATATTTTCTATTAATTTTTGTTTTTGGAGACAAAATTAGCATTTTTAGGTTTAATTTTCACCCAAACTCTCGACCTCTTTATCTTTTTTCCATTTTGAATGTTTACTTTTATGTTATGATTCTAACACTTCAAGTTTGCACATTTCACTACAAGAAAATCGTAGTTGCCCGACGAAGACAATCTCGCGGGGTAATAACAGGTTGCCCGACGGATAAAAGGAATCGCCGGGTAACCTGTTGGCGGGAAGAGAAAGCCGTTGGCGCGTAAAATTGGAAGGTGTTGCCCGACGATATGTACCCCCCGTCGGGTAACATTATATACAACGAAGAATAATCGTCTTCGGCTAACATTTGGCGTTGACTCTTTGTTGCCCGACGGATCATTAAAAGTTGCTCGACGAATGTGGTTCGTCGGGCAAAGGTCTAAACACACTAAATACCCGATACTCTCTCTTTTCTTCTTCTTCTTCTTCCTCCTCTCTGCTTCAGCACTTCTCTGCTCTCTCTCTCAATCTCTCACTCACTCACTCTATTTTCTCTACTTAATATTATCATCTCATCACCATTTTCACTACCAATCAAATCCTTTTTCTCTATCAATCACCAAATATCAAATTTTAAGGTTTGAAATTTTTTTTATTTTTAGTTTTGAAATTTTGATTTTTGATTGGGAATTAATTATGTTTTGTGTTGCAGAAATTTTGTAGTTGATTTAAAGGAATACTTATAAAAAGGTATGTGTGTTTACCTTTCAATTTAATTTTGTTAAGAATGTTGGATATAATTATGTTAGGAAATTTTGTATTTATTGTGGAAAATGTGTAGAAATTGTTTAGAATTTGTGGAAATTAGAAAATTTGTTAGGAAAATATGAAAATAGAAAATATGTTATGAAATTAGGAAAATAGAAAATATGTTAGGAGATTAGGAAATTTTGTTGTAAAATAGGAAAATTAAAAATATGTAATGAAATTATTGAAATTAGAAAATATGTTAGGAAAATAGGGAAATAGAAAATATGTTAGGAAATTATGAAATTAGAAAATATTTTAGGAAAATAGGAAAATAAAAAATATGTAATGAAATTATTAAAATTTGAAATTATGTTTGGAAATTAGAAAATATGTTAGGAAAATAGGGAAATAGAAAATATGTTAGGAAATTAGAAACTATTTTAGGAAAATATGAAAATAAAAAATATGTAATGAAATTATTGAAATTAGAAAATATGTTAGGAAAATAGGGAAATAGAAAATATGTACGGAAAGTATAAAATTTAAAACTCTGTTTTATGCATAATTAATATATGTTTGTATTTGTGAATTTTTTGTAATATTTTTTTTAAAACGCTTTATTTAGTTTTGACGGAGTGAAATACGTTTATATTTCATAACTGTTTATGCGAAATTAATCAAGTTGATTAACTTCGTATAATGAAATTCAATGAAAAACCATAGACCCGTTTGAGAGTTAGTGAATCAGATTGATTGACTGACTCTTGAATTATCCAAATATTCGGACAGTTTGGGGGTGCGCAACTATGTGTTGTGTAGTTGGCGGTGTACGAGGTTAGGTTTCGATTGTGGGAAATTCAGTTTGTATTCCCTCAATGTTCTCCGAATGCATACTAGATATTTTTTTATAATATCTACGTCGTGCATTTGGGGAACTGTAAGGAGATGCTGCCAAAATTCCCCTCGATCGAAACTTTACCTCGTAGGTTGCAAACTACACAGCACAGAACGTGCACTCTCGAATGGGATAGGGCCAAATCACCGAAGGCATAAGAAGAAGAGTTTCTTTTGATTTTAACTTGTTATATTTACAGGACAATGTTAACTCAATTACTTACATTAACTCTATGTTGTGAAAGTAGGCACAATGGACAGATGGTGGATGCAAATGTTTGATATTCTGATTAGTATTTGGATGGGATCGACAGCTTCATTGCCTTTGCACGTAGTCATTGCAGTGATACAAGACGTATCAGGTCTCCGTGTCGTAAATGTAACAAATGCAGTTGGATGTCGTTGAATGAGGTCCAAACTCATCTGGAATGGAATGGGATCGTACACAACTACACTAATTGGATCTATCACGACGAAGAAATATTTTCCGCATCGACATCTTCGATTCCCGATATCCGTCTGGACGAAAGTGGTTTGGATCGGCGATGTGATAATGATCAAGTTGTTGAGTTGTTAACCGATGTTTTTTCTCCCGCATCAGATGATATGGAAGATGATGCGCCAAGGTTGCAACCCGAAGACTCTGAGCTCCATTACGAGAGATTGTTGAAAGAAGCTCAGTGTGAATTGTAGCCCGGTTTTAAATCATTTTCGGTTCTAGGGGCAGTTGTGGAGTTGATGCACATGAAAGTTGAGTATAATGAAACGAGCAAGCATTTTGATCACATGTTGGACATCATCATCCGAATGCTCCCCGAAGACAACTGTCTGCCAAAAGATCATTATAGCTCGAATAAGTTGTTGATGGGCCTTGGTTTAGGGTATATCAAGATCCATGGATGCAAGAACAATTGTGCATTGTTTAACGGTGAATTCGAGCAGCTTGACAAATGTCCCGTGTGCAATGAGCCTAGGTTTCAAAAGAACAAGATTCCTAACAAGGTGTTGCGTTATTTTCCACTGAAGCCAAGGTTACAAAGATTCTACATGTCGTCCTACACAACCCGTGATATGAGGTGGCATCAGGATGAACACATTGATGATGATGTACTGAGGCATCCGGCTGATGGAGAGGTTTGGAAGGAATTTGATAAAATGTATCCCGAGTTTGCTGCGGAGCCAAGACTTGTCAGATTAGGGCTCGCTACTGATGGGTTTAATCCGTTTGGGAGTTTTACAAAGACCTATAGCACTTGGCCGGTTGTTATGGTTCCGTATAACTTGCCTCCTTGGAGATGCATGAAGAAAGAATTCACAATCCTCAGTACTTTGATACCGGGCCCCAAATCGCCGAGTAATTCCATCGATGTGTATTTACGGCCATTGATTGACGAGCTCGTGGATCTGTGGGAAAATGGTGTTTGAACATACGAGAAGTACAGTGGAGAAATGTTCACACTACGAGCGGCCATAATGTGGACAATTAATGATTTTCATGCTTATGGTCTGTTACCGGGATGGAGCACCAAGGGCTATCTTGCTTGCCCGACATGTGGACCAGACACAACGTCCTTTTGGAACGCATCTAAGGTATGCTACTTGGGTGCGGGAAGGTTTCTGCCCTGGGATCACCGATGGCGAATGCAATCTGACTCATTTGATGGTAAATCAGAGTTAAGAGGTCGACCAAGGGAGAGGTGTGGAGATTAGATATTATCCAAACTGAACAGTACACATGATTTCGTGACACGAGAATCGAAACCAGCCAAACAGGAAAATTGGACGAAAAAAAGCATATTCTTCCGGTTGCCATATTGGTCGAAATTGAAAATCACACACATCGCTGATCCTATGCACATCGAGAAGAATGTTGCTGTGAGTGTTGTCGGAACTACGTTACCCATTGAAGGCAAGTCAAAGGACACAAAAAGGACTCGTCTGGGCATGAAAGAAATGGGGATTCGGCCTAATTTGTGGCCAAAAGTCTTCAATGGCAAATACATCATGGCTCATCCAAGTTATACATTTACGCCGGACAATAAGAAAAAATTCCTGAAGTGGTTGCAGGTTGTGAAATTTTCCGACGGGTACGCCGGCAACATACCCCGGAGTGTTAGCAGGGACGGTGGGACCATTTCTGGTATGAAGAGCCATGACTATCATGTTTTGCTACAACGACTCATTCCGATTGGTATTCGACCCTTCTTGGAGGCTAGTGTTGTTGAGATGATAGTTTATTTGTCTCAATTCTTCCAGATACTTTGTGACAGGTCGTTGGTTAAGGCGGACCTTCAAGCAATTAATGAGGATATTGTGTACATCATGTGCCGGCTTGAGAAAATATAACCACCTGCATTCTTTGATATAATGGTGCACCTACTAATGCATATGCCGGATGAGAAAAAGCTAGCTAGCACGATGAATTATCGTTGGATGTACCCAATCGAGATGTATAACTTATCCCTACTATTTGATAATATTTCCTTAGTATCATGTATATGTGTGAATCATAATGTAAATTTCCTTGCAGAATGTTAGGTACGTACAAGCGGTACATTCGGAACAAGACACGTCCCGAAGGCTCCATAGCCGAGGCGTACATTGCAAAGGAGGCACTGACATTTTGTGTAATGTACCTTCGAAATGTTGAAACTGCCTTTAATAGGGCATCGCGCAACGACGATGGTGGTCAACGTCCCGGAGACCCTATCTATATTTGCCCAACCCGCACGACCATTCGGCACTGGTCCAATCTAGGAGCCATTCATCAATAGCGACATGGAGGTGGCTCATTGGTTCATACTAAACAATTGCGACCAAGTCTGGCCCTTCCACGAGCAGCACGAGTCGTTGATGAAGGCCCAATTTCCTTCTAATTGGGAAGAAATGGACAAACAACTATTTCCACATTGGTTTTCCGAGCATGTAAGTCAAATATTTTATTTGTAAATTTCTTAAATTGGTTTTAAGCTTACCTATTTCATTTCTTGTGTGTATCTTACCTGATGGCACAGCTGAAAGATGTCAATTCACCAAATTTCAATAAAGAATTAATGCAGATGGCCATTGGCCCATTCCGAGGAGAAACGTACGCTGGTTGTCACGTTAATGGAGTTAAGTTCGTGTGCACAGAATGAGACGACAAGTTGCCTACACAAAACAGCGGGGTCTTCGTGCGGGGGGATGGGCAAAATGCTGATACGGGCTTCTACGGCAAATTATTAACTGTGGTTAAGGTGTTATACGCAGACCGCAAGGAAGTCGTCTTGTTCAAGTGTCTTTGGTTTGATACGAACCCAAGTATCCCAGGCAGTGCCATCAAAGATCAGTTATGTACCTCTATAAACACAAACACCCGGTGGTTTAAGAGTGATCCCTACATCCTCGCTAGTACGGCGAAACAAGTATTCTATTGGGATGATCCAAAAGTTGGTGGTGGTTGGAGAGTAGCTGAGATGGTGAATCATAAAAACATTTGGGACTTGGATGACCGATACCATGAAGAAGATGGGGAAACAGACGATGACCAAATTATTTACCAGGTGGATTCCTCGGCATCGACGCAAAACGTGGATGGAGTACGGACCACTGACTCCCACCAATTGCGATTGATGACATTTTTATTGATCTAGGGGAATTAGAACAAATTGATAGTGATTCGGGGAAATCAAGTACTGTACACATATCGGATGACGAGCGTGAATGGGAGGGGGAAAGCGAATCCGAATGAAAGTTGTAAATTCGAAATTTCATTCATATATGTAATATCCATCTTCAAATAAATAAATTTGATTTATATGTATGTTGTATGATTTCATTCACAAAAGTTTCAATTAATCTTTTATATATGTACTACTCGGTAGCTTTTCATACAATTGAGGAGACCATACATGCACTCCACAAATTACCCAACTTCAAAATAAATGAAGGTCAAAGATTTAGTCAAATATTTTGATGATAAGTCATGAAGGTCAATTTGATAAATCATGAGGGTCAATTTTTACTCACTAGTGCAATGTGAAAAAAATACAACCCAACATTAATATTGACCAAATAAGATACAAAATTGTTTTATAAAAAATATTGTCCATAAAATGTGCTTTGATAATATATTTATTTATAAAAATTGTGAATAAAATTGTACAAATATTGTCCATAAAGTGTGTTTTGGTAATATATCTAAGTCTTCAATCATGGCTTCTCTTCCCATTAAAAAAAAATTGTCAGAGATGAAAGATTAAAAGATTGATTGCATCAGAGTGTAGTCTAGTCAGTAGTCACCACAATACTGCTCCGTCCAAAATCTTTTCCCATCTTCTATTTATGGCCACACTCACCATTCTCAAACCCCAAGCCTCTATCTCTTCCATTTCCCTAGTTCCATGACTCCATGCTCTTCTCTCACAGCCCTAGCTAGCTACCTTCATTTCAAATACCTCTAAAAATCAAGCTTTTGAATCGCTTATTCTAAGTCTTCAACCATGGCTTCTCTTAATCACATTCTAGCATTTTCCTTTAATAAACCTTATTTTTTCGAGCTCATTATAAATGATTTCTCAAGAGACAGCAGACTTGTAAGCTCCCCTCTCTCTCTAGCTCTAATCTCCTCTCTGTCTCTTTTTAATTCTTTCTCGATTCAATGAATTAATCATTTATTATTTGCTGGAGATTCATAAAGGCGTCCAGAACACTTTTTGAAGTGGAAGTGAAAACTCCATATGATACCAATTTGCCCGACGAATGTACTTAAAAATCCGTAGGGAATTATTTACCAGATTAAATTTACATTTATTTATTAAACAATTTTTGTAAAGTAATGTTACCCGACGATTATTAAACATGTTCCCGACGGATCGTAACAATTGGTCTTACCCGACAGATGAGTAACTATTACCCGACGACTATATGTAAAATGTTACCCGACGGATAGCTAACGGGTTACCCAACGATAGGCCTCCGCTTGTACGTACCCGACGAATATACATGATTAATCGTCGGGTATTATTTAGCAGATTAAATTTACATTTATTTATCAAAAATTTTTTATAAATTAATGTTGCCCGACGTTTATTAAACATGTTACTCGACGGATCGCAAGAATTGGTGTTACCCGAAGGATACGTAAAGGGTTACCTGACGACCGGCCTCCGCTTGAACATACCCGACGAATATACATGAATATCCGTCGGGCATTATTTAGCATATTTAATTTACATTTATTTATTAAACAACTTTTTGGATATTACTTACATATTGAAATTGACCGATCTAACCGTTCACATTTATGGCAGGTACCCATAGATCGCCTACGCGAAAAATTACCCAATTTGGGAATCCCGGGATTAGGTAACGGTGCGTGACGATTCAACGGTTACACAACGTTTCTTCACAATCGGACGGCTTGAAATCCTCAAAACATCACGATTTTTTTACGGACGAGATCTAGACACGTAAAAGCATAAAATGAACGGTTAGATGTATAAAATTCAATCGTTTGAACATCAATATAACCAACACTTTGCAAAATGTATTGAAGTTTCCATCAAGAGTTTAAACTGCTTGGTCAATATGCTTGTTTTCCAATTTTCAATAACTTACATATTGAAATTAACCGATTTAACCGTCCACATTTATGGTAGGTACCCATAGATCGCCTACGCGAAAAATTACCCAATTTGGAAATCTCGGGATTAGGTAACAGTGCGCGACGATTCAACGGTTACACAACGTTTCTTCACGATCGGACGGCTTGAAATCTTCAAAATATCAAGATTTTCGAAGGGCGAGATCTAGGCACGTAAAAGCAAAAAATGAACAGTCACGATGTTGATTATTCTTTCGTCGGACCTAGATTTCAGATTAATGCTAAAAATGACATCAGAAAAATCAAGCCCGACGAAGAAAGGAATTCGCCGGGCAAAAGGTCGTCGGGCTACATTAGAAGCGTTGTCGGGTAACGTAAATAAAGCGTAATTATTTTCCCCGAAATATTTCAAGATTTGCGCCTAAATTTTCGCGAAATCTCAAAATTCCCGCGTATTGTTGCTCGGTGAATATTGGAACTGTTACCTGACGGTTAGCCGACCAGTGACCTGACCCGACGGAGTTTTTAAGTCATGCCTGACGAACACTGCGCCTAAATTTTTGGGAATCTCAAATGTTCCGCGTTTTGTTGATCGACGGAGTTTGAAATTATTACTAGACGGATAGCCGAACGATGTCGTTACCCTGCGTATTTTGAAAATGTTACCCGATGGATACCGACAGCTTTACTTACCCGACGAAGGTGTTAAAGTTTGCCCGACGGATCTTCCGCCTAAATCTTCGCGGAATCTCAAAATTACCCCCGAATATTGCCCGACGGATATTTATCAATTAACCTGATGTATATTTAAAATGTTACCCGACGAATATGTAACAAGTTACCGACGAAGTTAGGAAAAAGGTTACCCGACAGATAGCTAACAGGTTACCAGACGAATGTCCACCGTTTGTGACTACCCGACAAATCATTAATGATTTGCTTGACGAGTCCATCCGTCGGGAAATGTCAATCAGACAGATAAATCAGACCGACTCTTCTTCTTCTTCTTTGTTCTGAATTTTCCTCAGTTTCCTTCTTTGCTCTCTGCAAATATCACCTTCCCGCCTTCGACCTGCTATGTTCCGGTTGCCGCAACTCGCTCTCCCTCAATCCGCCGCCCTAGCAGTCCATCACGCCGCCTCTGTTTTAGCGAGGTTTGTTGTCGCCGCCGCTCCCCTCGCCGGACCGATCTCTCACCGAGTTCCTTGAAGGTCGAACTCAATTTCCCTCTCTCTCTCTCTATTGTTAATGTATATATATTGGTTTATTTTTAATTTTGATTGGTTAAATTTTAATTTTTGGTTGGATTAAAATTTAAAGTTAAATTTGGTTGGGATGTTATGAAATTGTATTGAAAAATGAATTTAAATTTGGATTTGATAATTGCAGATTGTGCATCATTGTCAAATTTGCAGATACAACAAGGGAATTATTGTCAAATTTGGATTTGGATTTGATAATTTTGATGTTTGGTATAATGTTGAAATTGATATAATGTTATGAATTTTGTTATGATTTTGGAAATGAAATTGATGTGAATTTTGGATATGTGAATTTTATGAATTTTGGATATTTGAATTTTAAAAACAATTTTGTGAAATTTTGATATGGTGTAGTATAAGTGAATTTTGGAAATGTGAGTTTTATAAATTTTTAATTTGTGAATTTTAGGATTTGGATATTATTATTATATGTTAGGATTAATTTGTAAGTTTGATTTTGGTCCCGAAATTTGGATTTAGAAATTTAGGTATAATGTTGTGAATTTTGAGTTAAGTAAGTTTGGATTAATTAGTATTTTAAGTTTAATTTTCGTTTGTGTTGGATTTATTTTCAAAAATTAGAATTTGGTGGTTTTAGTTTTTAGATACCAATTTACTAATTATTACTAAAAAAATTATTGCTTTATTTATTTACGTTTATTGGAATTATAAAATGTTGGTTAATTTTAAATGTGATTTTGTTTTTATTTATGAATTTAATATTTAATATTAAAAATGTTTGGTTTTTTTATTTAATTAAAAATATGTTGGTTAATTTTATATTAATTAATTTATATTTGTTATTGTAGATGTCGCATCGCACCTTAATCATGTCTAGGACTGCCTTGATCCCGTTGATGATCATGCGCCGGATGAGGCAGCCCCTAACTCGGTTGCATCAACAGCGGCGTCGGTTCAGTCACCGATGTTGGTCCATCAGCGACCCGTTGCCTGATCAGCTCGTCGACACCATAGTAAGAAACGGGGGGAACCCCGTACCTACCCCCAACCCCCAAAGTCCGACGTCGGTGCAGACGAAACAGGGCCTAATTTCGGAGCACTCCCTAAGGTTTGACATCCCAGTGGATTTGGAGGACAACAAATGCAAAGATACTGGTGGTGTACGTGTCATGCCTCCGGTCCGCGCCGGCCAAAATTCACAGCCTCTGGGTGCATGACATTGGTGCGATTCTGCGCACCAAGTCCCTGATGATGGGGGAGACTTTCAGAACCCAAATCCCGGAGGAGATCACGCATTGTTGGGGAGAGTTATCGATATGTGTTTTTCCCATTTTTAACATTAATTTCATATTTTTTAATTATTTTACTAACTTTAATAATTGATTGCAGATCAATTTTGAGTTCGACTTGGAGAACGTCGAGTTCAGTAGATACCTGAGCCACCACTGGCAGTTACGATACGCTGACTGGAAGTACGAGCTCCACAAGTACTTCTGGACTTAGCCTTCCCTGGAGGAAGCTCGGGAAAATCCTCCGAAGGAGTTGGACAGGCTGAAATTGCTAGGGTGGTTGTGGTTATTCGACCATTTCGTGTCCCCCACCTATCTGGTACTTATTATCTATCTAGTTAATTGAATTATTTAATTTTTATGTTATTTTCCATTTTTAAATATAATTTTTGGTTTTACGAATGAATAGCAGAAATCGATTGCTAGCACATCGAACCGGGGAGCGAAGAAATTCAACCACCACGGGGGGTCGTGATCCTTATCGGCCTGGCAGGAGGATTGGCACATGGTCGAGTCGATGTTCTCAGAGGTGGATGCCTGGAGGCAGGTGTACGCTGGACGGGGGATCTAGAGGCTGACAAAATTCACGTAAGTTGTTTTTTTGGAAGATTAAACATTATTTTTTAATTTGATAATTATATTTCTAATTAATATTTATTCAAATTTGTAGGAGGCGATGGAGCAAGACGTCCAGCAGACACAAGCTGAGCTCACCTAACAGCATCCGGATGTGCCGTTGGAGCAGCAGCTCCCTAATCTCGAGATGTCGATCGCTATTCTGGAGCGACAACTTGGGAGGCACCCAGGGAGGATCGTTCGGGGGGCGGGCGACGGGATTGTGCGGGATGTCTCGAATCAGTCGTTGAGTTCATCTCGAATAGGTAATCCCCAAGAGACTTCGGACCTTAGGAGAAACTTCGAGTTCCTCCAGGCCGAAAATGCTCAGATCAAAGCCTAATACGCGGAGATCCAAGCCCAAAACCACCAAATCAAGACCGCCCTTGCCAAGGTCTTTGATCGTTTGGGTGACCGTGGATTGGATGACATTTTCTCACCGCCCACCCAGCAGCCCCCTCAGGATCCCGGCTACTTCGACCCGTCGACTACTAGTTAGAGTGTAATATATGTAAAATATTGTTTTAGTTTTAATGATGTAAAAACATAACATTAATTTTTATAAATATTAATTTTTTTATTTTGATTCTTGTAATTGAATTTTTTAATTATTATTATTTTTTATTATTTAATTAAATAATTTATTAATAATATTTTTTAAATATTCAACGTTTAGCCGACGAACAATCAAGGCGTCAGGCATAGGAATGGAATTTTTAAAAACTGTACCCGACGAAGATTAAGAAAGTTACCCGACGAATGTGGTACAAATTACCCGATGAATACCAAAACATTACCCGACGGATAAGTAAAAATTTACCCGACGGATATGTATACGGTTACCCGACGGATATGTAAAAAGTTACCCGACGTATATGTAAAACGTTACCCGACGAATATGTAAGAACTTACCTGATGAATATGTAAAAAGTTACCCGACGGATATGTAAAACGTTACTCGACGGATATGTAAAACATTACCCGACGGATATGTAAAACGTTACCCGACGGATATGTAAATATTTACCTAAATATGTAAACAGTTACCCGACGGATACGTATCGAGTTACCCGACGGATACGTATCGAGTTACCCGACGAAGATTTAAAGTGTTACCCGATAAATATTTGAAGGTTACCCGACGCACATTCTTCGTCGGTAATATCTTGTTGACCTTTAGGTTGCTCGACAAAGGTGTAAGCGACGAACTCCTCCGCCGGGCAAGCTTTAGTTGCTCGACGAATACACTGTTGTCGTCGACTAACATCAAGCCCGACGCAGGTTGCCCGACGGAGATTCGTCATTTTCAGAGTTGCTCGACGAACACCTATGGTTGCTCGACGACGTCCTTTCGCTGGGCAAGATGGATTTTCTTGTAGTGTTTATTTTTCCCAATACAGTTATTTTGACTTTAAATGACAGGACCCCTTCCAAATTTCCCCCATGAAATCCGTGAGAAGCTCTGCTCCCGTCTGACAATCCCTATAAACTCTTCGAAAATTACCCTTACACTAACCACCAAGACTTTAAGAGAATTCTACCAAAAATTCGGCAGAACCTCCCCTATAAAAGTCTCAAACCAGCCTTCTACTTGTTAGACGAAGGATCAAATAACCAAACCAACTTGAACGAACAATTTCAAATAATCCAAAATCAATCAACCCACAGGAATAACTTACATCAACCCCAAAGGTTAATTAGAGCAAGTTAGGTTTAAAAATTAAAATTAAATTACAAATCTAACAAAGAGTCGTATATAGTGGTTGAACAACAGTAGATGATGCCTCCTCCAAGTCTCTGCTTTTCGTCTCGATACGGCTTGGACGGTACAAAACCAAAACAAACGTGCGTGGACAATAGGATATTAAGAGCATAATTCTATGAATAAATAAATACCACTAGCTCCCACCTCATTATAAGATACACATGAATGAAAAAAAATCCAAATATAACCAAATACAACTTACTGGAAGCCACTGACTCAAGCAGTGGAACCCATATTACCTTATGTTGTACCCGTCATCTCCTTATCCCGGCCAAAGCCGAGATCCCAAGTCGTAGCCCAATCTCTCAGTCGTAGCTGTAATCCCGTTGAGAATATGATGGTATCCTCCATATCATAGCCAACCTTATGATGGAATCCTCCACATCATAGCCAATATCCTATGATGGAATCATCCACATCATAGCATGTACCTCGCTGAGCATATGATGGAATCCTCCGCATCATAGCCCATACCTCACCATCTGTATGATGGAATTCCCCACATCATCGCCAATACCTCACCAAGCAAATGATGGAATCCTCCACATCATAGCTCGGTACCTTACCAAGTGTATGATGGAATCCTCCACATCATCTTCAAAACCTCACTAAGCATATGATGAAATACTCCACATCATAGCCCGATACCTTTATAAACAAAAGTCCACTCACCGAGTATCCAAGGAAACTCAACTATGGGTTGTTCGATCCTTCACAACCTCCTAAGGTACCACTCTTGTCAAAAATGATACTCGGCATCAATAAACCACAATTCTAAGCTTAACACCCGGGTTCCTAACTCTTGCAGGTGTCCACGTGTCCTTAAACAACCTCAAACCGACTTAAAATGCCACAGTACTTAAAGGAGCTCAAACGGACATGAAACCCTCAAAAATTGCTATGGAATGTCGAAAAACCCATACATGCGCCGTCGTGGGCCGGGGAACGTCCCCACGAGCTAGTGGAAGGCCGGCGGCCTTCCCGTGCACTTCGCAGCTCAGTCGCCTTCTACCTCTCGCCAAATGCCGGCTGCCGGCCGGAATTCGCCTTTGACAACCGAAACTTCAAGTTTTCATAGAAACTCCATTATTTCTTCATCAAATTTTACTATCTAATAGCCTAAATCCGTCTACTCGAGCCTAGGAACCCAAAAATGAGGTCAAAAGTTAGAACCCTTTCCTGTGGTGGCCAGAAAATGACCGGGATGTTTCAAAAACTTCTGTCCCTCGATTCACGGTCTACGGTGGACGTCAGGGGTGGGTCCTGGTACGGCTGAACTTACGGAGAAGAGAGCAAGGTGATGGTGTAAACTTGGTGGCTTAGTTTGGCCGAAAACGGTTTGGTGGTTGGGACTCTGTGTGTGTGCGGGTCGTGGGGCGAAGAAGAGAGAGAGAGAGAGAGTGAAATATGGAAAATATGGGGAAAGAGAAAAATAAGACTTTTAAAAAATATATGGGTTCTGATTTACCAAAATGCTCCTGAAGATTCTAGACCCGTAACTTCCTCAAATAGACTCCGATTTTCGCATGCTGCCTGTCTACGAACTAGTAAATTCAAGGTCTACGCCATGGTCCTAAAAAAACTTCCAAAAGCAACTTCAAACAACAAGTGACTCTCGATCCCTCCTAAACTCAAGGGTAAAACCGTCTTTTCTTAATTAAATTTTGAAATTCATTAAAATCTAGGCACGGGTCATTGCATTGGAAATACTAAGTATTCGAGGATTAAATAGAAAAACTCATTATATTATTAATTTTTTTTTGAGTAAAAAAAAACATAGCCTAGGCCTCATCTAAGGCCCTATTTAGGCCTCTAAGTGCTAGGCCCTATCCCGTCGCTCTATTACGATCTAGCGAGTTTTAAAACATTGGTTGTAAGTGCTCTGTCTATCAACGGGTAAGATATATAGTTTAAACGTTCATGTTATATTGTCAAATTCTCTATGTCAGAGCTTATTATATATAATATTGTTAGACTAGACCCGAGCTTATATGAACTAATAATGTAATTAGATAAAATATTATAAATCTTGTGAGTTTGGATTAATCTACCTACAAATATAATTTTGTTGTCATTTACAAGTTAAATTGGAATTAGAACTGCTATATTTACACATTAGTTGAATTCGAATTAGAAGTGGCTATATTTACAAGGTGTAGAAATTAAGAAAGTGGGGCACGCATGGGACTAATGATAAAGATGACGATAGGACAAAAGTAAAGGCATTGAAGTGATAGTCGCGACTCGGGTACGTGGCATCGTTACCTTATTAGGACCAAAATTATTTAAGTAATTAATCCCACATTAATTTATGTTTAAGCTCTTAATTAATTGATGTTCCAACAAAATGAAGTTTGTGGAGAATGGGATATGATTCCAATACAATTAACTTTTCATAGCTCACTTTAATTAATTTGAATGTTGAAATTAAGGAAGGCCACTCAAGCGACTCACTAACTAAAGCCAAACGGAGATCACTTGGCCGTACACATAATGCCAAGCCATGCGCTCATTGGATTAATAGAAGGACAGGGTTGTCTTATTAAGCGTTTCCAATGCACGATGACGATCCATATCATTTAAACGTCTCTTCTATTCTATCTATCTCTCAAAGGTTTTGCAAGTGTTGATGGTGTGACCATAATAATCATGGTATAAACACCACTTTGTTTTGTCAGCTTTTACCTGGTCACTTTTGATGGGTGCCGGCTTCTTAAACCAAGGCTTATCTTTCAATTCATTGTAAATCTGACTGATGGGCACTCCAAAGTGCTGATTTGACTTTCCAGTGGTTGGGGTGCTAGAAGATCGGTTAACTTTCCGCTTGTTAGATTTTCCGGAGAAGGATTTCTATGTGGCATCACCCTTGGGTGGCACCGAACTCTTGGTGGGCTTTTCGCCCGTCTTGGCGTGCTCTGTTGCGAGCGCCACAATCTTTTCATCTTCCCAGGAAGCATGTCGCTCAGTAAGGGAGAGCATTTTTAAGAGAGTACGAGCATTGTTCATCACAATGTCGTCGTAGAGTTGGCTATCAAGGCGTAGCCCTTATTTGAAGGTCATTGCTACAACCGATGATGCGGGATTTCTCCTCACAAAACCTTCGGATGTATTGGCGGAGGGATCCTTTGGACCTCTTCCTCACGGAGAAGAGGTGATAACCTTTTACTTCGACGGTGTGAAGCAGTGAATACGCCTTCACAAATGCAAGTGCTAGTTCCTCGAATGAGGCAATGGATCTCTGTGGGAGATGGTTAAACCAAGCCATTGCCTGTCCTTGGAGAGTAGCTTGAAACACTTTGCACATGAGTGCATCATTGTGCCGATGCGGCACCATGATGCCCCGGTAGTAATTGATGTGTTTTATAGGATCGGTCGTCACCTGGAACTGTGCGAAGTTCGTAGTTACGAATCACTGCGGGAATGGTTCATTCTCAATATTTGGAACGATCAGTGTGGATGAGGAAGTTTTGAGCTGGCGGCCTAGATCTTCCTCCAAGTTCCCGTTGCGTTGGACCCCCTTAAGTTGTTGGTTCGACATTCTTCCAGCGTCGTCGACGTGTAGGTGGTCGTAGCAAAGTGGGGTTGCTGTAGCCAGTTTGGCACTGGCTCCCCTGTGTTGCTTCTCCTGTTGCCTTCGTTTAGAGCTCGATTATGAAAGCATGTACGTGTCGCCATCTTCGTTGTGGTACATCAACCTCCTAGAATTAGCATTTACCCGACCGTTTGAAAGAGTATACGTATTCTTGGAAGCCGTATGTTGGGCAGAGTTTTGGTGGGGCACCCTAGCTTGTGAGCGATTACCGATTCGTCCTCCAAGCATGTCATGAGATGACAGCCTTTGACGCAACCTATTAATGTCGTTGGGAGCATAGCTTTCTTCGCTGGAATAAACTAGAGAAACATCTCGAAAAATAGTTCGGCATCGAATAGGTTCTTTGTCGTGTCTGCGAGGTGCGATGTAAGGACCCTTCCCGAATTTCGCCTCGAAATTCGGGAAAAGCCCTTATCCCGTCTGACAGCTCTTTTTCCTCAAAATTTAATACCATAAATACTCTTTTATCCTCAAATATATATAGTAAACCTTACAGGGTTCCTGACAGACCCTTTGTACTTACTAACCACACCTACCTATCAGACGCAGGATAGCTTACAGGTCAAAGACAAGACCTGGGAATAGTGGTGGTCCAAAAAGTAACACACTCTGTCACCAAATTTCAGTAGGTCAGACATTGCTGAAACCTCTACTGGAATCACAAGACAACTAACTGATCAACCACTTGTGAACCATCCCTAACTCGTCACTCTGGGTCACCGCCCGCACAAACCCACTGACCCGGATGACGAAGGAACCAGACTTGATTAAATTGAGTCTCACTGACTCGTTCCAAGTCAAACTCGATATCCCAGCTCGTCTTGAGCCCCCGAGCGGTAACTCGATATCCCTGCTCCTCCAGAGTACCCCGAGTGATAACTCTATATCCATGCTCCTACAGAGCACCCCGAGTGATAACTCGATATCCCTACTCCTCCATAGTACTCTTGGACCTCAACGATATGGAGGAGAAAGATCCCTCGCACGCCAACATTGAAGAACCACTCGACGATCTGGCGGAGACATACCCTCTAACGCCAATCGGAGAACCCACAACAATGTAGCGGAGAAAAAACCCTCCACGCCAATCATCAGAGAATCCCATGGTATAACCCAATACCCAAAAGTATGCATACCCATGCAATCCCGGAACCCTAGTATGTTCACAGCGCGAAATAAAATACCAAATAATGGACGTTCTAGCCCCAAGGAACTCTTGACACATTAATGACCCAACTACCTTCACCTCTTGAGCTCAAAACCCACTCCATGGTCAACCGTAACCGCTGGGATTGCTCAACCGGGGCACTAAACGAACTCCTATGGCCTCGAAACCATCAAAATCAGATCCAGAATGTCCCAAAACCTTAGCCACGCATCGTCGTGACCCTAGAATCGGCTCCACGCGCCGGTAGTAGGCAGGACCACGCGCCAACGTGCCGCCATGCCCCGTCACGCGCGGATAGTCGCTGCTACAGTACCCCACGCGACCGGTCCACTCAACCCGATCGGTCCACTCGACCCGACCAGTCCGTAACTCGACCCGACCGATCGCCGGTGATTCACCGGAGAAGACGACTGGTCCCCAAAGAAGACGGTTACGCCGCCGCCGTCTGCCTTGCCAGAAATTGGAAATTTCTCGCCGAAAATTGCCATTTCCGGCAAGCTTCCAACTCCTTCATTTCTTGACCGATTTTCACGATCCACACATGTAAATTCGTCTACTTTTCACCAGGAATCCGAATATGAGGTCAAAGTTTCCAGATCGTACCTGGTTTGGCCGAAAAACAACTGAGAAGATTCAGTCCACCTCCCTCCTCCGTCCGTCGTCCACGGCGGTGCTCCTGCTCCGATGAATTCCCCTAAATGTTCATGGGGTCCCGGGGAAGACATTCCCGGCCTTGGTTTAGGTCAAGTCGGACCGAAATCCATCCAATGAAAAATGGGGTTCGATGTTCACACGGGGATGGTATCGGGTAGGAGAGAGAGATTGAATGGACCAATCTCCTGAAGAGAGAGAAAAATATCTTATTTATAGTTTCAACTTTTCCAAAATTACCAAACTGCCCCTGAGGCTTCTAGACCCGTAACGATCTCACCGGGTCTCCGTTTTTCGTGTGCCGTCTGTCTACGTACTTGTGAGATCGAGATCTACGCAACGACCCAAGAAAAATTCCCAAAAGTACTGCCAGTCAAAAAGTGACTCCCGAACCCGTCTAAAACTGAGGGTAAAATTGTCAAATTGTCAAATTAATTTAATTTCTGGTCCGGGTCGTTACATACGAAGCTCGTCTAGGATCATTTGCAGGTCTGCGTATGCACGTTGCCAGCTTGTGGCGTTCTGGGATGATTTGTCAACAAATCTTTCGTCCGTATGCTGAAATTTCGCGTGATGTTGGATAAAATAGAGAACATAAATTTGAAATCTATTTTATTCAGTTTAACCTTCCAAGTGCAGAAATCATATAGATAATATAGCAAATAAGCAAGGGTCGAATACCACAAAGACTTGTCTTAACGTTTAAATCCACTTTATTGCTTAGGTTGATTAATTAACTCAGAGACTCAACACAAAATAAAAATAAATAAAACAAACAAACACGTTGGGGGTTTAAAAATAAAAATAAAATAAAACAAATTAAAGAACCTAAAACAATTAATATAAATAATAGGTTAAGACACTCAATCCACCTATAACCACAATTACTTCCTAACATATGAATAAGATGCGCATGCAAGGGTCCGGTTATAGTTCACCTTACACATGTTATTCTCTTCTTACCTCCCCTGTCCTAGCCGTTTCCTCAGCTTAGAATATCTATTCAATTATACAATAGTTCTCTTAAGATTGTGTCACAATTCTCTTAAGCGATCAGAAGACAAAAGAAAGCAATAAGTACAAAAGGAATTTAATGACATCACACAACCCTAGTCTTGTTTAATGATCTAGGTTGTCATGAATTTAGATTACAATTATAGTTAAAGCCCTATACCGTTGATGCAACAAATTTCAAGAAGATGATCAGTCAAACAAGCAATTATCCATCGATAGTTATATGCAAACAAGTTGATCAATCTCATAAACATTAACTAAGCTCTTGACGCACAGTAATCTAAATCGTATTCAGCATTCATAATAATATAAATCAAGTGCCAAAATCATATTAAAGAAGAACCATGGCTAGGGCTTCAAGAAGCCCTAGCCTAAAAAGAAACTACAAAATAAATGAAAAGTGTTTTCACTCTTTGTATTATTTGGTGATCTCTTCCTCTTTGAAGCTCTCCCCCTTTTACAAAGTCCTATAACCTCTATTTATAGGAAAATTATTAATCCTCAAGTAAATATAAGTTTATATTTAATTCTGTAAGAAAATGTTTACTAAACATTTAAGAAATCTAATTAAAATCTTTCCTACAAGTAAAATGGCCAAAAATAATAATTTCTAATTAATTGGGTATGAAATCGCCTTGAAACATAGAGACAAGTGTGAACACATATTAGAATTATCTCAAAATTATCCTCAAATCCCGCCAACCAGCTATAGATTGCTGCAGGATTGTTTTGGTGGTCAGCCACCGAAAACAGCAGTCAAGATCGCGGTCAGAGGCGGTCAATGGGCGCTGGGATGCTAGGAAATGACAATCGGTGGACCCCTGTAGAAACGGCCTTTAGGATCGCGCCACATGTACTCCGAACCAACATGGGTAGTTCGGCAGCCGTACTCCAACACTGGGACAGAAGCTTCCTGGGCTGTTTTGTCCTCCTCTGGGCTGGGCTTTTGGATTCGGCTGCCACACACCGAATCTCTTTGTTCTTTTGGTGGCCTTTCATGTTTCCTTCATAACCTTTCCGTTACAACTCCGATTGAAGTGATTCTTTCGGCCAAATTCTCGTAATTCTAAGCTCTATCTAATTCTGAACACTTCTCATAAATATATTATTTTCTCCAGTTTCATAGAATGAAATATTAACAAAATATAAGTAAAAATGTATTAAATCATGAATAAAACGTGTATTAATTATAACCTAACAAATACCCCCAAACCTATCTTTTACTAGTCCTCGAGCAAAACTAAGAATAAAAACTAAAGACATAAAAGACTCAATCTTACTTAAGATAGAGCATTTAAACCCCTAGATGTCTCTAGTAGGAGGATTTTTGTCTCATAAGGGCTTACCAGTTACGATACCCACAAATGTTTTCCTTACCAACTAAAAACCAATAACATAACTCTTTAGCAAATTAATAAGAGCCAATGTAAGTCTATCATGCTTTTGCTAAACTAGGGAGATGTCATAAACAAGAACGTATCATGTGTCAAGTGTGAATGCTAAAACTTCAAGTAAGCAAGTTTAAAGATAATTACATCCAAATGCCTTAGAAATATTTCTCCTCGACTCTAATCCTCACTAGATAACTGTCAATTTTCACTCGAATCCTAGGCTTACACTCTTATCAAGCATATGTGACGGAAATTATATAAAGAAAATAAAATATAATCACATATGAATAATCAATGAAAGAGCGGAAATTTCTGAAAATAGATCTCATGAAAGAAATTGAAAATTAAGAACGTAGATACTTACCACAACTCCAAGCATAATTTCCCATAAGATCCATTAGGTCTTCAATTAAGGGTTTTAATGAGGCTAGGCTTTGGGTTAAAGAACAAAGGATAAGGATTGCAAAGAACTTAAGTTGTACCAAGGCATGAAGTATCATGACTTGATCTTGATCTTCCACTTGAACTTTGAACACTAGCTTCCAAGCAATTTCACATGTTTTTCATATTTGTGACCATTCCCATATTGAACTTTACTCCAAAAATACTTAGTTCAATTCCAAATTTTTCTTTTTTTTTTCTTCTTTTTCTTCCCTTTCTTTCTTTCTTTGTTTTCTTTCTCTTCAACATATTTTTTTTTTGGAATTGAACTAAATTGCCTTAAGTAAATTGAGATGTCACCCTCATCAAACTTGGATATAATTTTACAATTCCACACGGCAACACTTAGCATATTTTGCATGAATTTCTTTCCTTCATGAACTTCAACTGGAGCAACCTTAGCTCAAACCTAGGTTATAGGGTATGGCCAAAACGTCGGGTAAGTGTTTAGGGTAGGTTATGATTTAGGTGATGAAAGAAAAAGCTTAAGTGTTTGGCTTCAAATTGGCTAGTGGAGCACTCAAAAGGGTAGGATAAAGGCTTAAAGTGGTTAAAACATGCATAAGAGGTTAGAATCAAGAGCACCTACATAAGAGCATCTTATGGTAAATCAAACTTAGAATCAAGAGCACCTACATAAGAGGTTAATTCTTTAATGATCAAAGCAAATAATGGTAATGAGATCAACAATTTATGAACAAAAATCGAAGAGTGTTTAAGAGTAGAAACAAAATAAATCCCTCTCAAAGAATGACATTAGGCTAAAAAACTCACTAGGGTAGTCTCCACTAATTTTCTGAAATTCACTTAAATATAATCATCTTGTCTACTTAATCACATAAAGTATGGCATTGTAACATGCATATATATGTTAGAAAACTAAACATGACATAACCTTAATAAAGCATTGACAATTAACTTAGCATATTCATCCTTATAAACAAGCAAAGAGTAATGTACATAAGAAGAACAAAAAACTTTTTTTTTTCAAATTTTTCTTTTTTGAAAGAAAAAAACAAAAGAAACCGAATTAAGTTTTTATTAACTTTTTTTTTTCAAATTTTCTTTTCGAGAAAAAACATATTAAACGAATTAATTTTTATTTTAATTTTTGTTATTTTATTCAAAAAATCCCTTCCCAAGAAGTTTTCCAATTCTTAAATGAAAGTCCACACCCCCAAACCTAAACTAAACATTGTCCTCAATGTGATAAAGCAAAGATTAAATGAAGATAGTAAAATTGAAACATGATATCAAACAAAAATACGAAAAAACAAAAAAAAGAAAGGAAAGATCGAACCGAGTTGGGTTGCCTCCCAATAAGCACTTTATTTACCGTCTAGGCAAGACATGCATACCTAAAAAAAAACTGAGTTAATAAAACAATCTAAGATATATGGACAACGTTAAGGGACAAAGTCCCCGGCAACGACGTCAAAATCTTGTTGGATAAAATAGAGAACATAAATATGAAATCTATTCTATTCAGTTTAACTCTGCAAGTGCACAAATCATATAGATAGTATTGTAGATAAGCAAGGGTCGAATCCCACAAAGACTTGTCTTAATGTTTAAATCCACTTTATTACTTAGGTTGGTTAATTAACTCAAAGACTCAACACAAAATAAAAATAAATAAAGCAAAAAAACACGTTGGGGGGTTTAAAAATAAAAATAAAATAAAACAAATTAAAGAACCTAAAACAATTAATAAAAATAATAGGTTATGGCACTCAATCCACCACTAACCACAATTACTTCCTAACATGATTTCCAGGATTCAATTATTAAGAAACATTTGAATAAGATGCCCATGCAAGGGTCCGGTGACAGTTCACCTTACACATGTTATTTTCTTCTTACCTCGCATGTCCTAGCCGTTTCCTTTGCTTAGAACGTCTATTCAATTATGCAATAGTTCTCTTAAGATTATGTCACAATTCTCTTCAGCGATTAGAGCACAAAAGAAAGCATTAAGTACACAAGGAATTTAATGACATCACACTACCCCTAGTCTTGTTTAATGATCTAGGTTGTCATGAATTTGGATTACAAGTATAGTTAAAGCCCTATACCGTTGATGCAACAAATTACAAGAAGATGATCAGTCAAACAAGCAATTATCCATCGATAGTTATATGCAAACATTGTGTTCAATCTCATAAACATAAACTAAGCTCTTGACGAACAATAATCTAAATCGTATTCAACATTCATAATAATATAAATCAAGAGCCAAAATCATATTAAAGAAGAACCATGGCTAGGGCTTCAAGAAGCCCTACCCTAAAAAGAAACCACAAAATAAACGAAAAGTATTTTCGCTCTTTGTATTATTTGGTGATCTCTTCCTCTACGAATCTCTCCCCCTTTTACAAGTTCCTATGACCTCTATTTATAAGAGAATTATTAATCCTCAAATAAATAGAAGTTTATATTTAATTCTATAAGAAAAAAGTTTCCTAAACATTTAAGAAATCTAATTAAAATCTTTCCTACAAGTAAAAGGACAAAAAATAATAGTTTCTAATGAATGAAGTATGAAATCCCAACCAGCTGTAGATTGCTTCAGGTATGAAGTATGAAATCCCAACAAACGGTGGGGTGCTGGGAAATGGTGTTCGGTGGACATCAGCCGAAACTGCCTAAGGATCTCGCCAAACTTACTCCGAAGCAGCGTATGGGATTTTGGCAGGCGCACTTCGAAACTGGGACAGAAGCTTCCTGGGCTGTTTTGTCCTCCTCTGGGCTGTGCTTTTGGATTCGGCGGCCACCCACCGAATAGCTTTTTTCTTTTGGTGGCCTTTCTTGTTTCCTTCATAATGTTTCCGTTCAACTCCGATTGAAGTGATTCTTTTGTTCAAATTCTCGTAATTCCAAGCTCTGTCTAATTCTGCACACTTCTAAAAACTATATTATTTTCTCCAGTTTCATATAATGAAATATTAACAAAACATAAGTAAAAGGGTATTAAATCATGAATAAAACTTGTATTAATTATGACCTAAGACGTGGTTCACTTCTAGCACCAGAGTCAGTGTGCCGAGGCCGATCACCACCATAAGTGAATGTTGGGGTGCATCGGGCCGCCTTGAAAGCAGGTCGGATGCCCGAACGGCCATTTCCTAGGACTGGACTGATGGGATCAATGCGACATGGGCTGATAGGTGGGCCAACCCGCGACGACAGGTGTTCGGTTTTCGGGCCGTGGGTGGGGGGGGGGGGGGGGGGGGGGGGTGGGGGATGTGGAGACCCTCTATTGATAGTGGAGACCTGGGGGGCTTTAGAGGTTCTGATTGGTTGAAAGGAGTTGCAATGAATAAGTAATTCTAGTTGAGAAATACTTATTATTGGTTTTTAATAATGAATAATTCGTTGGGAAGTTATTTATTATTGGTCGGAGTAGAGTTCTAATTAATAAATAATTCCTCAAGGCATGGAAGTTTATTTCTTAACAGACTCCAAGCTGAATAATAACAATCATGGAGATGTCTTTTATTATCGTAATATAACTCCTATTAATTTATATATTTAGTTGGTAAATATATATAATTAATGCGTTGTAATTATATGCCAATAATGACTTTACCAAGGGTAGAGTAGTTATTATGTAAATTATGGGCCACGTGGTAGCTCCTCGATTTTTGGACGAATTATGGTTCCACAAATCCCCCACATCACTTGGGAATTTAGGAAATCCTAATAGATGCATTTTCATGGTTCCAATAATCCATCGCCTTTTCTTTGTAGGAGTAGGACTCCTTTTTGGTAGAAAAAAAACTTTCAATTTCTAATCATTCTTTGCGTCAAAAAAGGATTATGGAAGCCTGTGGTTTAATTCTCCATAAATGGGGTGGCCATCTTCTGGTAAATGACACAAAAATTTCCAAGTTTTGGAGTTCCCAAAAACACTTAGAAAAATTTTAGTGAGTGAATCTTGAGGTCGAAGAGAAGAAAAGTCAATACCCAAATTGTTGTTGGGCAACCTACAGAAGGTAAGAAGCTACAAAGCCCATTTCCTTTTGCTGATTTTTTTGCAGGTGGGGACTAGCTGAAAAGGTTTTGATCTAGTGCGGCGCGGCGTAGGGGTCTACGTTTCACCAAAGGTAAGGCTGAAGGTACGCGGGTAGGCTGAGCCGCATATTTACTCTCTCTTCTTGCCTATCGTGGCTTGGCTCCCCTTTTCCTTTAGTTTTTTTTTTCTGACGCAAAGTTCTTTGTTGCAATGTTACGTTTTTGGATTTTCTGGGAGCTACGGGAGTCTGATTTTGGTGATCCAAGTGGCGTCGCATTCCCCTTTTCGAGATGATTCTAACAAGAAGTGTGAAGGCATGGTTTTAACGAACTCAGAAGAACTTTCTTTGTGGCAACGTGGAGGCTCTCTTTATGAAAGCTCGTTTTGTTGGGAGCCTGTTAAGATTGAGAATTTTCTTTCCTTCAAGAGATGGTTGGAAGATCATCGCAATGCGTTCCAAGGGGATGTTCAAGTGGCACTTGGTGAACAGGCTTATTCTCACAAGGTTTGCAAGGGTCCTAATCCGAAAAAACCTTGTTGGATGAAGTTCCATCCTTTGTTAATCAATTGGGGATTCAAATTTCCATTTTTGGTTTTCTTCTCCCAGATCATGGTCAAGATGGGGTGTTGTCCTTCTCAGCTAGACATCAACGCATATCGTCACATCATGTGTTTTGAAAGACTTGACCAATTTTTTCACCTGGACCATTCCGAATATGAGTTTTAGCATTGCTATTCGGTGGAGCACATTCACATCACGGCTAGAAGTAGTTTGAACCTCACACCGAAATTTGAGCTTTTAACCAATGCTTGGTTTGATGATGGCTCGTATAAAGTCACTTGTATTGATGTCGGTGGGCAATGGGATCCTCATTCCTCTGATGGATTGAGAATTGTGTTGAAATATCGTGGTGACAACGAGCTGTACTCAAACTTTGCTTGTAAGCTTGACATCAAGAAGATTGAAAGAGTGTTGAGGATTCCGACAGAGTTTCGCGAGATGAGTTGGCTACTTGGCCCTTTTAGAAGTCCTTCAACGACTTCCTCTTTAGTTTCAGATGACCAGACCGATCGATCAGAGCCAAAGGGGAAGTGTGGCAAGCGTAAATCTACAATGAACATTAGTGATGAAAGATTCATTTCATTTCATTTTTGGGAAGGAACACATGATGGTGAGTTTCTTGTTCTGATCATAATGGTAACAAAAGAAGAGATTAATTGTTTCCATAATTATTTAATAAAAAAATGGATTTATTTCTCTTTTAAAGAATTATTATTAGACCATATATTAGTTTCTTTCTCTCTCTCTAAAAAAGCCTACCCACCCTCTCTAAAAAATCTTCCCCAAATTTTTTTTCTCCGTCTGATCTTCTTCGGTTCCAGGGGTTACCCCTTGGTACTCATAGAAATGTAGTGAAGAAACCGAATAATCCAACTGGTCTTGGAGTCGAGTTCGTCAAAGTTTGTTCATCTTCAAACTTCCTTTTCTTGTTGTACTGTCATGGGGTCGATCATTATCACAGGTTTCATCATCCCAACGAGTCAGGTTGCTAGTAAAACTCTTGTCTTCAGGAGCCTGATCTACCTTCACAGGGTTTTTGCTCTTGATGTGGCCCGATGAGTTTTTATCGAGCGATCACGATCCTCCACTGGTGGTGACGTTGTCAATCATAGTGGATTGGAACATCTGCGATATGGTGGTGTGACAAGTCATAATTAATGCACATTTTATCCATACGTTTGTACCCATTTACTTAGATTTCGTTAATATTTCGTTCAACGATTATTTTTGTGAGAAGTGTACAGAATTGGACAAAGAATTGAATGAAAAGAACGTGGAAAAAAGAATCACTGAATTTGGAGTTGTAAGGAAGAAGTTAAGAAGAAATTAGTGTCCAACGCACTCAAATCGGCGACGCATGATTTCCAACCTTTATCGGCTGATTTCTTTCCTATATTTCAGCAAGAAGTGAGGCTGAAAACATGGAGAACATGATAGGACCCCACCCAAATTTTCCGCTTCATATCAGAAACTCTATTCCCGTCTGACAACACCTGAAAGTTCCAAACCTTTCCACAATTATTGTTACACTAGCAACCAAGACTTTAAGAATTGTACTGAAAATTTGGCATTACCTGCACAGTAAAAGCCTCAAACGTAAAATTTCCACCTATCAGACAAACCAAATATCCAAACCAACTTTCATCCAGCAAAACCAAAGTCCAACCAACCGACAAATATATCAACAAATAAACCCGTAAGGTTAATCAGAGCATGCTAGGTCTAATATTAAACTATACAATTCCACTAAAACCCAACACAACGATTAAGCGGCAGAAGGTGATGCCTCCACCTAGGGTTTTATAAAACAGCAGAAGGTGATGCCTCCACCTAGGGTAGTATAAAGCAGTAGAAGGTGATGCCTCCACCTAGGGTTATATTCTCGTCGCTCTCGACGGCCTGGAGGGGCGCAAAACAATAAAATTATGAGTGAAGAAAAAGAACAATTTAAAACATAATCTTGAGGAAATCATACTATCCCCCTCCTTATTGAAAAACTATGTATGCATAATTAAAATCCCTTTAAATAAATATATATATAAAAACTTACAGGAAAAACCTTTTTATTAAAAACACGGTGGAACCCACGCAATCCTCAAAAAAATTGTACCCTGTGGTCCACGCCAATGTTTTGAAAACCCTCCAAAGCACATACTCACACTACTCATAATAATGTACCTGGCTATCCCCCAATGTACTGAGAACGGTAGTCTAACAGAGGGATGTGCCCTCCTAACCACTGATGAAAATACCTCAAAGCAATGGCTAGGGAATCGAGAGGTCCAACGCGGGGATCACTCATCTAACTGCTGGTGAAAATACGTAAAAGGAATGGATAAAGAACTGAGAGGTCCAACCCGGGGACCTACTCATATAAGCAATGCTGACAATACCTCAAAGCAATGGCTAGACAACCGAGAGGTCCAACTCGGGGACCTACTCCCTAGACACTCATATCTGAAAATACCTCAAAGATATGCGGCTGAAATCCTATACTATGAGTAGACAAACTCGACGAGTGTACGACGGAAAATACCTCAACATCATACGTTGGAGAAAATAATCCAACCCTCGACGAGTACATGACGGAAAACACTTCAACATCATGTGTCAAAGGAAATAATCCAACCCTCAACGAGCACATGATGGAAAAGACCTCAACATCATGTGTCCTAGAAAATATCCCTCTGGCTCATGTGAGTGAATCCTCGTACCAACGTGGGCAAATATAAGAAGAGTAACCGTTGATGGTACATATAGTGAAAAATAGTAGTGTGAACCTGAAAACTCAAAACTGAAATCCATTTACCTGGCCTAAGCCAAAACGATCATAACTCGGGGCCGAAACCCAAAATCCATAATCCCTAGCCTAAGCCCAAAATTCTATACCATGCCGAAGCAAAAGACCTTAAACCTGGGTCATAGCTCAAAACCACACAACTGGGCCGAAGCCCAAAATATGTAATAGGGACAAAGGCCCAAAATCGTGTTTCAATTTACGAAAACGTAACAATTACAACATCGTTCTCAAACCATAAATACACATGCATTATGATTTAGAAAACAAAGTCCACTCACCAAATGCTCAACTCGGAGCTGTGCGGTCCTCTTTAGTCCCCGGTGCCGCACCGCCTTGGTTGGCAGGAAAATGGACGAGAAGTTTCAGGCTAACTTCCGATCGTTGATCAGCCGTCTACTGTGGTCCTCAAGTTCGAAAAATGGTATGGTTGGGTTCGTGAGGTACCGTGGTCGCAAGGAGGCGTTTGGTGGTGTTGGTTTGCCTTTAAACGTCCGAAAACAGTGGTGGTGGTTGCTTGCCCGTGTGTAGTCGAAGGGGAGAGAGAGTGGGATTGACTAGTAATGGAAGGAGTGAATGAGGAGACTTAAAAATATCTCCCTTCCAAAATTTACAAAATGCTTCTAGTCTTTCTCGACTTGTAACTTTCCCGTACGAACTTTGATTTACGCGTGCCGCCAATCTACAAACTCGTGGGTTCGAGATCTATACAATAGTCCAAGAAAAACTTCCAAAAGTATTTCCAAATGAAAAGTGAACCTTGGGCCCCCTAACTCTCAAGGGCAAGAACATCATTTTCCTAAATAATTAACAAAATTAATTAAAATTCAGGTACGGGTCGTCACAACTCACCCCACTTAAAGAAATTTCGTCCTCGAAATTTGTATTTGTCAAAAGAATAAATTTGGATACTAGACCGGCATATGTGCCACGGGCTCCCAAGTGGCCTCCTCCCCGTTGTGATTCCTCCACAGGACCTTTACCAAGGGAATGGTCTTTCTGCGCAGTACTTCCTCTTTCCAATTCAAAATCTGCACTGGTTTCTCTTCAAAGCTCCAATCTTTCCTCAGCTCAATTGTTTGCTCTTCCCACAGATGAGACTTATCAAACATATACTTCCTCAGCATCGACACATGGAACATGTCATGAACCCGAGAAAGCTTTGTGGGCAAAGCACGTCTGTAAGCAACTAAGCCTATCCTCTCAATGACCTCATACGGCCCAATATAACGAGGACTCAACTTTCCTCATATGCCAAACCTCACAACCCCCATCCAAGAAGATAACTTACAAAAACCCAATCACCAACCTTAAACTCAAGATCCCTGACTCGCTGGTCTACTTAACTTTTCTTTCGGTCCTGATCTGCCTTGAGTCTTTCTTTAACGATCTTGATCTTTTCTTCTGTCATCTCAACGATCTCTAGTTTTAGAATTCTCCTTTCACTTAGTTCATTCCAACAGATTGGCGTTCTACACTGTCTCCCATACAACGCCTCAAAAGGAGCCCTCCCAATACTAGACTGATAGCTATTGTTGTAGGTAAACTCCATCAAAGCTAGGTGCGAATCCCAATTTCTTTTAAACTGTAGCACACATGCTCTCATGATAACCTCCACTGTCCTCCAGAAGTACTAAAATCAGAGCGGTAATCAACATTTTCTTAAGATTTGTTGAGTGCATAAAGCTATATTTTAACGTCCTCTTTTGCTTTAGTTTTTGACTGAAATCTCTATGCAATTCAAGGTATTTTGTTGTTCTTAATCTTTTCAGGATAAAAATAGGGATTCGAAAAATCATTTTATTTTTGATGAATCATAAAGGCTTGAGGAGCTAAGAATGGATTACTTGAATCCCAAGAAACTCAAGAAGAGTAGATCATTTAACTCAGTTTTCTTGTTTTATTTGTCTAGGTATTTTCATTTATGTCATCTGGAGGATCAGTGCAAGGATCTCTGCATGGATCCTCCCAGTGTCATCTGCCAATAACTCAGTTCACATCTCTCCACAGCCAACACCACCACATTCCCTTCCTAGGATGGCAGGCCGTCCTCAACATCCACCTCCATGGCTTCAGAATTAGTGCTTAGATTAGTTGCAGTGGCTCCTTGAAGACATGTCAGGGACTCGTTGTAGGGCTCGAATTAGTACTCAGATTAGGGAGCACTTTAGGGCTTCGGTTTTGGACATAATTTAGGGCCCGATATCCAGCTTGAGACATCTCCTTCGTTCCTACTCCGATTTGAGCCATTCTTTTTGAAATTTTCTCAGAATTAACCTATCTTTGCAAATCTGCACAAGCCTCACAAGATTGATCATTTTCTACTGTGGATGACAGACAATTAGTCAAAAGACAAGTAAAAAGGGTACTAAGTGACGTCAAAATGATGCATAATTAATGACTGAACAATTACCCCCAAACCTATCTTTTGCTAGTCCCTATGCAAAACAAAGGAACACAGAATTAAACAAACTGAAAGGACTGGATCTTAGTTAAGATAGGACATTTAAACCCATAGGTCTTCCTAGCGGGAGGAGTTTTGTCTGCTAAGGGTTTTAGCAGCACGATACCCACAAACGTTTTACTTAGACACTAGAGACAATACTTTTAATAAGTTAATAAGAATCAAAATAATTAGACTTGCTTTGCAAGACTAAAAGGGATGCCATAGCCGTGAGTGTCATGTGTCAAGTATAAGTGCTAAAATTTCAAGTGATCATGATTAAAAACAACTTCATCCAAGTGCTCTAGAAAGATTTCGCCTCGACTCTAATCCTCACTTGGAAACTCTCAGTGCACACAAGAATCCTAGGCTTTTCACTCTTATCAAGCATATGTGATGGATTCTACGTTATGGAATTCAAGTTTAATCACATAGATTAGCAATGAAGAATAGAAATTTATGGAAATTAATATCTCATGAAAGGAATTGAACTTTAAGAACATAGATACGTACCTCAATCCTTAGCATGATTGCCATAAGATAAGTTAGGTATTCCCTTTTAGGTTGTGATGGGGCTAAGTTTATGGGTAAAGAAGAAAGGATCGGGATTCAAAGAACCTGAGTTGTGCCAAGGCATGAGAATTCACGGCTTGAACTTGTATTTTCTGATTTGAATCCTTGCTTAAGGCCCATGGCATTGGGTTCTTGAGTGCTCATCTTGAGGTTCCTTTGAGTACATTGGCTCACTTGGATCAATTCAATGTTTCTTTACTTTCTTTTTCTTTTCTTTCTTTTTGTTCTTTTTTTTTTCCTTCTTTTTCTTTTAGAATTGAGCCAAGATCATGCAATGGTTTCCTCATTCATTGTCGATCCTCTTTGTAGAGGTTTTCACTCACCTTCCAAAGTTTTGAACTTTCACCACTTTGTAATGACGCCAACATCATGGAATTGGGCAGCACTTTCTATGGTTGCTCATTCTCACCGTGAATTTCACTTAGTACAACCTTAGCACAGACTTAGGTTATTGGGTGATGAAAGAAAAGGCCGAGTGTTTGGGTTTAGGGTGATGAAAGAAAAGGCCGAGTGTTTGGCTTTGGGTGATGAAAGAAAAGGCCGAGTGTTTGGCTTCAAAATTGGCTTAGGGAGCACGCAATAGGGTAGGATAAGGCCTTTAATGGTTAAAGTACACATAGACTACATCACTTCTTATGGAAAACCACACATCAAATCAAGAGTATCTATATGATGTTAGTTCTTTAAAATCCAATGCAAATATGATGTAATGAGATCACCATTTAAGAACCAAATCAAAGAGTGTTTAAGAGTAGAAACAAAGTATATCCGTAAGAAAGAATGGCAATAAGGCTCAAAGATCTCATAGGGTAGTCTCCACTAATGTTCTAAAGTTCACCCAACTTCAGCTGTTTTGTTCACTTAATAACTTAAACATGGCATTGTGAAGTGCAGTTTATGAACTTATTGACTATGGCATGACTTTTAAAAAAACAAAGATAGTTAACTTAGCATGTACACTCCTATTAACAAGTTAAATTAGTATATCCAGCAACTAATTAATTAACAAACATTAAAAACTTAAAAACTGAAAATTAAAATTTTCTGGCCTTGTATCACCCCTAAACCTAATTGTTTCTATATGCAAAATTTCAATCCACACGCCCAAACCTATAATAAATATTGTCCTCAATGTGATAGGCAATATGCATGACATAACATAATGAAAGTTCAGAGAGTGCAATATGGTAGAAACAGTAAAGTAAGAAAGAACACAAACCTGGGCTAGGTTGCCTCCTATGAGCGCTTTATTTAACATCTAGGCATGACGTGGCTGGTAGGCTAAATGTTTGGTACCTGCTGAAGGTTAATATCAGCTGTGATAGGACTGGGGAGGGCATCGAAGTAATGCTTCAAGCGATGACTACTCACCTTAAACGTCTCTGGTTTACTTGGGTGCCAGATTTCAACTGCATCGTGAGGAAACATGATAGTAATAATATATGGTCATGATCATCTTGAACGTAATTGCAGCTTTCTATGTAGGCCGGCGTCATCCACATTCGTATGCGTCTTCTTGACAGCCCAGAATGCTTTTTGTTCTAGCTCCTCAAGTGGATGACAAGCTTTTCCAAAGACAAGTCTGAATGGAGACATGCCAATGGGGGTCTTATATGCTGTCCTATAGGCCCAAAATGCGTCGTATAATCTTTTGGACCAGTCTTTGCATTTTGGGCTCGTAGTCTTCTCTAAAATGGCCTTCACTTCCCGATTGGAGATTTCAGCTTGGCCACTCGTTTGAGGATGGTATGGAGTGGAAATTCTGTGGGTGACACTATACTTCTTCATTAGGGCTTCAAATGAGCGATGTCAGAAATGTGTACCCCCATCATTGATGATTGCCCTAGGTGCTCCGAGCCTGGCTAAGATGTGACCCTACAAAAGCTCACAACTACCTTGGCATCGTTAGTTTTGGTGGGAATTACTTCCACCCAGTTGGAGATAGAATCAACCGCAAGTAAGATATCGAGATAACCAAAAGAGTTTGGAAAAGGTCCCATAAAATCAATGCCCCATACGTCAAAGATCTCCACAACAAGGATAGGGCTCAGTGGCATCTGATTCTGAGGGCCGATGTTACCTTTCCTTTGGCATCTGTCGCAAGTGAGAACAAACTCATATGCATCCTTGAACAACATGGGCTAGTAGAATCCACTTTGAAGCACTTTAAGGGCCGTCTTTTTGGCACCAAAATGCCCTCCACACGCCAAACTATGGCAGAACGTCAACACTGATGCAATCTCAGCTTCCGGGATGCATCTCCGAATGATTTGATCCAGAAAATGCTTCCATAAGTATGGCTCATCCCAGACATAGTACTTGGCTTGTTTTACAAGATTATCCTTATAATACATGCTCATAGACGGAGGAATTCGCTTAGTAGCAAGATAGTGAATAAGATATGCGTACCATGGCACAATGGCTTGGAGAGCAAAGAGTTGTTCATCAGGAAAGGTCTCGAGCAGTGGCAAGTGATCAGTCTCTTCATTGGAACCGTAGATTAATCTGCTCATATGATATGCAACAACGTTTTCACTGCCCTTCTTATCTCGGATTTCGAGGTCAAATTCCAGGAGACTGAGCATCCATCTAAGTAAAATGGGCTTGGCATCTTTCTTAGTGAGGAGATACTTTAATGCGGCGTGATCTGTGTACACGATGACCTTGGTTTGAATGAGATAGGATCTGAACTTCTCTAGGGCGAAGATGACAGCAAGGAGCTCTTTCTCAGTGGTGGAATAGTTCAATTGGGCATGATTTAGAGTTCGGCTTGCATATTAGATGACGTGAGGAAGTTTGTTCATTCTCTTCCCAAAAATAGCTCCTATTGCGAAATCCGAAGCATCACACATAAGTTCGAACGGTAAATCCCAGTTTGGTGGCATGATGATGGGTGAGGCCATGACCTTTGCCTTGAGGGTGTTGAATGCCTCACGTCAGCCTTTAGTGAACTCAAATATTGCGTCCTTGGCCGGAAGATTGCACAACACTATGGTGATCTTCGAGAAGTCTTTAATGAAGCGTTTGTAGAAACCAGCGTGCACTATGAATGATCGAACTTCCTTGACTATTGTAGGGTACATCAGTCTCTCCAGTATTTCAAGTTTGGCCTTTTTAACTTCGATGCCCCGACTGGAAATAACGTGGCCCAAGACGATGCCTTGTTGTACCATGAAGTGGCACTTCTTCCAATTTAGCACTAAGTTGCTTTTTCTGCATCGTTCCAACACTCGGGATAAGTTTTCTAAGCATAGCTCAAATGAATGACCAAAAACTGAGAAGTCATCCATGAAGACTTCGATGATGTCTTCACCAAGTCGGAGAAGATGCTAATCATGCAGCATTGGAACATAGCTGGGGCGTTGCACAAGCCAAATGGCATCCTTCTGTATGCAAACGTGCAGTAGGGGCACGTGAACGTTGTCTTATCTTGGTCTTCAGGAGAGATGGTGATCTTATTGTACCTTGAATATCCATACAAGAAGAAGTAATGCAAATGGCCGGCCAATCTCTCTATCATTTGATCGATGAAAGGCAAGGGAAAGTGATCCTTACATGTGGTGGTGTTCAGCTTCCTATAGTCGATGCACACCTTCCATCATGTCTGAACTCGTTGAGGTACGAGCTCATCATGCTCATTTTTTATTACCGTGATTCAACTTTTATTTGGCACTACTTGAACCAGGCTGACCCACTTGGAATCACTTGTTGGATAGATAATGCCCACATCTAGAAGTTTGAGCACTCCTTTCTTCACAACTTCTTTCATTGGCAGATTCAACCTCCGCTGTGCCTCCCATGATGGTTTGGTGTCTTCCTCAAGAAGTATCTGATGCATGCACTTCGCGGGACTAATTCCTTTGATATCGTCGATTGTCCATCCTATCGTGGTTTGATTGGCCTTTAGAACTTGGACCAACTTGGTCTTTTCCGTAGTACTTAGGGTAGACGCAATAATGACCGGAAGGGTTTGATTGTCGCCTAAGTATGCGTACTTCAAATGTTCAGGTAGTGGATTCAGTTCGAATTTAGGTGCTTGAACGATGGCTGGCCAGGTCTTATGGGCCGTGAGGGGTAAAGCTTCAAATAGTTGCTTATTTAGTGGAAGGGAGGGAACGACATTGACGAACCTTACTTCTCAGTCACGTGTTCATCAAGTGACTCCTCAATTTGTGAAGTACGGGTGATGGCCTTCTCTAGATCATCTTTCATGCATAAAATTGGCGATGGTCTTTTGCATCAGCATATCCATCGTGTTCAAAGGGAAGTCTACGATCGGTTCCACAGGATATTGGATGGCATCGTCGATAGAAAACATCTGAAGGTTGTCCAAAGCCTTGATGGAGACTTGGCCATTTTTTACATCAATTAAGCATTCTGCCGTGGCTAGGAGGGGTCTTCCAAAAACAAGTGGAGGTTCTTCGTTCTTATCGATTCTGTCCATTTTGAACGTAGAAGTCCGCGGGAATGCACATATCTCCGATTTGCACAAGTACGTCGTCAAATACACCCATTAGATTAGTAACCGAGGTGTTAGCTAAACTAACACATAGGTGAGTTTGTTTGAGCTCTCCTAAGTTGAGCGATTTTTAGATGTGGAATGGAATAATGCTCACTGAAGCTCACGTGTCGTAGATGCAATGCTCGAACCATTTAGATTGGATGACACACGAGAGTGATGGAGGCCCAGGATCATTGGCTTTTAGGGCAATGCACATAAGTGCAGCAGAACTTGCCTTCAGAATTTTGATGATGTCGTTGGAACTGAAACCACATTTTTTGGCTACCAAGTCTTTGATGGGCTTGGCGAATATTAATAAGACCCCTCCCGAATTTCCCCTCGAAGCCCGTGAGAACACACTTCCGTCTAACAACCCCTGTAAAATTCCAAAACTTTCTCGAAATGCCCTCACAGTACCAACCAAACCTTACGAGAATTCTACCGAAAATTTGGCATAATCTCCCCTAGAACGTGTCAAAACCGGCTTCTACCTATCGGACGGAGGATTCAACACAAATACAAAACCAAACAGTCCACCTAAATCCACAACTACCACACATCCGAACTCCAACTACCACGCCCTCGAAATAATTTACAATACCCAAAAGTGGATCAAAGCAACCTAGGTAATCCTTAACTTTACAAAAGCTAATGAAAGTCCTACGTACTAGTGGCACAGCAAAAGATGATGCCTCCTCCTAGTCTTGTTGCCTTGTCTCGCTATGGCCTAGAGGGCACGAAACCAAAGTAACTGTGAGTGGACAATTGACCATATCAAAGCGTACACACGCTAATAACGTGATAATAATAATGAAAATAATGAGAATCAGGTCAACCCACCACACAGATATATATATATATACATATAACTTACCGGAGTACCATTCGATTACATAGGTAGAACCTATTGGATAAAATAGACAACACAAATACGAAATCTATTCTATTCAGTTTAACCTTGCAAGTGCACTAATCGAATAGTTGGTATAGTAAATAAGCAAGGGTTGAATTCCACGAGGAATTGTCTTAACTTTGTTCCACTTTATTACTTAGATTGATTAATTAACTCATAAACTAAATAAAAATAAAAATAAACATGTAAACACGTTGGGGGTTTAAACATAAAAATAAAATAAAACAAATTAAAGAACCTAAAAAAATTAATAGAAATAATATGCCAAGGCACTTTATCCACCACTAAACACAATTACTTCCTAACATGATTTCCAAGATTCAATGACTATAAATTATCTGAATTAGGTGCCCATGCAAAGGTCTGACTAAGGTAAACTTAACATATTTTATTCTCTCTTACTTAGTATGTTCTAGGCCTAATGAATACCTTAGAATGTCTATCTCCTACCAATTAAGATGATCCATGAAGTACTAAGAGAATTTAATGACACCACACTATCCGTAGAAAAGTGATGTGCATTCCTAGGTTGTCATGAATTCCGATTACAAGATTGTTTCTTACCCTCAGCCTCTTGATGCTAAGTGAATTACAAGATGATATAGTGGTCCGTCAAGCAATTCCATCAATAATTTATGCAAACAAGGTAGCTAATCTCATACACATAAAAGAATAGTAATTCAATTAGTAATCAGAATTATTCAGCATCCATAGCATTTAAAATCAACAGCCAAAATCATATTAAAGAAGAACCATGGCTAGGGCTTCAAGAAGCCCTAACCTAAAAAGAAACTACAATATAATAGAAAAAGTGTTTTTGCTCTGTGGTGTATTTCTGTGTATATTTTTAGACCCATTTTACAAAATCCTAAGACTTCTATTTATAGGACAATTATTAATCTTTAAATAAATAGATGTTTACATTAAATTCTATAAGAAAAAGGTTTCCTAAACATTTAAGAAAACTAATTAAAGCCTTTCCTAAAAGCAAAAGGACCAAAAATAACATTTTCTAACCAAATAGGCATGAAATGCCCTTGAAACATGGAGAATTAATGTGAACACAAGTTGTCAAGAGCATCCTAGCGGCCCCGCAGGCTTCCTGCAGGATGATTTTGAAGTTATATTGAAGTCGACCGCTAGCCCGCGGGCTTGCTGCGGGGTCTTGAAGTAATCTTTGGAATGTTCTTCAAATCATTTTGGAATGATCTCCAACCCGTGGGATAGACCTTGGGCTGATTTTGAAGTTGACCGTGGGCAAGCGGGCTAGCCCGTGGAATTCACGTATGCCGTCAGTTACTTTCTAACAATTAATAAAAATAATAGGCTAAGGCACTCTATCCACCACTAGCCACAATTACTTTCTAACATGATTTCCAGGATTCAATTACTATGAATTATCTTAATTAGGTGCCCATGCAAAGGTCTGACTAAGGTACACTAAACATATTTTATTCTCTCTTACTTAGCATGTTCTCGGCCGGATGAGTACCTTAGAACGTTTATCACCTACTAGTTAAGATGATGGATCAAGTACTAAGAGAATTTAATGACACCACACTATCACTAAAAACGTGATGTGCATTCCTAGGTTGTCATGAATTCCAATTACAAGATTGTTTCCGATTACAAGAACCATGGCTAGGGCTTCAAAAAGCCCTATCCTAAAAAGAAACTACAATATAAAAGAAAAAGTGTTTTTCCTCTATGGTGTATTTCTGTGTATATTTTCAGACCCCTTTTACAAAACCCTAGGACCTGTATTTATAGGAGAATTATTAATCCTCAAATAAATAGAAGTTTACATTAAATTCTATAAGGAAAAGGTTTCCTAAACATTTAAGAAAACTAATTAAAACCTTTCCTAAAAGTAAAAGACCAAAAATAATATTTTCTAACCATATAGGCTTGAAATCTCCTTGAAAAATGGAGAATTAATGTGAACACAAGCTATTAAGAGCATCCTGGTGGGCCCACGGGCTGTCCCGCGGGATGATGTGAAGTTATATTGAAGTCGACCGCTAGCCCGCGAGATTTTGAAGTAATCTTTGTAATGTTCTTGAAATAATCTTGGAATAATCTCCAACCCGTGGGATAGACCTTGGGATGATTCTGGGATGATTCTGAAGTTGACCGTGGGCACGCGGGCTAGCCCCCAGAATTCTAGCGGGATTCGCGTATGCAGTCAGGGACATGATCTTGATTTCTATGTAACTTTTTCATCATATCTGCTATGCAGTTGATTGTTTCGCTCAAAATATTGTAAATCGAAGCTCTATCTAATTCTGCACACTTGTCACAAAATAGATTATTTTCTCCATTTTCAAATCGCGAAATATTAAAAAAACGTAAGTAAATAGGTATTAAATGATGGATAAAATATGTATTAATTATGACCTAACTAAAGCCTTGCCTTATCGAACTGTAGCTACCATCGTAATAACTTGGCCGAACCTAATATCCCGGGCCATAGCCCCACATCTCAGCCGTAGCCATCATCCCCGTGCCATAACTCGATGCCTCGACTCATCCCGAGTCATACCTCAATATCCCAGCTCATCCCGAGCCGTTGCTCAATATCCTGGCTCATCCCGAGCTGTAACTTGATATCCCAGCTCATCCCGAGCCGTAACTCGATATCCTGGGCCATCGCCCAACATCCAGGGTAGACCAACACGGGGACATGACCTCCTAACTTCTATCGAAAATACCTTGAGGCATTGGCTATAGAACCGAGAGCTCCAACTCAGGGACCTACTCTCCACATATCTGAAAATAACTAAAAGATATGCGGCAGATATCATGCACTACGCGTGTAGGTAACTTGGACGAGCACATGACCGAAAATACCTCAAAGTCATGTGTCGGAGATAAATATGCATGACCAAAAATACCTCAAAGTCATGTATCCGAAACAAACACGCATGACCGAAAATACCTCGATGTCATGCGGCTGGAGAAATCCCGGCCCGTCGCCCAATGTCCCATTCGAAGCTGTAAACACAACGAACACATGGTGGAAAGTGCCTTAACATCATGCGTCGGAGAATTCCCCAACTCACATGTCTGACAATACCTCCAAGACATGGTGGAATTCTGTAACCACTTGCCAAAGCCCAAACCATCAATACCCGGGACTAAGCCCAAAATCCATATCACCAGGCCTAAGCCCAAAACGCTTCCAAATCATTATCCCTATTTATCAAATGTAGAACCAATAGTCCATAATTCATAATCAAGTATAGACTTCCACAATTCCAGGAATTCTTAAATACTAATAAAAAATTTAAAACATTAGGCATGGTTTACAATCTAGGAAACTAAGTCCACTCACCTTAAAGTTCAAGAGAGCTCGAAACCAAGCTATTCGGTCCTCCATGACCTTCAGAACCACTACACCTGCCGAAAATGACATTTGGCATTATTAAACGGTAATTATCAACCTAAAATCAACCCCCCTAAACCTCGGGAGTTCACACGTGACCAAAACACGTACAAAGTAACTTTAAACACCCAAAACAACCCCTAAACGAATTTCGTTAATACCCAAAACCTACGCCAACAAGTCCAGAACATCGAAAACATGTCGACACGCACTGCCGTAGGCCAAGGATCGGCCCCACTTGCTGACGGATGACCAGCGGCTCATCCACGCGCCAGCTACAGTGCCCACGCACGCTGACTGGGCATTGACTGGACACCGACTGGGTGCTGCCTAGACACTGACTGGACACTGATTGGGCCAGGTGGCATGCCACGTCAGCTTCCTGATAGAACCATTCGCCGGACGCCTCGCCATAGATGAAGACCGGTCCACCGTGAGTCACCGTCCACCATCGCCGGAAAACGCCATTGAGGGCTGAAAATTTAGGCCCTCTAATTTCTCCAGCACTCAACCAAATCAAACATTCTAATAGTCAAAATCTATCTACTCAAGCGTAGGAATCCAAATCCGAGGTCAAATTTGAGAATGCTTACCTGTGATGGCCGAAAATTGGCCGGAAAGGTTTCAAAATTCTTCCCTCCTCTGTTCTGGCCCTACGATGGCTGTTCCTCTTCGAAATTTGTACGGTCAGGGTCGTGGTGAGGTGGAGAAGACAATGGGGTCAATGGTGGTGATTGGTTTGGGCTCGAAAAAAGAAGGTGGGGGTGGGAGTTTTCTGTCCTCGTCGCACGGGAGAGAAAGATCGAGAGATGAAGGAGAGAGATAAGGGAGAAATCTGGAAAAATGTGGGGTTAAAAATATCGAACCCACAAAATTTACCAAATTGCGCCTGAAACTTCTAGCCAACAACTTTCTCATACGAACTCTATTTTTCGCTTGCCGTCTGTCTATGAACTCATGAGTTCGAGACCCACACAACGGTCTAAGAAAAACTTCCAAAAGTGTCTCCGAACAAAAGTGTCTTTCGAACCCCTCTCAAACCCAAGCGTAAAATTGCTCTTTTCTAATTTAATTTTACAATGACATTCTTTAAGGTTTAGGTCATTACAAATATGGGCATGTGTTTGAGTAACTTATGAACATGTAGTGTGATTTGAAGCTTCTGCAGTATGCTTATGATTTCCTCCTCGAATTCCTACTTATGCTTGTTCTTGCTTTGGAACCTGCGATGAAATGGCAAACCAACGTCATTATCTATCTCAAAATGCACTTTTTTTGTTGTTTTATGAATTGACATTTGAGATTTAGAGTTAGAATTTTTGGGATGGTGATATTACTCATTTCAACTTAAGGCCGTGGCCTTAGCGTTAGGAGAAGCTTGGGAGTCAGCCATGGTGTGCTGCTGTCCTGCCGTGGACATGTGTTGGGAATTTGGCACAGCCGGGTTTGTATCCGTAGGATTTGGAGTGACTGGGCGCATTCGCATGTCATAGCCTTGGTGAGATTTCACGATGGGTAGGTTCTGCAGTAAGGTGTTTGGCGAGTCCTGGGACACGGCAGAGTCTTGCGGCATGTCACGGTTTGGGATCTGCGGTACTGCGGGTAGACCAAGTTGCAGCGCAGGTTGGGACTGCATCATGGTTCACGGTTGTGCCCTTAACACGTCATGGTCCTAGTTCTGCAGTGGAAGTCCAGTCTAGGTCTGCGGTGAGGACATGTCCTGGGATGTAACTTGTGACATAGGGTGTGTCATGGCAGCTTTGACCTTTATGGGAAACACGGTAAATTGTTCATTATCAGCTTCAATTTCTTCACCATTTTCCTCGTAGGCAGTGTACATAGGGCCTCAGAATTTTGTTCCACTATGCAATGTGATGGGCATTTGCGGTTGGATTGTGAAATCCCTTGGGATTTACCATCACTTGACTAGGCAACTTCCCTTGCACCCGTTGGTGGAGTTGATTTTCAATCTATCCAACTTGATGCTCTAAGCTCTTGATTGCACTGTCGGTCATCGCCATGTGACTTCTGCTCTCTTGAATGAAGGCATTGGTGTTTTGGATGAACTTGTTGTTCTGCTACGCCATGGAGTTGACTACATCATCCAACAACTTGCTTCCGGAATTCTAATTTATTGAATGGCCTTGGTGATTTATTGGAGGGGCCGTGGTTTGATTCTGGAACCCAGGTGGTGGCAAGGGGTTTTGAGCAGCTTGATTATTGTTCCATCGAGAGTTTGGATTATTCTTTTATCCCAAATTGTATGTGTTAGAGTATGGATCATTTCGGGGTCGTGCACCATTGTTGAATCCTCCAGCCAAGTTACCTTCTTCGACCATTGGATAGTCCTATGAAGTATGGCCTTGAATTGAATATACTTCATAGATTTTAATGCCATGGGTCTTCTTGTTGCACTTCTTTTTCACCACTGATGTAAGTTGAGCAATGGTGTCATCTTTGTCTCTGGTGTATGCATCACCAATAGCCCTAGATGGATTACCTCTGTAGCTAAATTGTTTCTCCCTTTGAGCGATGTTATCAAAGGCAGACTTAGCTTCCTCCGCTGTTCTATCCATGATGCCTTTTGATTGAGAGTCCACCATGACTCTGTCAGTGGTCTTCAATCCTCCGTAGAAGTCCAACATTAACAAATTGTCGTCAATGTTGTGGTGGGGGCGAAGTGGAAGAGTGATCCCAATATTCATAAAAGTGATCGTCAATAGCTTGCATGGGCGTCATGATGTCCTTCCGCAGCTTGCTGGTTTTCTCCGCAGGGTAGTAGTACATGTGAAACTTGGACGCTAAGTCCCTCCACGAATTGATGGAAGCTGGCGCCAATGAGTGAAATCACGCCTTAGCATGACCTTTGACGCTGAAGTAGAAGAGCAGCAGCCGAATCTCCACTTCAGTCATGCCATTGATGCGCAAGGTGGAGCAGACTTCAACAAATTCCTTGATATGAAAGTGCGGATCTTCTCTAGAAAGTCCATGGAATTTCGGCAACATATGGATGGTGCCAGACTTCAACTCGAAGTTCTCTACAGTTGATGCTAGAAAGACGATGGGAAATTGGTCCTCCAACACGTGAGGGGTGGCAAACTCCTTCAAGAGTCGCGGGGCAGGGTTGTTGACCAGGGCACGTTCTCCTTATCTTGCATCCGCCATCTTAGGACTTGGTGGTGGTGATCCGTGTATAGAAGATGATCTTGAGGATGGTGGAGTTGATGAGCCGTGCAAAGATCGCTTGGTAAATCTTTGTGATGACTTAAAAGGGATGTACCTAAAAAAAAAACTGAGTTAGTTAATCCAAACTAATTGGACACCGTTGAGGGACAAGTCCTTAGCAACCGCGCCAAAACCTTGATGTGAAATAAAACAAGTACAAAATATGTGACCTATTCTATCCAGTTAAAATCTTTGCAAGTATACAAAATCTATTACGATAATATAATGGAAACCAAAGGTCGATCCCTTGAGGACTTGTTCAACGATTTATACGCTTAAGTTCAGATTTTATTAACTCAATTAAAGACACAAATAACAAAACAAACAAAGAAACACATCAATTAATTATACAAAGAGTCAAGACACGTCACACAGATTAATAATTGACCATAGACCTAACTTGACAAGGAAACTCAACAAGACTCAAATAAGGACTCTAAAGAAGGAAAACGGCAGGGGGGGGGGGGGGGGGGGGGGGGTGGTGGTTTTGGGTTATGCTGTTTGGAATTCTGAAAAGTAAATCAAGTGCAGAAAATTACAATGCAAAGATGATGATTGATTGAATTTATGAGCTAAGGTGAATTAAGGCTAACTATCCACCCTAACCAATTCAAGTTCTTAACCAGATTTTCTTAACTTAATTACTACGAATTCCCTGAATATGATGCCCATGCAAAGGTCCGACTAAGGCGTACTTAACATATATTATTCTCTCTTAATTAGCATGTTCTAAGCCGGATGAGTACCTATAACGTCTATCATCTACTAGTTAAGATGATGCATGAAGTACAAAGAGAATTTAATGGCAACACACTATCCCTAGAAAAGTGATGTGCAATCCTAGGTTGTGATGAGTTTAGATTATAGATAGGTGTCCCTCCACCTACCCTCGATGCAACAAATCACAAGATGATATAGTGGTCCGTCAAGATATTACACCAATAATTATATGCAAACAATGTGGCCAATCTCATAAACATAAATTAAGTTCATTACGCCTAGTAATCCAACTTATTCAGCATTCATAGCAATTAAACTCAAAAACCAAAATCTAGTTAACGAACTAACATGGTTAATGATTCAAGCAGCCGTAATCCTAAAAAGACTACTCACACATAATTATAAAACAAAACATAATTGAATTCATAATTGCAAATTAATAATGAAAATAAAGATACAAAAGAGATTGTTGAAGATAATGCACAACAAAAGACCACGCTGAGGGTGCTCCTGCAAGGCTCCACGCTCAACTCTCTCTCATAACTGAAAATTACAGTCTTTAAAACTGGAATTAAAAGAGCTATGCGGCTAGGGTTTCTAAGAGTCCTAATTTTGAAGCCTGACACCCCTTTATATAGGACCCCCAATCCCCTAGAAAATGGGAGACTAATTAGGATAGAAATCTTATTACAAACTAATTTAAACACTGATGTCCTAGTTTGGCTGGGATAAATCCCTAAAAAGTAGGGACGTGTTCATTCCTTATTTGACAAGGAAGGCTTCTTTGCGGAAATCCTTCTTGAGATCTCTTCTGAAATTTCTTGTGTGTCAAGACAGCTCCTAAGACTGTCTTAGGGTTGCCAAGATGTGTAGGAATGGGCTGGGCCAACCTTAGGTACCCATGACACGGCATGCCATCCTCTTGACACCTTTGGGCCTTAAAATAGGGCACAACATGTCATGGATAGGTTCTGGACATATTCAGCTGAGCGATGCCACCTTTCTCAGATCCATATGATGCAACTAGCTTTGTTTTGGGCTTTGGCCTGATTACAAAGTAGCAGAAAAGTCGAGAGCAAAATCTGGCTCTAATTAGGGTACAACCGTGGTCTTTGAAGGCAAATCATGTCAAGGACATGTCTTTGGCAGTTCTAGGCTCCTCGAAGACGTGTCAGGGACTTATTGCAGAGCTCGAATTTGTGCTCAAATTAGGGTGCAGATTAGGGTTCGATTTAGGCTCGTCCTGGCATGCCTTGGCAAGAACCAGAGCTTGGTTATGGACTTAATTTAGGCCCCGATATCCAACTTGAGACATCTCCTTCGCTCCAACTCCGATTTTAACTGTTCTTTTTGCACTGGTCTCAGAATTAACCTATCTTTCCAAATCTACACAAGCCTCGCAGGATTGATCATTCTCTACTATGGATGAATTGTAATTAGTTAAAAGACAAGTAAAAAGGGTACTTAGTTAGGAGGTTGCACAGTGGTCTTGTGATTTTGAAAAAGTCATTGATGAACCTCCTATAAAACCCAGCATGTCCCAAGAACGATCTCTCCTCTTTGACTGATGTAGGGTATGGCAACCGATCCACAATGTCAAGTTTGGCTTTATCCACTTCAATGCCACGTGAGGAAATCATAGGACCCAACACGATCCCCTGTTGTATCATAAAATGGCACTTTTCCCAGTTCAAAACTTGGTTACGCTCCCTACATCTTTTCAAAACTCGAGATAGATTAGATAAACAAAGCTTAAACGAATGACCACAAGCAGAAAAATCATCCATAAAAACTTCTATAATGTCCTCAACCATATTTGTGAATATACACATCATGCAATGTTGGAAAGTGGCTGGTGCATTTCATAACCCAAAAGGCATCCTCCAATAGGCAAAGTTCCATACGGGCAAGCACACGTGGTCATCACCCGATCCTCCGGGGCTATGGCAATCCGATTGTATCCTGAATAACCATCTAGAAAACATTAATGAGAATGTTCTACAAGTCGCTCAAGCATTTGATCAATAAAGGGCAAATGAAAATGATCTTTTCTTGTTGGGGAATTTAACTTCCTATAGTCTATACTTACTATCCACCCTATTTGGACTCGTTGTGGAACCAACTCATCATGTTCGTTTTTACCATAGTGATTCCACTTTTCTTTGGAACCTCCTGAACTGGGTTGACCCACTTGGAATCAGAGATTGGATACATGACCGCAACAACCAAAAGCTTGATCACTTTTTTCTTCACCACTTCCTTCATTGGCGGGTTAAGCCGTCTTTGTCCCTCTCGTGATGGCTTGGCCTCCTCTTCAAGTAGAATCATGTGCATGGACTTTGAGGGGCTGATTCCTTTGATGTCTTCAATGGATCATCCAATTGCAGTTTGATTAGCCTTCAGAACCTGCACCAACTCATTCTCTTCCACAACGCTAAGGTTAGAGGAAATAATAACCGGAAGGTTTTGTTTCATACCTAAGGATGCATATTTCATATGCTCAGGCAAAGGCTTCAATTCAAGCTCGGGAGCTTGAATGATGGAGGGCAGCATCTGCTTGGCCGTGAGGGGTAGCTTCTTAAATGGCTATGTGTGTAGTGGATGGGGGGTCACGGCATTGAGGAATCTCACCTCCTCTGCCACTTGCTCATCAAGCAGCTCATCCTTCGGTACATGGCAAGTAATTACTTTCTCAAGTGGATCTGCAATACAAGATTTAGCAATTGTTTTCTGAAGCAAAATATCCATCATATTTATGGGAAAATCAACAATAGGCTCAGCAGGATATTGAATTGCATCATGAATAGAAAAGGTTCGCAATTTATCCAACACTTTAATGGAAACTTGACCATTCTTCACATCAATCAAACCCTCAGCCGTGGCTAAGAGGGGTCTGCTGTAACAACCCGGACTTTTCATAATTGATTTTATGCAATTATTTTTATTAAATGACGATTTTACCCTTGGTCGGTAAAGGGCTTGGAAATCAAGTTTTATTTCGAGACACTTTTGGTGGTGTTTCGGGTACCGTTGCGTAGGTCTCGAACTCACGAGTTCGTAGACAGGCGGCACGCAGGAAACGGAGTTCGTATACGGAAGTTGTGGGTCTAGATGTGTAAGGGCATTTTGGTAATTTGCCATGGAGGGGAGATATTTTAACCTCACTTATTTTACATCTTCATTTCATCTTATCTCCTTATCTGCACTCACTCATTCACTCGGTAACAAACATAACACGAACACACCCACCCAAACCGTGCGAAACTTACCCGAAGAGAAACCATAAAGTCAACGACGGATTCAAGGCTTTAACTTCCCATTTGGATCAACTAATCGTATTCTACTCTTTCCCACGATCACAACCGTACCAACCATCGAAGGAGAGGACCACGGTGGAAGCCGAGCCGAGTAAAGGAAGTTTCGGATCTTTGGATCGATTTTCCGGCCTATACAGGTACGTGTTTGATGTTTTGAGGTTATATTTGGATTCCTGGGTTTGAGTAGATAGATTTAGACGTAAAATTTGTGTAAAACGGTTGAGTTTTGAGGAAGTTGTAAAGCTTGGAATTTCGGTCGGAAATGGCGGATTCCGGCGAACCAGACGGCGGCGGAGGTGGCGGTCCGGTCATCTTCTCCGGCCAGCCTCCGGCGACGGTGACGGCGTCCGGTCGTCTTCTTCGGCGAGTTACCGGTGACCGGTCGGGTCGAGTTGAACCGGTCGGGTTGAGTGAACCGGTCGGGTCGAGTTGGACCGGGTCAGGTTGACCGAACCGGGTTGGACCGGTTCAGGCGCGTGGTTACTGTAGCAGGCGCGTGACCGGCGCGTGAGGGCGCGTGGGCGCGTGTGCCGACCTTCCGGCGGCGCGTGGCGGCGCGTGGGGTCGAGGCTGACGTCACGGCGGCGCGTGGTAACTAGTTTCGGACGTTCTGAATCTGTTGGTACAGGTTTCAGGTTGATCGGACATCGTTTAGAGGTCGTTTTAAGTGTCCGAAGTTGCTGTGATTTTAGGAACAGCAAGGGTAGACTTCCCGAGGTTTAGGAAGTTGTTATATACGAGTCTTATTACTAGCCGGTAATCCCGATTGTTGTTTTTGACAGGCGATATCGTTCCGGGAACCTCAGAGGAACGAGCGAGACGGGATTGAGCTAGCTTGAACAGGTTTGTGAGTGGACTTTGTTTTATAAACTGAATTGCATGCATCAAAATATCTTTGTTAAATACGGTTATGTATTGTGGCATTGAATTTCTGAATGTTAGAAATGATTTCTAGACATATGTTCTCCACTATTTCAGTTAAAGTATGATAGTCGAGATATGCCGACTGATATGATATGATAGTCGAGATATGCCGACTGATATGATATGATAGTCGAGATATGCCGACTGATATGATATGATAGTCGAGATATGCCGACTGATATGATATGATAGTCGAGATATGCCGACTGATATGATATGATAGTCGAGATATGCCGACTGATATGATATGATAGTCGAGATATGCCGACTGATATGATATGATAGTCGAGATATGCCGACTGATATGATATGATAGTCGAGATATGCCGACTAATATGATAAGATAGTCGAGATATGCCGACTGATATGATATGATAGTCGAGATATGCCGACTGATATGATATGATAGTCGAGATATGCCGACTGATATGATATGATAGTCGAGATATGCCGACTGATATGATATGATAGTCGAGATATGCCGACTGATATGATATGATAGTCGAGATATGCCGACTGATATGATATGCTAGTCGAGAGATAGGGCGACTGATGTGATAGCATAGTACAGAGAGTTGTGATACAGTACTAGCACACCCCAAGGGATACCCTGGTGGCTAGTGGATGTGTCGATGACAGTGGAGTTGAGATGTTATATGTCTAGGTGGAAATAAATGATTTTGAACATGAAAATGCCGGTGATTTAAAGATGATGTTTTTATAACATGAATTGTTTATGTGATGCATGCATGGTTTTATAAATGGAGGGGGAAAAAGGTAATATTCCTTGGAAAGCGTTTTAAAAACGATTATTTTTGTCCACTCACAACTTTTGTGTTTAAACCCCCTTCAGGCAATAGAGTTGACGCGGACAGTATCTCGAGGCAGAGGCATTAGCACTTCTGCTACGCTGTGTAGTTGTACTTGAGTAGGATATCTAATTTGTACATTGATCCTACTTAGACGCTCTGATATTCTTGTATTTTGTTGGTATTTACTTACGGGAATTTTAAGTGCTTAAATCCCTTGTCTGACAAGAGAAATTATTTATTGTTATTATATTATGCTAAGGATTGAAGGGTATTTGGGAACCTTTCCTTAGGTTGTCAGACGGGATCAGGGTTCTTCCCGGGTTTCGAGGGGAAATTCGGGACGGGTCCTGACATCTGCCAAAGATCAATGGTGGCTCTTTATTTTGATCAATCTTGTCCATCTTAAAGATATAGAAAACTGCTGGAATACAGGTATCACCTATTTGAAAAAGTACATCCTCAAGCGCACCCATTAGATGAGTAACATAAGCATTAGCTAATCTAGCCCATAAGTGAGTAGGTTTCATGCATTATACTCACAGATGCTCCTATGTCACATAAACAGTGTTCAAACCTCTTAGATTGAATGACACAAGGAAGTGGGGGGATCATTAGCTTTAAGGGGCATACACAGGAGTGCAGCCGAGTAGGCCCTTGGGATGTCTATGATATCCTGTGAACTGAACCCTCATTTCCCTGCCACCAAGTCCTTGATGAGCTTGGAAAAAATTGGCAAGTGCTTGACTAGCTTGTGGAAGGGCAAAGTGATTTGCAATTTATGTATCATGCTAATGATATCCTCTTCAAATTCCTCATTCTTTTTGTTTTTATTTTGAAACCTGCGACGAAAAGGCATTACAACATCATCATTTAAATCAAAATGAACTTTCTTAGTATTATTATTCACCGAAATATTGGAAGTAGGGTTACAAAGTGTAGTCGGTCCAAAATCGTGCCCTTGTAACAGGATAGAGGCTGGGACACGTTTTGAGCCTACTTAGGTCCTACTGGGTATGAAATCTGCAAACCGAGCCCTGCTGGGTGCCCTATAGTGGCAGGCCATGGCATGTCTGGGACATGACCCAGGATATGTCTAAGGGCGTGTCATGCGTTCTATTGTAGCGTGTCCTGCGGCTGAGCTGAGCGCTGTCTCAGCGTGTGCTGCGGCTATTCCCGGGCTTGTTTGGCGCAATTATGCGCAGGGTATAAGTCACGATATGGTGCAGGTTTTGCAGTAGGGCCAATGGCTCATCATGCGGTGCAATTTTGGACAAGCCCTGCGGTAAAGGCTCAAAATTTGGCCTAACAACTTGAAACGATGGAATCCTAGTCGGATTGTCATCTTCATCATCTGAAACTTCACTCTCAACTGGATATGGGACAAATTGAGGTCCTGGAAGGTTAATGCCACTTCTCTGAGTGATGGCATTGGCAGTTGGATTATGGAATCCCTTGGGGTTCACTAACACTTGGCTTGGCAGTCTGCCTTGCTCTCTCTGACTTAACTGAGTTGCAAGTTGGCCCATCTGACGATCTAGATTGGTTATGGCTCTATCAATCTTTTGTTGGTGTTATATGGTATTCTGAGTTAATGCTTGAATCATGTTTTGAGTTTCAAGCGTGGCATCAGTCCAGGATTTTCCTCCCTGAATGTGAGTAGCCTGAGTCTTCGGTGCTGCTGGATTTGGGGCTGAAGGAACAACGACATGATTTTGGAATCCAAGGGGTGGATCCTGAATGTTCTGATTTTTACCCCCATTGTAAGTTGGGATGATTCCTCCACCCAAGATTGTAGGTTTTAGAATATGGATCATTCTAAGGGCGTGATCCATCATTGAATCTGCAACCATGTTAGCCTCTTCCACTTTTGTACACTCTTGAGAGTTGTGCCTTTGAACTGAGCACCCATCACATAAGTGCACCCCCCTTAGCTTTCTCATTACACACCTGCTTCACCATTGCCGTGAGTTGGGCAATGGTGTCATCCTTGTCCCTTCTCACTCCTTCAAGAGTTCTAGGTTGATGACCTTGATAGCTGAATTGTTTTTCCAGTTGAGCAATACTCTCAAAAGCCTCCCTAGCCTCTTCGGCTGTGCTAACCAGGACTCCTTTAGATTGGGAGTTCACAATGACTATATCACTATTCTTCAATCCCCCGCAAAAATATAACATCAGGTGACAATCATCGATGTTGAGGTGAGGACATGACTGAATTAGTTGGTTGAAATGCTCACAGGACTCTTAGAAGGACTCATCCTCAGCTTGGCGTGGGTCCATGATCTCACTTTTCAGCTTATTAGTCTTCGCCATAGGATAGTACTGAGTGAGAAACTTGGATGAAAAGCCTCTCCAGGACTTGAGAGATGCAGGGGCCAAGGAGTGAAACCAAGCCTTGGCTCTATCCTTGAGACTGAAGTGGAACAGTCTCAATCTGATCTCGACCTCTGTCATACCATTGATCCTCAATGTAAAGCAAACCTCCACGAACTCCTTGATGTGTAGATGAGGATCATCGTCAGATAGTCCATGGAATTTAGGGAAAATGTGTATGGTCTCTGACTTAAGCTCAAATTTTTCCACATTTGATGGTGGAAAAACAATGGGAAATTGATCCTCTGAGACATGGGGAGTAGCATACTCCTTCAGAAGCCGTGGGGCTTGAGGTGGTGGTGGAGTGACAATTTCACAGCCTGCAATCCTAGGAGGACATTATGGTGGACTAGGTTATGGGGAACTGTGCACTGAACTGTGGGCAGATGAAGCTGTGGAAGACCCATGTACAGAGCCTTGTGATGACATAAACAAAAAGTACCTAATAGATAAATAAACAAACTGAGTTGAACAAATATAAACTAATTGGACACCATTGAGGGACAATTCCCCGGCAACGGTGCCAAAAACTTGTTGGTAAAATTAGAGAACAAGAAATATGCAATCTAATTCAATCAGTTGTAATTCTTGCAAGTGCACAAATCAATAGATATAGTATAGCGGCAAAGCAAGAGTCGATACCCCGAGGACTTGTTCAACGTTAAGATCCAATTATAGTTAAAATTCAAGAAACTCAGTTAAGACTCAAGAAACAATGAAAGCAAACAACTAAGGTACCTAGACCTGGACTGAACACTACGTAGATATGCAAGGATACCTAAACACAACTCCAGCCACTAACTTGTGACGCAAGAAAACACAAAGACTCAACAATGACTCAATTTATGACCTACGGAAAAAAGGTGGGGGTTTTGATGCTTGAAACTCTGTAAATTAGCTTGGTAACTTAGAGCTCACGAAACAATAAAAAAAACATAATTAGATGCGATTGAATTGATTGATGAATTGAAACAAATCAAGGAAAACCGTCCACCACTAACCAATTAAAGTTCCTAACATAATTTCCAAGATTCCATTAATATGAATTATGTAATGACCCGTCCCGGAAACCCCTGTACGACGACAGTACGTTATGGCCGCAAGGAGAACCCTCCAAGCGAAGTCCCTAGTGGCAGCAGAACCCTGCATGCACACCAGCCCAAAGGTATTGTTAGTGAAGTCCCCATCCAAATCCCCTAGCTGCGGCCTTTGAGGATTGAACCTTGGACCAAGCCTTTTTATTCCACTCAAGGTGGACACCTTTCACCAATTGAACTGCAGATCTGTTGGGAAAGGCGTTCCTGGTTAAGGGAAGCAAAAGACCTGGTCCAGTGTTCGAATCCTGGTAATCGCTGCAGCGAGGGATTTCGATACCTGGCAGGCGGAACAATACCTTGAGAATGGAATGTGACCCACCCTGAAAACCCCGGTACCATGGCATCACATTCCACTCTCAAGGTATTGTTCCGCCTGCCAGGTATCGAAATCCCTCGCTGTAGCGATTACCAGGATTCGAACACTGGACCAGGTCTTTTTCTTCCCTTAACCGGGAATGCCTTTCCCAACTGATCTGTAGTTCAATTGGTGAAAGGTGTCCACCTTGAGAGTGGAATTTTTTTTGTAACAACCCGTCCCGGAAACCCCTGTACGACGACAGTACTTTATGGCCGCAAAGAGAACCCTCCAAGCGAAGACCTTAGTGGTAGTAGAACCCTGCATGCACACCAGCCCAAAGGTATTGTTAGCGAAGTCCCCATCCAAATCCCCTAGCTGCAGCCTTTGAGGATTGAACCCTGGACCAAGCCTTTTTATTCCACTCAAGGTGGACACCTTTCACCAATTGAACGACAGGGTTCTCCTTGCAGCCATAACGTACTGTCGTCGTACCGGGGTTTCCGGGACGGGTCGTTACAAAAAAGGTGCCTTTTAAGTTGAGAGGTGACCCACCCCGGAAACCCCGGTACCATGGCATCACATTCCACTCTCAAGGTATTGTTCCGCCTGCCAGGTAACGAAATCCCTCGCTGCAGCGATTACCAGGATTCGAACACTTGACCAGGTCTTTTGCTTCCCTTGGGAACGCCTTTCCCAACTGATCTGCATCTCAATTAGTGAAAGGTGTCCACCTTGAGTGGAATAAAAAGGCTTGGTCCAGGGTTCAATCCTCATAGGCTGCAGCTAGGGGATTTGGATGGGGACTTCGCTAACAATACCTTTGGGCTGGTGTGCATGCCGTAAGGCTGTCACCAGGGGTTGTGCTGGTTGGAGGCCGGCGGCCATAACGTACTGTCGTCGTACCGAGGTTTTCGGGACGGGTCGTTACAAAAAAGGTGCCTTTTAAGTTGAGAGGTGACCCACCCTGGAAACCCCGGTACCATGGCATCACATTCCACTCTCAAGGTATTGTTCCGCCTGTTGTGTATCGAAATCTCTCGCTGCAGCGATTACCAAGATTCGAATAGAAGACCATGTCTTTTGCTTCCCTGGTGAACGCCTTTCCCAACTGATCTGCATCTCAATTGGTGAAAGGTGTCCACCTTGAGTGGAATAAAAAGGCTTGGTCCAGGGTTCAATCCTCAAAGGCTGCAGATAGGGGATTTGGATGGGGACTTCGCTAACAATACCTTTGGGCTGGTGTGCATGCAGGGTTCTGCTGCCACTAGGGGATTCGCTTGGAGGGTTCTCCTTGCGGCCATAACATACTGTCATCGTACCGGGTTTTCTGGGACGGGTCGTTATGAAAAAGGCGCCTTTTAAGTTGAGAGGTGACCCACCCCGGAAACCCCGGTACCATGGCATCACATTCCACTCTCAAGGTATTGTTCTGCCTGCCAGGTATCGAAATCCCTCGCTGCAGCGATTACCAGGATTCGAACACTGGACCAGGTCTTTTGCTTCCCTTGGGAACCCCCTTGGGAATGCCTTTCCCAACTGATCTGCAGTTCAATTGGTGAAAGGTGTCCAACTTGAGTGGACTAAAAAGGCTTGGTCCCGGGTTCAATCCTCAAAGGCTGCAGCTAGGGGATTTGGATGGGGACTTCGCTAACAATACCTTTGGGCTGGTGTGCATGCGGTAAGGTTGTCACCTGGGGCTGCGCTGGTTGGAGGCCGGCTGCCAAAACGTACTGTCGTCGTACCGGGGTTTCCGGGATGGGTTGTTACAAATTATCTGAATATGTTGCCCATGCAAAGGTCTGGATACAGTCCACTCCACAATTTTATTCTCTCTTACTTAGCATGTCCTAAGCCGTTTTCGCACTTAAAACTTAGAGAAGGATTAGTAATCTAAGATGATGCATGAAGTACAAATGGAATTTAATGACACCACACTTCCCCTAGAAAAGGTTTAATGATATAGGTTGTCATGAATTCAAATTACAAATATAGGTAAAGCCCTATACCGTTGATGCCAAAAACCACAAGAAGATGACTAGTCCAGCAAGCAATTATTCATTGATAGAATATGCAAAAAAATTTGTCGGATTCACAACCACAAGGTAAGCTCATGACATCATTCATAATTATGTAAATCAAGAGCCAAAATCATCTCAAGGAACTACATGGCCAGGGCTTCAAGCAGCCCTAATTCTAATGGAAACTACTCGCACATTGTATTAAAGAAAACAATAGAATAAGTCATGATTACAAATTAAAGCTGAAAGGGAAGAAAAGAAAACACTAGAAGAAATGGAAAGCCAAGGACACGTCCAAGAACTCTCCTCCAATCTCTATGCTAAGCTCCTATTCCAAAAGTACGAACAAAAGAAAAACGTAAAAACTGTCTAAAACTGAAAAAACTGTGCAGAAAAACGGGGGTCGAACACTCGACTTGCGTTAAAGTCTTCCTTAAATAGTTCCTTTGGTTCCCCCTAAAATCTAGGAATAAAAACTGACTTACAAAGACCAAAATAGCCTTAATTAAAACCTAAATTAGCTCTCCTATCTCGGCAGGGAAAAAGTCCTAAGAATTAGGACCTTTCTTGAGCGGCAAGCAACCTTCAAAGGCGGCAATCCTTCTCTGATTGGATTCTGGAATTTCCTCTGGGCCAAAGTAGGTTCTGAGAACCTTCTAGGGTTACTTGAACATCAAGGACTGGGCTGGGCCAACCCTAGATACCTTTGACACGGTAGGCCCTTAATTTGACATCTTTGGGCCTCAAAATAGGGCAAATGAGAACTAAGCAGCTGGGCTAACCCACTTGTTTCACTTCCATATCATGTATCTAGCTTGGTTCTGGACTATGGCCAGCTTGGAAACTGACAGAAAGGTCAAGGGCCCATTTTGGCTTAAATTAGGGCGCAACCAATGTCTTTTGGGCCAGAACGTGCCACAGACATGTCATTAGCAGTTCTAGGCTCTCCTTTTGGCTTCATTAGCTAGAAAACATCATTTGAGGTTCCATTCTGGTCATTGGCTCAATTGGTTCCATCGTTGTCTAGGTGATGACACGGTTTGGCCTTCCCGGACATGAATTAGGGAGCAGATTTAGGGCGCAGCTTTAGGACGCACCGGTGCTCAGCTGAGGACTTCTGCAGTGCCCTTTAGGAGCTCTAATTGGGGCTCAAATTAGGGTACATGTTTGGGCTGCATGAGGACACGGCTGAGGGCTCGATAGGATGTCTCAGTTGCACGTCCAAGGACATGTCTTGGACATGTCCTGGACTAGAGTAAGGCACCTTGATTATGGACTCAGTATGCGTCAGGGGACACGCCTGTGACTCTGCTGAGAGCTCTGAAGACGCACCATGGCTCGTCTGGGGCTAGTTCTTAGACACGATTGGGACATGTCTATGTCATGTCTCGGCCTTGGCTTCAGACACATCCTCATAACCCGATAATGAACTTGGAACCTTGTTGTTAAAATTAAAGAGCAAGAAATATGCAATTCAATTCTAACAGTTATAAAATCCTTGCAAGTGAACAAATCGATAAGAATAGTATAGTAGCACAGCAAGAGTCGATCCCTCGAGGACTTGTATCAACGTTATGACCACTTTAGTTCAGAATTATTAACTTAGTGAAAACACACACACACACACACACACACGCAGGGGGGGTTTATGATGTGAGAACTGAAATGTAAAGACAAGTAAAATAAAATGCCGAAAATAACAATGCAAGAATTAACGGTTGATTGATTATTAACTAAGGCGAATTAAGGCTTACTATCCACTCTAACCAATTATAGCTCTTAACCAGATTTCCTTGACCTAATTACTATGCATTTTCTGAATTAGGTGCCCATGCCTAGGACCTGGCGTTGGTTCACTAGACACATCTTATTCCCTCTTACTTAGCATGTTCTAAACAGGGCATATGCCTAGAACGTCTGTCACCTACCTTTTAAGATGATGCATGAAGTTTAAAGAGAATTTAATGACACCACATTAGCCTAGCAAAGTGACATGCAATCCTAGGTTGTTATGAGTTAAGATTACAAGTAAGAATACTTTCGATGCTCCAAATCACAAGATGATATGACGGTCACTCAAGCAATTACATCTATAATTATATGCAAACAAGGTAGCTAATCTTATAGGCATAAATTAAGGTCATTAAGCATAGTAATCCAAGTTATTCAGCATGCATAGCAATCATAAACAAGAGCCAGAAATCCAATCAAAAAGCTAACATGGCTAGGGCTTCAAGCAACCCTAATCCTAACGACTACTCACACATAACTGAAATTGAAACAAATATAATTGAATTCATAAGTAAATTGCAATAATGAAAATAAGGGTACAACAGAGATTGTGAAGAACAGGTGCAGCAGAAGACACGGTAGAGCCTTCTTCTCCAAGCTCCACGTCCAGCACACTCAACTTCGGGAAGAACAAAGCTTTGGCATAAAACTCTAAAAAAATCAATTACTATCTGCGGCTCAGGTCTCTGTTTTTCAGAAAACAAAACGGAACCCCGGATCCTCTCTCTGATTCTCCTTTTTATAGACAAGGGAAAACCTTGTTCTATAAGGATTGGTATAACTTTATTCTATAAGGATTGGTAAAACCTTATTCTATAAGGATTGGTAAAACCATGTCCTATAAGAATAGGGAAAGTTATTTTACTTTTAATTAATTACAAAGTCCTTAAAATCTATTAGAACCAATCAGAGCACGGCCGGGAGTGTGAATGCAGGCTAGCAAGTGGGACTGCGCTTTTGAAGTACATCATGAGTATAGTACAAGCGCATCTTCTTTCAGGCTTGGTGTAAATGTTGTCAGGCTTAGCGCAGACAGAGAACCTCTGATCCACCGCTGGCGGAACAGGGACCCCGGCTTAGGCGCACATCTTGGCTCGGAAGGGAGTTCTTGGGACATGTCCTCGACCTGCCTTGACGTGACCTTGGCACTTCTAGGACTTGACCTTGATGTCATGAAACACAGGTTTGAGACCCGGAGGGCCTGATATGAGGTACTTGGCCAGTGGCCCAAAATAGGCGCACTGGCGCACTCAGGACTCCGTTCAGGACCTGATATTGAAATGAGGATATCTCCTTCATATGGACTCCGATTTGAGTCATTCTTTTTGCGTTCTTTCCAGATTTTACTTATCTTTCTAACTCTGCACAAGTCTCATAAGATTGATCATTTTCTACTATTGATGGCACGAAATCATTCAAAAGACATGTAAGAGAGGCATATAAAGACCTCAAAATGATGCATAAATAACGACTGATCAAATGCCCCCAAACTATCTTTTGCTAGTCCCTGAGCAAAACAAATGCTAACAAAATGAAAAGACTCGATTTTTGTTAAGATAGAACATTTAAACCCCTAGGTTCACCTAGTAGGAGGAGTTTTGTCTCCTGAGGCTTATAACAGCACGATACCCACAAACGTTTTACTTAAACAAAAATAAGCTAGATATAGTACTCTTAACAAGCTAATAAGAATCAAAGTAAGTAGACATGCTTTGCAGAACTAAAAGGAATGCCATAGCCGTGAGTGTCATGTGAAGGTGTATGTGTATAAATGCCAATATTTTCAGGTGATCAAGTTTGAAAACAACTTCATCTAAGTGCCCTAGAATGATTTCGCCTCGACTCTAATCCTCACTAGGCAACTTTCAATTCGCACAAGATCCTAGGCTTACACGCTTTTCAAGCATATGTGATGAGTTTATGTTATGAAGTTCAAATTTAATCACATATGAGTAACAATGAAGAATAGCACTTTATGGAAATAAAGATCTCATGAAAGGAATTGAACTTTAAGAACATAGATACGTACCTTAATCCTCAGCATGATTGTCCATAAGATCAGTTAGGTCTTCCTTTTTAGGTTGTAATGGGGTTAAGCTTTGGGGTTTAGCAAGGAAGGATGGGATTCAAAGAACCTGAGTTGTGCCAAGGCATGAGAAGTCATGAATTAAACTTGGAATTTCTGAACTGAATCCTTTCTTAAGGGCCACGGCATTGTGCTTTCTTGATTACTTATTTTGAGGCTCTTGTGGCTTATTTTGAGGCTCTTAGCTCACTTGGCTGAATTTACTTTGTTTTTCACTTATTTTTTTCCTTCTTTTTCTCATCGTTTCTTTCTTTCTTTTGATTTGAATGTTTTTTTTCTATTCTTTGAATTGAGTTTGAACCAAGATCATGCAATGATTTCCTCAAACTTTCGTGCAGCTTGTAACTTGTAAAGCTTTTCTTTAATTTTGAACTTTGAATTGACGCCAAAGTCCTTTGAATTGGGCAGCATCATCTTTCACCTCTCATTCTCACCATGAATATCATTTACGGCAACCTTAGCACAAACTGAGGTTATAGGGTATGGCTGTGATGAGTGGCTAAGTATTTTGGGTTAGGTTATACTTTGGGTGATGAAAGAAAAGGTTGAGTGTTTGGCTTCAAAATTGGCTTAGGGAGCATGCAATAGGGTAGGATAAGGCCTTTAGAGGTTAAAGCACACATAGCCTACATCACTTCTTATGGCAAAGCATACATTAAATCAAGAGTATCTAAATGATGTTAGTTCTTTAAAATTCAATGCAAATATGATGTAATGAGATCAATGATCAGTCGTTATTTATGCATCATTTTGAGGTCTTTATATGCCTCTCTTACATGTCTTTTGAATGATTTCACGCCATCAATAGTAGAAAATGATCAATCTTGTGAGACTTGTGCAGAGTTAGAAAGATAGGTAAAATCTGGAAAGAACGCAAAAAGAATGACTCAAATCGGAGTCCAGATGAAGGAGATGTCCTCATTTCAATATCAGGTCCTCAACGGGGTCCTGAATGCGCCAGTGCGCCAGTGCGCCTTGGGCCACTGGCCAAGTACCGCATATCATGCCATCCGGGTCTTAAACCTGTGATTCATGACATCAAGGTCAAGTCCTAGAAGTGCCAAGGTCGCGCCAAGGCAGGTCGAGGACATGTCCCAAGAATTCCCATCCGAGCCCAGATGTGCGCCTAAGCCGGGGTCCCTGTTCCGCCAGCGGTGGATCAGAGGTTCTCCCTCTGCGCTAAGCCTGACAACATTTGCGCCAAGCCTGAACGACGATGCGCTTCTATTATACTCCTAACGTACTTCAAAAGCGCGGTCCCAGATCCTGATTACGAAGACAGTCAAAAATCCAAGTTTGGCCAGCTTGCGTTCCCACTTGCCAGCCTGCATTCACACTTCCGGCCATGCTCTGATTGGTTCGAATAGATTTTAAAGACTTTATAATTAATTAAAAGTAAAATAACTTTCCCTATCCCTATAGGACATGGTTTTACCAATCTGTATAGAACAAGGTTATACCAATCCTTAAAGAACAAGGTTATACCAATCTTTATAGAACAAGGTTTTCCCTTGTCTATAAAAAGGAGAATCAGATAGAGGATTGGGCGGGCATTTTTGTTTCTGGAAAAACAGAGACCTGAGCCACAGAGTTCCGTTTTGGTTTTCTAGAGAATTAGGGACCATATTTTGGGAGATAATCTTTCACATAGAGTATTGGACGTGGAGCTTGGAGAAGAAGGCCCTGCCGTGTTTTCTGCTGCATCTGTTCTTAACAATCTCTTCTGTACCCTTATTTTCATTATTGCAATTTACTTATGGATTCAATTATACTTGTGTTTATTTCAGTTATGTGTGAGTAGTCATTAGGATTAGGGCTGCTTGAAGCCCTAGCCATGTTAGCTTGTTAATTGGATTTCTGGCTCTTGATTATGATTGCTATGCATGCTGAATAAGTTGGATTACTATGCTTAATGAACTTAATTTATGCCTATAAGATTAGCTACCTTGTTTGCATATAATTATAGATGTAATTGCTTGAGTGACCGTCATATCATCTTGTGATTTGGAGCATCGAAAGTATTCGTACTTGTAATCTTAACTCATGACGACCTAGGATTGCATGCCACTTTGCTAGGCTAATGTGGTGTCATTAAATTCTCTTTAAACTTCATGCATCATCTTAAAAGGTAGGTGATAGATGTTCTAGGCATATGCCCTGTTTAGAACATGCTAAGTAAGAGGGAATAAGATGTGTCTAGTGAACCAACGCCAGGTCCTAGGCACGGGCACCTAATTAAGAAAATGCGTAGTAATTAGGTCAAGGAAATTTGGTTAAGAGCTATAATTGGTTAGAGTGGATAGTAAGCCTTAATTCGCCTTAGTTAACAACCTTTCATTCTTGCATTGTTATTTTCTGCACTTTGATTTACTTGTCTTTAAATTTCAGTTATCACATCATAAACCCCCCCCCCCCCCCCCCCCCCCCCCTGTGTGTGTGTGTGTGTGTTTTTATTTAAGTTAACAAATCTGAACTAAATTGGTCATAACGTTGATACAAGTCCTCGAGGGATCGACTCTTGCTGTGCTACTATACTATACTTATCGATTTGTGCACTTGCAAGGATTTTATAACTGTTAGAATTGAATTGCATATTTCTTGCTCTTTAAATCTACCAACAATCAACAATTAAGAACAAAAGTGATGAGTAATTAAGAGTAGAAACAAGTATATCCCTCATAAAGAATGGCAATTAGGCTCAAAGATCTCACAGGGTAGTCTCCACTAATTTTCTAAGGTTCACTCAAATTCAGTTATTTCGTTCACTTAATCACTTAAAACATGGCATTGTGAAGTGCAAATTATGAACTACTTGACCATGGCATGACTCTTAGTAAAGCAAAGATAGTTAACTTAGCATATACATTCCTATTAACAAGTTATCATACTAATCACAAGTAGAAATTTCAATGTCCTGGCCGTGTATCACCCCCAAACCTACTTGTTTCTATATGCAAAATTTTAAATCCACACCCCCAACCCTAAACTGAAAATTGTCCTCAATGTGATAAGCAGTAAGCATGACAACAGTAGAAAGGTTTGAGAGATATAACGGGCAAAAACAGAAAAGGAAGTGAGAAATACAAACCAGGGCTAGGCTGCCTCCTAGGAGCGCTTTATTTAACGTCTAGGCAAGACGGGGTTGTCATGCTAGGAGCTGGGCGCATGCGGAGTTGCAGGGTTGACTGCGCTTGGATTAGAGAGGTCCTTGAAGTAGTGTTTGAGGCGGTGGGCATTTACTTTGAACAGATCATGCCGTTCCGGGTGCTGGATTTCAACTGCACCATGAGGAAAAACGTTAGTAATAATAAATGGTCCAGTCCATCTTGAACGCAACTTACCTGGCATTAGTCTGAGCCGGGAGTCAAAGAGGAGGACTTCCTGTCCGATGTGAAAGTCCTTGGGCTGAATGCGCTTGTCGTGGAAAGCTTTGGTCTTTTCCTTGTAGATACGAGCACTGTCAAAGGCCTCGTTTCGCAACTCCTCTAATTCACTTAGCTGAAGCTTCCTATGTATTCCAGCATCATCGAAGTTCAGGTTCATCTGCTTAATAGCCCAGAATGCTTTATGCTCCAATTCCACTAGTAGGTGGCAGCCTTTTCCAAAAACAAGCTGGAAGGGAGACATGCCAATCGGGGTCTTGTATGCGGTCCGATAGGCCCACAGTGCATCATTCAATTTGCTGGACCAATCTTTGCGGTTAGGATTTACCATTTTTTCGAGTATGGCCTTTACTTCCCGATTGGACACTTCCGCTTGGCCACTCGTTTGAGGGTGATACGGTGTTGAGACCTTGTGGGTGACGCTATACTTCTTCATTAGGGCTGCAAACGAATGATTGCAGAAGTGTGCCCCCCCATCACTGATGATTGCCCTAGGTGCGCCGAATCTGGCTAAGATGTGACTTTGTAAAAACCGCACCACTATTTTGGCGTCGTTAGTTTTGGTGGGAATTGCTTCCACCCATTTGGAGACATAATCAACTGCAAGCAGAATATAAAGATTGCCAAAGGAATTCGGAAAAGGCCCCATAAAATCAATGCCCCATACGTCGAAGATTTCGACCACAAGAATAGGGTGTAATGGCATTTCAGTGCGAGGGCCGATGTTACCTAAGCGTTGGCAGCGGTCACAGGTGAGTACAAATTCGTGTGCATCCTTGAAAAGTGTGGGCCAGTAGTGTCCACCTTGTAGTACCTTGAGGGCTGTCTTCTTAGCTCCAAAATGGCCCCCACATGCCAAACTATGGCAAAATGTCAAGACGGATTTCATCTCGTCTTCTGGGATGCAGCGCCGAATGATTTGGTCAGGACAATGCTTCCATAGGTATGGCTCATCCCATATGAAGTACTTAGCTTGTTTAGCCAGCTTGTCCTTTTGGTACCTGTTTAAAGATGAAGGAATTTGCTTAGTGACAAGGTAATTAATGAGATCGGCATACCATGAATCAATAGCTTGGATTGCGAAGAGCTGTTCGTCAGGAAAGGTCTCGAGGAGGGGCAACTGATCGGCCTCTTCATTGGAACTGTGAAGCAATCGGCTCATATGGTCAGCGACCACGTTTTCGCTGCCCTTCTTGTCTCTGATTTCAAGGTCGAATTCCTGGAGCAGTAGCATCCAACGTAGCAACCTTGGCTTGGCGTCCTTTTTAGTGAGCAGATACTTCAAGGCAGCATGATTCGTGTATACTATGACCTTGGTTTGAATTAGATATGAGCGGAACTTCTCAAGGGCAAAGATAACAGCAAGGAGCTCCTTCTCGGTGGTGGAGTAGTTCAGTTGGGCATCATTCAGGGTTCGACTTGCGTAGTAAATGACATGAGGGAGCTTGTCAACACGCTGTCCCAAAACCGCTCCTATGGCGAAGTCTGAGGCATCACACATTAGTTCGAATGGTAAGTCCCAATTCAGTGGCATGATGATGGGTGATGCCGTGAGCTTTGCCTTGAGTGTGTTGAAAGCCTCACGGCATCCCTTAGTGAACTCAAATATGGCGTCCTTGGCTAGAAGATCACACAAAGGTCTTGTGATTTTCGAGAAATCTTTGATGAATCTGCGGTAAAAGCCAACATGCCCTAAGAACGATCGAACCTCTTTGGCTGTAGTGGGGTACGACAGCCTCTCTACTATGTCTAATTTTGCTTTGTCCACTTCTATGCCTCAGCTAGAGATCACATGACCCAAGACAATTCCCTGTTGTACCATGAAATGGCACTTTTCCCAGTTCAGCACTAAGTTGCTTTCTCTGCACCGTTCCAGTACTCGGGTTAGGTTAACTAAGCACAGTTCGAATGAATGTCCAAACACTGAGAAGTCGTCCATGAATACTTCAATTATATCTTCCACCATATCGGAGAAGATGCTCATCATGCAACGCTGAAAGGTAGCTGGGGCATTGCCCAATCCAAACGGTATTCTTCTGTATGCAAAGGTGCCATATGGGCATGTGAATCTTGTTTTTTCTTGATCTTCGGGTGCAATAGCAATCTGATTGTATCCTGAGTAGCCGTCCAAGAAGCAATAGTGGGAGTGTCCAGCCAGGCGCTCGAGCATTTGATCAATGAAGGGCAAAGGAAAGTGGTCCTTGCGTGTGGTTATATTTAGCTTTCGATAGTCAATGCACACTCTCCATCCTGTTTGAATCCGTTGAGGTACAAGATCATCCTGCTCGTTTTTAACCACTGTGATCCCACTTTTCTTTGGCACGACCTGGACTGGGCTCACCCACTTGGAGTAACTAATTGGATAGATGATTCCAACATCCAAAAGCTGTAGGACTTCTTTCTTCACGACCTCCTTCATAGGTGGATGCAATCGCCTCTGCGCCTCCCGTGATGGTTTGGAGTCTTCCTCCAGCAGTATCCGATGCATGCATTTTGTGGGACTTATGCCTTTGATGTCAGCTATTGTCCATCCAATTGCCGTTTGATTGACCTTAAGGACGTGAACCAATGCCTTTTCCTCTTTCGTACTTAGGGTAGATGCAATGATGACTGGAAGGGTTTGATTGTCGCCCAAATATGCATACTTTAAGTGCTCGGGCAAGGGCTTCAGCTCGAGTTCAGGAGCCTTTATGATGGACGGCAGGGTTTTCTGACTTGTGAATGGTAACGCTTCGAAGGGAGGCCTGTGGAATGGGAGGGCTGGCATGATGTCAAGGGCTTGTACCTCTTCGATCACGCTATTTGTAAGTGAATCCACAGTGTGTAGGTTACTTGTAACGGCCTTCTCAAGGTCATCCGTCATGCAAGACTGAGCAATTGTCTCCCGTAGCAGTAAGTCCATTGTGTTTAACGGAAAATCTACAATAGGCTCGGCAGGGTACTGGATGGTGTCATGGATGGAGAATGTCCGAAGCTGGTCCAGGACCTTGATGGAGACCTAGCCCTTTCTGACATCGATGAGGCACTCGGTTGTGGCTAGTAAGGGCCTTCCGAACATGAGGGGAGGTTCCTCACTTTTGTCAATTCTGTCCATTCTTAGTACGTAGAAGTCTGCAGGGATGCATGTATCTCTGATTTGTACCAGTACGTCCTCAAGAACCCCCATTAGGTTGGTTACAGAAGCGTTAGCCAACCTGACACATAGGTGCGTGGGTTTGAGTACGCCTAGGTTGAGTGACCTGTAAATGTGGAATGGCATGATGTTCACTGATGCTCCCGTGTCGTAAAGGCAATGTTCGAATATTTTTGACTGAATGACACATGGAAGGGATGGCGGCCCAGGATCATTGGCCTTAAGGGGCATGCGCAAAAGGGCAGCCGAGCAGGCCTTAGGGATGTCAATGGTGTCCGTGGAGCTAAAACCACGCTTTCCTGCAACTAAGTCTTTGATCAGCTTTGCAAAGATAGGCATGTGCTTGACAATTTTATGGAAAGGCAGTGTGATCTGAAGCTTCTGCAACATGCTGATGATCTCTTCCTCAAAGTCCTCCCTTTGCTTATTCCTGTTTTGGAACTGCGACTTGGGCTTAGGAGCAGGTTGCATGCCAGTCGTGGCCGAAGTAGGGGCAGTGTCAGGTCCTCCTTGCGGTAGGGCACTTGGTGACTCATTGGACTAGTTCTGCGCCAGAGGTGTTGGTCGTGGCATGTTTTGCGGCACGCCCTGGTCGGTGATCCTTGGCAGAGTAGGTTGAGGCTTGGTTTCAGGTCCTGTGAGGGTGGCATATGTGGAGTATTGAAGTGGTGTTTCCCTCTCCAGCGTGATGGCATTAGCCGTAGGATTGTGAAATCCTTTCGGATTTACCAGGACTTGACTCGGTAGCTTGCCCTGCTCTCACTGATTTAGTTGGTTCGCCACCTGTCCCATTTGACGCTCCAAGTTTGCAATTGCATTTTTTATGTCTCCCGTCTGACTCTGGCTATCTTGCATGAATTTTATGAATTGAGCATGCTGTTGAGTCAGGATATGAAGGGAGTCCTCAACATATTTGCTTCCACCATTCTGATTTGAGGAAGGACCGTGATAGTTCCCCTGTGGGCCTGCGGCTTGCTGCTCAAATCCAGGAGATGGCAAGGGATTTGCGGCTGCTTGATTGTTGCTCCAACGGAAATTTGGATGATTTTTCCACCCCGGATTGTAAGTGTTGGAATATGGGTCATTCCAGGGTCGAGAATTGTTGTTGAACCCTCCAGCAAAGTTGGCATCTTCCACAACCGGGCAGTCCTGGGATTTGTGGCCCTGAATTGAACATACCTCGCAGATGTGAACTTCTTTGGCTTTCTCGCTACGCAACTGCTTCACCATTGTCGTGAGCTGAGCAATGGCGTCATCTTTGTATTTGGCGGATGCATCACCCGTAGCTCTAGAGGAGGGACCCCTGTAGCTGAACTGTTTTTCCCTTTGAGCAATGTTCTCAAAGGCGGTCCTTGCTTCCTTGGCTGTGCCTTCTAGAATCCCTTGAGATTGAGAGTCCACCATTGTCCGATCGCTAGTCTTCAAGCCTCCGTAGAAGTATAGCATAAGATGATGGGCATCAATATGGTGGTGGGGGCACGCCCGTAGCATCTGATTGAACCACTCCCAAAACTCGTAGAAAGACTCCTCCATGTCTTGCCGTGGGTTCATGATCTTGGACTTTAACTCATTTGTCTTTTCCATGGGAAAGTATTGTGTTAAGAATTTGGACGTCAAGTCCCTCCAAGAGTGAATGGAAGCCAGCGCCAGTGAATGAAACCTTGTCTTGGCGTGATCCTTGAGACTGAAGTGAAAGAGCCGCAGGCGGATTTCAGATTCTGTCGTACCATTGATGCGCAGTGTTGAACAAACCTCAACTAATTCCTTGATATGAAAGTACGGGTCCTCGCCAGCAAGGCCGTGGAATGTAGGCAGCAAGTGAATTGTCCCCGACTTTAATTCGAAGTTTGCCACTGTTGACTCGGGAAAAAACAATTGGAAATAATCCTCCGAGACATAGGGCATGGTAAAATCCTTAAGGCGCCGTGGAGCTTGCGGTACTAGGCCACGTTCCAGGCCCTGCTCTTCTCTGTGATCCGCCATCCTCCTTGGGCTTGGTGGCAGGGAGCCGTGGACTGAAGATGCTTGCGATGATGGTCCACTTGATGACCCGTGCACTGAACCTTGGAATGACATACGCGGGTACCTAACAAAAAGAAAAACTAAGTTACAAATCTAAACTTGAATGGGCACCGTTGAGGGACAAGTCCCCGGCAACGGCGCCAAAAACTTGTTGGTAAAATTAAAGAGCAAGAAATATACAATTCAATTCTAACAGTTATAAAATCCTTGCAAGTGCACAAATCGATAAGAATAGTATAGTAGCACAGCAAGAGTCGATCCCTCGAGGACTTGTAACAACGTTATGACCACTTTAGTTCAGATTTATTAACTTAGTGAAAACACACACACACACACACGCAGGGGGGTTTATGATGTGAGAACTGAAATTTAAAGACAAGTAAAATAAAATGCATAAAATAACAATGTAAGAATTAACGGTTGATTGATTATTAACTAAGGCGAATTAAGGCTTACTATCCACTCTAACCAATTATAGCTCTTAACCAGATTTCCTTGACCTAATTACTATGCATTTTCTGAATTAGGTGCCTGTGCCTAGGACCTGGCGTTGGTTCACTAGACACATCTTATTCCCTCTTACTTAGCATGTTCTAAACAGGGCATATGCCTAGAACGTCTATCACCTACCTTTTAAGATGATGCATGAAGTTTAAAGATAATTTAATGACACCACATTAGCCTAGCAAAGTGACATGCAATCCTAGGTCGTTATGAGTTAAGATTACAAGTAAGAATACTTTCGATGCTCCAAATCACAAGATGATATGATGGTCACTCAAGCAATTACATCTATAATTATATGCAAACAAGGTAGCTAATCTTATAGGCATAAATTAAGGTCATTAAGCATAGTAATCCAACTTATTCAGCATGCATAGTAATCATAATCAAGAGCCAGAAATCCAATCAAAAAGCTAATATGGCTAGGGCTTCAAGTAGCCCTAATCCTAACGACTACTCACACATAACTGAAATTGAAACAAATATAATTGAATTCATAAGTAAATTGCAATAATGAAAATAAGGGTACAGCAGAGATTGTGAAGAACAGGTGCTGCAGAAGACACGGTAGAGCCCTCTTCTCCTAGCTCCACGTCCAGCACACTCAACTTCGGGAAGAACAAAGCTTTGGCATAAAACTCTAAAAAAATCAATTACTATCTACGGCTCAGGTCTCTATTTTTTAGAAAACAAAATGGAACCCCGGATCCTCTCTCTGATTCTCCTTTTTATAGACAAGGGAAAACCTTGTTCTATAAGGATTGGTATAACTTTATTCTATAAGGATTGGTAAAACCTTATTCTATAAGGATTGGTAAAACCATGTCCTATAAGAATAGGGAAAGTTATTTTACTTTTAATTAATTACAAAGTCCTTAAAATCTATTAGAACCAATCAGAGCACGGCCGGGAGTGTGAATGCAGGCTGGCAAGTGGGAACGCAAGCTGGCCAAACTTGGATTTTGGACTGTCTTTGTAATCAAGATATGGGACTGCGCTTTTAAAGTACATCATGAGTATAGTAGAAGCGCATCTTCGTTCAGGCTTGGCGCAAATGTTGTCAGGCTTAGCGCAGACAGAGAACCTCTGATCCACCGCTGGCGGAACAGGGACCCCGGCTTAGGCGCACATCTTGGCTTGGATGGGAGTTCTTGGGACATGTCCTCGACCTGCGTTGACGCGACCTTGGCACTTCTAGGACATGACCTTGATGTCATGAAACACAGGTTTGAGACCCGGAGGGCCTAATATGAGGTACTTGGCCAGTGGCCCAAAATAGGCGCACTGGCGCACTCAGGACTCCGTTTAGGACCTGATATTGAAATGAGGATATCTCCTTCATCTGGACTCCGATTTGAGTCATTCTTTTTGCGTTCTTTCTAGATTTTACCTATCTTTCTAACTCTGCACAAGTCTCACAAGATTGATCATTTTCTACTATTGATGGCACGAAATCATTCAAAAGACATGTAAGAGAGGCTTATAAAGACATCAAAATGATGCATAAATAACGACTGATCAAGCCTCTCCTTCATTCTGAATCCAAATTGGGCCATTCTTTATGCGTTCTCCTCATAATTAACCTATCTTTCCAAATATGCACATGGCTCACAAGATTGATCATTTCTCTTACTGAGGGCACCACATCACTCAAAATACAAGTAAAACGGCATGGAATGGCATCTAAAAGATGCATAAATAATGACTGAACACCTCATAAGCCTAGAAAACTACTCATCAATTAGAAACTGCTTCCACTTCCTGGGGATCCACACTGATGCCTTCAATAGCAATCACATATCCTAAGAATCCAACGGTAGTCAACCAGAACATACACTTACTGAACTTAGCATATAGCTGCTTTTTCCTCAAAGTTTTCAGTACAAATCTCATATGCTTCTCATTTGCCTTTGCACTCTTCGAATACAACAAAATATCAACTATGAACATCAACACGAAGTGATCCAAATAACGCTCAAATACCCTATTCAAAAGATCCATAAACGTCGCACAAGCATTAGTTGACCTGAAAGGTATCAACAAGAATTCATAATGCCCATAACGTTTCTGAACGCTGTCTTGGGGATATCTTCATCCCAGATTCTTAACTGGTGATACCCTAACCTGAGATCAAAATTAAAAAAATACTTGTCCCCCTTTCATTATTGAAATAGATCGTCAATTTGAGGCAAAGGACACTTATTCAGTACTATAACCTTAATCAACTTTCGATAATTGATACACACCTCAGACTAACATCCTTCCTCCTCACTAACAAAACAAGCACCCCAAGCCAAATTGACACGACCCGTCCTGGAAATAAAAGTTAAAAAATTAAATTAATTAATTGACCGGTAGTTACGGGTTAGATTAAAGTATGAATTGGACTCGGGTTAGGGCCCAAAGAAGGTTATTGGGCCGTGATTAAAAGTTGGACTTACAAGCAAACCATTTTTCCCATGAAATTCTCAAAGGTTTGAAAGTCACTTTTTGATCGGGAACATTTTTAGAAGCTTTCTTCACACCTTTATGTCGGTCTCAAACTCATGAGTGGGTAGACAAGCGGCATGCGGAAATCGAAGTTCAAACGAGGAATTTACGGGTCTAAAACGATCGGGACGCATCGATAATTTTTAAAAAGTTTAAATTATAAAAAGGGACCTTCTCTCTCCTCGTCCCATTGGCCCGTGCCCTTTCTCTCTCCTCTCAAAGACTCCCTCTCTCTCTTCTTCCCGAGTTTGGCTTCTAAAAAAAGCCTCACCATCGCCGCCGTTCGACAGCGACCCTAAGTCTTCGCACCACCACCATCCTCTTCATCTCCCTCTCACGAACATAATCGCACGATCAATCGTCGATGTCGGCCACCATACGTGGTGCAGCAAGCAACGTGTACCGACCCGGACCAGAAATTAAATTATTTAGAGAATTGGACAATTTTACCATAAGTTTTGGATGGGTTCGGGAGTTACTTTTAGACTGGCAGTACTTTTGGGAATTTTTCTAGGGTTGTTGCGTAGGTCTCGAACTCACGAGTTCTTAGACAGGCGGCACGCGGAAAACGGAGATCCGATGAGATCGTTACGGGTCTAGAAGCTGCAGGGGCAATTTGGTAATTTTGGAAAAGTTGGAATTATATAGCATATATTTTTCTCTCCCCTCGAGGGATTGGTGGATGCAGTCTCGCTCCTACCCGAGTCCTCCCCGTGCGAACACCGAAGGCCCATATTCATCGGATGGATTTCGATCCGATTCGAACGAAAACATGGTCGGGAGGATCTTCCCTGGGACCCCACGAGCATTTTGGGGTAGTTATTGGAGCGGGAGCACCGCCGTAGGCGACGGACGGAGGAGGGAGGTGAACCAAACATTCTCGGCCGTTTTCCGGCCAAACCAGGTACGATCTCGAAACTTTGACCTCATATTTGGAATCCTGGTGAAAAGTAGATGAATTTCCATGTGTAGATCGTGAAAAACGGTCAAGAAATGAAGAAGTTAGAAAACCTTGAAAATCGGCCGGAAATGGCGGTCCGGTCATCTTCTCCGGCCAGCCTCCGGCGACGGCGAAGGCCGTCCGGTCGTCTTCTCCGGTGAGTCACCGGTAACCGGTCGTCTTCTCCGGTGAGTCACCGGTAACCGGTCGTCTTCTCCGGTGAGTCACCGGTAACCGGTCGAGTTGAGTGAACCGGTCGAGTCCAGTGAACCGATCGAGTCGAGTGAACCGGTCGAGTTGAGTGAACCGATCGAGTCGAGTGAACCGGTCGGGTTGAGTCGAGTTGGACTGGGTCAGGTCGAGCTGGGTCGGGTTGGACCGGTCCAGGCGCGTGAACACTGTAGCAGGCACGTGACCGGCGCGTGGCAGCGCGTGAGCGCGTGTTCTGACCTTCCGGTGGCGCGTGGCGGCGCGTGGGACTGTTCCTGAAGTCACGGCGGCGCGTGACTAAGGTTTTGGGACGTTCCAGATCAGATTTTGTTGGTTTCGAGGCCATAGGAGTTCATTTAGAGCCCGGTTGGGCAATCACAGCGATAAGGATTGACCGTGGAGAGGGTTTTGAGCTTGGAAAGTCAAGGTAGTTGGGTCATTATGGTGTAGGTGTTCCTAGGCTAGAGCGTACATGAATTTTGGGTTGGATGGTGATGGTAAGTGGACTTTTGATTTATAAATTGTAATGCATGTATAAATATCTTTGATTTAATTACTGTTGTGTATGGTTGTATTTATAAATTGTAATGCATGTATTAATATCCTCGATTTAAATAATGTTGTGTATGGGTGTAATGATTACCTAGAATTTATAAATGATTGCTGGATATTTGTTTTTCCAATATTTCAGTGGAAGTGTTGTGAGAAATGATATGGTTGTTGGATTCGGTTTTGATATTGTTGGGACGTGGTAATTACTTGGGTACATGATTTTGAGTTGAAACTGTATTTGTGATAAATGATAAACAAAATATATACTTGATTTTGGATACAAAACCGATTTGAAGGGGCCTAGGAGCCGGGCCTTGGTTCCGTGTTGGCGGACTCCCGGTGAACCCCCAATATAAACAAAATCGATTTGAAGGGGGCCTAGAAGCCGGGCCTTGGTTCCGTGTTGGCGGACTCCCGGTGAACCCCCAATATAAAATGTGATTTTGCAAAGATTGTGGTCGAGTCCAAGTAGTACAGATTCTAGCACACCCCAAGGGATACCCTGGTGGCTAGGGATATGATAGTCGAGAGATATGTCGACTGATGTGATATGATAGTCGAGAGATATGCCGACTGATGTGATATGATAGCCGAATGTTATACCGGTTGATGATACGATATGATAGCTGAGGATATTTTCGGTTCTAATATGAACCAGACGACAATTGTCATGGGCTTAATCAACCTATGAAAATACTTCGTCATCCGGGTCAGTGGGTTGGTGTGGGCAGTGACCCAGAGTGACGAATTATTGTTGGTTCACAAGTATCTGACTAGTTGGTTGTCTTGTGGTATTCCAGTAGAGATGTCAGCAGTGTCTGACCTACTGACAATTGGTGTCAGAGAGTGTTCCTATTTGGACCACCACTATTCCGAGGTCTTGGCTTTGACCTGTATACTATCCTGCGTCTGACAGGTAAGAATGGTCAGTAAGTACAGAGTTTCGGTCGGGAACCCTGTAAGGTTTAATAAAAAAATATTTAAGGATAAAGGGTATTTCTGATATTTAAAATTTGGGATAAAAGAGCTGTCAGACGGGATAAGGGTTCTTTCTGGGTTTCAAGGGAAAATTTGGGAAGGGTCCTTACACAGCGGAAGAAATGGGTTCCTGTGACTTTCCAGGGACGTTTCGGTCGCCACAGGTCTCAGAAGAAGGTCCATGGTTACAAGAATGGAGTCTCGTGGTGACAACTCTAACACTACCTGTGAAGGGTGTAACAACGTAACAATCGGTTTAAGCACACGATGCTTTAATTATGATCATCATTTGTTTTAATTAAGCTCTAGGTTGCCCGCTGTTCCGGTGAGATGGTAACTCAATGTTACTATCTTTACCTTTCACTGAACTTTCTAAAACGCAACGTTTTAGTTTGGCTTGTGTCACCGGGACTCGACGTACAAGTGTTGGCCATCATCCTTGTAATTTGGTAATCAAGTTGAATTTTCGGGGCGGGTGAAACAATTGGTATCAGAGCATGATTTTACGAAGTGACGTTGATTACATACATTTGATGATCATAAATGCTGATTTTTACATGTCAGAGCACCTCCTCGAATAAGTTTCTGGGACTAGGTGTTAGCAATTCTAACTTACTAAGGTAGGGAACACATTCAATAATCATTCAAAGGTGAAGTGTTGAGTAACCTTGAGACTTAGAAAGTCGAATCTAGTGTTAGGGTGGTGAAAATGAGCAATGAGGTGGTGACGAATCTAGTATTAGGGTGGTGAAAATGAGCAATGAGGCTCGTATGGGGGGTGTGCATGAATTATTCGATGGTCAGTGCTACGATATAGTCCCGTGCGTGATTAGTAGCCGAAGGTTGCTGTAACACATGAGACTTAGAAAGTCGTACGGTATTTGAGATCGAACTTACTAAGTACAAAGAATAAGAGAGGTGTCGTGACGAACACCTTTTGAGACTCAGTGATGTATTCTCTAGAACTGAGGATTCTCGAAGAGAAATTATGGATTGTTAGGAACAAAGAAACCTATAACGTCCCAGACGAGGAGTCAAGTATCAAGATATGAGATTTCGTGATCGTAAGCAACTTGGTTAGACACATATGGTTTACACTGGGGTTGTACATTTTTGGATTTGAGCATCCACTTGGAGTGTTTGGCTTGTTGGTGAAGCTGTCAGTAGATTGAAATGTTACCAACGAGAGCTTGAAATAGATCATTTTGACTTGAAGACAGTAAAATGTATAGGGGTACTGCTTGATATCGGCCATGAGCCTTTCAGTCACATGTTTGAATGCGAGTTTCTTTGTCGGGTATTTACAAAATTACAATTGGTCAACCTTGAGCTTGGTTTAGGGGATATCGATTGTCGGAAGCAGAAAGGGTTAGTGATGGTAGCCCTCAAAGGATGTTACTGGTTGGCGAACAAAAGTAGAATGACAAAAAAAAAAAAGTCTCAGCTTGACACTTTTATCGTTGGGGACAACAGAACGGTGTAACCTGTGATGATGTTGACACTGGTCTGAGCTACATATGCTTCAGGCATCATTAGAATGCTGATAAAAAGGTATAAGATATGGACCACATAGAGGTTTAGGATTATCAATACTGAGTTCGTCAAGGCGAACTGATTCATGGAGCGGAAATGAGTCAGTACGACAGTGCCGTTGGAAATGAATACCCTAAGAGGCATCTTCTCGATTGTACTTTTGGTGCTGAACTTCGTGAAAGGAATCAACTGAAAAGGAAACTCATGAAGAAATTTTCGAAATGTGTCGACGTGTTATTTAAGATATGGAAGTAGCCCGGATTGACCAAAGTTACCTAAAAGTATTAATTGATGAATTGAGTAAGATGATAATGACTGCGCTCGAGGACTATTCTAAGTGTGAGTGTAGAGAAACTACTAAACATAACTCCGTAATGAATCTCGGAGAAAAATATTTATACCGTGATAACTATTCGGAACTAGAAAGGTCATATGAGGTTACGAAAAATATTTAACGAGTTACGCAGCGGAAGCGCGGAGTTAGACATAACTCGGCGGGCTACGAACTAATAAAAACTTGAAGAGGAGTTGTTACACTTGAAACTTGGAGACATTGAATGGTGGATGGTAAAAACCTAGTTAATACTGCTAGAAGTGGGGTACTTAAGTGATTGAACAAATTTCGAGGACAACATTTTCATAAAGGGGGGAAGTTGACATGACCCCTCTCGGAAATAAAAGTTAAAAAATTAAATTAATTAATTGACTGGTATTTACGGGTTAGATTCAAGTATGAATTCGACTCAAGTAAGGGCCCAAAGAAGGTTAATGGGCCTTGATTAAAAGTTGGACTTACAAACGAACCATTTTGCCTTTGAAATTCCCGAAGGTTCAAAAGTCACTTTGGATCGGGAATATTTTTGGAAACTTTGTTTACACCTTAACGTAGGTTTAGAACTCCCGATTGCGTAGACAAGTGGCACGTGGAAATTGGAGTTCAAACGAGGAACTTACGGGTATAAAATGATCGGGATGTATGAGTAATTTCTAAAAAGTTAAAATTATAAATAGGGACCTTCTCTCTCCTCGTCCCATTGGTCCATGCCCTTTCTCTCTCCTCTCGGAGACTCTCTCTTTCTCTTCTTCCCGTGTGTGGCTTCTTGGAAAAGCCTCGCCATCGCCACCGTTCGACAACGACCCAAGCCGTCGCACCACCATCATCCTCTTCATCTCCCTCTCACGAACACAACTGTAGCATCAATCGTGGTTGTCGACCACCGTACATGGCGCAGCAAGCAGCGAAAGAAATGGGTTCCCGCGGCTTTTGAGGAACTTTCTGGCCGCCGTTGGTCTCAGAAAAAGGTCCATGGTTACGAGTAGGGACTCTCATGGTGACAACTCTAACACTACCCATGAAGGGTGTAACAAGGTAACAATCAGTTTAAGCACTTGATGCTTTAATTATGATCATCATTTGTTTTAATTATGCTCTTGGTTGCTCGTTGTCGCGGTGAGATGGTAACTTAGTGTTTACTATCTTTACCTTTTACTGAACTTTCTAAAACGCAACATTTTAGTTTGACTTGCGTCTCCTGGACTCGACGTCCAGGTTTCGGCCAGCATCCCAGTATTTTGGTTATCTAGTTGGATATTCGGGGCGGGGTGTAACAATTGGTATCAGAGAATGATTTTAGGAAGTGACGTTGATTGCATACATTTGATGCTCATAAATGCCGATTTTGACATGTTAGAGCACCTCCTCAAATAAGTTTATGGGACTAGGTGTTAGCTAGTCTAACCTACTGAGGTAGGGAATACATTTAATAATCGGTAAAGGTGAAGTGTTGAGTAACCGTGACCCTTCGTTCGAGTAATTCTGATCGGGTGGTGAAAACGAGCAACGGGGCTCGTCTGGGTAGTGTGGAGGAGTTATTCGACGATGAGCACTACGATGTAGCATCCACTTGGAGTGTTTGGCTTGCTATCAAAGCTGTCAGTAGATTGAAATCCTACCAACGGGAGCTTGAAATCGATCGTTTTGACTTGAAGACAGTAAAACGTACTGGGCTACTGCTTGATATCATCGATAGGCCTCTCAGTCACATGTTTGAATGCGGATTTCTTTCTCGGATTGTATCAAATTACAATTGGTTAACCTTGAGCTTGCTTGAGTGGATATTTATTTTCGGAAGCAGAAAGAGTTAGAGACGGCAGCTCTCAAAGGATGTTACTGGTTGGCGAACAAAAGTAGAATCACAGTCAAAAAATTCAAGTATCACCTTTGCACTTTTATTGTTGGGGACATGAGAATGGTGTAACGTGTGATGATGTTGACACCGGGCCGAGAAAGGCCTTTTTGAAGTAGTAAAGTGCCTACAGATGCTTCAGGCATCATCAGAACGGTGATAAAAAGGTATAAGATGTGGACCTCATAGAGGTTTATGATAATCAATGATGAGCACGTCAACGAGAGTCGATTGATAGAGCAGAGATGAGTAAGTATGACAATGCCATTGGAAATGAATACCCTAAGAGGCATCTTCTTGATTCTACATCTGGTGCTGAACTCCGTGAAAGGAATCAACTAAAAAGGAAACTAATCAAGAAATTGTCGATACATGTCAACGTATGATTTAAGTTATGGACGTAGCCCGGATTGACCAGAGTTACCTAAAAGTATTAATTGATGAATTGAGTAAGATGATAATGACAGCGCTCAAGGACTATTCCGAGCATGAGTGTAGAGAAACTACTAAACATAACTCCGTAATGAATCTCGAAGGAAAATGTTTCTACCATAATAACTATTCAAAAATGGGAAGGTCATCCGAGGTTACAAGAAATATTTAACGAGTTTCCGTAGCAGAAGCATCAAGTTAGACACAACTCGGTGGGCTACAAACTAATAAAAAGTTGAAGAGGACTTGTTACACTTGAAACTTGGAGACAGTGAATGGTGGATGGTAAAAACCTAGTTAATAGTGCTGTAAGTGGGGTACATAGGTGATTGAACGTTTTTTGAGGACAAAATTTTTATAAGACGGAAGATTGACACGACCTGTCTCAGAAATAAAAGTTCAAAAATTAAATTAATTAATTGACCGGTAGTTACAGGTAAGATTATTGTATGCATTGGACTCGAGTAAGGGCTCAAAGAGGGTTTAAAAAAAAAGAGAAAAAAAAATTATAATGAAAAAGGAAAAAAGAAAAGAAAGCAATGAGCTAAACCAAGTGAGCCAATGAAAATAGAAGTCACTAATCATCATTCCAGTAAATCAAACCTCAATAGGGAACTCATTGGAAGCAAAATGCCAAGTCTCGTTGTGGGCCAAGAAGAGTTCAAGAAAAAGACCAAGTTCCAAGTCATGCTCCTTCATGCCTTGTCATAACTTAGGTTTTTAAATCCAATCCCTATCTTCTAAAATCCTTCAAGCATAGCCCCATTACAACCGTTGAATGAAGACCTAACTGATCTTATCGAAGGTCTTGCTTGGAGTTAAGGTATGCCTCTACGTTCTTAAAGTTCAATTCCTTCATGAGATCCATTTTTAGAAATTGCCTTTCTTTCATAACCATTTCATAGGTGATTAAATTTGATTCCCTTACATAAACTCATCACATATGCTTGCAAAGAGTGAAAATCTTAGGATTTGTGAGAGAAATTGAGAGTTTCCTAGTGAAATTAAAGTTGAGGCGAAATTTTTCTAAGGCATTTAAACTTTGTTGTTTTGAGTTGAAATCTTGAAGAAAAGGGAATTCACACTTACACATGGTACTTACTTGAAATTGGCATATCTTTGGTTTGGCATAACCTGATCTATTAGCTTTGTTTCTTATTAACTTGTTACGTATTTTGTTTAGCGGTTTTAGTTGTTAAGTAAAAGGAGACAAAACTCCTCCTACTATGTGAACCTAGAGGTTTAAATGTTCTATCCTTAATTAAGATTGAGTCTATAGTTTTTGTTCAGTTTTTATTCTTTGTTTTGTTCGAGGACTAGCAAAAGCTGGGTTTGGGGGTATTTGTTAGGTCATATATCCTACATCTATTTGATGTCCTTTTGTGCCCCTTTTCTATGAGTTTTGTTTAATTTCATTTCATCCATAGTAGAAAGTGATGATTTTGTGATACATGTGCAGGAATTGGAAAGATAACCTAATCCAAAGAATAACGGAAAGAGAATGGCTTAAATTGGAGCTAAGATGAAGAAGATGTCCTCAAATCCATGTCGGGTCCTCATTGCTCAAAATTGGGTCCTGACATGTCTTAGGACGTGCCACTGAGCCTTATTTAGGGCCAAAGTCAATGTACCACAAAACCATTTCATTCGGGTCCCAGATCAAGGCCAAAGGACCAGCATCTTAAGTCCGTGAGATCAAGGCCAAAGGACCAGCATCTTAGGATATGTCGACAGCTCCAGGTCATGTCCCTGACATGACCCAATGGAGTCCACTGAGGCCATCCGTCATCCTACAGCCAGTCGATCGAGACATGAAGTACTTTTAGACTTCTTGGTCCATAATGAAGTGAAAAACAAGCCAAGGCACTACGAGGACATACCTAGGGCCATGGTCCAACTTTCAGCACTAGATCGGGGAACCTCCCCAGGTTCCAGCTTGGCTGCCCAGCGGCAAAGCAGGTTCACACCTTCCAGCTTGCATTCACACTTCCAGCCGTGTTGTGATTGGTTTTCCAAGATTCTAGGGACTTCTTATCCAATTAGAAGTGTAATAGACATTCTATAACACACTAGACTAGGGTTTTAATTCTAATCCTTGCATGACAAGATTTGGCTTTGTCTATAAATAGTGAGCCTTGTCCATTGTTTTGAGGACGCACTCGTAGATATATTTTGGACACTTTTTAGTTACTATTGAGAGCTATTGTTCATGAGGCTTGTTCACGATTTTTTGAAGTCCAAGAAGGGTTTTGAAGGAGGATCTTGAAGCTGTGCTTGAGTCTTCCATTAAGGGTTCTTATTTGGGTTTAATCTTTCGACTCTTTATTCAATACAATTCATGTTTATGTTTTTAATTTTGCGTAGTGAGTAGTTTCTTTTAAGTTAGGGGTGATCTTGAAGACCTAGCTATGGCAACTCCTTAACTTGGTTTTGGCGCTTGCTTTGATTATGGTGTTTGTCTTGGTAGATTGATTCACTGTTTTTATTGAGACTTTCTTGTGTGTTTTCAAACTGACCATTTTATTGGTATGATTTAAAGAGGACTCTGCATCAGGGATTATAATAGAAATAATCTGTGAAGAGATCCATGATATTCCTAGATTGCACAACACTTTCTAGGGTTAGTGTAGTGACTCAGATTTCCTTTTGTACTTAATGCTTCCTTTCGGGTTCAATGGGATAGAAGTTAGTGTACACATACATCCATTTAACAACAAACTAAGAAGGAAATAAATTGTGTGATTGAGCCTTGACCGAACTCTTTTGCAGGCACTAGACCAAGAAGCAAACATGATAATTGAACCTTGCAAACCGAGTAGGGAAATGTTGTGGTTAGGTGTGGATAGTGATTTCCTTAACTTTGTCCATTTACATTGTTAAAACCTCTTGTATACCTACTCTTTTCTTGTATTACAAGTTAAGTTTTTTTCAGCATCTTTTACTCAAACAACCCCCTTTTTTGTTAGTGTGTTATTTTGTGTCTTTGTTTAGTGTCTTGTTTGTCTCAAAGCATATCTACTTAGAGTCTTTATTTTCTGTTTTGAGTACCTAACTTGTGAGCTAAGCAATCTATACTTTGGTTACATTGTTGAGTCAAGTCCTTGTGTGATTCAACCCTTGCTTGTACCACTATATTGTCTATTGATTAGTGCACTTGCTAGGATATCATTGTTAAGGATTGTGTTACATTAACTTGTCATACTTTTCTTCCAACACGAAGCAAGCATCGAAAGAAATGGGTTCCCAAGGTTTTTGAGGGACTTTCTGACCGCCACAGGTCTCAAAAGAAGGTCCATGGTTACGAGGAGGGAGTCTAGTGGTGATAGCTCTGACACTACTTGTGAAACGTGTATCAAGGTAACAATCCACATGCTCCGTAAGTTCCATGGCCTCTCGGGTGAGGACCCCCATTTGCACATCAAGGAGTTTGTGGAAGTGTGTTCCACGTTAAGAATCAATGGGAAGACTGAGGCTGAAATAAGATTAAGGCTGAAATAAGACTAAGGCTGTTTCACTATAGTCTTAAGGACAAGGCTATGGCATGGTTTCACTCACTTGCACCCGGTTCCATTACATCTTGGAAAGACTTGTCATCCAAGTTTCTTACTCAATACTATCATGTGTCCAAGACTAACAAATTAAAGAGTGAAATCATGTATCCACATCAACCTGAGGATGACCCTTACTCCAACACTTACAATCCTGGATGGAGGAACCATTCCAACTTCAAGTGGAACAACAACCAAAACGTGAAAAACCCCATTGCACCCCCTGGATTCCAAGGGCATGATGTGGCCCCTCAAGTTTCCACTCAAGTCTTGCAACATCCACCTCAAGTAAATCCTACAGTGGGAAAGATATCCTTGGAAGACATGATGGCTGATCTGATTCAGAGTAACACCACATTCCAGCATAATCTACTTCAACATACCTCCACATTCCAACATAAGATAGACCGTGCCATTATATCTTTGGAAACCCAAGCAGGCCAGATGGCAAGCCAACTTAACATATTGGACCCTGGACCCCAATTTCCTAGCCAAATCCAAGTCAATCCCAAGAATGTATATCCAAAGGCCACTACCAATGCCATTCAGCTTAGGAGTGGAAAGGAATTGCATCAACCTGCTGCAGGCCCTATTTTAGGGGCAGGGCCAAAATTAGGGTAAAGTTAAGGGCGCAGTCCTGAGCTAGAATTAGGGTGCAACCCTGCCGCAGGACATGTCTCTGAACATGTCTCAGCCTCAGATTATGGCCAATCCAAGACACCTCAGAACAACACTGACCAAGACCTGGCAGCAACCCATAATGAGCTTTCTAAACCTTCTTTGCCTTTAAATTCAAAGTCTAAGGTTAAATTCAGTGATCCGTTAGTGACTAATTATGTTGACTTACCTTTTCCTCACAGGTTCCAAAAAAAAGGAAAAGAATGCCCAATTTGAGCAAGGTCTCACAAGCATGCTTCACAAGATTCAAATCACATTGCCATTCTCAAAGCTTCTGAGGACCATGCCCATCATTTCCAAGCTTCTCTAGGACTTAGTGGCTGGAAAACATGGCTTTGAACCCAACAATGTCTTAGACATTAGTGTAGCCACCTGGAATGAGTTCCAAGGCTTGCCACGCAAGGCAAGTGATCTAGGCCCTCCTGCCCTTCCATGTGTCATTTAATCCAAGAGGTTTGTGAATTGTCTTTGTGACACAAGAGCCTCTGTAAGTATCATGCCCTTTCATGTTTACAATTCACTTTCTTTAGGAGACTTAAAACCTACTCAATTGTGTGTTAGACTTGCTAATTCTTCTGTGACACAACTCATGGGCATGATTGAAGATGTGATAGTGCAAATAGGGGATACATGCATGCTTGTTGATTTTTATATCTTGAAAATGGAAAAGACTATTGAAAGTGAGGACCCTCCCTTGATCTTTGAGAGACCTCTTTTGGCCACCATCAACTTTGAAATCAATTTGAACCTAGGCCAAATATCTATCAAAGTGTTAGATAAAACTTGGACCTTTTCTATTCATGATACCATGCAATATCCCCAAGATCCTACAATTGATTTTCCGTTGAACACTATGGAATCTTTGTTGCATCAAACTATTATGAATGCTTGTATAGATGACACACTTAGCCTATGTTGGGCCATACCCAATAAATTAGGTTTGTGCTCAGGTTGCTCCAATTGAAGTTCAAGAAAGAAAGAAGTTTATGCAAATTATGCTAGGTGTTGCAGTGTGGAAATTGCAAAATTATATCTAAGTTGGATACTGGTGACATCTTAAAAAGGCAATGTGATCGTAATTTGTTCAATTCCAAAGAAAGAAAAAAGGAAAATCTTGGTGTTCAAGAAAAGAAAAGAAAGAAAAAGCAAAAGCAAAACAAAAAAAGAAACGGAGAAAGAGAAGAAAAAAAAAGATGGAATTGAGCTTAGTGTGATTTGATTCAAATTGAAAAATTACAAGTATGGTCACAATTATGAAAAAAATGTGAAAGTGCTTAGAAGTGTTCAATGTTCAAGAAGAGTTCAAGTCATGACACTTCATACCTTGGTACAACCTAAGTTCTTTGCAATCCTTACCCTTTGTTCTTTAACCCTAAGCCTAGCCTCATTACAACCCTTAATTTAAGACCTAACGGATCTTATGGGGTATCATACATGGAGTTGAGATTAGTATCTACATTCTTAATTTTCAATTTCTTTCATGATATCTATTTTCAGAAATTATTGTTGTTTCATTCAATATTCATATGTGATTATAGTTTGATTTCCTTTACATAGCTTCCATCACATATGCTTGATAAGAGTGTAAGCCTAGGATTTGAGTGAAAATGGAGAGATGCCTAGTGAGGATTAGAGTCGAGGCAAAATATTTCTAAGGCATTTAGATGTAGTTGTCTTTAAGCTTGATTACTTGAAGTTTTGGCATTCGCACTTAACACATGATACATTCTTGTTGATGGCATCTCTTTAGTTTAGGAAAGCATGATAAACTAATATTGGTTCTTATTAAATTGCTAAAGAGTTATGATTTTAGTTTCTTTTAATTGTTAAGTAAAATGTTTGTGGGTATCGTAACTAGCAAACCCTCAGGGGACAAAACTCCTCCTACTAGTGACACTGTTCATCCAATATTTATGCATCTTTTAGATGTCATTTAGTGCCCGTTTAGTTGTCTTTTGAGTGATTTCATGTCATCAATAGAACAAATGATCAATCTTGTGAGAACTGTGCAGTTTCAGAAAGATAAGTTAATTCTGAGAATAATGAAAAAAAAAATGGCTCAGTTTGTAGTTGTAATGAAATAAATGTCCCGAGTTGAAGTTCGAGTCCTAAAAATGACCTAAACCAAGGCTGGGTGCCTGCCCAGGCACTCTAAGATCAAACCAGAACCAGGATCCTGACAAGCCCTCATATATTTCATCCTACGCCCTAAACGGAGCCTCTGACTAGTCCTAATCCATATCAAGGCACGTCTTTGACTGGTCCTTGAGGAGTCCATGTGCGCCCAAAATTCGAGCCAAGTAATGAAAGGACATGTCTCGTGACATGTCCCAATCGAGTCCTAGAACCAACCCAGGATGAGCCAGGGCATGTCCTTTAGAGCTCTTAGCCGAGTCTCAGACGTGTACCTTGACATGCACAAGTTCCAGTCCCAAGCTCCTCAGACCATGTCTCTAACATGCCATGTTCCTCCCGAGACATGTCTGGTTGAGCCCAACAGTGTCATCACCTAGACATCTATGGAACCAAGCGAGATAGAGGCTAGAACTAAACTTAAAGTGGTGATTTCATGCCAATCATATTAGAAGGTGCGTCCAGAACTAGCGAGGACCCGCCCATGGCCCTTCTGCCCTACAGAACGTCGGTTACGCCCTAATTTGGGCCAAAATGGGTCCTTGAGCTTTCTGTCAGTTTTCAAGTAGGCCAAAGTCCATAACCAAGCTAGATACATCATATGGAAGTGAAAGAAGCGGTTTGGCCCAGCTCCATAGGTGTACGACCTATCTAGGGCCCGTTGTGCCCTAAATGGAGGTCCTAGGAGCCCAAAATGAGGTCCTGCCGTGCCTTTAAAGATGAGGGTTAGCCCAGCCCACTCCGTGATGTCCAAGACATCCTCAGAAGATTCCAGAACCTACTTTGCCGCACAAAACAGCTATTTCTTGCATCACAAGTCACGCGGTGCCGTGGGAATCTCGCAGGAAACATGCGGGCCCGCGGAGTTTTTCAAAGCCCTGTCCCTACCTGGTTTAGGAAACTGTTTTAGGGTTTCATTAAGGGTATTTTAGACTTTTGTTTTCAGTTTTCAATTCCTAGTTTTTAGGAGAAGCCCTAGGAGTATTTAAAGAAGGTTTCAACGTGAAACTAGGGTCCCCAACCCCTTAGCTGCCTAATTTTACTTGGAAAATAGTTTTAACGTTTTTGTGGCTGTTTTCAAGAGGGGTTGAATGCAGAAGGACTTGGGAAGATTGCTTGGACGTGTGCCTTGGATCATCACCATTCTCAGTGTTTTCTTTTCTTCTCTTCAAATTTATTATTATAATCATGAATTCAATTATTGTTCTGTTCAATATGAAGTGTGATTAATTATTCATAGAACTTGGGGTGCTTGAAGCCCCACCCATGTAGTTTTTTATGTGATTTTGGCCCTTGGTTGACATGCTTTTAATGCTAAATATAGTTGTGATTGTTTGGCACCAACGGTAGTGGCTTTACATCTTACTTGTAATCCAACTCATAACAACCTAGATTACTGAACATTCTCTAGCGATAATTTGATGTCATTAAATTTCCTTTCGTACTTCATGCTTTCTACTGAATAGTTGTTGTAAGGACCCTTCCCGAATTTTCCTCGAAACCCGGAAAGAACCCTTATCCCGTCTGACAGCTCTTTTACCTCAAAATTTAAATACCCGAAATACCCTTTATTCTTGAATAATTTTTATTAAACCTTACAGGGTTTCCGACAGAACCTCGGTACTTACTGACCACTCCTACCTGTCAGACGCATGATAGTATACAGGTCAAAGCCAAGACCTCGGAATAGTGGTGGTTCAAATAGGAATGCCCTCTGACACCAATGTCAGTAGGTCAGACACTGCTGACATCTCTACTGGAATACCACAAAACAACCGACTAGTTTATTACTTGTGAACCAACAATAATTCGTCACTCTGGGTCACCGCCCACACTAACCCACAGACCCGGATGACGAAGTATTTTCATAGGTTGATTAATCACATGACAATCATCGTCAAACCATATAAGAGTCGAAATTATCCTCGGCTATCATATCGTATCCTCTGCCGGAATAACATTCGACTATCATATCACATTAGTCGGCATAACCCTAGCCACCAGGGTATCCCTTGGGGTGTGCTAGTCCTGGATCACAACTCTTTACAAAATCACCTTTTATATTGGAGGTTCACCAGGTTCACCGTCTCAGCAGATCCTAGCCCCGGATCCTGGCCCCCCCCCTCAAATCGGTATTGTTTATTTTTGAGGTTCACCGGGTTCACCGTCTCAGCGGATCCTTACCCCGGATATTGGCCCCCCCTCAAATCGGTATTGTTTATTTTTGAGGTTCACCGGGTTCACCGTCTCAGCGGATCCTTACCCCGGCTCCTTGGCCCCCTCAAATCGGTTTTGTTTATATTGGGGGTTCACCGGGTTCACCGCCAACAGCGGATCTTAGGCCCGGCTCCTGGGCCCCCTCAAATCGATTTTGTTCATATTGGGGGTTCACCGGGTTCACCGCCAACAGCGGATCCTAGGCCCGGCTCCTGGGCCCCCTCAAATCGATTTTGTTTATATTGGGGGTTCACCGGGTTCACCGCCAACAGCGGATCCTAGGCCCGGCTCCTGGGCCCCCTCAAATCGATTTTGTTTATATTGGGGGTTCACCGCCAATAGTGGATCCTAGGCCCGGCTCCTGGGCCCCCTCAAATCGGTTTTGTTTATATTGGGGTTCACCGGGTTCACCGCCAACAGCGGATCCTAGGCCCGGCTCCTGGGCCCCCTCAAAACGATATTGTATCCAAAATCAATTATATATTTTGTTTACCATTTATCACAAATACGGTTCATAGACCCAAATAATTACCACGTCAAAACAATATCAAACCGAATCCAACAACCATATCATTTCTCACAACACACTTCCACTGAAATATTGGAAAAACAAATGTCCAGCAATCAATTATAAATTCCAGGAAATCATTGCACCCATACACAACAGTATTTAAATCAATGATATTTATATATGCATTACAATTTATAAATACAACCATACACAACAGTATTTAAATCAAAGATATTTATACATGCATTACAATTTATAAATCATAAGTCCGCTTACAAACATCATCCAACCCAAAATTCATGCACGCTCTAGCCTAAGAACCACCTACACAATAATGACCCAACTACCTTGACTTTCCGAGCTCAAAACCCTCTCCACGGTCAATCCTTACCGCTGGGATTGCCCAACCGGGCTCTAAATGAACTCCTATGGCCTCGAAACCAACAAAATCTGATCTGGAACGTCCCAAAACCCTAGTCACGCGCCGCCGTGACTTCGGGAACAGTCCCACGCGCCACCACGTGCTGCCGGATGGTCGGCACACACGCCCACGCGCCCTCACGCGCCAATCACGCGCCTGCTACAGTGTTCACGCGCCTGGACCGGTCCAACCCGGCCCGGCTCGACCTGACCCGGCCCAACTCGACTCGATCGGTTCACCGGTGACTCGCCAGAGAAGGCGACCGGACGGCCGTCGCCATCGCCGGAGGCTGGCCGGAGAAGATGACCAGACCGCCACCTCCGCCGCCGTCTGGTTCGCTGGAAATTGCCATTTCCGGTCAATTTTCAAGGTTTTCTAACTTCTTCATTTCTTGATCGTTTTTCACGATCTACACATGGAAATTCATCTACTTTTCACCTGGGAATCCAAATATGAGGTCAAAGTTCCGAGATCGTACCGATTTTGGCCGGAAAATGGCTGAGAAGATTCGGTTCCCTCCCTCCTCCGTCCGTCGCCTACGGCGGTGCTCCCGCTCCAATAACTACCCCAAAATGCTCGTGGGGTCCTAGGGAAGATTCTCCCGACCTTGGTTTCGGTGGAATCGGATCGAAATCCCTCCAATGAAAATGGGGTCTTCGGTGTTCGCACGGGGAGAATTCGGGTAGGAGAGAGACGGACCAATCTCCCGAGGAGAGAGAAAAATATCTCCTATATAGTTCCAACTTTTCCAAAATTACCAAACGGCCCCTGAAGCTTCTAGACCCGTAACGAACTCACCGGGTCTCCGTTTTCCGTATGCCGCCTGTCTACGAACTCGTGAGTTCGAGACCTACGCAGCAACCCAAGAAAAATTCCCAAAAGTACTGCCAGTCTAAAAGTGACTCCCGAACCCGTCCAAAACTAAGGGTAAAATTGTCCAATTCTCAAAATAATTTAATTTCTGGTTCGGGTCGTTACAGTTGTGGTAGTGAGTTTGAGTGACATGCGACATATGAACAAAGAGGGAAATAATTTGTGTGGAGTGAGCCTTGAGTGGACCTTTGCATTGGCATCTTGTTCAACTAATTAATAGTAATGGAACCTTGGAAATCATGTTAAGAACTTGAATGATTAGTGGTGGATAGTTAGTCTTAGTTCACCTTTAGTTAATAAATAAATCAAATAGCTTTGCTTTTGTTTTTATTGTTTCTTGCTTGTTAAGTTACTTGTGTTTATTTTCAGAACTTGAAAATCATAAAACCCCCGGTTGGTAAAAATAAAGAACAAGAAATATGAACTCTATTTCGAACAGTTAAAACTTTGCAAGCGTACAAATAAGAAGATAGTACAGCAACAGAGCAAGGGTCGATCCCATAGAGACTAAGCATCAACGTTATGTCCAATTCAAGTTTAGAAATAATCAACTCAGTTAAGACTCAAAAAAACTATAAACGAAAACAATAAACCACTAAACTAAGACTCACACTATTTATATATGCAAGACACCTACACACAACTTAAGACACTAACTCGTGACGGAAGGAAACACAACAAACTCTAACAAACAAGACACACGGCAGGGGGGGTTTGATACTTTTGAATTCTGAAATTAAAGACAAGTAATAAAAACGCAAGACAAATGAAATCATATGTAAAGATGATTGTATGGATTGATTAACTAAGTAGAATTAAGGCCAACTATCCACCCTAACCAATTCAAGTTCCTAACATGATTTCCAAGATCCCATTATTATGAATTCTCTCAATAAGATGCCCACGCAAAGGTCCGGTTAAAGTTCACTTTACATATGTTATTCTCTTCTTACTTAGCATGTCCTAGCTATTTCACTGCTTAGAACGTCTATCACTCTTAGAGAAGCATTAGTAATCTAAGATGATGCCTGATGTACGAAAGGAATTTAATGACATCACACTACTCCTTATCTGGTTTAATGATCTAGGTTGTAATGAATTTTGATTACAAGATTGTTTCTTAACGTCAACCTCTCGATGCAATCTCATCAATCATTTATGTAAATAAGGTAGCTAATCATGTAAAAATAAAAGAGCAGCATTTCAAATAGTAATCAGAACTTATTCAACATTCTTAATAATAGAAATCAAGGGCCAAAATCACGCTAAAGAACTATGTAGCTAGGGCTTCAAGCAGCCTTAATTCTATGGAAAACTACTCACACATTATATTGAGTAAAAACTTAACATTATTCATGATTACAAAACAAAAGTCAACAGAAAAAGACAAAACATTGAGAATTGTGAAGGGCCTAGGCACAGGTCCATGCTATCTTCACAACCCCCTCTGCGTTCAACACTACTCCAGAGCAAAACAACGCTATTCTATGCAGAAAATTAAACTATGCGGCTAGTAAAATGGTGGAACCCTAAACTTGCGTTAAAGGTCAGCTTAAATAGCCCCTAGGGTTCCCCTAAAGTCTAGGAATGTTAACTAACTTACAAAGACAAAAATAACCTCAATGAAAGCATAAGACACTTATCCTATCTCTGGAAGGACAAAATCGTAAGTTTTAGGACTTCACTTGAGAATCAAGTAATGTTGATAGGCGGCAAGTAATCTCCAAGTAACCCAAAGAATTCTGATGTGCCAAGAACCATTCTGGAACCTTCTGAGGCGTTCTTGGACAGCAAAGTATGGCTGGCACATTTCTTGGATCTTCTTGACAGGGCTGGACATCCTTCTAGACTCTACGGCTTCATTATATGGCTTGTCATGAACTCAGAAAGTCATTGACCAATGCAACTGGGACAAACTACTCATCTCACTTCCATATGATGTATCTAATATGGTTCTGGGCTTTCTCCTGCTCAACAACTCGTAGAATACTCAATGGCCCAATTTGGCTCCAATTAGGGGCCATCCGAGGTCTTTTAGGGCCCAACATGTTATTGGCAGTTCTGGGCAAGACACTTGGTTGAATTAGCTTAGATAGGTGATTAGAAGTGTACTTCTGAGTGGTGTATCACGTGGTTCCATCAAGTCCCAAGTCATGTTCCATTTTTACTCAATCAGCATGTCATAGCCCAAAATAGGGTGCATCCAAGGACACGACCTGATTTCAGCGCTAGACCTGGTCTCTAGCACATCTGCGGAACATACTTGGAACCTAGGCTTGAGGCATGTCAGGGGACACGATTGGGACTTGGCTGAGAGCTCTGAAGATGCGCCATGGGGCTAGTTCTGGGACTAGATTTAGGACACAGATTAGGGCCCCTGCTGGTCCTCAGATAAAGTTTATGGACCCGCTTGACCTAATTCGAGTAACTTGACTTGCGCCCTAAAAAGGGCCGAGGGACATGCCAAGGCCTGGCTTAGGACCCGATATTTAATTGAGGACATCTCCTTCATTTGAACTCCAATTTAAGCCATTCTTTTACTTGTATTCTTAGAGTTAGGTTAGCTTTCCAAATACTGCACATGTCTCACAAGAAGCATCACTTTCTACTATGGTTGGTGTTCAGTCATTATTTATGCATCATTTTGATGTCCTTAAGTACCTTTCTTACATGTCTTTTGAATGCTTTCGTGCCATCGATAGTATAAAATGATCAATCCTGTGAGATTTTAGCAGATTTGGAAAGATCGGAAAATTCTGAGCAGAATGCACAAAGAATGACTAAAATCGGAGTTCAGATGAAGGAGATGTCCTAATTTCAATATCAGGCCCTGAATTGGGTCTTGAGTGCGCCAGTGCGCCCTATTTTGGGTCCCTAGCCAGGTACCTCAGATCAGGCCATCTGGGTCCCAGACCTGTGTCTCATGACATCAAGTTCATGTCCTAAAAGTGCCAAGGTCATGCCAGGACATGTCGAGTACATGTCCCAAGACCTTCCCATCTGAGTCCCTACCGAGTCCGTGACTAGGCTCCTATCGAGGTCAAGGACATTCCCTTGTCATGTCCTAAGTCACGCCCTAAACTGAACCCATCAGAGCCCTGGCCTACACCTAGAGGGGTCCTGCTATGCGCCCCAGTGTCATGTCCCAAGGATCCCAGCCGAGAGCCAAGTATCGAGTCTCAGCGCCTTGGTGCGCCCTAAAGACACGTATGCACCCTAATTAGGGCGCAGTTTTGTAATCTCCAGGTTTTGCCAGCTTCTGAGTGAGCCAAAGCCCATAATTCATCAAGTTACATCATATGCCAGCCCAATACGTGGTTTGGCTCAGTCATATTGGTCCAGGACATGATAAGTTCTAAATAAGTCCTAAAGAGGCTCAAAAGTGTAAATTTAGGGCCTTGATGTGTAAAACATGTCCAGGGGCGGCCCAGCCTAGTTCTTGACGTCCAAGCAACATCTAGAAGATTCCAGAAGCTGCCTTGGAGTGAAAGAAAGCTTAGAAGACCTAGTGTACAGTATTGCCGAAAATCCTAGTCCAAGTCCAAGATGGATTTCTCTTTTAAGTCCTCTTTGATATCTAATTAGAATAGGAGTTTTGAGTCAGTTTCTGATTAGGATTTAATCCCAAACTATCTCCTACATTGTAAAGGTTTAGAGGCCAATTTAAAGGACCCTAGGGTTTGTGGGTAAAGGGATCTCTAGACACCCTAGCCACAATTTATATTGTAATTCAGCTTTTAAATTTAAACAGTTTTCAATTTCTACGTGTGAGAGAGTTGGACGTGAGCATTAGAGGACAAGCTCTGGCGTAGTCTTCTACTGTGTCTCATCTTCAATAATCTCCTCTATATCTTTACTTTTATTGCTTTTATTTTAATGAATTAAATTATGTTTGTTTCAATTTCATTTATGTATGAGTAGTCTTTTTAGGATTAGGGTTGCTTGAAGCCCTAGCCATGTTAGTTCGTTAATTAGATTTTGGCTCTTGATTTTGATTGCTATGTATGCTGAATAATTCTGATTACTGCTTAAACTACCATTCTTTTATGCCTATGAGATTAGCTACCTCGTTTGCATAAATTATTGATGGAATTGCTTGACGGACCACTATATCATCTTGTAATTCATTAGCATCAAAAGGTTGAGGTTAAGAAAGAATCTTGAAGTCGGAATTCATGACAATCTAGGAATGCACATCACTTTTCTAGGCTAGTGTAGTATCATTAAATTTTCTTTGTACTTCATTCGTCATCTTAAACGGTAGGTGATAGAAGTTCTAGAGTACACATCAAGCTTAGAACATGCCAATTAAGAGAGGATAATATATGTGGAGTGGGCCAACCATCGGGACCTTTGCACGGCCATTAAATTCAGGAGTTGCATAGTAATTAGGTCAGGAAAATCTGGCTAAGGACTATAATTGGTTAGGATGGATAGTAAGCCTTAATTCGCCTTAGTTAACAAACAATCAACCTAACTTTTCCTGCATTTTAATTTACTGTTTTACTTTCTTGCGTGATAAAACACAACAAAACTATAAACGAAAGCAATAAACCACTAAACTAAGACTCACACTATTTATATATGCAAGACACCTAGACACAACTTAAGACACTAACTCGTGACGCAAGGAAACATAAAAAACTCTAACAAACAAGACACGCGGCAGGGGGGGTTTGAGACTTTTGAATTCTGAAATTAAAGACAAGTTATAAAAACGCAAGGCAAATGAAATCAGAAGTAAAGATGATTGTATTGATTGATTAACTAAGTCGAATTAAGGCCAACTATCCACCCTAACCAATTCGAGTTCCTAACATGATTTCCAAGATCCCATTATTAGGAATTCTCTCACTAAGATGCCCATGCAAAGGTCCGGTTACAATTCACTTTACATATGTTATTCTCTTCTTACTTAGCATGTCCTAGCTGTTTCCCTACTTAGAACGTCTATCAATCTTAGAGAAGGGATTAGTTATCTAAGATGATGCTTGAAGTACAAAAGGAATTTAATTACATCACACTACCCCTAGTCTGGTTTAATGATCTAGGTTGTCATGAATTCTGATTACAAGATTGTTTCTTAACCTCAACCTCTCGATGCAATCTCATCAATCATTTATGTAAATAAGGTAGCTAATCATGTAAAAATAAAAGAGCATCATTTCAAATAGTAATCAGAACTTATTCAGCATTCTTAATAATAGAAATCAAGGGCCAAAATCACGCTAAAGAACTATGTGGCAAGGGCTTCAAGCAGCCTTAATTCTATGGAAAACTACTCTCTCATTATATTTAAAAACTGAACAGTATTCATGATTTCAAAACAAAAGTCAACAGAAAAAAAGAAAACATTGAGAATTTTGAAGGGCCTAGACACACTTCCAAGCTATCTTCACAGCCTCTTCTGCGTTCAACACTACTCCAGAGCAAAACAATGCTATTCTATGCTAAAAATTAAACTATGCGGCTAGTAAAATGGTGGAACCCTAAACTTACGTTAAAGGCCAACTTAAATAGCCACTAGGGTTCCCCTAAAGTCTAGGAATGTTAACTGACTTACAAAGACCAAAATAACCTCAATGAAAGCCTAAGACAGTTATCCTATCTCCGCAAGGACAAAATCGTAAGTTTTAGGACTTAACTTGAGCATCAAGTAATCTTGATAGGTGGCAAGTAATCTCCAAGTAACCCAAGAACTTCTGATGTGCCAAGAACCATTCTGGAACCTTCTGAGGCATTCTTGGACAGCAAAATATGGCTGGCACATTTCTTGGATCTTCTTAACATGGCTGGACCTCCTTCTGGACTCCACGGCTTCATTATAGGACTTGTTAAGAACTCAACAAGTGATTGACCAATGCAGCTGGGACAAACTACTCATCCCACTTCCATATGCTGTATCTAATATGGTTATGGGCTTTGTCCTTGACAAAAGCTCGTAGAACACTCAATGGCCCAACTTGGCTCCAATTAGGGCACATCCGAGGTCTTTTAGGGCGCAACACGTTATTGGCAGTTATGGGCAAGACACTTGATTGCATTATCTTAGATGGGTGATTAGAAGTGTTCTTCTGAGTGGTGTCTCACGTGGTTCCATCGAGTCCCAAGTCATGTCCCATTTTCACTCAATCAGCATGTCACAGCCCTAAATAGGGCGCATCCAAGGACACGGCCTGATTTCAGTGCTGGACCTGGTCTCTAGCACATCTGCGGAACATGCCTAGAGACGCGCCATGGGGCTAGTTCTAGGACTAGATTTAGGACACATATTACCTTGAACTTAATTTGCTGGTCCTCAGATAAGGTTTTAGGACCCTCATGGCCTGATTCGAGTAACTTGACATGCGCCCTAAATAGGCACGCCAGGGATTGGCTTAGGACCCGATATTGAATTGAGGACATCACCTTCAATTGAACTCCAATTTGAGCCATTTTTTTACCTGTATTCTTAGAGTTAGCTTAGCTTTCCAAATCATGCACATGTCTCACAAGAAGTATCACTTTCTACTATGGTTGGTGTTCATTCATTATTCATGCATCAATTTGATGTCCTTAAGTACCTTTCTTATATGTCTGTTGAATGCTTTCATGCCATCAATAGTAGAAAATGATCAATCCGGTGAGATTTGTGCAGATTTGGAAAAATAGGTAAATTCTGAGCAGAATGCAAAAAGAATGACTAAAATCTGAGTTCAGATGAAGGAGATGTCCTCATTTGAATATCAGGCCCTCAACTAGGTCCTGAGTAGGCAAGTGCGCCCTATTTTGGGTCCCAGACCTGTGTCTCATGATATCTAGTTCAAGTCCAAAAAGGGCCAAGGTCATACTAGGACATGTCGAGTACATGTCCCAAGACCTTCCTATCCGAGTCCCTATCAAGTCCCTGATCAGGCTATCGAGGTCAAGGACCTGCCCTTGTCATGTCCTAAGTCACGCCCTAAACTGAAGCCATCAGAGCCCTGTCCTTCACCTAGCAGGGTCCTGCTATGTGCCCCAATTTCATGTCCCAAGGATCCCATCCGAGAGCCTGGTATCAAGTCTTTGCGACTAGGTGCGCCCTAAAGACACGGTTGTGTCCTAATTAGGGCGTAGTTTTGCGATCTCTAGGTTTTTCCAGCTTCTGAGTGAGCCATAGCCCATAATTCATCAAGTTACATCATATTCCACCCCAATACGTGGTTTGGCTCAGTCATATTGGTGCAGGACATGACAAGTTCTAAATAAGTCCTTAAGAGGCTCAAAAGTGTAAATTTAGGGCGTTGCGGTGTAAAAGATGTCCAAGGGCGGCCCAGCCTTGTTCTTGACGTCCAAGCAACATCAGAAGATTCCAGAAGCTGCCTTGTCTTGCAAGAAAGCTCAGAAGACTTAGTGTACAGTATTGCCGCATATCCGAGTCCAAGTCCAAGATGGATTTCTCTTTTAAGTCCTTTTTGATATCCAATTAGAATGGGACTTTTGAGTCAGTTTCTGATTACGATTTTATCCAAAACTATCTCCTACATTGTAAAGGTTTAGAGGCCTATTTAAAGGACCTTAGGGTTTGTGGGTAAAGGGATCTCAAGACACCGTAGCCACAATTTACATTGTAATTCAGCTTTTAAATTTAAACAGTTTTTAGTTTCTGCGTGTGAGAGAGTTGGACGTAAGCATTGGAGGACAAGCTCTTGCGTGGTCTTCTGCTGTGTCTCATCTTCAATAATCTCCTATGTATCTTTACTTTTATTGCTTTTACTGTCAGGACTCGTCCCGAATTTCTCCTCGAAACCGGGGAAGAACCCTTATCCCGTCTGACAACCTAAGGAAAGGTTCCCAAATACCCTTCAATCCTTACAAATTATAATAATAATAAATACTTTCACTTGTCAGACAAGGGATTTAAGCACTTAAAATTCCCGTAAGTAATTACCAACCAAATACAACATAATATCAGAGCGTCTAAGTAGGATCAAGATACAAATTAGATATCCTACTCAAGTACAACTACACAGCGCAGCCGAGAGTGCTAATGCCTCTGCCTCGAGATAATGTCCGCGTCAACTCTACTGCCTGAAGGGGGTTTAAACACAAAAGTTGTGAGTGGACAAAAATAATCGTTTATAAATCATTTTCCAAGGAATATTACCTTTTTCCCCCTCCATTTATAAAACTATGCATGCATCACATAAACAGTTCGTGTTATAAAAACATCATCTTTAAATCACCGGCATTTCCCTTTATCTTTAAAACCACTCAGTAGGACTCACACAAAATCCATATAAGGAAAACAGATTGTGATCCACAATCTGGTTTGAAAATCATCCTCAAAGGAATTCAAAATCATTTAATTCAACCTAGACACATAATATCTCAAATCCACTGTTCCCGACACATCCACTAGCCCTTGGGGTGTGCTAGTCCTGTATCACAACTCCCTGTACTATGATATCACATCAGTCGATAAGTATCCTCGACTATCATATCATATCATCAGCCGGTATAACCTTCGGCTATCATATCACATCAGTCGACATATCCCTCGACTGGCATATCTCTGTACTATGCATAGACATCCTCGCGACCTGACGGAGTCAAAACTCTACAATGCCAGAGTCGGAGCACTCAACAAACTAACGGAGCAAACCTCTCGAGGCTAGTCAGAGAATCAATCACCAATTATATTGGAGGTTCACTGGGTTCACCGCTAATAACGGATCCTCGTCCCGAGTCCTGGCCTCCCTCAAATCAGAGTTTATCTTGGAGGTTCACCGGGTTCACCGCTAATAACGGATCCTCGTCCCGGGTCCTGGCCTCCCTCACATATAACCAAATCCGATAAACTCATACAACAGGGTCAAAACCTAAATCATTGACTCAATAATTTCCTCGTCAAAACGATATCAAAACTGAGTCCAAAAACCATGATATTTCTCAAATCACACTTTAATCGAAGTAGTGGAAAATATGTGTCTAGTAATCATTTCTAAAATCCAGAAATTCAATTCCACAATACATAACAGTATTTACACAAAGATATTTTGATGCATGCATTTCAGTTTATAAAACCAAAGTCCACTCACAAACCTGTTCAAGCTAGCTCAATCCCGTCTCGCTCGTTCCTCTGAGGTTCCCGGAACAATATCGCCTGTCAAAAACAACAATCGGGATTACCGGCTAGTAATAAGACTCTTATATAACAACTTCCTAACCTCGGGAAGTCTACCCATGCTGTTTCTAGAAAACACAGCAACTTCGGACACTCAAAACGACCTCTAAACGATGTCCGATCAATCTGAAACCTGTAACAACAGATTCAGAACGTCGAAAACTAGTTACCACGCGTCGCCGTGACGTCAGACTCGGCCCCACGCGCCGCCATGCGCCGCCGGAAGGTCAACACACTCGCCTGGACTGGTCCAACCCGGTCCGGCTCAACCTGACCCGGTCCAACTCGACCCGACCGGTTCACTCAACCCGACCGATTCAACTCGACCCGACCGGTCACCGGTGACTCACCAGAGAAGACGACCAGACTGTCGTCGCTGTCGCCGGAAGCTAGCCGGAGAAGATGACTGGACCGCCACCTCTGCCGCCGTCTGGTTCGCCGGAATCCCCCATTTCCGACCGAAACTCCAAGCTTTACAACTTCCTCAAAACTCAACCGTTTTACACAAATGTTACGTCTAAATCTATCTACTCGAACCCAGGAATCCAAATATAACCTAAAAACAACAAACACGTACCTGTATAAGCCGAAAAATCGATCGAAAGATCCAAAACTTCCTTTACTCGGTTTGGCTTCCACCGTGGTCCTCTCCTTCGATGGTTGGTACGGTTGTGATCGTGGGAAGGAGTATAATACGATTAGTTGATCAAAACAGGAAGCTAAAGCCTTGAAATCAAAGTTGACTTTATGGTTTCTCTTCGGGTATTTTCGCACACGGGTCGATGGTTTGGTGTTTATGTTTGTCACAGAGAGAGAATGAGTGTGAAGGAGATGAAGATGAAAATGAAATGAAGATAAAAATGATTGGGTTAAAATATCTTCTCCCAAATCCAAATTACCAAAATGCCCTTGCACATCTAGACCCATAACTTCCGTCCATGAACTCCGTTTTCCGCGTGCTGCCTGTCTACGAACTCGTGAGTTCGAGACCTACGCAATGGTACCCGAAACACCACAAAAAGTGTCTCGAAACAAAACTTAATTTCCAAGCCCTTTATCGACCAAGGGTAAAATCATCATTTTACAAAAATAATTGCGTAAACCCAATAATTAAAATTCCGGGTTGTTACATTTACTTTAATGAATTCAATTATGTTTGTTTCAATTTCAATTATGTGTGAGTAGTCTTTTTAGGATTAGGGCTGCTTGAATCCCTAACCATGTTAGTTCGTAAATTAGATTTTGGCTCTTGATTTTGATTGCTATGTATGTTGAATAATTCTGATTACCGCTTAAACTACCATTCTATTATGCCTATGATATTAGCTCCCTGTTTGCATAAATTATTGATGGAATTTCTTGACGGACCACTATATCATCTTGTAATTCATTAGCATCAAGAGGTTGAGGTTAAGAAAGAATCTTGAAGTCGGAATTCATGACAATCTAGGAATGCACATCACTTTTCTAGGCTAGCGTAGTATCATTAAATTCTCTTTGTACTTCATTCATCATCTTAAATGGTATGTGATAGAAGTTCTAGAGTACACATCATGCGTAGAACATGCCAAGTAAGAGATGATAATATATGTGGAGTGGGCCAACCATCGGGACCTTTGCATGGCACTAAATTCAGAAGTTGCATAGTAATTAGCCCAAGAAAATCTGGCTAAGGACTATAATTGGTTAGGATGGATAGTATGCTTTAATTCGCTTTAGTTAACAAATAATCAAGAGGATCTGTCCATGGATCCCTTCACGGATCAAGCACCCCACCATCATCTAGAGGATCTTCTGTTCACATCTCACCACCACCTAACCCCACGGGAAGAGACTGGGTCCTTGTGCCTAAACTAGCCCCACGACTCCTCAGGGATTCTGCAATTCCTCATGTTTTGGAGCATCAATTTACCATTGTGTTTCCAGTGTCCACGCTGGTCAATTTTGAGTTGAAGTCTGGAACCATTCACATGTTACCAACATTCCATTTACTTTCGGGAGAAGACCCCCACTTACACATTAAGGAATTCGTTGAAGTCTGCTCAACTTCGCACACCAACGGCATGACAGAGTCTGAAATTCGACTAATTCGTTTTCACTTTAGCCTTAAGGATCATACTAAGGCATGGCTTCACTCTTTGGCGCCAACTTCAATCCACTCGTGGAGGGACTTGTCTTCGAAATTCCTAACACAATATGACCCTGTGGCCAAGACAAATGAGTTTAAGGCAAAACTTATGGATCAACGGCAAGGGGTTGATGAACCATTCTATGAATTTTGGGAGCGCTTCAATCAGATGTTAAGGGCGTGCCCTCACCACAACATCGACGAGCATCACTTGATTGAAAAGCAGCGACCGCACCCTGGTGAACTCTCAATCCCAAGGAATTCTAGATGGCACAGCCACGGAGGCAAGGACGACCTTTGAGAACATAGCGCAAAGGGAGAAGCAATTTAGCTATAGAGGTCATTCCTCTAAGGCTACAAGCGAGGCGTACAAAAATGACAAGGATGACCCCATTACTCAGCTAACGGCAATGGTGAAGAAGCTCTACAATGAGAAGGCTCGAGGAGTTCAAGTGTGTGACATGTGCTCTATCCAGGGCCACACGTCCCAAGATTGCCCAATGGTGGAAGATGCCAATTTTGCTGGAGGTTTCAATAATAATTCACGACCCCGAAATGACCCATATTCAAACACTTAAAATCCGGGGTGGATAAATCATCCAAACTTCCGTTAGAGCAACAATCAAACTGCCGCCAATCCTTTGCGGCCCCCTAGATTTCAGCAGCAAGCTGCAACTCCTCAAGGGAACCCTTGCGACCCTTCATCAAATGTGAGTGGTGGAAGCAAGTCTTTGGAGGATACCCTCAATACCATGGTTCATCAAAGCATCTGATTCATGCAATTCATACAAGACAGCCGGAGTCATATGGTAAAAATGGATAATGCAATTGCAAACTTGGATAATCAAACGGGAAAAATTGCAAATCAATTGAATCAGCGGGAACAAGGGAGGTTACCAAGCCAAGTAATGGTGAATCCAAAGGGACTTCAAAATCCAAGTGTAAATGCCATCACTTTGAGCAGTGGAACACAGATCCAAGGACCTTCCTATGATGCCTATGACGATGAGACAGAAGAGAATGAGGAATATAAGAGATTACTCGTGGCGCCCTCAAGGTCCAAATCTGCCATGACACCACCTGAGGTCACGCCACAGCATTGGGCCAAGATTTCACCTCAACCGCAGAACCCTAACGCATCTCAGCCCTTGCCTAATGTCACACTACAACACCAGGCCCACATCGCGTCCCAAGACACACCAAGTACCTTGCCGCAGACCTGGACCCAGACCCTGCCGCAGGCACCTCCACATGCCATGCCTAATCGCATGCCACAGACTTTGGGGCGAACCATGCATCAGAATGTTCCGCTGCACCTGCCCAGCACACTACCGCTAAACAGCAAGCAGGGACCTAAACTTGCAGTAGATAAAGAATAGGTCCTGTGCCGAGAGCCTTGTCCAGCGAGCCACCGAGAATCATGCCCCATGTCTTACCGCAAGACATGCCAGATGTTGCACTAAGAGCCCTGCCGAAGGCGCATTCTAGCACACCTGAGGACCATATTCTGCGCCAACCTACGGACAACAACACAGACCTTCATCACACTGTGCGTAACCACCAGGATCAAGCCATGGCTGACATCTAGTCTGCTCCCAATGCCAAGACCATGGTCTTGAGTCCCAAGGCCAATTAGCAGCACCCAAATAATTCTAACTCTAAAACTCAAAATTCAAATATGAAAACAACTAAAAGAGCGACTTTGGAGTTAGATAATGACATTGACTTGCCTTTTCCACGCATGTTTCAAAACAAGAACAAGGGAAAGGAGGAGTTCAAGGAGGAGATGGAGCGAATGCTGCAAAAGCTTGATATCACATTGCCAATCCATAAACTCGTCAAGCATATGCCGATCTTTGCTAAACTTTTGAAGGACTTAGTTTCTGGAAAGCGTGGGGCTGAGCCAAAAAGCACCATAGACATACATTCAGCCACTCTCAATGCTTTACATGGCGTGCCACCTAAGGTTGACTGCCCAGGTTCTCCATCACTCCCCTGTATCATCAAAGAAAAATGATTTAACCATTGTCTTTGTGATATAGGCGCGGCAGTAAGCATTATGCCCTACCATGTGTTCAAATCTTTAAACTTAGGGGAATTAAAACCTACTGAGCTTTGCATTAAATTAGCTGATTCCTCTGTAACTAGTCTAATGGGTGTGATTGAGGATGTTAGTGTGCAGATGGGGATGTTAGCATTGCAGCAGATTTCTGCGTCCTAAGGATGGAGAAGCCCGGTCCAAGTGACGATCTACCACTGATTTTTGACAGACCCCTTCTAGCCACAGTGGATTGTGACATCAATATCAAAAGAGAGACGGTGGCTATCAATGTTTGGGAGGAGTTGCGAACTTTCAACAACCATGATATCATTCAGTACCCTGCTGAACCCATTATTGATTTTTCCTTGGAACTAATGGATCATTTGTTTCATGAAACAATACCAGGGTCATGCACTAAAGAGTTGCTTGACAAGAATACCACACGATCTCCACAAGAACATGAGGGTCATGAGATGGCCAGGTTCAGCTTGCCCCAAGCCGTGTCCTCTCTAACCGATGATCCAAATGATGACCTTCCACTGACGGCCAAGGACCCTTGGCCTTCCATCAAGGAACCTCCACCCTTTCCATGGAATCTGCAGCCACCATGGCATGTTAGGTCTGCCCACACATTTCAATCACCAAATTACCTTGACATTCAACTGGCGCCAAACATCTAGCTTGCTAGCCCCGTCTTGCCCAGACGTTAAATAAAACGCTCCTAGGAGGCAGCCTAGCCCTGATTTGTATTTCTCCCATCCTTTGTTTTTCTACCCTATTGCACTATCTGAACCTTCATTCTGTTTTTGTCATGCATATTGCTTATCACATTGAGGACAATGATCAGTTTAGGTTTGTGGGTGTGGATTGAATTTTTGCATATAGAAACAAGTAGGTTTAGGGCTGATACACGGCCAGAACTTTTGAATTTTAGTTTCAGTTTTAATTTGTTTAGTTAAGTGTTGCTAATGATAGTCATAACTTGTTAATAGGGATGTATATGCTAAGTTAATTTTCTTTGCTTTACTAGGAGTCATGCCATAGTTAGTCATTGTCTGTACTTCACAATGCAATGTTTTAAGTGATTAAGTGAACGAAACAACTGAATTTAAGTGAACCTTAGAAAATTAGTGGAGACTTCACTGTGAGATCTTTGAGCCTAATTGCCATTCTTTCTGAGGGATATACTTGTTTCTACTCTTAAACACTCTTCGCTTTTGTTCATCAAAGTTTATCTCATTAAGTCATTTTGCATTGAATTTTAAAGAACTAACATCATATAGATGCTCTTGATTTAATGTGTAGTTTTCCATAAGAAGTGATGTAGGCTATTTGTGCTTAACCTCTAAAGGCATTATCCTACCCTATTGCATGCTCCCTGATCAGGCTCTTATCGAGGTCAAGGACCTGCCCTTGTCATGTGCTAAGTCACGCCGTGAACTGAAGCCATCGGAGCCCTGTCCTGCAGCTAGCGGGGTCTTGCTAAGCGCCCCAATGTCATGTCCCAAGGATCCTAGCTGAGAACCAGGTATCAAGTCTCTACGCCTAGGTGCGCCCTAAACGGTGTCCAAGTAGTTTATGATTGTTTTAACTCAATTTTGTTTCTCTAATTGTTTTACGTACTTTTTGTTTATGTCATCCTGAATCTCTGTACAAGGATCTGCACGGCTCTTCAATCGCTTCATCTGCTCACGGTTTGGTGCACAGTTTCCCACAACCAAGCCCACCACCATCTCACAGGATGGAAGACTGTGACATTGTACCTCCACCACCACCTCCAGCCCCACGGCTTCTGAAGTAGTATGCTACTCCCCATGCGTCCGAGGATCAATTCCCATTGTTTTTCCACCAAGTGAGCACCCGTCCCGAATTTCCCCTCGAAACCCAAGAAGAACCCTGATCCCATCTGACCACCTAAGGAAAAGATTCCCAAAATACCCTTCAATCCTTACAAATATAATATAATTTTACTTTCACCTGTCAGACAAGGGATTCAAAGCACTCAACAATTCCAACAATAATTGAGCATCCAAACAAAATATAATATCAGAGCGTCTAGGTAGGATAAATGGTACAATTTAGATATCCTACTCAAGTTTAACTACACTCGCACCTGAAATACTAATACCTCCGCCTCGTAAGAAATGTTCGCGTCAACTCAACAGCCTGTAGGGGATTTAAACACAAAAGTTGTGAGTGGACAAAAATAATCGTTTAGAAATCGTTTTCCGAGGAAATCTTACCTTTTCCCCCTCCAATTATAAAACCATGCATGCATCAAATAAAACAGTTCATGATATAAAAACATCATCTGAAAATCACCGGAATTCCATTTCTCTTTAAAACCACTTAATTGGACCCACACAAAATCAGTATCATGAAAACATATCGTGGTCCACAGTTTGGTTTGAAAATCAACCTCAAAAGAGTTTAAAATCTTTTATTCTGATCTGCACCCATCAAATATCAAATCCAATATTCCCGACATAACCACTAGCCACCAGGGTATCCCTTGAGGTGTGCTAGGCCTGTACTGCCTTCACCTTTTATATTGGAGGTTCACCGGGTTCACCTCCAACAGCGGATCCTGGCCCCAGATCCTGGTCCTCCTCCAATTGGTGTTTATACTGGGGGTTCACCACCAACAGCGGATCCTGGCCCCGGATCCTGGCCCTCCTCAAATCGATGTTTATCTTGGAGGTTCACTGGGTTCATCGCCAACAGCGGATCCTGGCCCCGGATCCTGGCCCCTCTCAAATATGGCCAAAACTGATAAACTCATTCATACGGGTTGAAACCCAAATCATGGAGTCAATAATTACCACGTCAAAACAATATCCACACCGAGTCCAAAACCCATGACATTTCTAAAACATACTTTAATTGAAATATTGGAAAACATGTGTCTAGCAATCATTTCTAAATTTCAGAAATTCAATGCAACAATATATAACAGTATGTAAACAAAGATACATTGATGAATGCATTACAGTTCATAAAACAAAAGTCGACTCACCAACTGTCAAACCAAGCTCAATCCCGTCTTGTTCGTTCCTCCGAGGTTCTCGGAACAATATCGCATGTCAATAACAACAATCGGGATTACCGGCTAGTAATAAGACTCTTTTATAACAACTCCCTAAACCCCGGGAGGTCTACCTATGTTGTTCTAGAAAATGAAGCAACTTCGGACAACCAAAACTACCTCTAAAAGAAATCCGATCAACCCGAAACCTGTACCAACAGATCCGGAATGTCGAAAATTAGTCAACACGCGCTGCCGTGACCTAAGACTCGGCCCCACGCGCCGCCATGCGCCACCGGAAGGTCAGAACACGTTCCCACGTGCAGTCACACACCGTCACGCGCCGGTCACACATCTGCTACAATACCCACGACCCTGGACCAATCCAACCCGTCCCAACTCAGCCTGACCCAGTCCAACTCAACCCGATTGGTTCACTCAACCCGATCGGTTCACTCAACTCGACCCGACCTAATCTGACCCTACCCGACCTGATCTGACCCGACCCGACTGGACTGCCGTGCCATCACCGGAGTCTGGCTGGAGAAGATGACCGGACAGCCGCCGCCGCTGCATTCCGGTTCGCCGGAATCCCCCATTTCCGGCTGAATTCCAAGCTTTTCTAACTTCTTCAAAACTCAACCATTTTTCACAAATTTTCTGTCTAAATCTATCTACTCAAACCCAGGAATCTAAATATGACCTTAAAACATCAAACCCGTACCTTTAGTAGCCCGAAAATCGATCGAAAGGTTCGGTTCTTCCTATACTCGGCCCGACGCCTCCCGTAGTCCTCTTCTTCGATGGTTGGTACGGTTGTGATTGTGGGAAGGAGTAGAATCCAATTAATGGAATAAAAATGGAAGTTTAGGCCTTGAATCAAACTTGGAATTTGTGGGTTTTAGGTGTTTGTCTTCCACGAGTTTGGGGTGCGTTTGTGTGGTTCAGAGAGAAAAATGAGGATGAAGTGATGATAATGAAGATGTAATAATGATTGGGGTTAAAAATATCTACCCCAAGTCAAAAATTATTAAAATGCCCTTGAACATCTAGACCCATAACTTTCGTACACGAACTCCGTTTTCCGCGTGTCGCCTGTCTACGAACTCGTGAGTTCGAGACCTATGCAACGGTAGCCGAAACACCTCCTGATATGTTTCGAAACAAAACTTGATTTCCACACCCTTAACCACCAAGGGTAAATTTGTCTTTTTTTCAAAAATAATTACGTAAATCCAATAATTAAAATTCCGGGTTGTTACAATCCATCCCCCTTAAGAAATTTCATCCTCGAAATTCATTTCTATCATTAGAACAAATGAGGATATTGTGCCCGCATTAAAGCCTCAGTATCCCACGTGGCTTCCTCCACGTTATGATTCCTCCACAACACTTTAACTAGAGGAATATTCTTTCTGCGCAGTACCTTTTCCTTCTAATCTAGAATTTGCACTGTTTGCTCCTCAAAGGTCAAATCGTCTTTCAGCTCAAGTGGTTGCTCTTCCAACACATGAGACTCATCAAATAAATATTTCCAGAGCAAAGATGCATGGAAGACATCATGAACTCTGAATAATTCCAAGGGTAAACCAAGTCTATATGCCACCACTCCTATCCTCTCCACAATCTCTTATGGCCCAATGTAGCGAGGACTCTGTTTTCCCCGTCTACCAAAATGTACTACTTCCTTCCAGGGAGATAATTTCAAGAACACCCAGCCACCTACCTCAAACTCAAGGTCTCTGGTTCGGCGATCTGCATAGCTCTTCCGGCGATCCTGGGCTATCTTCAACCTTTCTCTGATGATTCTTATCTTTTCCTCAGTCGTATCCACCATATCTGGTGTTAACAGTCTCCTTTCACCCACTTAATTCCAGCACAACGGTGTCCTGCACTGCCTCCCATACGGTGCCTCGAAAGGAGACATCCCAATACTCGACTGATAACTGTTATTGTAGGCAAATTCCATCAGAGCCAGGTGTGAATCCCAGTTCCCTTTAAACTGCAGTACACAACCTCTCATCATATCCTCCAAAACCTGGATTGTCCTCTCAGACTGACAATCCATCTGAGGATGAAAACCTATACTGAAATGCAATGTAGTGTCAAAAGCCTTCTGTAAACTCCGCCAAAATCTGGAGGTAAACCTCGGATCCCTATCCGAAACAATTGACTCTGGAGTCCCATGTAGTCATATGATCTCATCCACGAACAATTTGGCATACTTGCTAATCTGGAAATCTTCCCGCACTGGCAAGAAATGTGCCGACTTCGTGAGTCTATCAACAATTACCCATATTCCATCATATCCCTTATGTGTCCTTGGGAGTTTATACACAAAGTCCATCGTAATGTGATCCCACTTCCATTCCGAGATAGGTAATGGTTGAAGTGTCCCATAGGGTTTATGCCTCTCCGCTTTCACTTGCTGACATGTCAGGCATCTACTCACAAACTCAACAATTTCTCTTTTCATCCCAGTCCACCAGTAGTGTTCCCTTAGGGTATGATACATCTTGGTACCTCTTGGATGCATAGCGTAAGCCGAACTATGAGCCTCATTTAGAATTTCCCTCTTTAGCTCTAGCTCATTCGGTACGCACAACCTTCCATCCTTAACCAAGGCTCCATCATCCCTAAGCGTATAATTCTGCTTGTTTCCAGTCTCCAACTCCATCCTGATAATGCACAATGTAGGATCTTGGAGTTGAGCCTCAATAATCTGATCAATCAGAACAGGCCTCACATGGAAACTAGCCAACAAAGCCCCCTGGCTATCCATGTCTAACACAATCCCCGCTCTCTGGAACTCTACCAGCAACGGTAGGTAGACTGTATGCAATTGAGCTAAGGAACCCATGGATTTCCTGCTTAAGGCATCTGCCACAACATTTTCTTTTCCTGGGTGGTACTCAATAGTACAATCATAATCTTTTATTAACTCAAGCCACCTTCTCTGCCTCAGATTCAGGTCCTTCTGAGTGAATAAGTATTTTAAACTTTGATGGTCGGTGAAGATCCTACACTTCTACCCGTACAAATAATGTCGCCAGATTTTCAGTGCATGTACCACTACAGCTAACTACAAATCATGTGTGGGGTAATTCATCTCATGGGGTTTACGTTGCCTGGAAGCATACGCTATCACTTTCCCATGCTGCATCAGCACACAGCCTATACCCCGCAATGATGCATCACTATATACCTCAAATCACCCGTTACCATCCAGAAGGGTTAATACTGGAGCAGCGGTCAACCATCTCTTTAGCTCCTGAAAGCTCTGCTCACAATCAGCATCCCAGTCAAACTTGACTCATTTCCTAGTCAACTGAGTCAATGGGCCTGCTATCGTAGAAAATCCTTCTACGAACCGCCGATAATATCCCGCTAAGCCCAGAAAACTTCTCACTTCTATCACTGTCCTCGGTTGCTCCCAGTTTGCCACTGCCTCAATTTTTTGGGAATCCACGCTGTTACCTTGAGCCGAAATCACATGACCTAAGAATCCCACCTCGATCAACCAAAACTGGCATTTACTGAACTTGGCAAACAATTGCTTTTCCTAAGCATATTCAGCACCAACCTTAAGTGCTTCTCATGTGCCTTGGCCCTCCTTGAATACACTAGGATATTGTCGATGAACACAATTACAAATCGATCCAAATACTTTCGGAATACCCTGTTCATCAAATCCATAAATGATGCCGGGGAATTAGTCAACCTGAAGGGCATCACCAGGAACTCATAATGACTATAACGAGTCCTGAAAGCCGTTTTCTGAACATCCCTTTCCCTGATCCTCAACTGATGGTAGCTAGATCGAAGGTTAATTTTTTAAAAATATTTTGCCCCCTTCAGTTGATCAAATAAATCGTCAATCCTTGGAAGAGGATACTTATTCCGCACCGTCACTTTATTTAACTGCCGGTAGTCGATAGACAATCTCATACCACCATCATTTTTCCTCACAAATAATACCGGCGCACCCCATGGTGAAACACTTAGGCGAATAAATCCCATATTCACCAAGTCCTGCAATTGAGTCTTTCACTCTCGCAATTATACCGGTGCCATTATGTACGGTGCCTGTGAGATAGGTTGAGTACCTGGTAGAAGCTCTATGGTGAACTCAATCTCCTGGTGAGGTGGCAATCATGGAAGATCCTCTGGAAACACATCAGAGCACTCCCTCACCATAGGAATATCCTCTACTCTCATCAGAGTAAACCGAGTATCAAACACATGAGCCAAGTACCCCTCACAACCTTTTCTCAACAATTTCTCAACGGTCAACGCCGATATCACTCTAAAGGGTAGTACTTAACTATCTCCCCGAAACGTAAGTTCCGGCAAACCTGGACCCTGGAAAACCACTATCTTGTCATAACTATCTATAAAGGCATGGTGCATGGTCAACCAATCCATCCCCAGAATCACATCAAACTCAAAAATATCTAAGGGGATTAAATCTGCCTCCAACGCATGGCCTTCAACCATCACCGGACAACTGCGAATCACGAGATTCGCCATTAAAGTCGGTGCAAAGCGACGCAGCGCTATAAATCTCTGCTCGTACAAGGCCACAGTCATGTCTCCTTGCTGTAAATGCAAGAACTCGACCTCCTTGGCCTCCCAGTACGAGTGAGGGTAAAATTGCTCAAGGAAGCGCTCCCGGAAAGCCTCCCAAGTAAGTGTATGGACACCCCAGCCTGACACCTCTAACGAGTGACACCAGTGGTAAGCAGAACCACCTAGAAAAAATGTGGCCAACAGCACCCTGTCCCCTGGAGGACATCTCATGATCAAGAACACCCGCTCCATGCGAGTAATCCACTCCTCAGCATCATCCGGGCTAGACTCGCCCATAAATATCGTCGCCCCCAGTCTCTGGGCTCTCTCACTATCAGAAACTTCATTAGAAGCCCTATCCTGGAATACAGAAGCTAAAGCTGACCCAGCTGTTCCAGTGTCTACCTCAAATCAGGCTCCACTGCGGGCTCATGGGCATCTCCACCATTCCCAGACCGTTGACGGGACTCGTGTCTCGGAGGCATTACGCTGAAAAGAAGCTATAACTCATTAATACAAAATTTTCACTTGTATACAAGGTGTACGGTCTACGGGAATTTAACCTAGTGCTCTAATACCAATTGTCAGGATTTATCCTGAATTTCCCCTCGAAAACCGGGAAGAACCCTGATCCCGTCTGACCACCTAAGGAAAAGGTTCCCAAAATACCCTTCAATCCTTACAAATATAATATAATTTTACTTTCACTTGTCAGACAAGGGATTCAAAGCACTCAACAATTCCAACAATAATTGACCATCCAAACAAAATATAATATAAGAGCGTCTAGGTAGGATAAATGGTACAATTTAGATATCCTACTCCAGTTTAACTACACTCGCAGCCGAAATACTAATGCCTCCGCCTCGTAAGAAATATCCGCATCAACTCAACAGCCTGGAGGGGATTTAAACACAAAAGTTGTGAATGGACAAAAATAATCGTTTAGACATCGTTTTTTGAGGAAATCTTACCTTTTTCCCCTCCACTTATAAAACCATGCATGCAAAAAATAAAATAGGTCATGATAAAAAAACATCATCTGAAAATCACCGGAATTCCATTTCTCTTTAAAACCACTTAATTGGACCCACACAAAATCCGTATCATGAAAAAATATCGTGGTCCATAGTTTGGTTTGAAAATCAACCTCAAAAGAGTTTAAAATTATTTATTTCGATATGGACACATCAAATATCAAATCCAATATTCCCGACATAACCACTAGCCACCAGGGTATCCCTTGAGGTGTGCTAGGCAGTACTACCTTCGCCTTTTATATTGGAGGTTCACCAGGTCCACCGCCAACAGCGGATCCTGGCCCCAGATCCTGGTCTACCTCCAATTCGTGTTTATACTGGCGGTTCACCGGGTTCACCACCAACGTGGATCCTAGCCCCGGATCCTGACCCTCCTCAAATCGATGTTTATCTTGGAGGTTCACTGGGTTCACCGCCAACAGCGGATCCTGGCCCTTCTCAAATATGGCCAAAACCGATGAACTCATTCATACGGGACGAAACTCAAATCATGGACTCAATAATTACCAGGCCAAAACAATATCCACACCGAGTCCAAAACCCATGACATTTCTCAAAACACATTTTAGTTGAAATATTGGAAAACATGTGTCCAGCAATCATTTCTAAATTCCGGAAATTCAATGCACCAATACATAACAGTATGCAAACAAAGATACATTGATGCATGCATTACAGTTTATAAAACAAAAGTCCACTCACCAACTGTCCAAGCAAGCTCAATCCCGTCTTGTTCATTCCTCCGAGGTTCCCGGAACAATATCACCTATCAATAAAAACAATCGGGATTACCGGCTAGTAATAAGATTCTTATATAACAACTCCCTAAACCCCGGGAGGTCTACGTATGCTGTTCTAGAAAACGAAGCAAGTTCGGACGCCCAAAACTACCTCTCAACACCATCCGATCAACTCGAAACCTGTACCAACAGATCCGGAACGTCGAAAACTAGTCAACACGTGTCGCCGGGACCTCAGAAACGTCCCCACGTGCCGCCACGCCCCATCGGAAGGCCGGAACACGCGCCCCCGTGCCGTCACACGCCGATCATGCGTCTGCTACAGTACCCACTCAACTGGACCAGTCCATCCCAGCCCAACTCGGTCTGACCCGGTCCAACTCAACCCGACCAGTTCACTCAACTCGACCCAACCCGACCTGGCCTGACCTGACTTGACCCGACCCGACTGGTCGCAGTTAACTCCCCGAAAAAGACGACCGGACTACCGTGACATCGCCGGAGTCTGGCCGGAGAAGATGACCGGACCGCCGTCGCTGTCTGGTTCGCCAGAATCCCCCATTTTTGGTCGAATTCCAAGCTTTTCTAACTTCTTCCTATACTCGGTCCGACGCCTCCCGTAGTCCTCTACTTCGATGGTTGGTACGGTTTTGATCGTGGGAAGGAGTAGAATCCGATTAGTGGAATAGAAATGGAGTTTAGGCCTTGAATCAAACTTGGAATTTGTCGGTTTTGGGTGTTTGTCTTCCACAGGTTCGTGGTGGGTTTGTGTGGTTCAAAGAGAAAAATGAGAATGAAGTGACGATAATGAAAATGTAAATGAAGATGTAATAATGAAGTGATGATAATCAACACGCGCCGTCGTGACCTCAGACTCGGCCCCACACGCCGCCACACGCCGCCACCCGCCATCACGCACCGGTCACGCATCTACTACAGTACCCACGCGCCTGGACCAGTCCAACTCGACCCAACTCAGCTTGACCCGATCCAACTCAACCCTACCGGTTCACTCAACCCGACCCAACCCGATCTGACCCGACTCAACCTGACCCAACCCGATTGGTCCACATTAACTCACCGGAAAAGACGATCGGACTACCGTGCCATCGCCTGAGTTTGGCCGGAGAAGATGACCGGAACGCCGTCGCCGTCGCCGTCTGGTTCACCGGGATCACCATTTCCGGCCGAATTCCAAGCTTTTCTAACTTCTTCAAAACTCAACCATTTTTCACAAATTTTATGTCTAAATCTATCAACTCAAACCCAGGAATCCAAAATATGACCTTAAAACATCAAACTTGTTCCTATATTAGCCGAAAAATCGATTGGAAGGTTCGGTTCTTCCTATACTCTGCCCGACGCCTCCCGTAGTCCCCTCCTTCGATGGTTGGTACGATTGTGATCGTGGGAAAGAGTAGAATCTGATTAGTGGAATAGAAATGGAAGTTTAGGCCTTGAATCAAACTTGAAATTTGTGGGTTTTGGGTGTTTGTCTTCCACGGGTTCGGGGTGGGTTTGTGTGGTTTAGAGAGAAAAATGAGAATGAAGTGATGATAATGAAGATGTAAATGAAGATGTAATAATGATTGGGGTTAAAAATATCTACCCCAAGTCAAAAATTACCAAAATGCCCTTGAACATCAAGACCCGTAACTTTCGTACACGAACTCCGTTTTCCATGTACTGCCTGTCTACGAACTAGTGAGTTCGAGACCTACGCAACGGTAGCTGAAACACCTCCTAATATGTTTCGAAACAAAACTTGATTTCCACACCCTTAGCCACCAAAGGTAAAATTGTCTTTTTACAAAAATAATTACGTAAATCAAATAATTAAAATTCCGGGTTGTTACACACCATCTACTGTGGAAAACTTGGAGCTTAAGTCCAGGACCTTACAAATACTTCCCAAATGTCATGGGCTCTACGGAGAGGATCCACATCTACACATTAAGGAGTTTGTGGAGGTCTGCTTTACACTGAGGATCAACGGCATGACTAAGGCCGAAATTAGGCTGAGACTCTTTCACTTCAGCCTCAAGGATAGAGCTAAGGCCTGGTTCCATTCTTTGGCCCATGCATCTGTCACGTCCTAGAAAGATCTGTCCTTCAAGTTCCTCACGCAGTATTATCCCATGTCCAAGAATAATGACTCAAGAGTGAGATCATGGACCCACGCCAGGCTGAAGATGAGTCCTTCTATGAGTTTTGGGAACGTTTCAATTAGTTGATTCAGTCCTGTCCCCACCACAACATCGATGACTGTCACTTGATGTTGTATTTCTATGGAGGTTTGAAGACTAGTGATAGGGTCATGGGGAACTCCCAATCAAAAGGAGTTTTAGATAGCATAACCGAGGAGGCTAGAGAGGCCTTTGAGAATATTGCTCAAAGGGAGAAGCAGTTTTGCAATCGGGGTCACCAACCTAAAACCCTTGGTGGAGCAAGTAGAGATGTTGATGACACCATTGCTCAACTCTCATAAATGGTGAAGCAATTGTGTAATGTGAAAGCTAAGGGTGTGCAAACATGTGATGTATGCTCAATACAAGGACATGGGTCCCAGGAATCTCCAATGGTGGAAGATGCCAACATGGTTGGCAGTTTCAATGACGGATCGAGGCCACGGAATGATTCATATTCCAACACCTACAATACTGGGTGGAGGAATCACCCCAACTTCAGGTGGAGTAACAACCAGAACACTCAGAATTCTATGCCACCACCTGGATTTCAACATCAAACAGTGGCCCCTCAAGTGCCCCGACAAGGTGCTTCATCAAATTCCAACATGGGTTCCAAGCCCTTGGAAGATAAAGTGGCTTCTCTGGCTCAAAGCAGTGATGCCCTTGATCGGACCACTCAATCCTTCACGCAGGAGACTCGAGGCCGCCTAGCTACTTTGGAGAATTACATGGGATAGATTGCCAGTCAGCTAAGCCAAAGAGAACCAGGCAAGTTGCCTAGACAAGTTGTGTTGAATCCCCGAGGACCTCAACACCCCACTGCTAATGCCATTACCTTGAGAAGTGGAACCAAAGTTCACGGCCCTGACTTTACTGCGTATACTGATGGGGATGAAGTACCAACAGTGCCAGACGAAGAACTGGCTGAGAACTCGCCTCAACCTGGTACCGAGCCTAATTTCGAGCCCCTACCTCATATTAGGGCTCAAAGTACTGCACCGCACATGCCCTTGCCCATGCCCCAGCCACTGTAGGATCCTGTACCGCAGACTGCCACCAAAACAGGCGTAAGGCCTGTTTTCCAGCTTCTGCTTCTATCCCTATCGCAGACTCTGTCTACACCGCAGTGTCTGAGCCCCTATCGCAGACTATGTCTGCACCCCAGGACATGTCCCTGTCGAAGGACATATTTAGGGCCACCCACAGGGCTTGTCTCGGCAGACCAGTAGATAAGAACCAGGCACCCAGCTGCAAGGCTCAGTGCCTAGTTCTCAGCCCAGTTCCTCATACCCGGTTGGCCCTCCAGTGCCTCAACTTGCACTCCAGTCTTCGTTTAAGGATCAAAACTCAATTTTGGAGCAGAATAAAAATTCCATGCCCAACTCTAAATCTTTTAATTCTACAGTTCATAATCGAACTAAAAGAGTGCATTTTGACTTAAATGATGATGTGATTGTGCCTGTCCCCAGCAGGTTTCAGAATAACAATAAATGAAAATAGGAGTTCGAATACGAGATAATAAGCATGTTACAGGAACTTCAGATCACCCTGCCCTTCCACAAGTTGGTTAAGTGCATGCCAATTTTTTCCAAGCTCATCAAGGACTTGGTAGCAGGAAAACAAGGTTTTAGCTCAAGTGACATCATCGACATACCAAAGGCATGCTCTGTTGCCCTACTGCGCATGCCCCTTAAAGCCAATGACCATGGGCCTCCATCACTTCCATGTGTCATACAATCTAAAAGGTTTGATCATTGTTTATGTGACACAGGTGATTCTGTGAGTATAATACCATTCCATATCTATCAATCACTCAATATAGGAGAATTGAAGCCAACTCATTTATGTGTTCGATTAGCTAATGCTTCTGTTACTAATCTAATGGGCGTACTAGAAGATGTACTTGTGAAAATTGGTGATACATGTATTCCTGCAAACTTTAACATTTTGAAGATGGACCTGATTGATAAGAATGAGGAGCCACCCTTGATTTTTGGCAGACCCCTCTTAGCCACTGCTGATTGCATGATTGGCGTCAAGCATAGTCATGTTTCCATTAAAGTGTTGGATCAATTGAGAACTTTTTTCAATTCATAATGTAATTCAATATTTTGCTGAGCCTATAATTGATTTTCCCTTGAATATGATGGACATTTTATTCCAGAAAACTAATGCTAACTCATGCATTGCAGATCCTCTAAAGAAGGCCATCACTGAAACATCCCCACTCGATGAGCAGTTGGATGAGCACGTGATAGAAGAATTTTATTCCTTAATGTTGTGCCCCTTCAACCATGGACCAGATATCAATTTGAGGAGCTGCCACTCACGGCCCAATAGACAACCTTGCCCTCCAACATTAAAGCTCTGAAGCTTGAGTTGAAGCCAATGCCTGAGCACCTCAAATACGCATATCTAGGTAAGAGTCAAACTCTTCCAGTTATCATTGCTTCTAACTTAAGTGTTGTGGAAGAGAATGAGTTGCTGTAGGTTTTGTGGGCCAATAAAATAGTCATTGGATGGACAATTACAGGCATTAAGGGAATCAATCCTTCTGAATGCATGCACAAGATCTTGTCGGAAGAGGAGGCCAAACCATCTCAAGAGGCCCAGAGGAGATAGAACCCGCCAACGAAAGAAGTGGTGAAGAAGGAAGTGCTCAAGCTATTGGATGTTAGAATCATTTATCCAATCTCATATTCCAAATGGGTAAGACCTGTTCAGGTAGTCCTTAAGAAAAGTGGGATTATAGTGGTGAAAAAGGAACATGATGTGTAGGAGCCCCAAAGAGTTCAGACGGGGTGGAGGAATGTATTGACTATAGAAAGCTAAACTTAACTACTAGAAACATCATTTTTCTCTACCCTTTATTGATCAAATGCTTGAGAGATTAGTAGGGCATTCTCAATATTGTTTTCTAGATGGATACTCAGGCTATAATTAGATTGCAATTACTCCTGAGGATCAAGAGAAGACCATGTTCACATGCCCATATGGAACTTTTGTTTGTAGGAGGATGCCTTTCGGACTATGCAATGCCCCAGCTATTTTCTAGCTTTGCATTATGTGTATCTTCTCAGACATGGTCGAGGATATCATTGAGGTCTTCATGGATGATTTCTTTGTATTTAGACATTCATTTACACTCTATTTATCTAATATGTCTCGAGTTTTGGAAAGATGCAGGGAGAGCAATCTGGTGCTGAACTTGGAAAAGTGCCATTTCATGGTGCAACAAGGGATTTTATTGGGCCATGTGATTTCCTCACGTTGCATTGAAGTGGACAAAGCTAAACTGGACATTATGGATAGGCTGCCCTACCCAACAACAGTCAAGGAGATCAAATCCTTCTTGGGGCACGTTGGTTTCTACATGAGGTTAATCAAGGACTTGTCCAAGATCACATGACCCCTGTGCAGTCTCTTGGTAAAGGATGCCTTGTTCAACTTCAATGATGAAGGTCGTGAGGCATTCAATACCCTCTAGGCCAAGCTCACGGCTTCACCCATCATCATGCCTCCAAATTGGGACTTGCCATTTGAACTGATGTGTGATACTATAGATTAGGCAGTTAGTTCTGTCCTAGGCCAAAGAGTTAATAAGATGCCTCATGACATCTACCATGCAAGCAGGACACTCAATGTATTCCACAACAGAGAAGGAGCTCTTAGCTGTTATTTTTTCTTTAGAGAAATTTAGATTATATTTAATTCAAACTAAAGGGATTGTTTATACTAATCATGAATCTCTGAAGTACCTCCTCACCAAGAAAGATGCTAAGCCTAGATTGCTTAGATGGATGTTGCTTCTACAAGAGTTCAACTTGGAAATCAAGGATAAGAACGACAGTGAAAATGTGGGGGCAGACCACATGAACAAATTGGTCCACATGTCCAATGAAGAAAGAGACCACTTGCCCTTGCTTGAAACTTTTTGTTGGTAAAAATAAAGCACAAGAATATGAACTCTATCTTTAACAGTTAAAACCTTGCAAGCATACAAATCAGAAGATAGTATAGCAATACAGGAACGATAGATCCCACAAGGACTATGTATCAACGTTATGTCCAATTTCAAATTTAACTCAACTAACTCAGCTCAAACAGAACAAAATGATAAAAGAAAGCAATAAACGACTAACCTAAGACTCACATTAATTAGATGTGCGAAGACACCTAAAACAACTCAAGACACTAGTTACTTGCAACACAAGATACACATAAGACTAAGTCGAATTAAGGTGAACTATTTACCCTAACTAGTTCAAGTTCCTAAGTTGATTTCCATGCTCCCATTATTAGGAATTATCTTAACATGCTGCACATGCAAGGGTCCACATTAGGGCCCACCTCAAACAAATTACTTCCTTTTTAGTTCCTCTATCGCAGGGTTCTTCGACTCACTACAACAACTATCCAAGAGAACGCATTAAGCATGAAAGGAAGTTTAATGAAACCACACTGTCCCTAGAGAGGATTCCACCATATAAGTTGCCATGAATTCCAATTACAAGATTGTTTTTTACCCTCAATCTCTCGATGCAATTTCATCAATAATTTATGTAAACAAGGTAGCTAATCAAGTAGACTTAAAAAAATAGCAATTCAAGAAGTAATCAGAATTTATTCAGCATTCATAATAACATAAACCAAGGGCCAAAATCACATTAATGAACTGCATGGCTAGGGCTTCAAGCAGCCCTAATTCTATGGAAAACTACTCACGCATGTTATTGACATAAAACAGAAAGAATTCATGATTACAAAATAAAACGTAAAGGGAAGAAGAGGAAACACTGAGAATGGTGATGATCCAAGGCACATGTCCAAGCTATCTTCACAGCCTCTCTGCGCTTTACAACTCCCAAGAACAAAACAATGTCTAATTATGTTGAAAACAAAACTATACGGCTAACAAAGATTGGGAACCCTAGTTCTACGTTAAAACAGTGCTTAAATTCGTCCCTAGGATTCCCCTAAAAACTAGGAACTTAAACTGAATTACAAAGGCCAAAAGACCCTTAATTCAACGCTAAAAAGGTTTTCCTATCGTAGCAGGGATAAAGTCCTAAAATCTAGGACTTATTTTGGCGGCAAGTAATCTCCACGCAGCCCAGGGAATTCTGATGCGCCAAGGGTTATTCTAGAACCTTCTGAGATATTCTTGGACAGTAAAGCATGGTTAGCTAGGACTCAGCAGGACATCGACCAATGCAACTAGGACATACCAATTATCTCACTTCCATATGATGCTTCTAGCATGGTTCTGGCCTTTGTACCGCTCAAAAGCTCGTAGAAAACGCACTGGCCCAATTTGGCTCAAATCAGGGCTAATGGGAGGCATTTAGGGAAAAACAGAGGATTGCCGTTTCATTGACATTTATAGGAGAGACATCCACTTCCATTAGCTTAGATAAGTGATTTGAAGTCCAGATATGAGTTGTGTCTCACTTTGTTCCATCAAGTTCCAGCTCATGGGCCAAATTGGCCTTCCCGGACCTGTCACGGGACATGTCACGGAACTGATTCTAGTGTCTCGGGTCTATCACTGGGCGCGTCTCTGAGGGACTAGGGATGTGTCAGGGACATGTCCTGGCATGTCTTTGGGGGTGGAACTTGGGACAAGGACATCAGCGCAGGGCAGGAACTTGGACTTCACAAGGCCCTCATTTGGGGCTACTTTGAGGTATGGCTAGGACATGCCGAGGACATGTCCTTGGCCTTGATAGGAACACTTCTGGGACTCGGTAGGGACCTGCTTAGGGACTCCATCTGAGGCTCTTGAGGGACCCGATAGAGGCTCTTCTAGAACACAGCAGGGGCTCAGATGGAAGTTATTGAGACATGTCGTTGGCATTGAGGAACATTACCTCCTCTGTCACACGCTCATCATTATGCTCTTCAAGGGGTGAGGTGTCAGTAATGGCCTTCTCAAGTGGATCTAGAATGCCAGAGTTAGAAATGGTTTTCTACAATAAAACATCCATCATATTCAAAGGAAAATCAACAATAGATTCAGAAGCATATTGAATTGCTTCATGGATTGAGAAGGTCCTTAATTGATCCAACACTTTTGATGGATACATGGCCATTCTTGACATCTATCATGCATTCAGCCGTGGCCAAGAGGGGCCTACCAAAGACTATGGGTGGCTCCTCATTCTTGTCAATCCTGTCCATCTTTAGTATGTAGAAGTCTGCAGGTATGCATGTGTCATCAATCTGCGCTAGCGTATCCTCTAACACACCCATTAGATTAGTAACAGAAGCATTTGCTTTTCTAACACATAAATGAGTGGGCTTTAATTCTCCTAGATTGAGTGATTGCTAAATATGGAAGGGCATTTTACATACAAAAGCACCTGTGTCACATAAGCAATTATCAAACCTCTTGGATTGTATGACACGTGGCAATGATGGAGGGCCTAGGTCACCAGCTTTCAGTGGTCTGCGCAATAGGGGAGCAGAGCAGGCCTTAGGCATGTCAGTAATGTCACTAGGGTTGAAGCCTCTCTTGCCTACAACCAAGTCCTCGATGAGCTTGGCAAAAATTGGCATATGCTTGACCAATTTATGGAAAGGCATCGTAATCTGTAGCTTCTGTAACATGCTAATAATCTCCTCTTCGAATTCTTCGTTCCTCTTATTCTTATTCTGAAACCTGCGGGGAAAAGGCACAATTACATCATCATTCAAGTCAAAATGCAATCTTTTAGTTGGATTATGCACTGCAGAGTTAAAAGATTGAGAATTAGGAGTAAAATTCTTATTCTGCTTCAAAACTGAGTTTTGGTCCTTAAACGAGGACCGTCATGCAGTTTGGGGCAATTGAGGTTCAGCCGGGTCTGCTTCACGATGCTGAGAACTGTGGTTCTGGGATGTACCCTATAGTTCGGTGCCTGGAGCGTGTCTGCTGTTATGCCGAGGCAGGTCCTGCGGTGAGGGCGTGGGTGTGTCTTACAGGAGCTGGGACACTGTCCTGCTGTTGGGTAGGTTCAGTCAGGTCTTGGGGCAGAGGATGCGTTTGATAATCAAGTGCTCCTAGGGGCAGGCCAAGGACCTTGTTGTGCGGCACTAGTGGCTGGGCCAGCGGTAGGCACTGGGATGCATTCTGAGGTCTCGACAGAGTCTCAAAAAAAGGCCCGGTTGCAGTTTGGCATGTCATGGTTGCATCCTCATCTATGTCTTCGTGTCCACGAGTCTTGTTACGACGAACATCATCCTGTGGACCCTGAACTTGGGAGCCACTTCGCAGGGTGATGGCATTAGCCGTGGGATGTTGATGTTGAGGTCCCCTAGGGTTAATCACAACTTGGCTAGGTAACTTTCCAGGCTCTCTTTGGGTCAACTGACATGCAATCTAGCCTAGTTGATTTTCCATGCTAGCTAGGCGGCTCTTGGTGTCATTCATGAAGGACTGGTGGCTTTGGTTGAGGTTAGCAGTGCTCTGGGCCAAGGTAACAACTAGGTCTTCCAAAGGCTTGGGTCTAGAGTTGGAATTGGAGGACATCCCTTGCTGGGGCACTTGAGTGGCCACGGCTTGCTGATGGAATCCAAGTGGTGGCATAGGATTCTGAGTATTCTGGTTATTGCTCCAACCGAAGTTGGGGTGATTCCTCCACCCAGGGTTGTAGGAATTGGAATATGGATCATTCCGAGGCGTTGATCCATCACTGAACCTGCCAACCATGTTGGCCTCTTCAACCATTGGACAATCTTGGGACTCGTGCCCTTGAATTGTGCATATACCACACACTTGTACGCCCTTATGTTTCTCATTGATTAGTTGCTTCACCATTGCTATGAGTTGGGCAATGGTGTCATCCTTGTCCTTAGACACCCCTCCTAGAGTTCTTGGTTGATGTCCTCGATAGCTATACTGTTTTTCCCTTTGAGCTATGTTCTCAAAGGCCTCTCTAGCCTTCTCGGCTGTGCTATCTAGGACTCCTTTTGACTCGAAGTTCAGCATTACTCTATCACTGTTTTTCAAGACCCTTTAAAAGTATAGCATCAAATGAAAATCATCGATGTTGTGGTGGGGACAAGACTTACAATTGGTTGAAATGCTCCCAGAATTCGTGAAATGTTTCATCTTCAGCTTGGCGTGGATCCATGATCTCACTCTTGAGCTTATTAGTTTTTGCCACAGGGTAATGTTGTGTGAGAAACTTGGAGGACAAGTCTCTCCATAACATTATAGAAGCGAGGGCCAAGGAGTGGAACCATGCCTTGGCTCTGTCCTTGAGACTAAAGTGAAATAGTCTCCACCTTATCTCTGCCTCTATCATACTATTGATCCTCAAAGTATAGCAGACCTCCACAAATTCCATAATATGCAGATGAGGATCCTCTCCCGAGAGTCCATGAAATTTGGGGAGCATATGAATGGTTCTTGACTTCAACTCAAAGTTTTCCACAGTAGATGGTGGAAAAACAATAGGGAACTGATCCTCTGAGACCTGAGGAGTAGAATACTCCTTTAGAAGTCGTGGGGCCGGAGGTGGTATGATGCCACGGCCTGCCAGCCTAGGAGGAGCTTGTGGCCGTGTTGGCGGTGGAGAGCCATGCACTGAGCTATTTGCGGATGACACTGTGGAGGAAACGTGCACAGATCCTTGCACTGATCCTCCTAATGATAGAAATGCAAGAGATAACAAAAAATAAAATAAAGATGATGATTGAATGAATTAACTAAGTCGAATTAAGGCTAACTATCCACCCTAACCAATTCAAGTTCCTAACATGATTTCCAAGATCACATTATTATGAATTATCTGAACATGCTGCCCATGCAAGGGTCCACGTTAGAGCCCACCTCACACAAATTACTTCCTTCTTAGTTCCTATGTCGCAGGTTTTTTCGACTCACTACAACAACTATCCAAGAGAATTAAGCATGAAAGGAAGTTTAATGACACCACACTGTCCCTAGAGAGTATTCCATCATCTAAATTGTCATGGATTCCAATTACAAGATTGTTTCTTACCCTCAATCTCGAGATGCAATTTCATCAATAATTTATGTAAACAAGGTTGCAAATCAAGTAGACATAAAAGAATAGCAATTCAAGTAGTAATCAGAATTTATTCAGCATTCATAATAACAGAAACCAAGGGCCAAAATCACATTAAGGAACTACATGGCTAGGCCTTCAAGCAAACATAATTCTATGGAAAACTACTCACGCATGTTATTGAAATAAAACAGAAAAGTATTCATGATTAAAAAATAAAACGTAAAGGGAAGAAGAGGATACACTGAGAATGGTGATGATCCAAGGCACACGTCCAAGCTATCTTCACAGCCTCTCTACGTTTTACTACTCCCAAGAACAAAACAATGTCTAATTATGCTGAAAACAAAACTATACGGCTAACAAAGATTGGGAACCCTAGTTCAGTGTTAAAATAGTTCTTAAATAGGTCCCTAGGATTTCGCTAAAAACTAGGAACTTCAACAAAATTACAAAGACCAAAAGACCCTTAATTCAACGCTAAAAAGGTTTTCCTAGCTTAGCAGGGACAAAGTCCTAAAATCTAGGACTTTCTTTGGCGGCAAGTATTCTCCACGCGGCCTAGGGAATTCTAATGCACCAAGGGTTATTCCAAAACCTTATGAGATGTTCTTGGACAGCAAAGCATGGTTGACATCCTTCTTGGAACTTTTTATCACGGCTGGTAGAATCTTGGCCCCTAGGATCTCCTTATTGGACTTGCTAAGGACTTAGCAGGACATCGTTCAATGCAGCTGGAACATACCAATTATCTCACTTCCATATGATGCTTCTAGCATGGTACTGGCCTTTGTCCCTCTCAAAAGCTCGTAGAAAATGCACTTACCCAATTTGGCTTAAATAAGAGCTAGTGGGAGGTCCTTTAGGGCAAAACAGGACACAGACGTGTCATTGACATTTCCAGGCGCGACACAGGCTTCCATTAGCTTAGATAGCTTATTTGAAGTCCAGATATGAGGGGTGTCTTGCTTTGTTCCAACGAGTTCCAAGTCATGGCCCAAATTGGCATTCCCGGACCTGTCAAGGGCCATGTCACGGACCTGATTCTGGTTTTTTGGGTCTATCACTAGACGCAACTCTGAGGGACCAGGGACATATCAGGGACACATCCTGGCATGTCTTTGGGGCTGGAACTTGGGACAAGGACTTCAGCGCCAGGCAGGAACTTAGACTTCACAAGGCTCTCAACTGGGGCTTCTTCGAGGCATGGCTAGGACATGCCAAGGATATGTCCTTGGCCTCAATAGGAAATCTTCTGGGACTCGGTAGGTACCTGTTTAGGGACCCAATCTGTGGCACTTGAGGGACCTGATAACGGCTCTTTTTTAACACAATAGGGGCTCGGGTGGAAGTTCTTGAGACATGTCCTTAACATGCCTGTGGTCTGACCTTGGCAGTTCTATGACTTGATCTTCTAGTCTTGAAACACAGTTCTAGGACCCGGATGGCATGATTTGACGTACTTTTTCAAGGGCCCAAAATGATGAACCCGGACATGTCCTGAGAGATGCTGGGGACCCGATATTGAAATGACAATATCTCCTTCATTGGAACTCCGATTTGAGTCATTCTTTTTCCTGTGTTCTTAGAATTGCATTCTCTTTCTATAGCCTACACATGTCTCACTAGAGCATCACTTTCTATTATGGATGGCCTGATTTCTAACAAAATACAAGTAAAAGAGGTACTAAGTGACATCAAAATGATACATAATTAATGACTGAACACATTCCCAGATGAACAGCTCTATGCTTTCAGTGTCATTGATCCATGGTCTGTTGAGATCTTTAACTATTTGGTTACTAAATGTGTACCTTCCTCTTTGACCAGATTCCAGAAGGACAAGCTTGTTAAACAAGCTAGGTACTACGTTTTGGATGAGCCATACCTCTGGAAACATTGCCCCAATCATATCATCAGAAGATGCAGTCCACAGATAGCGATGGAGTTAGTGCTGAACTTTTGCCATCGATTGGTGTGTGGAGGGCACTTTGGTTCAAAGAAGACAGCCATGAAGGTCTTATAAAGTGGCTTCTACTGGCCTACGATGTTCAAAGATGCTTATGAGTTTGTCCTGACTTGTGACAAGTGCTAGAGGCAAGGTAATATAGGTCATACAAATCAAATGCCATTGAACCCTATCCTTGTTGTCAAAATCTTTTATGTGTGGGACCTTGATTTCATGGGCACTTTTTGTAGTTCCTTTGGTTACCTGTATATCTTGCTTGCTATGGACTATGTGTTAAAGTGGGGTAAAGCTATTCCCATGAAAACTAATTATTCTAAAGTAGTTGTGATTCCGCTTCAGAGCCATATCTTAGTCAGGTTTGGAGCACCTCGAGCCATCGTTAGTGATATGGGGACTCACTTTTGCAATAGGTCTGTTGAGGCCTTAATGATGAAGTATGGGGTCCATCACAGGATCTCCACTCCATACCACCCTCAGACTAGTGAGCAAGTTGAAATTTCAAACCGAGAGGTCAAGGCCATCTTAGAGAAGACCGTGGGACCCCGCAAGAAGGATTGGTCCAACAGATTGAATGATGCCTTGTGGGCATATAGCACTGCATAGAAGACTCCTATTGGCATGTCTTGTTTTAGAGTTGTCTTTTGGAAGGGATGCCATCTCCCTGTGGAGTTGGAACACAAAGCATATTAGCCGATCAAGAAGGTGCACATGGACTTAGATGAAGCTGGTCTTCAAAGGAAAGTGGTATGTTTCTTCATTGGACCCGTGGACCAATATGCTCAAGTGGTCTGCCACGAGACATATGAAAGTGCGCGGATCTGCAAGCAAAAAACCAAGGCCTTTCATGATAAGCAGATTCTCATAAAGCACTTTCAGATAGGGCAGAAAGTTCTGCTATTCAACTCATGGCTCAGAGTCTTTCTAGGTAAACTTCATTCTAAATGGTCGGGCCCTTTCATTATCACTAATGTGCTCCCCTATGGCGCAGTAGAGATTAGGCCACCTCTTAGGCAAAACAGATTCCAAGTGAATGGCCACCACCTCAAGCCCTACTTTAAGGCCTTCATTGAGCCACTTATGAGTTCCCAGGACCTAGGTGTCCCCCCTGGCTCGTAGTTGACTTCCACGTCTTGCCCAAAATTTAAATAAAGCGCTACTAGGAGGGAACCTATCCCTGGTTTGACTCCCTTCTAACCTTCTTATTTCTGCACATTTACCAACTCAAACTTTCATTTTTATCTTGTCTTGCTTCTTCTCAAATATTGAGAAAAATGTTCAGTTTAGGTTTGGGGGTATGGATCAAAACTTTGCATATAGAAACAATTAGGTTTGGGGGTGTACAAGGCCAGGTTTCCAATTTTGCAGTTTTTGTTTTTATTTTAGGTTGTTTAGTTAGTTAAGTTTTGTTAGTGACTAGTGCTTAATCTTGTTAACAGGAGTGTACATGCTAAGATAATTTTCTTTGCTTTACTAAGAGTCATACCATAGTCAGTTAGTTCATACCTTAAACTTCATAATGCCATGTTTCAAGTGATTAAGTGAATGAAACTGCTTAATTTGAATGAACTTCAAAATATTAGTGGAGACTACCTTGTCAGATTTTCGAGCCAGAATGCCATTATTTTTCAGTGATTCACATTTTTTCTACTCATAAAACACTCTGCAATATCATTTTTAATTGTGATCTCATTCTTCTACATTTGCATTGAATTTTAAAGAAGTAACATCATATAGATACTCTTGGTTTGATGTGTGGTTTGTCATAAGAAGTGTTGTAGGCTATGTGTGCTTAAACTCTAAAGGCCTTATCCCACCCTATTGTGTACTCCTTAAGCCAATCTTGAAGCCAAACACTCAGCTTGTTCTTTCATCACCCAAAGTACAATATGTCCAAACACTCAACCATTTAACAGTCAAGGAGATCATATCCATTCTGGGGCACGGTGAATTCTAAAGGAGGTTCATCAAGGACTTTTCCAAGATCACCAGACTCATGTGCAATCTCTAGGTAAAGGATGTCGTGTTCAACTTCAATGAAGAATGCCGTTAGGCATTCAATAACCTCAAGGCCATGCTCACGGCTTCAACCATCATCATGCCTCCAAATTGGGACTTGCTGTAAGGACCCTTCCCGAATTTTCCTCGAAACCCGGAAAGAACCCTTATCCCGTCTGACAGCTCTTTTACCTCAAAATTTAAATACCAGAAATACCCTTTGTTCTTGAATAATTTTTAATAAACCTTACAGGGTTCCCGAAAAAACCTCTGTACTTACTGATCACTCCTACCTGTCAGACGCAGGATAGTATACAGGTAAAAGCCAAGACCTCGGAATAGTGGTGGTTCAAATAGGAATACCCTCTGACACCAAATATCAGTAGGTCAGACACTACTGACATCTCTACTGGAATACCACAAGACAACAGACTAGTCAGATACTTGTGAACCAACTATAATTCGTCCCTCTGGGTCACCGCCCACACCAACCCACTGACCCGAATGACGAAGTATTTTCTTAGGTTGATTAAGCCCATGACAACTGTCGTCTGGTTCATATTAGAGCCGGAAATATCCTCGGCTATCATATCGTATCATCAGCCGGTATAACATTCGGCTATCATATCACATCAGTCGGCATATCTCTCGACTATCATATCCCTAGCCACCAGGCTATCCCTTGGGGTGTGCTAGTCATGCATCACAACTCTCTGTACTATGATATCTCATCAGTCGGCAAGTATCCTCGACTATCATATCATATCATCAGCCGGTATAACATTCGGCTATCATATCACATCAGTCGGCATATCTCTCGACAATCATATCCCTAGCCACCAGGGTATCCCTTGGGGTGTGCTAGTCATGTGTCACAACTCTCTGTACTATGATATCTCATCAGTCGGCAAGTATCCTCGACTATCATATCATATCATCAGTCGGTATAACATTCGACTATCATATCACATCAGTCGGCATATCCCTCGACTATCATATCCCTAGCCACCAGGGTATCCCTTGGGGTGTGCTAGTCATGTATCACAACTCTCTGTACTATGATATCTCATCAGTCGGAAAGTATCCTCGACTATCATATCATATCATCAGCCGGTATAACCTTCGGCTATCATATCACATCAATCGGCAAATATCTCGACTGGCATATCATGTCATTAGCCGGTATAACCTTCGGCTATCATATCGCATCAGTCGGCATATCTTTCGACTGGCATATCATATCATTAGCCGGTATAACCTTCAGCTATCATATCGCATCAGTCGGCATATCTCTCGACTGGCATATCATATCATTAGCCGGTATAACCTTCGGCTATCATATCGCATCAGTCGGCATATCTCTCGACTGGCATATCATATCTCATCAGTCGGTAAGTATCATCGACCATGATATCATATCAGTCGGTAAGTATTCTCGAATATCATATAATATCAGTCAGTAAGTATCCTCGACTATCATATCATATCAGTCAGTAAGTATTCTCGAATATCATATCATATCAGTCGGTAAGTATCCTCGACCATCGTATCATATCAGTCGGTAAGTATTCTCGAATATCATATCATATCAGTTGGTAAGTATTCTCGAATATCATATCATATCAGTCGGTAAGTATCCTCGACCATCGTATCATATCAGTCGATAAGTATCCTCGACTATCATATCATATCAGTCGGTAAGCATTCTCGAATATCATATCATATCATTCGGTAAGTATCCTCGACCATCGTATCATATCAGTCGGTAAGTATTCTCGAATATCATATAATATCAGTCGGTAAGTATTCTCGAATATCATATCATATCAGTCGGTAAGTATCCTCGACCATCGTATCATATCAGTCGGTAAGTATTCTCGAATATCATATCATATCTGTCGGTAAGTATCCTCGACCATCGTATCATATCAGTCGGTAAGTATCCTCGACCATCGTATCATATCAGTCGGTAAGTATCCTCGACCATCATATCACACTTTAACAGTAATAGTGGAAAACATGTATACAGTAATCATTTTCCAAAATATAGAAATTCAATGCCATAATACATAACAGTATTTAAACGAAGATATTTGGATGCATGCATTTCAGTTTATAAAACAAAAGTCCTCTCACATACATCATCCAACCCAAAATTTATGGACGCTCTAGCCCAAGGAACACATGCACAATAATGACCCAATTACCTTGACTTCCTGAGCTCAAAACTCGCTAATACGGTCAACTATTACCGCTGGGATTGCCCAAAATGACCTCTAAACGACGTCCTATCAACCTCAAACCTGTACCAACAGATTCGGAACGTCGAAATCTAGTTACCACGTGCCTCTGTGACCTCAGTCTCGGCTCCATGCGCCGCTGGAAGGTCGGCACACGTGCCCACGCGCTCTCACGCGCCGATCACGCGCCTGCTACAGGGTTCACGCGCCTGGACCGGTCCAACCCGGTTCGACTCAACCTGACCCGGTCCAACTCGACCCGACCGGTTCAACTCGACCCGACTAGTTCACTCAACCCGACCCGACCGGTTACCGGTGACTCCCCAGAGAAGACGACCGGACTGCCGTCACCGTCGTCGGAGGCTGGCCGGAGAAGATGATCGGACCGCCACCTCCGCCGCCGTCTGGTTCGCCGGAAATTGCCATTTCCGGTCGATTTTCATGGTGTTCTAACTTCTTCATTTCTTGACCGTTTTTCACAATCCATACTTGTAAATTCATCTACTTTTCACCAGTAATCCAATTATGAGGTCAAAGTTCCGAGATCGTACCTGGTTTGACCGAAAAACGACCGAGAAGACTCGGTTCACATCCCTCCTCCGTCCGTCGCCTATGGCGGTGCTCCCGCTCCAATAACTACCCCAAAATGCTCGTGGGGTCCCGGGGAAGCTCCTCCCGACCTTGGTTTCGGTCCAATCGGATCAAAATCCATCCGATGAAAATGTGTCTTCGGAGATCGCACCGGGGAGATTTTCGGGTAGGAGAGAGAGACTGAATTGACCAATCTCCCGAGGAGAGAGAAAAATATCTACCATATAGTTCCAACTTTTCCAAAATTACCAAACTGCCCCTGAAGCTTCTAGACCCGTAACGAACTCACCGGGTCTCCATTTTCTGCGTGCCGCCTGTCTACAAACTCGTGAGTTTGAGACCTACGCAACGACCCAAGAAAAATTCCCAAAAGTACTGCCAGTCAAAAAGTGAATCCCGAACCCGTCCAAAACTAAGGGTAAAATTGTCCAATTCTCAAAATAATTTAATTTATGGTCCGGGTCATTACAATCTACCCCCCTTAAGAAATTTCATCCTCGAAATTCATTCCTAACCATGAAACAAAGGAGGATATTGTGCCCGCATTAGTTCCACGATTTCCCACGTGGCCTCCTCCACGTTATGATTCCTCCACAACACTTTAACTAGAGGAATAGTCTTTCTGCGAAGTACCGTTTCCTTCAAATATAGAATTTGCACTGGTTGCTTCTCAAACGTCACTGCCTCCACTTTTTGGAGATCTACGCTGATACCCTCAGCCGAAATCACATGACCCAAGAATCCAACTTCGGTCAACCAAAACCGGCATTTACTAAACTTGGCAAACAAATGCTTTTTCCTAAGCATATTCATCACCAACCTCAAGTGCTTCTCATGTGCCTTGGCACTCCTCGAATACACCAAGATATCGTCGATGAACACAATTACAAATCGAGCCAAAAACTTTTGGAACACCCTGTTCATCAAATCCATAAACGCTACCGGAACATTAGTCAACCCGAAGGGCATCACCAAGAACTCATAATGACCATACCGAGTCCTGAAAGCTGTTTTCTAAACATCCTCTTCCCGGATCCTCAACTGATGGTACACGGATCGAAGGTCAATTTTCGAAAAAAATACCTTGCCCCCTTCAGTTGATCAAATAAATCGTCAATCCTTGGCAGAGGATACTTATTTCGTACCGTCACTCTATTTAACTGCCGGTAGTCGATACACAATCTCAGACCACCATCCTTTTTCCTCACAAATAATACCGGCGCACCCCATGGTGAAACACTTGGGCGAATAAATCCCATATTCACCAAGTCCTGCAACTGAGTCTTTAACTCTCGCAATTCTACCGGTGCCATCCTATACGGTACCTGTGAGATAGGTTGAGTACGTGGCAAAAGCTCGATGGTGAACTCAATCTCCCGGTGAAGTGGTAATCCTAGAAGATCATCTGGAAACACATAAGAGAACTCAATCACCACTGGAATATCCTCCACTCTCATCGGAGTATCCCGTGAATCAAACACATGAGCCGAATACCCCTCACAACCTTTCCTCAACAATCTCTCAGCGGTCAATGCTGATATCACTCCAAAGGGTACTACCCTACGATCTCCCCGAAATGTAAATTCCGGTAATCCTGGACTCCGGAAAACCACAGTTTTATCATAATAGTCTATGGAGGCATGGTGCATGGACAACCAATCCATCCCTAGAATCCCATCAAACTCAAAAATATCTAAGGGGATTAAATCTGCCTCCAAACCATGGCCTTCAACCATCACCGGACAACTGCGACTCACGAGGTTCTCCACCAAAGTCGGTGCAAAGTGACTCAGCGCTATGAATCTCTGTTCATACTGGGCCACAGTCATGTATCCTTGCTGTAAATGCAAGAACTTGGCCTCCTTAACATTCCGGTGTGAGCGAGGGTAAAATTGCTCCAGGAAGCATTCCCGGAAAGTCTGCCAAGTAAGTGTATGGACATTCCAGCCTGACACCTCCAATGAGTGCCACCAGTGGTAAGCAGAACCACCTAGTAAAAATGTGGCCAACAGGACTCTGTCTCCTAGAGGATATCTCATAATAAAAAACACCCTCTCCAAGCGAGTAATCCACTCCTCAGCCTCATTTGGGCTAGACTCACCCATAAATATCGTCGCCCCAAGTCTCTGGGCTCTCTCGATATCAGAGACTTCATGAGAAGCCCTATCCTGGAGTACAAAAGCTAAAGTCTGACCCAGCTGTTCCAGTGTCTGCCTCAAATCAGGCTCCACTGCAGGTTCATGGTCATCTCCACCATTCCCCAACCGTTGACGGAACTCACGTCTCGGAGGCATTATACGCTGAAAAGAAGCTGTAAATCATTAATACCAAAATTTCACTTGTACACTAGATGTACGGTCTACAGGAATTTAACCTAGTGCTCTGATACCAAATGTAAGGACCCTTCCCGAATTTTCCCTCGAAACCCGGAAAGAACCCTTATCCCGTCTGACAGCTCTTTTACCTCAAAATTTAAATACCAGAAATACCCTTTGTTCTTGAATAATTTTTAATAAACCTTACAGGGTTCCCGACAAAACCTCTGTACTTACAGATCACTCCTACTTGTCAGACGCAGGATAGTATACAGGTCAAAGCCAAGACCTCGGAATAGTGGTGGTTCAAATAGGAATACCCTCTGACACCAAATATCAGTAGGTCAAACAACTGCTGACATCTCTACTGGAATACCACAAGACAACATACTAGTCAGATACTTGTGAACCAACCATAATTCGTCCCTCTGGGTCACCGCCCACACCAACCCACTGACCCGAATGACGAAGTATTTTCTTAGGTTGATTAAGCCCATGACAACTGTCGTCTGGTTCATATTAGAGCCGGAAATATCCTCGGCTATCATATCGTATCATCAGCCGGTATAACATTCGGCTATCATATCACATCAGTCGGCATATCTCTCGACTATCATATCCCTAGCTACCAGGGTATCCCTTGGGGTGTGCTAGTCATGTATCATAACTCTCTATACTTTGATATATCATCAGTAGGCAAGTTTCCTCGACTATCATATCATATCATCAGCCGGTATAAAATTCTGCTATCATATCACATCAGTCGTCATATCTCTCGACTATCATATCCCTAGCCACCAGGGTATCCCTTGGGGTGTGCTAGTCATGTATCACAACTCTTTGTACTATGATATCTCATCAGTCGGCAAGTATCATCGACTATCATATCATATCATCAGTCAGTATAACATTCGACTATCATATCACATCAGTCGGCATATCCCTCGACTATCATATCCCTAGCCACTAGGGTATCCCTTGGGGTGTGCTAGTCATGTATCACAACTCTCTGTACTATGATATCTCATCAGTCGGCAAGTATCCTCGACTATCATATCATATCATCAGCCGGTATAACCTTCGGCTATCATATCACATCAATCGGCATATCTCTCGACTGGCATATCATATCATTAGCCGGTATAACCTTCGGCTATCATATCGCATCAGTCGGCATATCTCTCGACTGGCATATCATATCATTAGACGGTATAACCTTCGGCTATCATATCGCATCAGTCGGCATATCTCTCGACTGGCATATCATATCATTAGCCGGTATAACCTTCGGCTATCATATCGCATCAGTCGGCATATCTCTCGACTGGCATATCATATCATTAGCCGGTATAACCTTCGGCTATCATATCGCATCAGTCGGCATATCTCTCAACTGGCATATCATATCACATCGGTCGGTAAGTATCCTCGACCATCATATAATATCAGTCGGTAAGTATTCTCGAATATCATATCATATCAGTCGGTAAGTATCCTGGACTATCATATCATATCAGTCGGTAAGTACTCACGAATATCATATCTTATCAGTCGGTAAGTATCCTCGACCATCGTATCATATCAGTCGGTAAGTATTCTCGAATATCATATCATATCAGTCGGTAAGTATTCTTGAATATCATATCATATCAGTCGGTAAGTATCCTCGACCATCGTATCATATCAGTCGATAAGTATCCTCAACTATCATATCATATTAGTCGGTAAGTATTCTCGAATATCATATCTTATCAGTCGGTAAGTATCCTCGACCATCGTATCATATCAGTCAGTAAGTATTCTCGATTATCATATCATATCAGTCGGTAAGTATTCTCGAATATCATATCATATCAGTCGGTAAGTATCCTCGACCATCGTATCATATCAGTCGGTAAGTATCCTCGACCATCGTATCATATCAGTCGGTAAGTATCCTCGACCATCATATCATATCAGTCGGTAAGTATTCTCGAATATCATATCATATCAGTCGGTAAGTATCCTCGACCATCGTATCATATCAGTCGGTAAGTATCCTCGACCATCGTATCATATCAGTCGGTAAGTATCCTCGACCATCATATCACACTTTAACAGTAATAGTGGAAAACATGTATACAGTAATCATTTTCCAAAATACAGAAATTCAATGCCATAATACATAACAGTATTTAAACGAAGATATTTGGATGCATGCATTTCAGTTTACAAAACAAAAGTCCTCTCACATACATCATCCAACCCAAAATTCATGGACGCTCTAGCCCAAGGAACACATGCACAATAATGACCCAACTACCTTGAATTTCCGAGCTCAAAACCCGCTAATACGATCAACTATTACCGCTGGGATTGCCCAAAACGACCTATAAATGACGTCCGATCAACCTCAAACCTGTACCAACAGATTCGAAACGTCGAAATCTAGTTACCACGCGTCGCCGTGACCTCAGTCTCGGCTCCACGCGCCGCCGGAAGGTCGGCACACGGGCCCACGCGCTCTTACATGCCGGTCACGCGCCTGCTACAGTGTTCACGTGCCTGGATCGGTCCAACCCGATCTAGCTCAATCTGACCCGATCCAACTCGACCCGACCGGTTCAACTCGACCCGACTGATTCAACTCGACCCGACTGGTTCACACAACCCGACCCGACCGTTTCACTGGACCCGATCGGTTACCGGTGACTCGCCAGAGAAGACGACCGAACTGCCGTCACCATCGCTGGAGGCTGGCCGGAGAAGATGACCGGACCGCCACCTCCGCCGCCGTCTGGTTCGCCGGAAATTACCATTTCCGGTCGATTTTCAAAGTTTTCTAACTTCTTCATTTCTTGACCGTTTTTCACAATCCATACTTGTAAATTCATCTACTTTTCACCAAGAATCCAAATATGAGGTCAAAGTTCCGAGATCGTACCTGGTTTGGCTGGAAAACGATCGAGAAGACTCGGTTCACCTCCCTCCTCCGTCCGTCGCCTACGGCGGTGCTCCCGCTCCAATAACTACCCCGAAATGCTCGTGGGGTCCCGGGGAAGCTCTTCCCGACCTTGGTTTCGGTCCAATCGGATCAAAATCCATCCGATGAAAATGAGTCTTCGGAGATCGCACCGGGGAGGTTTTCGGGTAGGAGAGAGAGACTGAATTTACCAATCTCCCGAGGAGAGAGAAAAATATCTACCATATAGTTCAACCTTTTCCAAAATTACCAAACTACCCCTGAAGCTTCTAGACTCGTAACGAACTCATCGGGTCTCTGTTTTCCGTGTGCCGCCTGTCTACGAACTAGTGAGTTCGAGACCTACGCAACGACCCAAGAAAAATTCCCAAAAAGTACTTCCAGTCAAAAAGTGACTCCCGAACCCGTCCAAAACTGAGGGTAAAATTGTCCAATTCTCAAAATAATTTAATTTCTGATCCGGGTCGTTACACTTGCCATTTGAACTGATGTGTGATGCTTCAGATTATGCAGTTGGTCCTGTCCTAGGCCCAAGAGTTAATAATATGCCTCATGTCATCTATCGAGCAAGTAGGACACTCAATGATGCACAAGTGAACTATTCCACAACAGAGAAGGAGCTCTTAGCTGTTATTTTTGCTTTTGAGAAATTTAGATCATATTTAATTCAAACTAAAGTGATTGTTTATACTGATCATGCAGCACTGAAGTACCTCCTCACAAAGAAGGATGGTAAACCCATATTGCTTAGATGGATGTTGCTTCTACAAGACCACTTGAACATATTGGTCCACAGGTCCAATGAAGAAATAGACGACTTGCCCTTGCTTGAAACTTTCCCTGATGAATAGCTCTTTACTTTCAATATCATTGATCAATGGTATGTTGACATCATTAACTACTTGGTTGCTAAACGTGTGCCTTCCTCTTTGAACATATTCCAGAAGGACAAGCTTGTTAAACAAGCTAAGTACTACGTTTGGGATAAGCCATACTTCTGGAAACATTGCCCATATCAAATCATCAGAAGATGCATTCCAGAGATTGAGATGGAGTAAGTACTAAACTTTTGCCATGGATTGGCGTGTGGAGGCCACTTTGGTGCAAAGAAGATAGCCCTGAAGGTCTTACAAAGTGTCTTCTACTAGCCTACGCTGTTCAAAGATGCTCATGAGTTTGTCTTGATTTGTGACAAGTGCCAGAGGCAAGGTAATATAGGTCATAAAAATCAAATGCACTTGAACCCTATCCTTACTGTCGAAATATTTGATGTGCGGGGCATTGATTTCATGGGCCCTTTTGCAAGTTTGGAGCTCCTCGGGCCAACGTTAGTGATGGGGGGACTAACTTTTGCAATAGGTATTTTGAGGCCTTAATGAGGAAGTATGGGGTCCATCGCAGGATCTCCACGCCATACCACACTCAGACTAATGAGCAAGCTGAAATTTCAAACCGAGAGGTCAAGGACATCTTAGAGAAGACCGTGGGCCCCAAAAGGAAGGATTGGTCCAACATATTGAATGATCACTTGTGGGCTTATAGGATTGCATACAAGACTCCTATTGGCATGTCTCCTTTTAGACTTGTCTTTGGAAAGGGATGCCATCTCCCTATGGAGTTGGAACACAAAGCATATTGGGCGATCAAGAAGGTACACATGGACTTAATAGGAAGCTGCAGTTAAATGAGCTGGATGAGCTTCGCAACAAGGCATATGAAAGTGCGCAGATCTTCAAGGAAAAAACCAAGGCCTTTCATGATAAGCACATTCACATAAAGCAATTTCAGATAGGGTAGAAAGTTCTGCTTTTCAACTCACGGCTCAAACTCTTTCCAAGTAAACTTCTTTCTAAATGGTCGGGACCTTTCATTATCATGGATGTGCTCCCCCATTGTGCAAATGAGATTAGGCTACCTCTTGGGCAAAACATATTCGAAGTAAATGGCCACCGCCTCCGCCTCAAGGCCTATTTTTAGGCCTTAATTGAGCCACCCCTGAGCACCCAGGACCTAGGTGTCCCCCTTGGCTCGTAGCTGACTGCCACGTCTTTCCCATACATTAAATAAAGCGCTACTAGGAGGTAACCTAGCCCTGGGTTGACTCCCTTCTTACCTTCTTATTTCTGCACATATTACCAACTCAAACTTTCATTTTGATCTTGTCTTGCTTCTTCTCAAACATTGTGGATAATGTTCATTTTAGGTTTGGGGGCATGGATAAAAACTTTGCAAAACTTTGCATATAGAAACAATTAGGTCTGGGGGTGTACACGGCCAGGTTTCCAGAGGTTGTTTAGTTAGTTAAGTTGTGTTAGTGACTAGTGCTTAATCTTGTTAATAGGACTGTACATGGTAAGATAATTTTCTTTGCTTTACAAAGAGTCATGCCATAGTCAGTTAGTTCATACCTTGCACTTCATAATGCCATGTTTCAAGTGATTAAGTGAATGAAACTGCTTAATTTGAATGAACTTCAGAAAATTAGTGGAGACTACCTTGTGAGATTTTCGAGCCTGAATGCCATTCTTTTTGAGTGATTCACATTGTTTCTACCCTTAAAACACTCAACAATGTCATTTTTAATTGTGATCCCTTTCTTCTACATTTGCATTGAATTTTAAAGAACTAACATCATATAGATGCTCTTGGTTTGATGTGTGGTTTGTCATAAGAAGTAATGTAGCCTATGTGTACTTAACCTCTAAAGGCCTTATCCTACCCTATTGTGTGCTCCCTAAGCCAATCTTAAAGCCAAACACTCAGCTTGTTCTTTAATCAACCAAAGTACAATCTGCCCAAACACTCAACCTTTCAATTACGCCATGCCCTATAACCTAGGTTAGTGTCAAGGTTGTATCAAATGAGAACTCATGGTGAGAAGGAGAAATCAAAAGAAGCGCTGCCCAACTCCAAGAGCCATTGCCGCAAGCATCAAGTGGTGAAATAGATTCGAGTAAAAGCTCAACAAGTGAACAGCGTTGTAACGAATGAGGAAATTATTGCATGATCTTGGATCAATTCAATTCAAATGAGAAAAAGAGAAAAGAAATCAGAAAAAGAATTGAAAAGAAAGAAAGAAGAAAACGCAAAAAAAATAATAGAAAAAGTGAATTGATCCAAGTGAGCCAAAGAACCTCAAGATGAGCACTCAAGAAGCCAATACCATGGGCCTTAAGTAAGGACTCAAATCAGAAAGTACAAGTTCAAGCCGTGACTCTCATGCCTTGACACAGCCCAGGTTCTTTGCATCCTATCCCTTCTTTCTTAAGCCCTTGAGCCTAGCCCCATTAGAACCAAATGAGAAAGACCTAACTGATCTTATGGCCAGTCATGCTGAGGATTGAGGTAAGTATCTATGTTCTGAAAGTTCAATTCCACTCATGAGATCTTAATTCCATAAAGTGTTGTTTTTCATTGAATATTCCTATGTGATTAACTTTGATTGCCTTTACACAAACTCCATCACATATGCTTGATATGAGTGTAAGTCTAGGATTCTAGAGGGAATTGAAAAATGTCTACTAAGGATTAGAGTCGAGGCGAAATCTTTCTGGGGCAATTGAATGAGGTGGGATCTAAGCTTGCTTATTTCAAACTTTGGCATTCATTCATATCACATGACTCTGACTAGTATGGCATATTTTTTAGTTTTGCAAAGCATGTTCATTTACTTTTATTCCTATTAACCAGTCCTAAGCACTGTCTCTAGCACCTTAGTTGCCTAAGTAAAATGTTTGTGGGTATCGTAGCTGCCATAACCCTCAGGAGACAAAACTCCTCCTACTAGGAAAGCCTAGGGGTTTAAATGTCCTACCTTAACTAAGATCAAGTCTTTTGTTTAGTTATGTTTCTTTTGTTTTGCTCAGGGACTAGCAAAAGATAGGTTTGGGGGTTTATGTTCAGTCGTTATTTATGCAACTTTTAGATGTCATTTAGTGCCCGTTTACTTGTCTTTTGAGTGATTTCATGTCAACAATAGGAGAAAATGATCAATCTTGTGAGAACTGTGCAGTTTCGGAAAGATATGTAATGCAAAATGAATGGCTTAGTTTGGAGTTGTAACGAAAGAGATGTCCCAAGTTGAAGTATGGGTCCAGAAAAGGTCCTAAGCCGAGGCCGGGTGCTTGCTCGAGCACGCCAAGATAAAACCGGAACTAGGTCCCTGAGACATGTCCTTCTGCACCTTAAACAGAGCCAATAAAAATCCCTAATCCATGTCAAGGCATGTCCTTGACGCATCCTTGAGGAGTCCATGTGCGCCCGATATTCGAGCCAAGTCATGAAAGCTCATGTCCCGTGACATGTCCCAATCGGGTCCAAGGACCAACCCTGGACAAGCCAGGGTGCGTCCCCTAGATTTCTCAGCCGAGTCCCAAACGTGTCCCCTGACACGCACAAGTTGCTATCCCAAGTTCCTCAGACCATGTCTCTGACATGCCAAGTTCCTCCTGAGACATGCCTGGTTGAGGCCAACTGTGTCATCACCTAGACATCGATAGAACCAAGCAAGACAGAGGCATAACTGAACTTAAAATGGTGTTTTCAATCCAATGATATTAGAAGGCACGCCCAGGACTCGTCCATGGCCTGTTCTGCCGTAAAGAACCTCGGTTGCACCCTAATTTGAGACCAAATGGGCCCTTGAGCTTTTTGTTAGTTTTCAAGTAGGCCAAAGCCCAAAACCAAGCTAGATACATCCTATGGAAGTGAAAGAAGTGGTTTGGCTCAGCTGCATATGTGTAGGACCTATCTAGGGCCCGTTGTGCCCTAAATTGAGGTCCTAGGATCCCAAAATGAGGTCCTGCCGTGCCATTAAGGATGAGGGCTGGCCCAGCCCACTTTCTGATGTCCAAGACAACCTTAGAAGATTCTAGAACCTGCTTTGCAGCACAAAACTGCTCTTTCTTGCATCATAAGTCACGCGGTCCAGCGGGAATCGCACGGGAAACATGCGGGCTCGCGGGGTTTTTCCAAGCCCTGTCCCTGCCTGGTTTAGGAAACCGTTTTAGGGTTACATTAAGGGTATTTTAGGTTTTTTTTTTTCAGTTTTCAATTCCTAATTTTTAGGGGAAGCCCTAGGAGTATTTAAAGAAGGTTTCAACGTGAAACTAGGGTCCTCAACCCCGTAGCCACATAATTTTACTTGGAAAATAGTTTTAACGTTTTTGTGGCTATTTTCAAGAGGGGTTGAACGCAGAAGGCCTGGGGAAAATTGCTTGGACGTGTGCCTTGGATCATCACCATTCTCAGTGTTTTCTCTTCTTCTTTTTAAATTTATTATTGTAATCATGAATTTCATTTATGTTCTGTTCAATATGTAGTGTGAGTAGTATTTCCCAGCCATGTAGTTTTTTATATGATTTTGGCCTTTGGTTTATGTTTATACGGTGCGTAATGATCTTAGTTTATGTTTATAAGTTTGGTCATCTTATTTTCATAATCTATAGGTGAATGATATCTTGATTGACTGATTATCTTCTTGTGATTGTTTAGCACCAACGGTAGTGAATTTACATAATGTGTTGTCATTAAATTTCCTTTCGTACTTCATGCATTCTACTGAATAGTTGTGGTAGCAAGTTTGAGAGACCTGCGACCTATGAATGAAGAGGGAAATAATTTGTGTGGAGTGAGCCTTGAGTGGACCTTTGCATGGGCATCATGTTCAGCTAATTCATAGTAATGGAACCTTGGAAATCTTGTTAAGAACTTGAATGGTTAGTGGTGGATAGTTAGTTTTAGTTCGCCTTTAGTTAATAAAGCTATCAAATATCTTTGCCCTTGTTTTTATTGTTACTTGCTTGTTAAGTTACTTGTGTTTTTACTGTTTCTTGCTTGTTAAGTTACTTGTTTTTATTGTTTCTTGCTTGTTAAGGTACTTGTATTTATTCTTTGCTTTACTAAGAGTCATGCCATAGTCAGTTAGTTCATACCTTGCACTTCATAATGCCATGTTTCAAGTGATTAAGTGAATGAAATTGCTTATTTTGAATGAACTTCAGAAAATTAGTGGAGACTACCTTGTGAGATTTTCGAGCCTGAATGCCATTCTTTTTGAGTGATTCATATTGTTTCTACTCTTAAAACACTCTACAATGTCGTTTTTAATTGTGATCCCTTTCTTCTACATTTGCATTGAATTTTAAAGAACTAACATCATAAGAAGTCATGTAGGCTATGTGTACTTAACCTCTAAAGGCCTCATCCCACCCTATTGTGTGCTCCCTAAGCCAATCTTAAAGCCAAACACTCAGCTTGTTCTTTAATCAACCAAAGTACAATCTGCCCAAACACTCGACCATTCAATTAGGCCATGCCCTATAACCTAGGTTAGTGCCAAGGTTGTATCAAATGAGAACTTAAGGTGAGAAGGAGAAATCAAAAGAAGCGCTGCCAACCTCCAAGAGCCATTGCCGCATGCATCAAGTGGTGAAATAGATTCGAGTAAAAGCTCTAAAGTGAATAGCTTTGTAAGGAATGAGGAAATTATTGCATGATCTTGGATCAATTCAATTCAAATGAGAAAAAGAGAAAATAAATCAGAAAAGAATTGAAAAGAAAGAAAGAAGAAAACGCAAAAAAAATAATAGAAAAAGTGAATTGATCCAAGTGAGCCAAAGAACCTCAAGATGAGCACTCAAGAAGCCAATAGCATGGAACTTAAGTAAGGACTCAAATCAGAAAGTACGAGTTCAAGTCGTGACTCTCATGCCTTGACACAGCCCAAGTTCTTTGAATCCTATCCCTTCTTTCTGAAGGCCTTGAGCCTAGCCCCATTACAACCTAATGAGACAGACCTAACTGATCTTATGGCCAGTCATGCTGAGGATTGAGGTAAGTATCTATGTTCTGAAAGTTCAATTCCACTCATGAGATCTTAAATCCATAAAGTGTTGTTTTTCATTGAATATTCATATGAGATTAAACTTTGATTGCCTTTACACAAACTCCATCACATATGCTTGATATGAGTGTAAGTCTAGGATTCTAGAGGGAATTGAGAGATATCTACTGAGGATTAAAGTCGAAGCGAAATCTTTCTAGGGCACTTGAATGAGGTGGGATCTAAGCTTGGTTATTTAAAACTTTGGTATTCATTCCTATCACATGACTCTGACTAGTATGGCATATCTTTTAGTTTTGCAAAGAATGTTCATTTACTTTGATTCCTATTAACCATTCCTAAGCACTGTCTCTAGCACCTTAATTGCCTAAGTAAAATGTATGTGGGTATTGTAGCTGCCATAACCCTCAGGAGACAAAACTCCTCCTACTAGGAAAGCCTAGGGGTTTAAATGTCCTACCTTAACTAAGATCATGTCTTTTGTTTATTTATGTTTCCTTTGTTTTTCTCACGGACTAGCAAAAGATAGGTTTGGGGGTATATGTTCAGTCGTTATTTATGCATCTTTTAGATGTCATTTAGTGCCCATTTACTTGTCTTTTGAGTGATTTCATGTCATCAATAGGAGAAAATGATCAATCTTGTGAGAACTGTGTAGTTTCGGAAAGATATGTAATGCAAAATGAATGGCTTAGTTTGGAGTTGTAACGAAGGAGATGTCCCAAGTTGAAGTACGGTTCCTAAAAATGTCCTAAGCCGAGGTCGGGTGCTTGCTCGAGCACGCCAAGATAAAACCAGAACTAAGTCCCTGACAAGCCCTTAGACATGTCCTCCTGCGCCTTAAACAGAGCCCCTAACAAGCCCTAATCCATGTCAAGGCATGTACTTGATGCATCCTTGAGGAGTCCATGTGCTCACGATATTCGAGCCAAGTCATGAAAGCTCATGTCCCGTGACATGTCCCAATCGGATCCTAGAACCAACCCTAGATGAGCCAGGGTGCGTCCTCTAGAGCTCTCAACCGAGTCCCAAACATGTCCCCTGACACGCACAAGTTCCAATCCCAGGTTCCTCAGACCATGTCTCTAACATGCCAAGTTCGTCCTGAGACATGCTTGGTTGAGGACAACTGTGTCATCACCTAGACATCGATAGAACCAAGCAAGACAGAGGCCATAACTGAACTTAAAATGGTGTTTTCTAGCCAATGATATCAGAAAGCACCCCCAAGACCCGTCCATGGCCTGTTCTGCCCTAAAGAACCTCGGTTGCACCCTAATTTGAGAAAAAATGGGCCCTTGAGCTTTCTATTAGTTTTCAAGTAGGCCAAAGCCCAAAATCAAGCTAGATACATCATATGGAAGTGAAAGAAGTGGTTTTTCTCAGCTACATATGTGTAGGACCTATCTAGGGAACGTTGTGCCCTAAATGGAGGTCCTAGGATCCCAAAATGAGGTCCTACCATGCCATTAAGGATGAGGGCTGGCCCAGCCCACTTCGTGATGTCCAAGACATCCTTAGAAGATTCTAGAACCTGCTCTTTCTTGCATCATAAGTCACGCGGTCCAGCGGGAATCGTACGGGAAACATGCGGGCTCGCGGGGTTTTTCCAAGCCTTGTCCCTGCCTGGTTTAGGAAACCGTTTTAGGGTTTCATTAAGGGTATTTTAGGTTTTTTTTTCAGTTTCAATTCCTAATTTTCAGGGGAAGCCCAAGGAGTATTTAACGAAGGTTTCAACGTGAAACTAGGGTCCTCAACCCCTTAGCCACATAATTTTACTTGGAAAATAGTTTTAACGTTTTTGTGCCTTGGATCATCACCATTCTCAATGTTTTCTCTTCTTCTTTTTAAATTTATTATTGTAATGATGAATTTCATCACTATTCTGTTCAATATGAAGTGTGAGTAGTATTTCCCAGCCATATAGTATTTTATATGATTTTTGCCTTTGGTTTATGTTTATACGGTGCGTAATGATCTTAGTTTATGTTTATAAGTTTGGTCATTTTATTTTCATAATCTATAGGTGAATGATTGCTTGATTGACTGACTATCTTCTTGTGATTGTTTGGCACCAACAGTAGTGGCTTTACATAATGTGATGTCATTAAATTTCCTTTCATACTTCATGCATTCTACTGAATAGTTGTGGTAGCAAGTTTGAGAGACCTGCGACCTATCAATTAAGAGGGAAATAATTTTTGTGGAGTGAGCCTTCAGTGGACCTTTGCATGGGCTTCATGTTCAGCTAATTCATAGTAATGGAACCTTGGAAATCATGTTAAGAAACTGTATGGTTAGTGGTGGATAGTTAGTCTTAGTTCGCCTTTAGTTAATAAATCTATCAAATATCTTTGCTTCTGTTTTTATTGTTTCTTGCTTGTTAAGTTACTTGTGTTCATTTTTCGAACTCGAAATTCACCCGCCTCCCACCGGCTTCCCCCATTCCCCCCCCCCCCCCCACCCCCCCCCCCCCCCCAAATTGACTTATTTCCGTGAGGCTTGTTGGTGTCTTGTTTAAGTCCTTTTGTCATCTTGTGTCACAAGTTTGTATTTATTTCCTTGTTTTGACTCTTTTCTTGAGTTAATCTTATCTAAACTTTAATTGGATCTTCACGTTGATACAAGTCCTCGAGGGATCGACCCTTGCTTTTCTGCTATACTCGTAATTGACTTGTGCACATGCAAGAATTATAACTGTTAAAGATAGAGTTCATATTTGTGTTCTTTATTTTTTCCAACAGACACCTAGGGGTTTAAATGATCTATCTTAAGTGAGATTGAGTCTTTGTTAGTGTTTAGTTTTTATTCTGTGTTTTTCTCGAGGACTAGCCTTATTTTGGAGGATTTCCAACTTGTATTCATGTCTATTCTCCATATTTCAAGGGGATTTCATGCCTAATTCATTAGAGAATGTTATTTTTACTCCTTTTATATTTAGCAAAGGTTTTTAATTAGTTTTCTTTATTGTTTAGGAAACATTTTCCTTAAAAAATTCAATGTAAACTTCAATTTATTTGAGCATTAATAATTCTCCTATAAATAGAGGTCCTAAGGTTTTGTAAAAAAGGGATCGAAAAGGTCTGAAAAAGTACACAAAAATATATCACAGAGCAAAAACACTTTTCGTTTATTTTGTAGTTTCTTTTTAGGTTAGGGCTTCTTGAAGCCCTAGCCATGGTTCTTCCTTTATATGATTTTGGCCCTAGATTTATATTGTTTTGAATGCTGAATACAATTTAGATTACTGTGCGTCATGAGCTTAGTTTGTGTTTATGAGTTTGCCTAACTTATTTGCATGATCTATCAATGAATAATTGCTTGTTAGACTAGCCATATTCTTGTGATTGTTTAGCTGAATTCATGACAACCTAGGACTGCACATCACTTTTTTAGGGGTAGTGTAATGTCATTAAATTTCCTTTCATACTTAATGCATTCATTTATATATTGAATAGTTGTGGTAGTGAGCCGGGAAAGCCTGCTACAAAAGAATTAAGAAGGAAATAAAATATGTGGAGTGGGCCTTAGTCTGACCTTAGCATGGGCATCATATTAAGATGTTTCTTAGTAATTGAATCCTAGAAATCATGTTAGGAAGTAATTGTGGTTAGTGGTGGATTGAGTGCCTTAACCTATTTTTTTTATTAATTGTTTCTTTAGTTTTGTTTTATTTTTAATTATGTTTAAAACCCCCCATGTGTGTGTGCGTTTGTGTTTTTATTTTATTTTCTATTTTTATTAAGCTTTGAGTTAATTAATCAATCTAAGTAATAAAGTGGAACATAGTTAGACAAGTCCTTGTGGGATTCGACCCTTGCTTATTTACAACTTCCTCTCCAAGAAAGCTTTCATGATGAGCAGCTCTTCCACCTCAAGGCCTTTGACCCGTCGTATTCTAACATTATCAATTATCTTGCTACTAACTTGATTCATTCTCATTTGTCTATGTTTCAAAAGGAGAAGCTTGTCAAGCAAGCCAAATATTACATTTGGGATGAGCCCTATCTGTTGAAGCATTGCACTTATCAACTCATAAGGAGGTGCATCCCAGAAACCGAAGTCAAGTCCATCTTGGACTTCTGCCACAACAAAGCATGTGGAGGCCACTTTGGTGCCATGAAGACAGCCCTTAAGGTCCTTCAATGTGGGTTCTATTGGCCCACTATCTTCAAAGATGCTCATGAGCATGTCATCACGTGTGACAAGTGCCAAAGGCAAGGTAATATAGGCCCTAGAGATCAAATGCCCCTAAACCCTATTCTAGTTTTAGAAATCTTTGATGTTTGGGGCATTGATTTCATGGGACCCTTCCCCAACTCATTTGGTTTTCTTTACATTCTATTCATCGTTGATTATGTTTCTAAATCGGTGGAAGCAGTTTCAACCAAGACTAATGATTCAAAAGTGGTTTGTAGCTTCATTCAATCTAACTTCTTGTCAAGATTTGGCACATCACGGGCCATCATAGGCGATGGTGGCTCACACTTTTGCAACAAATCCTTTGAGGAACTCATAAGGAAATATGGAGTCACACATAGAATCTCCACTCCATATCACCCTCATACTAGTGGACAAGCTGAGATCTCAAATAGAGAAGTCAAGGCCATCCTTGAGAAAACCGTGCGACCATCAAGAAAGGACTGGTCCTATATGCTCAATGATGCCGTTTGGGCATATAGGACTGCCTATAAGACACCAATTGACATGTCCCCATTTAGGCTATGGAAAAGGCTGCCATCAACCTGTAGAATTAGATCACAAGGAATTTTGGGCCATCAAACATTTCACCATGGACATAGACAAGGCAGGGCACCACAG